>CM075350.1:67940000-69190000 GCA_037693485.1 Kitagawia praeruptora
TCATTATCCAAATTCTTTTTTTAAAAATAACTATTTTCTTCACAAAACACAAATTATTTTCTTGCCAAACATTATTTCCTTTCTAATAATTGTCAATTTTTCTTGGCAGTTGTTATTATTACATGCCAAATAATTGGTTATAATTATAATGGGCCCGCCAGGGCCAACCAATTAAACGTTCTTTCCAAAAAAAAAATTCCTTGACAAAACATATTTTGTTTCCAAAAATTATTTCCTTTCTAACAATTATCAATTATAATTATAATAGGTCCGCGAGGGCCATCCAATTAAAACATTCTTGCCAAAAATTATTTCCTTGCATAAATTTTAAATTATTTTAAATTTTGTTTAATGATAACAAATTACTTAAATAAATTATTTTAATTTAATTAAAATAAATAAACAATTTTATTTTAATGATTTTGTTTAATTTTGTGAAAAATTATTTTGTTTAATGATGTGTGTCATTTTTCTTGGCAGTTCAATAGTTGACTACTAATTTCATTATCCAAATTCTTTTTATAATTTTTAAAATTTTGGTAATATCACTAAATTAAAAATATATTGACATCCGTACTGTTGGATCGTCGATAATTATTAATTAATTTTTAATTACTCCATAGATGACAAAATTGGCATATTCCTAGCTTCAAAGATTTGGCAGAGAGTAATCGGAAAAAAAAAGGAAGAAGAAGAGTTTATTGCTCCCCATTCTGTGATGTCTTAAAATCTATCCACGTGTTTCTGTGTTGTGCGTGTATGTGACTTTAATGTATTTACTTAAAATTTAACTTTAAATTGAGTGAGAACATACTAACTTCTTTTTTTCCCCGTATTATGATTTAATTGTTTTAATTTATTCTTTTTATCTACTACAGTTATAAAACATGATATAGTTGACACTACTAAAATAATGTTCAATTTTTTTATCTTTCTAAAATTGATTATTGTATTAATAATTTGTTATACTAATTGTAATTTAAAATATCAAAACACCTCATGTTCTTTAAGAAATTAACATATTTAACTATTAAAGTAGGCAACTTTTTAGTACTACTATCATATTTCATTTCTACATTATAAAACTACACATAATTTATTAAAATTTAAAATAAAATTTATTTAAATTATGAACTCCCGTGTGCGAAGCACGGGCATTAAACTAGTAATTAAGTAATAATCCAAATAAAAGACAATATAGCAATACCAAGTTCTCAACACTGTAAAGTAAATAATTTAGATCCTAAACCTCAAAGCAAAAAAATTACTATTAGGACAATATGCTTGTCTCTCCCCCCATCTTTTCCAAAAAAATCTCACATCACAATGCTGTTGATTCTCTATTTCTTGGGGCCATTGGAGACCTTGGCAGCTGCTGCGGCACCAGATGGGTTCAGCTCATCCCAAGCTTCAATCCATGTAACCATAGCATCAGAAAGCTTGACGAAGTAATCGTCCACCTTTCCAAGCTTTGCCTTCACTTCTTTGGAGAGCTCGAGGTAGCACTGCTGAACAGTGATGCACTCCTTAGGAAGCTTAACAGCCTGGAAAAAGGGGATCAGCTCTTCTTGCCAGTAGATACCTTTGTATTCTTTCTTCAAGTTAACAAATGGGTTGCTAGCTTTGCTGTGCCAGATGTATGGCAGGCCGGTCTTCACTCCCCACCCCATGTGATCGCAGATCACCTACAGATGTCAAATGTGAATAGACATCAGTAAAGTTGACAATGTCTAGCCCAATCTGGACAATTGACAAAATCTAGGAATGACACAAACACAAAACCAATAAGGTTTACTTTAAAAAGCTCTCATATAGTATTGATTCTCATGAAACATCAACAAGTTTTAGAACAACACTACGAGAAACATGAAATTGCAAACCGCTACCATTACATCAAACGAGGTGTTTTTTAAAGATATCTAGTCTCATTGGAAATGCAGGAGCCAAATCACCAAGTTCACATACCGATAACTGTCTAGGGAAAATATTAAATTACTATTGAGCTTAGAAGGGAATCGGACAATACCTTGATGCACCAGCCAGCCCACATGTCGTCGTAACGCCCAATTGGCTGACCATCACCCATGAGGCCAAAGTACATTGCAGGGCCAATCAGTTCACGATCAAATCCCAAGTTCATACCACACATGGGGAAGAGAGTTCCCTTTGGAATGGTCATCACTGCATCAACATACCTATAAAATAACAAATGGAGTTCAAAGTCTAAAAATAAAAACAAGTGAGTAATTTAATGGCACGTGAAAAACAGTCTGTCTCGTACCTAGTGTTTCTCTCACGGGGCTTAACAAGCTGGGTAGGTGCATCATAATCTGGGATGTTAAGCCAAAGTCCATGGGACACTGCAGTTGGGGCACCCTCCCGAAGACTAAACGGGTAACCACGGACAAAGTCAGCACCTTCTCTGTACGGATCATAGAGGGTGTTGAAGAAAAATGGAGTTGCTGGACTTAGCAGGTTCTTGATGTGCTGTTCAAGTGCATTGATTTCTTTGCCTGAAGGATCTTTGGCAACCTATACATACATAATTTACAAATGTTACAACCATAATTAATAAAAAACCAAAATACCTTAATGTGAGAAGTAACATATACATTTTAACATGGTAAAGACACAACAATATACATTTCCAACGGCAGCATATGGTACCATCAAACTAATGTATCAGACAGATCTCCAAAGAAAGGAAAATACAGATCAGATGCAGATCTACAAAAGTAACAAACAATTTTTTAAAAACTAGATCTTAAATTTGGACAATAGCAAATGCAACCTTAAATCCAGATCCAAACACATAAAACTTTAACACAAACATATGTCATATACAATCTGTGTAGCTCAACGAGTAAAATCTTAATCAAGATTCAATCTTTCCAAGTCAAAAAAAGTCAAACATTCAAATTTCATACAACCCAAATCAAATCATAAACCTAAAACCTGAAAAACATCAGTACTCCGCAAAAACTACAAAAATCAAAAACCAGATCCAGAGCCAATCACAAAAAGGATAGTCAAGAAAATCAAAAAAGAAAAGAAGATACTTACAAAGCAATCATCATCAATGGTATAGATATACTTCTTCTTAGAAACCATGTATCCAAAACACCTACAAGCAGAGTCCTTGAAAGAGATACAAGAAGCTTTAGGACCCAAAATCCTATTAATATCATTACGATTATACAACTCATAATCAAAGCCCTCAGGGACCTTAATAGTCTTTGAAGGATCACCATCTTGAACAATAATCAAATGATATTGTTCAAAAAAGGGTCTCCACATTTCAAGGAAATCAAGGTTTCGAATAGTGGGGATCACTATGTCTAGCTCATCTTTCAAAAGGGGCGTGGGAGCTGGTCCAGCCATTTTTAGAATGGATGGAAGAGGAGGAGATGCTTACAGAGTGTGTGTAAGTATAGATGAAGAAGATAGGAGAGGGGGGCTGGGATGTATTTAAAGAAGAAAAGATGGAAGCGCGTGAAGACTTGGAGGTAGAAATGTAAAAGTATACGTTTCGATTACGGGGATGTTATCTTTACTAATTTCATGTTGAACACTTTGGTCCAAATTTGGATCACCTCTCCAATTCTAATTATGAAATTCTGATCCAAATTATTAAATAATTATTTAATAATTTAAATATTATAATAAACATCATTTTATTTTTCTAAAATATAATGATATTATCATAACATTTAATTATTAATAATAAATTATATTAATTTAAAATATGCAAATAATAAATTATTTAATTTTAGTTAAATTTTAAATATATATCAAAAATAGTAAACATGTTTAGGGCTGCACAAAAGTCCAAAACCGGACTGGACCGGACCGACCCGGACCGGACCGAAGACCGGATTTTATTGAATTCATGGACCGGGGACCGGATCGGACCGGAAAAACCCGTACCGGAACCGGACCGATATGGACCGGTTAGTTAATATTTTATAAAAAAAAATTAATTTTCATTCTTTGTTGATATTTAAATTACTTGGTAAGTTAATTTAAATTTAAAAATAAGTAAATGTAATATTATTTGTAAAGTAATATGAAATTTAATCATTTATATTATAGTGTTTATATATACTATTTCATAAATTTATTATTTACCAATTTGGATCACTAAAATATGTTATGTGTTAATATTTAATCATTAAATTATATAATTTAAAAGACAAAATAGTGTAAAATTAACTATATACATAAAATCCGGTCCGATCCGGTCCAGACCGGGTGTTTTCAGGATTTGGACCGGATCGAAGACTGGATTTTTTTGATTTTATGGACCGGGGACCGGACCGATTATATTCGGTCCGGTCCTTGGACCAGTAGACCCGGTCCGGTCTAATTTACCGGTCCAGACCGGAAAGTTGTGTAGCCCTAAACATGTTTAGTTATCATTTAAATTATATTTTAATTTAAGTTTTATGTATTGTAATTCTTATTGTATGTAATTAAATGTATTTTTAATTTTAATTTGAGAAATGTAAGCATATTTAATTTAATTACGTTTTATTATTTTGTTAATATTAAATTTAGACTAAATTATAATTATATTCTATTATTAATTTATTATCAGTATAAATATCTTTAATTATAAGTTTTATCTAATAATCTAAATGAAAAATTTGAATTTTTTATTTTAATATTAAAATACATTTAGACTGATGAACAGTTTCGATCCAAATAGATTTAGTTCATTGTTGGGTGAATTTGGACCGAAATCGATCCAATTTGAACCCTTAGTCCTTAGGCCATAATTGGAGATGACCTTATATCCGCCAACCTTCTTTCGGGTCCAACTTTATCATAAAACCGACCATTAAATGGTAACGAATGTTCGGTTATATACTCAATATTTACTATATAATAGTATAGATAGGTTGTACTATGTACATGGATATTTTAAAAATTATTTAATAATAATTGATATGGGTTGAAAGTGTAATAACCCTAATTTTTGTATAATTGTAAAAGACACGGATGAATCGTAATTCCGGTACGTAAGGAAATCAATTCTCACCCACTTATGAGTAATGGAAAAATTGAGGATTTGAATTCATATTGTGATTATATGAGTGAAATGAATGTATGCAAAAATTGTCAGAATTCGAAAAATCCTACTTCGTTAACGATCTACATTTTACGAAAAATAAATAAATACAAAAACGATAACGAGACCGAGAGAATTAGAATTTGAAAACTTCATACAACCAACATATTAAGGTGGGAGAATTGGAATATTGAAAATAAATTGAGAATTTCTACACAAAAAATATTTCAAGAATTAATTAAGATTAGTATGGAAATGTAGAAATGAAAATTAGAAAAATAAAAAAGTGGGCAAACACCCATGCAAATTCCATGCAAAATACATGCAAGTAGTTGAAGGCAAGTGGCAAGTCAACGAGCAAGCAACTAAATGGCTAACTAGCTAGTTACAAGCTAACCAACTAGTTAGCAACACAATTGCATAAAACATGGATCACCAAGGAAAAAAAAAGGCTACCTAGGCTTAGAAACTTTGACTACTAGCTACTAGTCTATTATCTATTATATATATAATAGCCCAACAAGGGGCTATAATTCATGAGACATTTTATTCCATTTAAAATCATGCAACATTTTATTCCATCTGAAATGACTGATTTGCCCTTATATTTACTATTTTTAAAAAAATTGTTGGATGGAATTGAACTTGAGTCTCCAAGTTAACTTACACCTTGATTTACCACTAGATCAGTTAGCACACATGTGAATTAAATTACACACATTATATGTGTGTGTCGCTTGAGTGAAAGAATACATGGTATTTTAATCACTGTGACATATCAATAATTTTTCGTCATGAGTTTATTTTTACATTTATTAATTCGGGCTATAATATATTTATTATATCAATATATAAATTAATGATGTACAATATACAGTTTGGCTATACATTTTTAAATTGTAATGATAATAATAATAACCAAAATTTACTCTATAATGATAACTCCGTAAGACAACCAAATCGCTCATGTATAAATATTTTCAATCATAAATATCATATCTCTATATGTGGGCCGTATGAGCGGGACACTATTTAAGTTTATATAATGAAAATGGGTTCAATGGTAGTTAGGTCACTTAATTGATTGAAAACTTTCAGTTGGGTCATCCAACTCAAAAAGCTTTTAATCAGGTCACATAACTGATAAAAACTTTCAATCAGGTCACTGGGGTTTATGGATGCTAAAAAGGAGATGGAAAGATGATTCAGCATGAATCAGGTCCGTAAAACCCCAGTGACCTGATTGAAAGTTTTATCAGTTATGTGACCTGATTGAAAGTTTTTATCAGTTATGTGACTTGATTGAAAGTTTTTATCAATTACGTGACCTGATTGAAAGCTAGCCAATCAGATAAAAGCTAGCTATGTTAGTATGTTGAGTCATCTTTCCGTCTCTTTTTAACGTCCGTAAATCCCAGTGACCTAATTGAATTTTTTTATCAATTATGTGACCTGATTGAAAGTTTTTTGAGTTGGATAACCCAACTGATAGTTTTCAGTCAATTGAGTGACCTAACTACCATTTAACCCTAAAGAAAATGTAGGAAATGCATAATATATTTTTAATAAATAACAATTAAATATCAGAGTAACTCAATAACTAAAGTATATCAAAACTATTAGCTCTTTTGGACTAACATGTGATGCATTGGTATGTTTGAGAGTTGACTATTACTTGAAAAAATTACAATTTTTGACCACGTTGTAATAAGATTGATTATGGGAGTAAATTTTTACATATTTTTTCTCGTATTCTACTCATTCATAAAACAAATTGAGATAATTAAAATAAAAACTTGTGACATCTTTAATGGTGACGAGTTCTCGATGAGATAATTACTGGATCTAAATTTATTATGTCATGCAAATTTAGGAAAAATAAACTAATTTTTTTATTATAAATTAAAAATATTTTTTACCAATTAATAGAACTTGATAAATGTATAAATATCTAAAGATTTTGGATATCACCCTCACTGAAAATATATAAGTTATATGTTCTTATTTAATTAAGACCATAATTCTATTTAAACATTTGTGATCAAAATTTTGAACTCCGTACATTTATTCACTTTAATACAGTTAATTTTATATTTTAGGGAATAATTTAATATATAATTTATTGGAAATAATTAAATAAAATTTATAGTAGAGATTTATCAAAGATTAAAAAAATTGTCAAAACTTTTTTCAAAACTTAATTAAATTGAAAAATATTAAATTTGCGGATCATTCAAAATATCACATATAAAATTAGTAATGAGTTGCAATAAAAGTCAGGAATAAATGAAATACGTAATTGAAGAACATTTATAACATTAAGGGTGTGTTTGGGATTGCTGTTGGAGACAGCAACAGCAGCTTATTTCTGAAAAATAGCTGAAAAGGTGTTTGGTAAAATTTAAAATCTGCTTTTCTGAAAAGTGCTTTTGGCCTAAAAGCTTCGTTTAGAGAAAGCAAGTCCCCCAATGCTTTTGAAAATAGATGCCTTTCAGCTTTTGCGGAAAGCAGTAGCTAATTTCAACATCAAATCTCATCAAAAACATTATTTTTAATATATTTTACATCAAAACATGCATATATCAAAAATATTACCAAACAGTCTTCAGTTTTTTACAACAACACTTTTTTTACCAGCACTTTTTCTAACAACACAGCAATTTTTAGCAGCAATCCCAAACAGAGCCTAAGAAGGCTTCCCGTAATGAAAGATTGAGATGCGAATGAGACAAAAAAAATTACGAAACCTCAACTCAAACATAAATCAAAAGGATCTATAATTCTATTTTCAATAGAAGTTCATGATATAGTCACATTTGAATAAATAAGGATTAGAGTTTAACAAATATTCATAAATATTTACAAAAATCAATTGCGATAAATATTTACAATGAAAAAGATAGAGTATTATATCAAAGTAAAATTTTGCAAAAACATCTACCAATTATATATATGTATTAACAATTTTTACATTTTTTTTTACATATTTGTCCATCGCTTGTATTCATTGAATGAATAAATAATATGTCTTGTCTTATAAAAAAATAAAATTAAAATATTACAAGTAATTTATCCATATATTACCACAGTCCAAGTAGCATTTGCTCAATCTTAAATTCTTAAATACTTTTCATATAGGATGAAAAAATCATTTAAATTTAGCAATATTTCAGGATCACTTCAGATGTGTTTAACATATCTAACACAATAAGGACTATACTATATTATGTTTTTATTGGTCATCTGAATTTGCATGATCTAATTATGCACTGAATATTGAAGTAAGAACATTATAATCATGTGTGTTATGAATGTAAAAAAAGTGACGAAAATAAAAAAATATTAAAAACTACATTAATAAATAATATATATATATATATATATATATATATATATATTCTAGAAAATAACCTCGTGCCTCGCACGGGTTATTATGATAGTTATATACATAATATGATACATATCATGTAATTGTACACAAACACACAAAGCAAAGCAAGAAAAAACTCTCTCTCTCTCTCTCACTTCCATCATCATTCGGCCAAAACAAAGACGCAAGGAAGAAGAAAAAAAATTCTTCAACTTCCACCCATTCATAAATCACCAAATTTAAACCCTAGGTTCTACAAGGTATTCTTAAGATATGTTTTAATTTGATAAATGGATTTTATATCCACTTGGAGCATTCTAAATCGGCTTAAATTGATTGTCTTGAACTCAAGTTTCTTGTAGTTTTGATGTGTTTTGTGTAGTTGTGCAGGTTTGCAAGAATGTCGATTAAGGTTGATGCTTCTGTCGTTTTTGGAGGATTAATTGATTAAAATTCGGATTTTCCGGGAAGGTTGCGCAGTCTACACTGTTTTGGCCATATCTGGAGTTCTATAAGTCCGTTTTCAGCGATCTTACTGCCCACGCGAAGCTTGGGAGATTTTCTACAAAATGGAACAGGACTTACATGAGCAAGTTGCGCGTGGTGGGGGGAGGAAGCACGACAAACAGACTGATGGGAGCAGGGAAATTACTGTTTTGCCCTTTTCAAGTTCTAATTGTATTTTGGGCAGTTTTTAGTACCTTAATTGAATTCTAATTGTAATAAAAGGCAATTTCTTGCTGGGCAAGAATTATAGAGCCTATATAAACACATCCTACCATTGTAATTAGGATAACCAGAACCATTACATATCAATTACTTAGGTTTATTTGTATCTTTTCATACTTTGTTTTTATCATGGTTTCATCAGATCCCATGATGACGAGAGGTTCGATTATGAACTAATCGTTGTCATGGGATTCTAACGGATTTATTTATGGAGCTTTAGTATCTTGATGCTTTAAAGATCTGTGTGTGATGTATATCTGATATCCTCGTATGGTTATGCTTAATTGCTAAATGCGTAGCTAACATCTAATCTGTTAATCTCTTGTGAAAGTGGATCTTGAGATTTAGAACTTGCCATGCTAGCATAGGTTCATGATTGTTTATCAACATGATTCGTAGTATGAGATGAGAATACTTATATTGCCCTGTGTGATCTTTATGGATAACTTGCTCTTCAACCGTTATGTTTTCAAATTCTATAGACATATAGGGTCTAAGCATAATTGGTGTCTATTCATCTTCTATCTCTTTTGTGGATGTATGGGTAGTTTGGTATACGTATGCTGACAGGTAGCGTGTACTTGTTTCGTGTTATCCGATCAGATATCATAACCATTGCATATAGTGATTAAAGGCGTCAGATCTAAGCAAAGTATTTAATGAAGTTAGGATTCCATGGTTTATCTTGCAGAAGTAATTCGATTCCAATTCTCGTTAGTTAGTTAATTCTTAGTTTGTTAATTTGTTTTTTAGTTAATCTTAGTTAATCAAAACCCAATTTGCTAATTGTCTTAGCAGTGAATAATAATCATACATTGTTGCATAGGTACAATACTAAATTAAAAACCAGATCTCTGTGGGAATGAACTTGACTTCTATCTGTATTACTTGTGACCACGTACGCTTGCGTGATTTAGTGCAAACAAGTTTTTGGCGCCGCTGCCGGGGATCATCGGTGTTTTATTTTTGGTTTATGTGCTTGTCAATAGTGGTCGTTAGCGTTCACTGACTCGGATTTGTTTTTCTTATCTATCTTGTTTAGTTTGGTGCGTCTCAGGTACTTGAGTGTTTGAAGATGGCATGCGAGGAGTTGCCATGGTGGGCATATTCGAGTACATCCATGCCTCAGCAATGTGAGCAGTGTTTGGGCGTTCATGATCCCTCACAATATTGTTACTACGAAGGAGTTGATCCATATGTCACTTATGAAGAACAATCATATTTTCAATACCATCCTCAACAGTACCAGCAAGATGTTCCAGATATGTCATATGTCTTTGGTAGTGAAGAGTTTCAACATCAGCAACCTATTCCTACTTTTCAGTCAGATGAGGTTGATGATTTGAAGGAGATTAGGAAGGAGATTAGGATGCTTGTAGAGAATCATGAGAAGTCTATCAAATCTATGGGGACACTTGTTGCTCAAGTTTTGAGTGCCTTGGAACAAGAGAATCAACAATTCATGCTAGAGGCAACACCAGAGAATAACGGTGACTTGGAGCAAGGTACTTCATGCTTAATTGAGGAAGACAAATTCCAAGGTGAGGTGAGCATTCGCAAGCCATGTGAGGAATTTGATCATGTTAGGATGGTGGATGATTTTGAAAGGGCACTATTTGGGACAGACACTGTTGAGCTGCAGAAGTTTCAAGAATTGGTATGTGCGTACCAAGAAGTTGATGATCATGGGAAAGATGTAGATCTTCTACTTGTCTCAGAGTTTAAAGATGGAGGTAGCGCATTAGAGCCAATGGAGGAAGTTCTTTTTGAGGAACCAAAGGCTTCAACAACTTACATTTACCCTCCTCCATTATATTCAAGTGAAGCCCGTGAGTGTGTGTTGTTCTACAAATTGACAGATTTTGGGTCGACAGATGAAGGCATTGGACTAGGACATAGTTGTTACTTGAATAGGCCAAGCGAGGAGAAGTGGCAGAAAGTGTGTCACCGTGATGACGATGAAGTATCGCGAAGAGATGACCAGGCAAACTATTATCATTCTTAATGGAGGCTTGGAAGTAACGTCAAGCTATTGACGTTAAAGAAGCGCTTCGTGGGAGGCAACCCGCGCATTAGTGTAGGAAAAAAAATTTGAGTGCTTCTTTCTTCAAAAAAAAAAATCACGAAATTTTTAACTATCAACAGAATATAGTCCAGGCCGCAGCGCCAGTTTTGAAGGATGCAGCGCCAATCACCCTCTGGTCAGGTGCAGTTTTGTACGAGTGATATAGTTGAAAAAAAAAATACAAAATAAAAGCTGCCGACAGAAGTGTGCAAGGCTGTGGCGTCGAATACACTTATATACAAGGCGCGTGTCTTCTCTGGTGGAGGTAAGTTTTTGGCCTCAAAAGTTTGAAGAAAAAAAAAATTGAAAAAACAACACAGCACGCCATGTCGAGCAGCCAGGTTTGTTTTGTACTAGTATTCAGGCAAGGTGGCCAGTCTATGGAGCTTGTACGCAGTTCCCTCCACCAGATTCAACCGAGGAGGATGAGGACTCAGATGGTTAGGTATGTTTTCTGCTATCTCTCGTATTTACTTCCATTCAATGCGGACATTGAATATTTTAAGTTTGGGAGTGGTTTGAGGGATTAGTAGTTGTACTTGATGTTGTATTATTTGTTCATATAGGATATCATGTTTTGCATAGTAGTGGTAGTTCATGCATGATTGTATGTTTGTATTATCTACGTTTGTTTCATATAGGACATTCTGTTTTTATGTTCGTATACCATGTGAGTTCATTTAGTTGCATTTTCATGGCATGCATATTTCATGATCCCTTAGGACGAGCTGATTCTGATTGATAAGTAGATGTTTAATTGAGTGTGGTGATGATGAGTAGAGGGTTGATTTATAGTTCCTAAGAATTGACTTGCATGTTACGGGAACAAAATTTTTACACAAACTCATTGGGTGCTTTTGGGCTAGGTTAGGGTCATGCTTGTTTGGATGCTTTGAGATTTAATCACCTGATTATATTTAGAATTTTCGTTATTCCCTTGATGGCGTAGGAGCACTAAAGTCTAAGTTTGGGGGAAACCAGGGATTTCATGCTAGTTGTTAATAATTGTTAAATAATGGTTAGATGTCAAATGGCTAGTAGCCGGCTCATATTTATATGAGTAGTCTAGGGTTGGAAACGAGAAAGGCTCATTCCAGATTGCATGAATAAAAAAAATCAGAAAAAAAAGAAAAAAAAAAGAAAAAAAAGAAAAAAATGAAGAAAAAAAAAAGAGTCAATAGTTTAATTGTTTATTTGCAAAATTAACCAGAGTGAGCTCTTTAATACTCGGGTAATTAAGTCTGAGGGGACTTAGTCCTAGTAACCTAAAGCCCTTGTGGTTTGGGATTGCTGACCTAACACTCGTTACATGGGTATTATTGTATAAGCCTTTTGGGGTCTCATTCATTGCACGGTTAAATAAGCATGCGTTTTGTATTATGTGTCGTAGTAATAAAGCATGAATACCTGGCTAGCTTGAATAAGGATGGAGGTGTTCCAAGGTTATGAAGTGTCTACAGTCTATTCTATTTATTAACCTGTGATTGTCTTGGCGAAGAGCATGTATGATTTTTGACCTAGTGTTGGGAGTATTTCTGATGAGCATCGCACACACGCACGTTTCTGTTCATGTATTGTTAGTATACGGGGACTTAGTCGAGCTCTGCTTGGATTTATTTGCATTCTTTGAGATGTTTGCTTGTTAGTTGGTTTGGTGAGTTTGAAGGGGATCCTTGCATTGTTCATATTAGATGCATGCATGCATTGCATTGCATTAGGTTAAATGGATTTTGTGGGTACATTCGCTATAGGCCCTTACGAGACCTTACTCGTCCACTAGGGCTGCCTAGGGGTTTAAAGGGCTAGTTGCATATGCCAAATGCAACCGTGATCACCTACGGAAGTGGTACTAGTTAGTTGTAATTGTTTATGCTTGAGGACAAGCATCGGTTTAAGTTTGGGGGTGTGATAAGTGGATTTTATATCCACTTGGAGCATTCTAAATCGGCTTAAATTGATTGTCTTGGACTCAAGTTTCTTGTAGTTTTGATGTGTTTTGTGTAGTTGTGCAGGTTTGCAAGAATGTCGATTAAGGTTGATGTTTCTGTCATTTTTGGAGGATTAATTGATTAAAATTCGGATTTTCCAGGAAGGTTGCGCAGTCTACACTGTTTTGGCCATCTCTGGAGTTCTATAAGTCCGTTTTCAGCGATCTTACTGCCCACGCGAAGCTTGGGAGATTTTCTACAACATGGAACAGAACTTACATGAGCAAGTTGCGCGTGGTGGGGGGAGGAAGCATGACAAACAGACTGATGGGAGCAGAGAAATTACTGTTTTGCCCTTTTCAAGTTCTAATTGTATTTTGGGCAGTTTTTAGTACCTTAATTGAATTCTAATTGTAATAAAAGGCAATTTCTTGCTGGGCAAGAATTATAGAGCCTATATAAACACATCCTACCATTGTAATTAGGATAACTAGAACCATTACATATCAATTACTTAGATTTATTTGTATCTTTTCATACTTTGTTTTTATCATGGTTTCATCAGATCCCATGATGACGAGAGGTTCGATTATGAACTAATCGTTGTCATGGGATTCTAACGGATTTATTTATGGAGCTTTAGTATCTTGATGCTTTAAAGATCTGTGTGTGATGTATATCTTATATCCTCGTATGGTTATGCTTAATTGCTAGATGCGTAGCTAACATCTAATCTGTTAATCTCTTGTGAAGTGAAAGTGGATCTTGAGATTTAGAACTTACCATGCTAGCATAGGTTCATGATTGTTTATCAACATGATTCGTAGTATGAGATGAGAATACTTATATTGCCCTGTGTGATCTTTATGGATAACTTGCTCTTCAACCGTTATGTTTTCAAATTCTATAGACATATAGGGTCTAAGCATAATTGGTGTCTATTCATCTTCTATCTCTTTTGTGGATGTATGGGTAGTTTGGTATACGTATGCTGACAGGTAGCGTGTACTTGTTTCGTGTTATCCGATCAGATATCATAACCATTGCATATAGTGATTAAAGGCGTCAGATCTAAGCAAAGTATTTAATGAAGTTAGGATTCCATGGTTTATCTTGCAGAAGTAATTCGATTCCAATTCTCGTTAGTTAGTTAGTTAATTCTTAGTTTGTTAATTTGTTTTTTAGTTAATCTTAGTTAATCAAAACCCAATTTGTTAATTGTCTTAACAGTGAATAATAATCATACATTGTTGCATAGGTACAATACAGAATTAAAAACCAGATCTCTGTGGGAACGAACTTGACTTCTATCTGTATTACTTGTGACCACGTACGCTTGCGTGATTTAGTGTAAACATAATTCCCATAATTTTATCTAGTGCACAACATAGTTTAAAATTAGATCAAAGTTTGAGATGAATAGTGACTTAAGTGTAGTTTTGGTTTAGATCTTCAAGATTAAGCTTCCTAAGGACTAACCAAAGCAAATCTAATGGCTATCAAGCTTGGTAAAGGTTATTCAAGCTTCAAGAAGGTAAAAATCTCTCACCCATACCTTATGTTCTTTGAGTTTTAAGTTTTTTTTGAAATGGATTGTAAGAATGAGTTGATTAAGTGGTTTATGGTGATGTAAAATTGTTACTATTGTAAAAATCTTTGATAATGGTAAATCAACTATACCACTGGACTTAGAGACTATTGATGATGAGAAAATGATGTTGTGGATTGTATGGTTGTCTTGGATGAATATTTGGGATGTGTTAAAATTGGAAACGTTCTTTTACAGCCGTTATAATGTCGGATTTTAGTTACAAATTTTGTGTAGAAGGTATTGAATGAATCCAGTGTTGTTCTTGGAAATTTCTGACCATGAAATTGTAGTAATTGTTTTGTAGTTTGTGTGGACACCAAGATCATGTTAATATGATTTACGGTTTTGTATTTATGCTTGTTTTAGTGAAATCGGTTAAAACGAACGAATCGCGAAAACAAACTTGCAGTGTTAAACGAGCTCCTTAAATTTGGTTAAAAATTATGAAACTTTTATGGAAGGTAATCTGGTCAGTCTTCGAAGCCTGGTTAAAATTTGATGACAAAATCACTAAGTTTCGATTTTATAAAAATGATTAAGTCGGAACTGCGCAAGTAAAATTAACTACGGAAAAGACCCCTCTTTAAAGCTTTGATTGAGCCTCTTAAAAGTGGTCATAAATTATGAAATTTGGATGACTACTTCAAGGACAGTGAAGAAGACAAGGGAAAAATAACTGCATTAAAAAGTTAATTTTTCAATTTTATAAAAATGTTTGAACTTAGCATGCGCAAGTGAAAAACCACTGAAGAGGATGCATGTTTACAAAACTTGATTTTCGTTAAGTATTATCGATCTCGAAACCCAACGGGGAGTGAATATTTACCATGATGGTTAGCGGACGTTATAAACTCATAATGAACCCAATACGACGCCATGATAATGTCATTAGCAAGTTACGTTATTTTGTGCGTAGTGGGTCGTGTAAAGGACTAACCGAGCGTTTAATTATCTTGTTATAGATCATCACCTTCAGATCCGAGACCCACCCCTCTCGACACACTCAGGCAAGTTTTCAAAACTTGTACTTCAAGTATTTTATAAACTGTTGTTATTGTGAAATGACTGTTTTGAACTTAAACTGTTTTATGAACTATCAAATGATGATTGGTTTATACGCTCACGTGATATAGACCTGTGGATGTATACATGTACTTATGTTATATCGAAACTTGTACCTCAAGTATTTTATATTGTTGTTGTTGCGTACCTATATTTTATAACTATATCGGGAGTCGGAGATATTTTAACATAATACTGTCATAAAAATTCGGGAATCGCCGGAGACAGATTATGTTGGGATTTATGGGTAATGGAATAGACAACTTAACTAGTTTTATTGGTATACTTAGTTTTACTAAGTAGAACATACTGTCACAGTCTGAAGTGTATTCTTGTAATTTAAAATAAATACTGTCATATAATAAGTGTAATTCTTGGAAGAAGTTCGATTATGTTCAAGCCTCAAGAAATACATAAGTTCGACAGAAGGAATAAAAGTTACTGTCAAGCCCTGACAGTAAGGTTACAAGGAAACAACATGTTGCCTAGGTCGACAGCAAGTTTCATGGAGTCGATAGCAAGTTTCGACTTGACAGCAACATTGACTGAGATTCTGATGACAGCAACTTTAATATATAGTTTGCGACAGTAAGTTTGGAATTCTTGACAGCAATCTCTGCGGGAAATACATGCTGTCAATCAAAGCACAATTCTTGACAGCAATCTCTGCGGGAAATACATGCTGTCAATCAAAGCACAATTCTTGACAGCAATCTCTGCGGGAAATACATGCTGTCAATCAAAGCACAATCCTTGACAGTAATATCTGCGGGAAATTCATACTGTTAACCAAAGCATAATCCATTGACAGCAAACTTGTGGCAAACACACTGTCATATAGAATCAACTTGATTTAGGAATTTTCTAAGTCAAATTAAGCGACAGAGTACATGTTCAAAAGAAGCAGGCGTGTTGTAATATTCAACCTTTACAGCAAGCTTGGAAAGTCTATAACTGAAGCTCGAGAGATCACATGGAACAACCTGTAAAGTCTAGAGCAGATAAAATTGAATACGGCTAGATCTGGGTGGCTCAAATGTGGAAAGTATCTTAAAGTTACTTTGTGATGATCACATGGGAATAAATCATGGAATGAGTTGCAAAAGGAATATAACAGCAACTCAACAACCCATGTTGATAGTGGTAGTACAGTAGACTATCACACTATAAATAGAGCACTCTATTTATACAACAAATAACACTACAACTGTTATCTCTTGAGTATTTGAAGCTTGAGAATTATTTTGTTCTCAAGGTTGTAGCAAAACTTTGCAAAATAAATAAAACAATTATTTTGTGAAACATCTTGTTAAATATTACTTGTGATTGCATTTCTTCTACTAGTAAATTACAAACTCTATTTAAGTTGTTGAAATAGTTTTTGAAATTTATTAGTATTGCATTCAACCCCCCTTCTGCAATACATTCCGGGACCAACAACTGGTATCAGAGCATTCAGATTAATACACATATCTGAGATCCAAATGGCAAGTATTCAAAGGTCAAGTAATATCAAGATTCCAGCTTTTGATAAAGAAAACTACAACATATGGAAAAAAGAAAATTATGTTATTTATCAAAGCTCAGAATCCACTATTCCTAGGTATTCTGGAAAATGGCCCCTTCATTCCTCAAAAGGAAATTCCATCTGCTACAGTTAATGATGTAGTAATCCCAGCTCATTGGGTTGCTAAGAAGCCTTCTGAGTATAATGACTCAGAAAAAGAAAAGGTAGCACTGGATGACCATCTGCAACTCATTCTACTAGATGCACTTACCCTGGACAAAGCTATGAGCGGAAATATAATAGCATGCAACTCTGCCAGGGATATGTGGAAAAAGATAGAACTGTTATGTGAAGGAAGTGAAGAGGTCAGAGAAAATCAAAAACAAATACTGGTGTCACAATATGAAGCGTTTATGGGCAAGCATGGAGAAGAGTTAACTCACATGTTTGAAAGATTTAGCAAACTAATAGCTGAGCTCCAGATTCATGGAAAGTTTTATGAAAAGAAGGAAGTCAATATCAAGTTTCTGCTAACTCTTCCAGAACATCTTGAGCATAGAGTAACAGCCATAAGAGAAGGAAGAGATTTAAACTCTGTTTCTCTTGAAACATTGTATGGAGTTCTAAAATCTTATGAACTTGAATATTATCAAAAGAAAGCCATACAAAGTGGATCCAAAGGATTGATGGCAAACATGGCTGGTGCTCTAGTTGCTCAAGGACCATCATATTTTCAAGCAAGTGAGCAAATTCAAAATGATCAACAGCCTCAATTTTCATCTGTGAAAATTGAAGAGGTGGTTGAAGATGAAGAAAAGGTTGTTCTTCAACTAGAAGATGTTGAAGATGAAGAATTTTTCACTCTAGAAGAAATGGAGAAAATGGATAATCCAACCATGGCTTTTATGGCAAGAAAATTAAAAAATACAAGGTTCAGGAGGAACAAACCATATAAGCCTCAAGGTCAATTTCCAAAATATAACCAAGGAAGCTCATCAAAACCTGCTACTAGCACCAAGGGAGGATACAAAACAGGAATGGTAGATAGGTCAAAGTTTAGATGCTACAATTGCAATGAACTTGGTCACTTTGCTACTGAATGCAAAAGACCAAAACAAATACAAAGAATGGAGAGAGGAACTGGAAGTCAATTTAAGAAAGGACAAGGAAAAGCCTATGTGGCTGAAGAAAAATGCTGGGATGAATCTGATAATGAAGAAGAAGAGGAATTTGTGAATCTAGCCTTGATGGCTAGAGAGGATGAAGAAGCATCAACCTCGACAAGTCAGGTACCATCTCTAGTATTACTAGATATGTCTTTAAATGACTATAAGCAAACCATTGAGGAAATGAGTACTGAAATGTTTAATATTCATACTAGTTTATCTGCTGCAAATGAAGAAATTGCTAGATTAACTAAAGAAAATGAAGTACTCAGATCCAACAATGATGTGTTGTTGCTTAAGACCAGTTCTATTGATTCTTTAGCCCAGGAAAACGAAAGATTAAAAAATGATTTAATCTGTGCTAAAGAGATAGAGGAATATCTAAGAAAAGAAATTTCTGAAAATGAATTTAAGCTAAAGGCATTTAGAAATTCCTCTAAAATAGTTCAAGAATATCATGAGAAACATACTGAAAGTAAGAAGATAGGCATAGGCTATGATTATAGTAGGAGACCTGGTAAAGAGGCTGTTATACAGAACAATGATGATGACAAAACTGTAAGACCTCACATCCTCAAAAATGTGAGCAATCCAATCTTCAAAAGTACAGAGTTTGAGGTTAATGAAAATTCCCTAGTTATTAATCAAGAACTCTGTGATGAAGATGAGAGGGTTGACAGTGTATCTAAGAAAGAAAAAGATTCTGTTAAAATGACTATGACAGAAACAGTATTAAACAGCCCAACCAAGTGTTCAAAAGATACTGTCAAGAAGTCAACCAAGACAGTAACTTTCAAACCTACTGTCAAGACAGCAAGTACAAAAGATGCTGTCAAAAATAGCTCGACAGCATCTTCTGAACAGATTGTCAAGACAGTTGTCTCCAAGTCCAAAAACAGAAATGGGAAGCTAGGCATTGATAAAAAGAATAATTATGCGTATGTTAAGCAGGCACCCAGGAAACTTTGCAATAATTGTGGCTCCTCACATCATTTAACTCATGTTTGTAAAAAATCAACTAGTAGCATATCTAATGCAACAGAGTTGAAAGGAAACTTACACAGAACCCCCATTATGCAAAGAGAATTGGTAGTTTGTAATAACATTGACTGTATGCCATGCAAAATTACTGCCATGAGTAAATGTTTTAATTTGCAAATTTCATCTAATGAATTATGTTCTTATATGCAAACTGCAAAGACTTCTGAATCCACTAAAGAAAGTGAGAAGTCTGCTCTCACTAAGAAAAAGCCTAAGTCAAAAACTAAGTGGGTAATAAAAGAAGTCAAGGAACCATCTTCTGATAATATTGTTTCAAATATTGATAAGGTTTCTGATGATACTGAGTATGCAGGACCCAACAAGACTTGGGTACCAAATGCAAATTAAACTCTTTCTGTCTTGCAGGGAAAGAAAGGTAAACAGGTCATGTGGATAATCGACAGTGGATGTTCCAAACACATGACTGGTGATATATCCCTGCTATCACAATATGTTGAGAAGGCTGGCCCAACAATAACCTTTGGAGACAACAGCAAAGGTTACACTGTGGGATATGGCTGTTTAAAAGCTGGAAATGTTGTCATTGAAGAAATCTCTCTTGTGGAAGGTTTGAAGCATAATCTGCTCAGTGTCAGTCAATTCACTGACAAAGGATTCAAAGTAAACTTTGGCATGATGGAATGCACAATCCACCACAAGAAGGATAGAAGCCTATCTCTGAAAGGAGTAAGGAAAGGAAGCCTATTTGTTGCAGACTTAAACTCAACAAATGAGGAAAGAATATTTTGCTTCTACAGCAAAGCAAGTGTTGGAGATAGCATGCTTTGGCACAAGAAATTTTCCCATCTCAACTTCAAAACAATGAACATGCTGATGAAGAAGGAATTGGTGAGAGGACTACCTCAACAGGAATTCTGTCAAGAAGGACTGTGTGAAGATTGTCAAATGGGAAAACTGAGGAAAGCAATGCATAAATCAAAGCAAGTCAACACTAACAATGAAGCACTCAAGTTGATTCACATGGATCTTTTTGGACCAGTGAATGTTCAATCACTATCCAGAAAAAGATATGCACTGGTCATGATAGATGACTATTCTAGGTACACTTGGGTGAAATTTTTAGAATCAAAAGATGAAGCTGCTCAAGAAATCATTGATCACATAAGGGTACTTGACAGGACCCCTGAAGCAAAAGTTCAATTTCTAAGAAGTGACAATGGAACTGAATTCAGAAATGCTACACCTGGAAACTTCTGCAAAGATCAAGGGATTGTTCAACAATTCTCTGCTGCAAGAACTCCACAGCAAAATGGAGTTGTAGAAAGGAAAAATAGGACTCTTATTGAAGCTGCAAGGACTATGTTGAGTAATGCTAAATTACCAACATATTTCTGGGCAGAAGCCATCAACACTGCTTGTTACACACAGAACAGAACACTAATCAACAAGGCTCATGGCAATACTCCTTACTATCTTTTGACAGGAAAGAAACCTATTGTCAAGTACTTTCATATTTTTGGAAGCAAGTGCTTTTTTATGAAAGACAACCATGAAAGAAAAGGCAAGTTTGATACTAAAGCATATGAAGGCATCTTCATGGGCTATGGGATAGAAAGGACTGCCTACAGAGTCTATATCATGGAGCACAAGACAATTAAAGAAAGTGTAAATGTCACGTTTGATGAAACCAAGTTTCCAGGGTTACATGAGGATGGTCAAATGCAACCCTTCAGATTTGAGAATCAAGGATACTTGGAAATAGAAGAATATGTTGATGAAGAACCTAGTCTCACTCAATCAATGGGATATGAGAAAGATTCTGTCAATACTCATAATCTAAATCAAACCTCAGCTCAATCACAGACAATTTCAGGCATCAATCAACAAGACTGTGAGACTGGAGAATTTGAGCTAAATGAGCAGAACAATGAAAATGGTGGAGAATCAAATCCTCATATTAATGAAAGACAATCTCATCAAACAAGTAGCTTGCCTCAATCAACAAAGTGGAATAGAGATCATACCAGTAATCTAATTATTGGAGATCCCACTACTGGTGTAAGGACAAGGAGGAATATCTCTGCTGAAAGCATGTTTTCATGTTTCTTGTCTCAAATGGAACCAAAAATAGTTGAAGAAGCATTGTTGGATTCTGATTGGGTGATGGCCATGCAGGAGGAGCTCAATCAATTTGAAAGAAACAATGTTTGGAAACTGGTTCCAAGGCCAAAAGGAAAATCAATCATTGAGACAAAATGGGTTTTCAGAAACAAGATAGATGAAAGTGGAAATGTGACAAGAAATAAGGCAAGGCTAGTGGCCAAAGGTTACTGTCAACAGGAAGGGATAGATTATGATGAAACATTTGCACCTGTTGCTAGACTTGAAGCCATAAGAATTTTCTTAGCCTTTGCTGCACACTGCAAATTCAAAGTATTTCAAATGGATGTCAAAAGTGCCTTTCTAAATGGAGAATTAGAAGAAGAAGTGTATGTTGAACAGCCTCCTGGATTTGAAAATGACAAACTGCATAATTTTGTCTACAAGCTGTTCAAGGCTCTATATGGCTTAAAGCAAGCACCAAGAGCCTGGTATGACACATTATCCACTTTTCTCCTGGAAAATCAATTTATAAGAGGTATGGTGGATAAAACTTTATTCTATAAATACCATAGCAAAGACATCATTATTGTGCAGATATATGTTGATGACATAATCTTTGGCTCAACAAACGAAAAATTGTGTGAAAAGTTCTCATCTCTAATGAGAAACAAGTATGAAATGAGCATGATGGGAGAATTAGCATTCTTTCTTGGTCTTCAAATCTATCATAAGAAGGAAGGAATCTTCATCTGTCAATCTAAGTATGTCAAAGAACTTCTCAAGAAGTTTAACTTAGAAGATTCATCACCTGCCAAGACACCTATCTCAACAGCCACCAAATTAGAGTTAGATCCTAAAGGCAAGAAGGTGGATTCTAGTATCTACAGAGGCATGGTTGGATCATTGCTTTATTTAACAGCAAGCAGGCCAGACATAATGTTTTCTACATGTCTCTGTGCAAGGTTTCAGGCTGATCCAAAAGAATCACACTTAGTTGCAATTAAAAGAATCTTTAGATATCTCAAAGGCACCCCAAATCTAGGTCTTTGGTACCCTAAGGAAACTGGATTTGATCTAATTGGATATTCTGATTCAGACTATGCTGGATGCAAGATTGACAGAAAAAGTACTACAGGAAGCTGTCAATTTCTTGGGGGGAGATTGGTGTCATGGTTCAGTAAGAAGCAACACTCAGTTTCAACATCAACTGCAGAAGCTGAATATATTGCAGTTGGAAGTTGCTGTGCACAAATACTTTGGATGAAGAATCAATTAATGGATTATGGACTAGAGTTGTCAAATATTCCTATCTACTGTGACAACACTAGTGCCATAGCCATATCAGACAATCCAGTTCAACACTCCAGAACAAAGCACATTGATATAAGGCATCATTTTATAAGGGAGCATGTTGAAAAGGGAGATGTAAAATTGGTTTATGTTCCAACAGATAAGCAACTTGTAGATATATTCACCAAGCCACTGGATGAAGCAACATTTACCAGGTTGGTGAGTGAATTAGGAATGCTAAATCAGGTATGATAATCTAACTGGTTTATCAACTCTAAGAAGTCGCAGCTCATGACAGAAACTTTCAAGGTACTGTCATGAGAAGTTAAGGTACTATGTGCTATTTGTTCAGACAACATGTTTGCTATGACTATGCTAAAAGGATTTTTAGATATCATGTTTGCTATGACTATGCTAAAAGGATTTTTAGATATCATGCTTGCTATGACTATGCTAAAATAGTTTTACATGTCTGTCTTAAAATGATTTTAAGAAATCATGTGTCCTTAACTTAAGTTATGTATGAACAGTGACAGCATGATTTTGTGATAAGTTTACTGTCAGATAAAACTTACTGTCACTCATGAAGCTGATTGACAGAAATGTTGTTAGCACACAGGTTGCTGTCAATAAAATTTGCTGTCACAAGAAATTGTTGTCAAAATTGGTAGAGAAAGAAAAGCGCACAGGTTACTGTCAATGAAAGTTGCTGTCACAAGAAATTGCTGTCAAAATTGGTAGAGAAAGAAAAGCGCACAGGTTACTGTCAATGAAAGTTATTGTCACGGGTAGTTGCTGTCAAAGATAGTGGAAAGATATATATATATATACATTAATTTATATATATATATATACACATATATTTTTTTTTCCACCAATCCACGATTTAATAGCAACTGCCACGTAATATAGCAAGTGGAGTTAATGATTATCACACGTTCAATTAAGAGAGGTTAAATCGATTCATATTATAAACTGAATCTACCGTTTAATCTACTATCACTTTCATTTGCAAAAACCTTTCAACCTTCTGCATCCAAAAACCGCATTTTCTCTCTAATTTTTCAAAGCATTCAACAATGGCACCTAAACAAAGTGTTGCTCAAACCAACTTTGCCGGTATCTTTTCTCCTAGTGATGCTGGTGAAAACTTCAAAGGACTTATTTCGTTCATAAATAAATCCTACCTAGGTCATGCAGTAACCTCTACCCCCAAAATTGATACTGTTAGAATTGAAAAATTCTGGAAATCTGCAAGTGTTCAAGGAACTGGAGAAGATGAAGAAATTAAGTTCAAAATAGATGATACAAGTCACTCTCTTTCAGTAAAGATTATCAATGAGGCATTGGGTATTGTGCTAGCCAGTGGAGAAAACTTTAAGGAATTAGCCACTGATGATACTCTAAAAAGGTTCTTTCTGAAGATTGGGTACTCTGGCTCTAAACTTGAAGAAACATCTGATAAGTGGTATCAAACAGGAGAAATGGACAGGAAATTTCTGAGAAAAGAGTGGAGTATGATTTTTGATGTAATGGTGAAGGTGTTCTCTACCAAGACTACAGGCTGGAATGGAATACCATCATATATCAAGAAGCTCACTCATTCATTAGTCCATGGATACAAGGTGAACATTGGAAAACTGATCATGGCACAGTTGAAAAGCGCAATAGGCAAGAAGGTATCCATCTATCCTCGCTTTTTAACTATGTGTATTAATAATATTTGTGGAAATGTTGAGGATAATTCTGATTTTGAAGAATATCCTGTTTTAAAGAAAAACACACACACTTCTCTCAATACACAAAATTTAAATACACATATTCCACTATGTTTCACACAACACATGGTAAATCAAGTGCCCAACCTTGGTTTTCCATTTCCAACAGATTACACTGTTTTCACAATTGAGAATGAAGCTGAATTAGACCCAAATTCAGTTAACCCACATTCTACACCATACATTCCACCTAGGGACTCTAGACTACCAAAAGCCCTTAAAATGGCCAAACAGGAATCCAAGAAAAGGACCCTAGAGAGTGCAACTGGTGAACAAGTTGAGAGTCAAGAGGGAGTCACTGCACCTAGTGTAGCAAATAAGGTTGGTAGTGAAATAGAACCCACTGTAGCCCCTTCTGAGCCTAAGAAGAAGAGAGCTAGAAGGGCCAAGGTTACTGTCAGTCACCCTACAGTTTCCCAAAAGACTGTAGAGGATGATAGGGAAATAAACTCACCTCTAGGTGTCTCTTCTCAACAAGGGACATCTATTGAAATTGGCCTGTCTCCCAAGGTATCTTGTAAAGAGTCTGCACAAACTCAAGAACTCACGCTTGAGGAACCTGTATTTGAAGATACACATATAGAAATAGAGCACAGTGAGGAATTCATTCATACTATTGATGTTTCATAATCTTCTTCTGTGGAACAGCCAACTATTCAATCTGAACTTCAATCTTCTTCTTTCATTCCTATATCTGTTGTTTCTTCTGAACAACCTAGAGAGGGGGACAGCACCAACCCCTCAGGTTTTGATCATCCATCTCAAATCATGGATGAGCCCCCATCTAGTGGTCCACAAGAACCCATTTCTCAAAGTGAAATGGTCACCACTCCATCAAACACTGAGCTAGATCAAGGTGTAAATCAGTCAGAAATTGAAACAGCCAACATCTTGATTGAATCTCTCAAAGCATCTTACCCAAGGGAAGTTGCTGTCACAGCCAAAGATGCTGTCAATGACAAAACAGAAGGTGTTGTCAAACAATCAAGTGACAGTACCATTCTGACAAAAGATACTGTCAAAAGTCTTCCAAAAGATGCTGTCATCACTGCTCAATCACAACTCCAGGAAGGACTAATTGAAGACATCTCTGATGATGACATGCCACTCTCCAAGGCTTTTAAGGTAAAATCTAAGTCATCTTTTTCTTCATTGCATGCTAGTACTGCTCATACTCATGCATCTAGGATGAGTGAGGGAGAGCAAAAGAAAAGAGAAATAAAAGAAAAGAGAAGTGAGTCTAAAAATGAGAGGCAGCCAAATGTGCTGGCAAAAGGAGAGGGACTTGAGCATGTCCAGAGTGAACTTGAGGGAGCCAGTCAACAAAAGGCATTAGGCCTTGAGGGAATTTTTGTGAGAGATGATGAGATCATCTATAAAAACACTGAGAGTGTGAGAACCCCAACAGCCTCCATGCCCCAGACTTATCCCTTACCTCCTAAAAGGCTTAGGTCTGGTGGTCTTTCTGCATCCACAAATGACAGGCTCCAAGCTCTTGAAAATCGATGTGCTACAATGGAAAGCAAGTTGGACACCCTGTCATCTACTGTGAAGACTGGTTTTGCTGAAATTCAAGCCACACTACTGTCACTTTCTTCCTTGATTCATGCTGCAAACTTAACTAAGGGGGAGAAAGTAATAGATCAGAAAGAGGCTGAGCAACCAGAAAGAAAGATGGAGTTACAAGGGGAAGCTGAAAGACAGGGGGAGCAAAGGAGTAAGGGGGAGCAAGAGCAAGAAGTAAAAACTGGGGAGCAAGAGCAAGAAGTAAAAACTGCAATAGCCTCTGGAACTGAGGAGCTTTTTGAAACTGAAGTAGATGGGGAACCAATGTTAGTATCTAAGGAGGTATTAAGACAGATACAAGGAAATCAAGCATCCTCTATCAAAATCAGTGAACCAGTTCCTGTGAAGAAAGAATCCATATTGGAGAGGCTATGGAGAGAAAAGGAGGAATCAAATAGGATGGGTAAAGGCAAAGGCAAGTTGCCTGAATATGTGATTTCTTCAGAATTTATCACTTGGACTGATGGAAGCACATATTCTCAAGAAGAAGCTGATTCTATAACAGTAAGTCATATGGAGAGCACCTTGAACAATAAGGATGAGGAATTCAACAATCTGGTGAATGGAGCAATCACAGAATCTAAAGGAAAACCTGCTAAATTCGCAGAAGCTTTGAAAGAAAAGATTGTAAATCTTTCTGTGAAGATTAGCTCAGAGAAGAGGTGGGCAGTTGAAGTGTACCTGAAGAATGGACATTCAATATTCATAACAACTCAACTGCTGGAAACTTTCTCTGCCAGAGTGCAATACATTCTTGGGATGCTAGTGAAGAAAAACTCTACCATCTTTGATGAAAGTCTCTATATGCAACTGGGCACAATGGTTAACATCAAACTTCCAGAAGTAAGTCTCCAGCCATATGGTGTAAGTTTTAAACAGACAACAGCCAAAGGAACTAAAGGTCTTGGATTCTTAACTCTTGAAGGCAAAACATCTCTACAAAGCAAAGTCATCATGGATGTACTTAAGTTATTGCTGAAAGCACCCATCACCAAGGAAAGGATTCAGGCAGTTAAAGATATCCACAAGATAATGGCAAAGAGAGATATGGAATACAGTGCCAAAATTAAGAAGCTAATTGCCAAAGCAAATTCAAGCAGAAATGCTCAAGGTGGAAACTGCACTTTTGATGACACCTTGGAAAAAGATGGTGATGACAATCAAGATGGAGGTGAAGCTGGAGGATCTAAGAAAACAAAACTGGGAGACTCTTCAAAAGAGCAAACTCAAGTCAAAGAAGCAGAATCAAAGGAAACCTCTGAAAATCCTGGAACAAGCAAGAAAAATGAAGAAAATGGGAAAGAAGAGGAGATACTTGAAGCATCAGAAATTAATCAAGCAGAAATGGAAATTGACAGTATGTATTCTGAAAAGGATACTGTCAACAAAGATGTTGTCAAGGAAAATGAAGTTGCTGTTAAAGATGCTAACAGGGAAGATGAAGATACTGTCATGAAAGATGCTGTCAAAGAAGATACAATCAGAAGCTCTATCAAAGATGCTGTAAATGATTCTACTGTCAAATCATCCAAGACAGTAAGAATCAAAAGAAAGTCAAACAGGCCAAAAAGGGGAAAGACTGTCTATTCTGGTCAAAGAAAAGCTACAGGTCTAGGGCTTAAGAAACCAATCCTGAGCAGAAGAATGAACAGCCTGGAACAACTTCAAGAGAAAGCCAAAGAATCAATCACTTCTGTATCCATAGAATTTGATGAGTCAAACAAAAAAGTCACAAGATACATTCTATGGGAGAACAAAGAAAGATTGATTATGGTAGAACCTGATTTCACTCAGATATCAAAATCAAAAGTAATATCCAACAGTCTAGTTCAAACCCAAACACATGTAAGAAGAAGAATTGATTATTTCAATTTGGAAAGAATGGTTGAACTCCTGGAAAGCTATGGTGATATCTCTGAAAAGATCATGGATCCTGTTCGAAAGTACTTTGCAATCAGAAATGCTGAATTCACTGAAAAGCATGGTGACTGGACACTTCAAAATGATGAAGATGTTTTTGAAGCTCTAGGTCTGGAAAATGAAGAAGACAACCCTATCCCTGAGTATAACTGGAATGAAATGCAAAAACCTTATTCAAAGCAAGAGATGGATAGGTATGAGGCAGAGCAGAAATTCAGAGAAGAATTAGCTTCAAGACAAAAATCTCGTCAACAGATAGAAGAAGAGATTGAAGCTCAAATGAAGGAAAGTTGGAGTAAACTCAACAAGGTCAACAGCAGTGAATTAAACTATCAGCCAATTGTACTAGACAATCCTTTGAGAATCAAATATGGCAAAGAAGAAGTCTACATAGACAGCTTTTCTAAGTTGAAGACCAGTGTACTAAAAGAACTGTACTGGAAAGTGATAGGATCAACTAACAGTCTTGAAACACTGTGTTCTTGGGAGCTTGATATGATTCTTGATCAGAGGAGAGGAGAGGATCCCAGCCTGGACAAACAAAGAAGGGTAACTTTAAATCAGCTTCCTGGCAGAAGATTCAAGATGGAGGGAGATGTGCTAAAATTCAGATCAATTGTAAAGCAAAATGCTTACTGGATGGAACTCAGAGAAGTATTAAACACTACTTCCTCAATGATCAGAAAATACATTGTGGAAAATGAAGATGATGCACAGTCCCCTGAAGAAAAGGAGTTAATTGAAAATCTCAGAAGAGCTCTGAGGGAAAAGGAGCGAGGCGAAAGTTCAAATCAAGCTAAGTAAAGATTTTTTCTTGATTTTTAATTATGAACTTTTATGATACATTTTTTTAAACAATCCAGTTTAATCATTGTTCAGAAATGAAGAGTTTATTCTTTCTGATCTATGTTAGTTAAGTTGTCAGCATGATATTTGTAAATTTGTCCTTATTATCCATAAAAACAAATTGGGGGAGATTGTTGGGATTTATGGGTAATGGAATAGACAACTTAACTAGTTTTATTGGTATACTTAGTTTTACTAAGTAGAACATACTGTCACAGTCTGAAGTGTATTCTTGTAATTTAAAATAAATACTGTCATGTAATAAGTGTAATTCTTGGAAGAAGTTCGATTATGTTCAAGCCTCAAGAAATACATAAGTTCGACAGAAGGAATAAAAGTTACTGTCAAGCCCTGACAGTAAGGTTACAAGGAAACAACATGTTGCCTAGGTCGACAGCAAGTTTCATGGAGTCGACAGCAAGTTTCGACTTGACAGCAACATTGACTGAGATTCTGATGACAGCAACTTTAATATATAGTTTGCGACAGTAAGTTTGGAATTCTTGACAGCAATCTCTGCGGGAAATACATGCTGTCAATCAAAGCACAATTCTTGACAGCAATCTCTGCGGGAAATACATGCTGTCAATCAAAGCACAATTCTTGACAGCAATCTCTGCGGGAAATACATGCTGTCAATCAAAGCACAATCCTTGACAGTAATATCTGCGGGAAATTCATACTGTTAACCAAAGCATAATCCATTGACAGCAAACTTGTGGCAAACACACTGTCATATAGAATCAACTTGATTTAGGAATTTTCTAAGTCAAATTAAGCGACAGAGTACATGTTCAAAAGAAGCAGGCGTGTTGTAATATTCAACCTTTATAGCAAGCTTGGAAAGTCTATAACTGAAGCTCGAGAGATCACATGGAACAACCTGTAAAGTCTAGAGCAGATAAAATTGAATACGGCTAGATCTGGGTGGCTCAAATGTGGAAAGTATCTTAAAGTTACTTTGTGATGATCACATGGGAATAAATCATGGAATGAGCTGCAAAAGGAATATAACAGCAACTCAACAACCCATGTTGATAGTGGTAGTACAGTAGACTATCACACTATAAATAGAGCACTCTATTTATACAACAAATAACACTACAACTGTTATCTCTTGAGTATTTGAAGCTTGAGAATTATTTTGTTCTCAAGGTTGTAGCAAAACTTTGCAAAATAAATAAAACAATTATTTTGTGAAACATCTTGTTAAATATTACTTGTGATTGCATTTCTTCTACTAGTAAATTACAAACTCTATTTAAGTTGTTGAAATAGTTTTTGAAATTTACTAGTATTGCATTCAACCCCCCTTCTGCAATACATTCCGGGACCAACAGATTATTATTTAAATATCGATTTAAAAATATTCTAATGATATAAATTGGATATATGTGGATATAAAATATCTTGAATGATATTAATAAATATTATTTTAGTATTTATTAATTAAATTATTATTAATCTGAATATTCATTTAAAAATAGTTTGTTTAGGATTTATTATTTAATAAATATTTTTTTAATATTTATTAAACATTCTTAAATTACTTAAAAATTATATTAATTAATTACAAATTTATTTAAAGCTTTAAAAAAAAATTAAATATTTTTTGACCTTTAGAGAAATATTTAAAAATGGTAAGGGTTCCAAATAATGTTTAAAACTCTAATCTCATAAGACAGGAAGCCGCAACCATTTTTCAACTTATCAAAACTTGGGGACCCAAGGTTTTGGGAGTAAAAAGGTATTTTCTCCCTTCGCTGACTACACAAACAACTTCAAACTGTAACTTACCTGATTAGGAGGTATATGCTTTATTAAAATCAATAAAAACTCCGATTAACTCCCAAGTCTAGTTTTAAGTTGAATTCCAGAAGCTAATGAAATCTATTGATTGATGTCAACCCACATTTACGACCTTACTTCCTCAAACATTCCTGAGAGTAGAAATCATGTAATTGTTGTCAAACCTACCAACAAGCAAAATGCTTGGGCGAACGGGATAAATTTCCGTTCCGAGTATTGATAGGATTCTTCAAGGGACTGGAGAAACCTGGCACCTAGTGTGACAGGGTAAGTGTAAGAGGCTGTGGGACGGTCCATCAAAGCGTAAGAGGCTGTCGGATAGTCCAGCACATATCCCTATCCCTGTGCATGGTATACTTAGGACAATCTTGCAAGCCTAGCACCCACAGGATCGCATGCGAGGTCCCCATAAGGTTCTCCATTATCCCCATTAGCTCACGACGAGGTCTCGCAACTCCAGTATCATGGTAGCCTTGCATAGTCTGTTAGAAAAATGGAGTTTTTAGAGCATAATTATTTTATGTTCTTGATGTTAATTCCGGATTTTAACGATTGGAAATTGTTCCTTGCTATGAGGACTTAAATTTTCGTATATGGGTCTAAGTAATTTTCTTAGTGAAATCCATAGAGAAATGGAGTTGAAGTGGGTAGCTTGAAAGAGCTTGAAAATGAGAATGTGTATTTGTCCCACATTGAAATAAATAAAGGGAGTTGTTGGCTTTATATAGAATCACACACATGGGTAGTGTACAACTACTAAGGTGTATGATGGTGCATGGTATTACTGTGTGCTTCACGCGCACATACACACACACGCGCGCCGCCGCCGCCCGCCTCGCCACGCCACGTCACGTCACGTCACGACACGACTCGACTCGGGTCGGCTCGGTCGAAGGGCGATTTGGGCGAATGTCTCAGCGTCTCGCGTACGCGAGGCGACCTGGGCGAGGGATTTTATTTATGTGTTTAATTAATATTTTAATTAGAATATATATATATATATATATATATATATATATATATATATATATATATTAATTGGATCAGTACTTGGAATAAATCATGTGGAACTGGTTAGACATATAATGCTGATGGGACCTCAAGTCCTTACGGTACCATATCCTGATGATCAAATACTGATGAATGGACATCAGTTCCTGATGTTGAGTCCTGAACAGAATTTGATAATGTATATATTATATATATTCGTATAATTAAAATAAAATTGATATGTGTGGATAAAATATAACGTAACAGTTATGATTTATTAAATCAGCCATTTTGATTTTATTAAATCAGCCGTTTCATTTTATTAAATGTAAATCGGCAGTTACAAAATTAATAGGGTGGCATCAGTTACGCTTAGCCTCTCCTATAAATAGAGAGCTAGGCTGATGATTTTGATATATATAGATCACACCCTACATTCTCTTCTCTTCTCTACACTCTCCATTCTCTTCTCTTTTACCTAAGGTTTTTCCGGCGACTGAGGTGCTAGTCGAAGTCGAGTATTCTGGTTGCTGTGATCATCTTACTCGGAGCTGTTTTATCCTGGAAGAATATCGCCAGCATCCTGACACAGTGTAAGTGGGGGCGATTATCTCTTCAAGAGCAGTTAGGACTTCGAGCATGGCCTGACGACTCAGCTGGTTCTTTTACTTGTTTGATATACTGATATAGCTATGGCTACTGGTATGTCTTCTGTCTTTCCGTTGTTCTTTCAGTTACTGGTATGCATGTTTTATACCTTCGTGTTTTGTTTCGTTAATTGTTTGATTGGCCTTGGCTTGTTAAATACGATATATAATTGCCTCTATGTTGCTGTAGTAGTTAATATTTCCAATATAGTCTTTATTAAGCCCATCTTGGTGACTTGTTCTCGCAACTACGTGTGTCTTGAATCCCTATTACGTATTACGTAGGCTTCTTGTTATGATTGATTGATAGTTCAACAAGAGAGAATAAACATTTTTTCTCTGGCATTCTACGAATCAAATAATAAGATCAGTCACATAAATCGTCAATCTCCATCCAGTGTTCTTAGCAAAATATCTGTATGTTGTTCCGTGATTCTAGCAACCTTCGCAATTACCGTTATACCAATTTCTCCCTATAACAGATACAAAATTTAAAATTGGATAATTTATAAATCAAAATATAGTTAAAAAATTTCATCGAAACCAACATATAAATACCAAATCTCAATAATGAGTTTTGCAACAACTTATTATATATAAATATAGATTTCTAGATGAAATAAGTAGGGTTATAAATGAACCGAGCTACTTATTAAGCTCGACTCGACTCTATAAGTATTTGAGCTCGAATTCGAACAAAAAATTAAGTTCGATAAATTTATCGAGTCGATCTGAGTTTTATGAGTGTTCAACTCGAACCGATAAACTATATACAAAAAAATATTTAATTTACAAAAATAATATATTACAATACATTCATACAAATATGTAAAATATCTATATCATAGATCAACTACTAATTATCTAATTTCTCATCATTGACAAAATCAAACATGAAAATGCAATAAAAAGTGAAATAAATAATATTAAATGAAGTCAAAATTGAGTCGAATTCGACTCGATTCATAATGTTAGTGAACAACTTGAAGTACTCGATCGACTCGTTTGTTAACGAATTCGAATTCAAGTAACAGAAATTGATCAATAAAGTAATTGAATTTGGTTCGATTCATTAAAAAAAAAGTTCAAACTCAACCTCGATAAACAAAAATTTAACTCGACTCGATTCATTTACTGCGCTACGCAACTTATTTCTGCCCATAGCTGTCGGTGTCGCAAAACCTGAATTGGCAGATCTTTCTTCCACGGCCATTTAATACTGTACTATTTTTTTTTAACTATGGTGGAGCCTCTTGTTCAAACTTTACTTGTGAAGTGTCCCCCAAAATGTTTTACTAGCTTATAATATTGAAATTATAAGTTGATATAAAAATAGTAAGTTATCAATTATTCTCTCCCTCTTTAAATAAGTTTCCTGTTTCCTCTGGATACATTTGTCAATGCACACTTTTAATCGTTAATATCTTGAATTTCATATTAGTATTAAATATAAAAACTTCACTGTATTAAAGTACTCATAAATACGAATCAAACAAAATCACTCATGACTATATTTTGTCTTATAAATTATGCGTAAATTAGTAGTCAATCGCTTATAATAAACAGTGTTCAAAGTCAAAACGAGAAATACATTGTGAGATGGAGAGAGTAACGTATTAAAAATTTATTATTACTGAAGTTTGACTGTATTTATAAATTGAAAAATGCTAGCTACCACACACAAAGTTGTTTTCGTCAAGTTTAGTTAAGAAGATCTGTTATTGGGTGTGATTATCTGAACGAAGCCCAAATCTGCAGGGCTTATCAAGTAACTAGAGTCCACTTGGCCCATAGCCATGCTTAAGATGATGTAAAGTTGCTCAAAACTTGCAAGTGTTACAAAAGTTGTTACTAAAAAAATTTGAGTAAAAAGCACTTCGTGTACTTCAATTTATACGAAATCTGCACTTGGGATACTATAGTTCAAAAACCCCTATTTGAAATACGGGACTTTCAAACTTTTTGCACAATGTGTACTTCCGTTAGTTTGCCTCTAACGTCGTTACGTTGGCGAGGGCAGTTTCGTCCTTTCAGCTGTAAACGTCTTTTTATCCCTATTCTATATCGTATTTACCCCCAAATCTCCTCTCTATCATTATTCCCATTTCAGAGTTGATCAAAATCCCGTATATCTCCATTCCTTCCAAAATCGATCTTGAGTTTGCACTGTGATGGCTTGGTTTCGACGAGATCCCAGAGATAAAAGTGTATACAGTCCTAACGAATTTCCTCCTTATCGAGGTAAGTTTGTCTGGAACTCTTACTTAGGGTTTATGTACTGGGTTTAGGGTTATGTACAAATGTTCAATTGGGTCTTTAAGTATATATATGCACTGATTAATTTTATAGTTTAGGGTTATGTAAAGTGATTATTGTCGTTTATCATGCTATAGTTGCTCCCATGTGCTCGACTGCTTTGTGTTTATGTGGTCCCTTGTGTTTAAAGCATGTTTTTTTACTGGGGTTAGGGTTACGTGCCTTTACTGCTCTTTCATTGCCCCATTTTGTAATTTTCCTATTTTTTTGGGCATTTTTTGGCAGTAGATGAAGGACTTTTCACTATTAAATTACATACGGGGGGACAATTTAATGAGAATAATACTGAATATGTTGGGGGAACTTTTGACTATATTGATTTGTGTGATCCTGATACCATGAGCTTGATAGAGTTGGCTAATATGTGTAAGGAATGTGGTTGTCTGGGTGCACATACCTTCTTCTGTAAGTGGCCAGAAAGTGATATGCTTAGGGGGTTGCACAATTTGGACTCAGACTCTGATGTCATGGAAATGTGTGAATTGCTTCCATCTTCAAGAATCATATATGTTTTCTCTATCACAACAACCCCTATTTTTGCTATTGATGCTGATGGTAATCCAACTCAAGATTTTGCCCCTTCACAAGACCCACATATTGAATATGTTGATCCTAGTACAGATCAGTTTGAAAAAGAGGTTGAAGAGCAGCTGAATAACAGATTTGGGAGTGTGGTTCATGATGACATAGGGGGTGATGGCCAAAGTGATGGAAGTGATGAGGATTACAATCCAGACAAGGATGTTTTGAGTGATGATGATTGCAGTTTCTACTCAGATGGGTCAAACATGGACAGCACTGATGATGAGGTTTGTAACCATAAAAATGAGAGGGTTCAGAAGAGCAAAGAAAGACTTGAAAAGAGCAAAGAAAGGGCTAAAGAGAAAGGTAAAGACAAGGCTACAGTCCAAGGTAAATGTAAGAGTAAGGTTCCAGCAGAGGAACCAATTCAAATGGATAATGATGTTGAAGATGGTAGAGACAGTGCAGATGAAGGAGGTGATGTTAGTGATGTTTCTACTCACTATGCCTCAAGTGATGAGGAAAGGATGGCCTGCAACTCTTCTGATGAAGAGGACTTATCTTTTCCAATTTTCAATCATAAGACAGAGATGAAGAACCCTAAGTTCCAGCTGACCATGTTGTTTGCATCTTCCAAAGTATTTAGAGGTGCAGTTAAAAAACAAGCTATCTTGGAGAGGAGACCTATTAAGCAATGAAGGAATTATGGAAGTAGAGTGAATTTTATTTGTGAAAGGCCCTGTGAGTGGAAGATATATGCATCTAAGATGAGGGATACTGATAACTATCAGATCAAGGTTTACAATCCCAAGCATACATGCAATACAACATTTCATCAAAAGCAAATTAATTCAAGATGGATAGCTGAGGAGTATGAAGATGAGATCAGAATGAATCCAACATGGCCACTTACATCATTTTTGAAGAAGGTTGTTAATGATTGGCACTGTCATGTTAGTATCCATGCAATTGGGAGGGCAAAGAAGAAGGCTTTGGAGAAGATAAATGGCAAACATAGTGACCAATATGCTAGACTGTGGGACTATGGGAATCAGTTGTTGAAGGTGATGCCTGAGAGCACAATTAAACTAATGACTGAAGATCAAGAATTTGAAGGTGGAAGGAAGAAATTTAAAAGGTTTTACATATGTCTTGCTCCTTTGAAAAGAGGTTTTAAAAGAGGTTGCAGGCCTTTGCTTGGCCTTGATGGATGTCATCTTAAGGGCCCATTTGGTGGTCAATTACTTGCTGCAGTGGCTACAGATGCCAATGATGGCATGTATCCCTTAGCATGGGCTGTGGTTGAAACTGAGAACAATGACAGTTGGGAGTGGTTTCTACAAAATGTGAAGCAAGATTTGGGAGTGCAAAATGATGGGGCCTTTACTTTTATAAGTGACAGGCAAAAGGTAGCTTCCTAATGCCTAGTAATTTTTTTTCTTATTTTATTGTCAGCTTTAGGGTAATAAATGTCATGTGCTTCTTTCACAGGGCCTAATAAATGCATTATAGTCCATATTCCCAAATGCAGAACACAGGTTTTGTGTCATGCATTTATACAGGAACATGTGGAAAGACCATAAAGGCATTGGTGTTAGGATGTGTTTGTGGTTGGCAACTAGGGCAACTACTGACTACACATTCAACAAGCATATGGATGAGCTGAAAAAGGTATATATTTATTTGCCCTATTTTATTTTGTGGAATTTGCTTCCATGTTAATGTTGTGGAATTTATTTAACAGTTGTCAAAGAAATGTTATGATTGGTTGATGGAGAAGCCTAGAAGCCAGTGGTCTAGGAGTGCATTTAGAATGCTATGCAAGAGTGACATTTTTGTTAATAATCATTGTGAAGTTTTTAACAGTGCCATAAGGAAGTATAGAGATCTTCCAATTGTTTCCATGCTAAAAGCAATTCACAATGATGTTATGGTGAGGGTACAAAAGAGGAGAGACAAGATGCTCAATAGCTATGAACTAAATCCCATATGCCCTAATGCTATGAGGAGGCTTAACAAGTAAGTGAAATGCATCTACATACATCTAACATTCTGTAAGGACCTTTTAAATCATACTAACTATTTGAGGTATATGTTTAGGGCAATTGACCAGAGTAGAGGCTGTCATGTGGTGTGGAGTGGAGGTGCTAGGTATTTGGTAACCATGACAGCAGGTGGATATGAGATGGTTGTGGATTTGGAAGCACAGAAATGTGCATGCAAAAAGTGGGAGGTGTCAGGAATTCCTTGTTACCATGCTTGTGCTTGTATAGCATGGAGTAAGAAATCATTCGAGCCTTTCATCCATATGTCATATAGCAAGGACATGTTCCTAGAGTGCTATACGAACATAGTAGAGCCTATTTCTGGGGAAACAGAATGGGAGGATACAGGATTTCCACAGCCATTACCACCTGAGATTAAGGTCCAGCCAGGTAGACCTAAGAAGAAGAGGAACAAGGCTACTTGTAATTGATCCAAATGCAGTGAAGATGAAAAGAAGGAACACTAAGATCAAATGCACCTACTGTACTGAGATTAGTCATAATATAAGGACTTGTCCAGCAAGAGTAAGCCAATTTACTTTGTTTTCCCCTTGTTTTTCAATGGTAATACTGCAACTATTGATGTTGGTTTTCTGTCAAACAGGCAGCAGATAGAGCAAATGGATGTGAAAAGCAACTAAAAACAAGAACTAAAAGCTCAAAGAAGTCGACATGCACAAAACAGCCTGAGGTGGTGCAAAGTACTGGTGGAACATCAAGTGAACATGTTGACCAGACTGCAACTGAGAGTGGTAGTGCACAGGCTCAGCATGCTGATGCACATGTAACTCCTAGAAAGAGAATGCCTGAAGGTAGTGGGGGCCAGAACATACCAGACGAGGGTAGTCAATGAGGGGTATTGAAGAAGAAGAAACCTCAACCAAGAGTGAACAACACCCCTCTTGGAATTCAGCCACAACAACCATTCAACAAAGGAGACAAGGTCACCACAACAACTATGGGAAATATTGAGGCAAGAAGACGAGAAATGCAAGCTAAGCTCAGAAACAACCCAACTTGGAAGATTTAGATTCGATGTTGCCTAGTACTACTTTTGTGAATGTTGTCTCGAACTAGTTGTCTCGAATTAATGTTGGCACTACTTTTGTTTGAACTTGTGGGCTTCGAAGCTTTGGTACTATGAATGTTGGTAGTTCAATGAGAACTTCGTAGAACTTTTGTCAATGTTAAAACGTGTCTCGAATTAATGTATTTCTCTTCTTATTTGATATTTCTTTGATATTTGGCTTAAATTATTAGATTCTTTTTTGTCTTAGATTCTTTGATATTTGCCCGAATCTATCGAGAAGAATATTGACAAGCCATATTGCTAAATAGAATGGAACATAACACTTAGTTGACATTACATTAAAACGTAGACACATGCCCTATTACAATGATCAAATGATCAAACATAACCCTAAACAGCAGACAAATGCAACTGCAAAGCTTGACTTCACTACAAACCAACAAAAAAACTCTAAACCAACTATCACTAACAAGCTGAACACACTAACCCAACACCAGATAAAACACCAACACGACCATTAACTTTAAAAACCACCAACATTCCAGCTGGGTCTTCATTCACATTCTTCAATCATCAAGCTCATCGTAGTCCTCAAAGTCATCACCAACTGGGTCTTGATTCATTGTGGTAACAACCAAATTCATCATCAACGACACAAGCACGTACACGAACATTCCAGTAACCGTAGCCTGATTCCTCTTTTTCACCTTTTCCATCTCAGCCTCATGTTTTTCTGAATAACGAACTATCTTGGCCCTTAACTTCTTCTCCCTGTCCAAAGCTCTTTCCTGCAGCTCCTTGATGATCTCTAGAGTACGGGGTCCTAGCGGTTCTTCATCGACCCACGCATGATATCCACACCGATTGGTACAGCAACATCGAAACCTCCTACCTGCATTTGGGCCAAACCAGGTTGTCTTCATCACGCTCATCTGATCACAGAAGCAAGCGAGATCAAGAATTGCATCGATTTCCTCATCTGTGCGCTTGTAAGCCATGGGAGCTGTGTTTGGAGGTGATTTGAGTTAGGAAATTAGGTTTTGGTGATTTGAGCTGAATGGAGGTGTGTTTGGGGGTGAAGATTGTGTTAAATAGCTGATAAAACATATTATACAGCTGAAAGGACGAAACTGCCCTCGCCAAAGTAACGACGTTAGAGGCAAACTGACGGAAGTACACATTGTGCAGAAAGTTTGAAAGTCCCGTATTTCAAATAGGGATTTTTGAACTATAGTATCCCAAGTACAGATTTCGTATAAATTGAAGTACACGAAGTGTTTTTTACTCAAAAAATTTCTATGCGTAAAACAAAGAAACCACTGAACCCTATGGTTGAATGATGTGCGGGATTTATGAAAGAAAATAATGGGCCCGTTTGGGAAATCTTATTTTTCAGAAATAAGTTACTTATCCTGCAAAAAAGTTAGGAAATATGTACTTTTTTCTGAAATAAGTAACTTATTTTTGCAAGATAACGAATATTAAACTCCCAATACACATTTTTCTCTTAAGAAAAAATATGTAAATACGAAATTTTTTCCGAAATAAGTAACTTATAAGTTAATTAATAAATTTGCCAAACACCCCCAATATTTGACATAGTTTTGTCAGAAATTTGAACACTTTAAATGGAGTCAAGTACATGTGACACACACTGCTTCACTATATATTCCTGTAAGGTTAAATAAATAAATTTACTTGTTTAATTTCCGCAAGTAACGTTGTTTTCATCAAACAAAGACAATTCACGCATCTTAAAATTAGATAAAAGTCGTCTAACTTTTATTCTTTCGGTTGATCAAGTTTCCAAGATTCTATCAACTTTTTTGTTGTCTCATCTTGCAACAATCTACTCATTATCACTATCACTTTTTAAGTGTTGTTTTGGATCTTTACTAATCACAATGAGGATGGAATTATGCTCACAATACACTAGTAAAGTATTATTATGATCACTTCTCCACACTTTTCACATATATAATACTCCCTCCGTCTCTTAAAATATTTCATGTTTACTATTTCGGGACATTCAAAATACTTTTTCCTTTTCTATTGTAAGTCATATAAAACAATACTCTCTCCGTCCCTTTTTAGTTGGTACATTTGCAAAAAAAAAAAAATTGTCCCTAAATAGTTGTCAAATTCCTTATTCCAACACATTTTTTTACCAATTTTTCCATATATACTCCTTTATTTCTAATACTAATGTTTGACTTTATATTTAATATTCACACTCATAACTCATCATTTAATGTTAAGATTAAGAGCAAACATGGAAACAAATTACATAATTAAAACTTTCTTAATATGTGTGTTTTTTGCAAATGTGCCAATTAAAAAAGGACGGAGGGAGTATTCAATACCCACTACTCCACCAACTACTCCTTAAAAACAATATTCAATACTCACTACTCCATCCACTACTCGTTAAAAACAATATTTAACCACAGCCCTTAGGGCTATGGTTAAGGTGTTATGTAGTTTTTAATTGACTAAAGGTTGTGCCCCACTTGCAAAAAAATATGTGCCCCCATGCATTCACATAAATCATCCAATAAAAATCCACCACATGGCAAAAAATAATCCTTAAACATAGCCCTAAGGGCTGTTGTTAACAGGGCCCTTAAAAATAATATTCAATACTCATTATTCCACCCACTATTCTTTAAAAACTACTATATTCAATATCCACTACTCCACCCACTACTACTTAAAAACAATATTCAATATCCACTACTCCTTAAAAACAATATTGAATACCCACTACTCCATTAAAAAATAATACTCCATCTCATTTTATGTGTCCTCTTTACTTTTTTGTAGTCAATTTCACAAAAGTTTGACCGGAAATTACATATGTTATATAATTGAAAAAAGTAATAAAAATTATATCATTGAAAAGTATTTTAATTTACTTTAAAATATATTTTTCAATTTTTGAAATTTTAAGAAAATAATTTTTAATTATGAATCAAAGTTGTGTCAATTTGACTACAAAAAAATCAAACTGGACACATAAAATGAGTTGGAAGGAGTATTCACTATCTTAAAATCCGTGTTTTTAGTTAAACGAGAAACGTTTAAAGAGACAGAGGGAGTATAATGATAGCAGTTGACTTGAGTAGCTTAATCAGTACTTCCTCCTCCTCAGTCTCTTAAAACATTGCTCGTTTGACTAAAAATACGGGTCTTAAGATAGTGGATAATGAATATTACTCCCTCCGGTCCATTATATAAGGCATTTGATTTTTCTACACGTAACTTTAGGTGCTTTGACTACATAGTTAAAATAACAATTTTTTAATTTTTCTTTTTTTGATTAAAAATATAGTATTTTAATTTTTATTTAGAAAAAGAAATTTTAAAAAATAATAATTTTAACTATGTATTCAAAGCACCTAAAGTTACGTGCAGAAAAGTCAAATGCCTTATATAATGGACCGGAGGGAGTATTTTTTTATGGAGTAATGGATATTGAATATTATTTTTAAGGAGTAGTGAGTGGAGTAATGAGTATTGAATATTATTTTTAAAGAATAATGGGTGGAGTAGTGAGTATTGAATATTGTTTTTAAGAAGTAGTGGGTATTGAATAGGAGTATTGTTTTTATATAATTTAAAATAGAAAGGAGACAAGCATTTTGAATTCCCAAAAAGAAAAGAGAAAAAGGTTCCTGAAATTGACCTTAGGAACTTTTCCTGAGATACCTACATAATATACTTTAAATTTGCTTGGGCCCGCAGGGCTAACTAAAAATTTCTGATTTTACAAAAATGTCCACCCCATATTTCATGAGAATTGTAAGTCCCTGAGGTAATCTCAGGAACATTATACTCAAAAGAAAAACAGGAAATATTTAAGAGACGGAACAATTACTAGTTATATGTGTTTTTGATGACGATATTAATTGCATAAAGTTATGTACAAGAATATTCTCTTCTTGCTACGTGTAGTGGTAATTTGTTCTATTCAATTATAAAAAAGTGCTACTCCTCTATATGATGTAAAGGCCGTAGCCAACACATCTATAAATGGGTTCACTAGCAAAAGCCTCGTCTATATTCTAATGTCTCACACGCAGAGTTAGTACTATTGTGTTTTGATTGTAGCATCCCCCTTCATAAATTAAACTTGACTTATGGATTACTTCAGATTTTTACGTCCAATTCTTCTGGCATTGTTCTTTATTGTACTATGTTCAAGTGCAGGTGAGCTTCTACTGGCATTTGTTCCATAGTTTGATCCAGCTAAGATTGTTTAGGTATTCCTTTCTTACTCGTTTTTCTTTTGTATTGTGTTTGCAGGAGCTTATGATCCCTTGGATCCACATGGAGACATAAAAATTAAATGGGATCTTGTGTCTTGGACCCCTGATGGTTATGTAGTAAGTACATACAAATTCACACACGATATCTTCTTTTCTTGTTCTTAATTATTATATTTGAGGTGAATATGTCAACATGGTTTTGGTGTTATTTGGTAACCCTCTCACAGTTCTTTTGCTAATTTAGTTTCACAAGCTTATACTGAAGGGTTTACACTATCATGATATTTGTTAGGCAATGGTGACTATGATCAATGCTCAAATGTATCGACACATAACGACACCTGGTTGGACCTTAGGCTGGACATGGGCACGCGACGAAGTGATTTGGTCAGTGGTGGGAGCTCAAGCTACTGATCAAGGAAATTGTTCAAGATTTCAAAATAATACGCCTCACTCATGTATGAAAAATCCGTATATTATTGATTTACTGCACGGAGCTCCTTACAATCAACAAGTTACTAGTTGTTGCAAAGGTGGTATTTTGGCCTCATGGGGACAAGATCCTGCAGCTGCAGTCTCAGCATTTCAAGTAACTGTTGGAAATGCTGGAAATACGGATTTCACTGTAAAAATTCCGGAGAATTTCACTTTGTTTACCCCTGGATTAGGGTACACTTGTAGTCCTGCAGCAGCTGTACCATCATCATTTTCCTTAACACCTGATGGCCGAAGAAAAACACGAGCAATGAGTAAGTTTCTCTTTTGGCTGCATCACAGTTCTTACGACAAATCCCAAAAATGTCACACTGGAAGCAATAGTAACTAACTGCCTGCCTGGTCTAAACTGCAGTAACCTGGGAAGTAACTTGTACTTACTCACAAATTTTGGCCTCAAGAAATCCCACCTGTTGTGTATCGCTCTCATCTTTTTACAGTGATGAAGTAACTCCTTGTTCTTCTTGTGCTTGCTGCTTTGAGAAGAAAAACAATTGTATAATGTAAGCTATACATATCGCCTCTACACATCCTCAAACTTTTATAGGTTTGTTAAAGGTATATGATCCAATATAATCCTCGCAACATATTGAGCTGGTAATTTAACATTGCATCAGAGATCAGAGATCAGGTTTAGGAGGACTTGATTGGGTCATATGTCTTCAACAATTTTAAAAGAATCACTTTTTTTTTTTTTCTAATTGAAAAGTTGAATTTTACTTCAACAAGCACAACAGTATCTGATCCCATGGCTGGATTATACTTTAGGAAATATGATTCGAGGATTCAGAGTGCTCCAGCGAATACCACGCAACAAAATGATAATGCACTTGTACAATGCACGCATCACATGTGTCCTATCAGAGTTCATTGGCATGTAAAGACAAACTACAACAAGTATTGGCGTGTGAAAATTAGCATTACCAACTTCAATTATGGTGCTAATTACACACAGTGGACACTTGTAGCTCAGCATCCTAATTTCAAGAATGTTGCACAAGTTCTTAGATTTGGTTACAAGCCTCTTTACCCATACCAGAGCATAAGTATGTTCAAAACTATTATTTCTTATGTGTAGAACGTACTACTCTAGTTTAACTTCTTGTACTAAATTTTTTTAACATGCAGATGATGTCGGAATGTTTTATGGCGTAAAACGTCATCAAAATGAGATCCTGTTAGAAGCTGGTTCAGACGGGAATGTGCAGTCTGAGTTGATTTTTGAAAAGGATAGGGATATATTTACATTAAATCAGGGTTGGACTTTTCCTCGAAAAGTTTATTTTAATGGAGATGAATGCACGATGCCACTTCCTGATTCTTACCCAAAGCTCCCAGACTCAGCCTACAGGCATCTTCACATTGCATTTCCAAAACTAGCTTTCTTAGTTCTTATTTTATTATTGGCCTTGAGAATGGTCTGTCGTAGAAATAGGAATCAGATGACGTAGGTATATATAAACTAGGTATTTTATTTTAGATAATGGAAATAGCTTGTTGGGATAAAATTCACAAAGTTGTTTGGTCATCTGTATAAACTATAATTGCTGATTTAAACCATCCTTAGTAAAAGTCATGACTGCAAATTTTCAGTTTTACATCAAAAAAAATATTTAAGTGGCTTGAGAAAAGCTCGAAACAGGAAAATTTCCGCATGATAGATGAACTGAACTACATACTTAGAATGACTCTAAAATAAACTTCAACCTTGAAAAATCAATATCAGGATAATTACAAAGTGGAAACAAATGCAACTACCATATATAAATGTGAAGCAAGCGATTGCATCACACTGGCCTCTGAAGTTAACTCGGCCGGCTATCAGTAGATGGTTGACAAAATGACAATACCAGAGAACATCTCAACTTCATAAACAAGTTCAATCAGGTTCACCATTTTTATATGTTGCTAATTAATTATTATGTAAGATATAATCCAAGTGATTAATACTCCGAATGACATGTACATATACGTCCTCCACGAGCTCACCATTCAAAAATGCAGACTTGACATCTAAATGGTGAACCTCCCATCCGTTTTTGGCTGCTACTGCTAGCAGGAGTCGTACCGTTTCTAAACGTGTGACAGGGGCGAAAGCTTCTTCAAAATCTATGCCTTGTCTTTGTACATACCCTTTCGCGTCCAATCGAGCCTTATACTTTACTATTTCACCTTTTGCATCCAGTTTTAGTTTAAACACCCACTTCAATCCAATTGCTTTATGACCACTGGGTAACTCAGTTAACTCCCATGTGTTATTTTTTTCAATGGCTGCAATCTCATTCTCCATGGCTTTCCTCCATTCCTTATTTTTTTGCAGCTTCGTTATAACAGGTAGGTTCAATAGCTCCAACAAACATGAGCTCTTCATCTACAAGTTCGATCTCTTCTGTGACATTGTAGATGTAATCTGAATCTTCTAGGTTCAGTTGAAGCTTCAGTACTCTCTGACATTTCACCACTGTTAGATGTTTCAACATTTGATGACCCACTTCCATTATTAGATCCCTGAATGCTATCAGACGTGCCTTGATGTCTTTGCATTTGAGACCTCACAGGTGTCATAAAAGGATCGTCTATTGCTTCTATGGCTTGTTCATCTTCTTTCTCTGATGCAAGTCCTATCACTGTGAGTGTACCAGCCTCATTGTGATCCTCTACGTGCTTCCATTCCCAGGCCTTATTTTCTTCAAACACAACATCACGACTGACAAGCACTTTGTTACTATTTGGATCAAAAAATCTATCAGCTTTTGTACCTAGCTCCCTTCCGAGGTAAATGACAGGTTTGCTCCTATCATCCAGTTTGCTCATATGTGTACTTAATATTTTCATATGTCCTAAACAGCCAAAAACTTTAATATGTTCAAGGTGTGGTTTTTTACCTGACCAAGCTTCATGGGGGGTCATTTTTGTGAGTGATCGAGTAGATACTCGATTAAGGATGTATACAGCATGCCTTACAGCCTCTCCCCACAAAAATAGTGGTAACCTTCTCTCCTTAAGAAGACTTCTTGCCATGGCAACCACTGTACGATTTCTTCGTTCCACAACACCGTTTTGTTGTGGTGAATATGGAGCTGTATAATGTCTTTGAATTCCAACCTCCTCACAGTAAGTGATAAAATCATGGGACATAAATTCTCCTCCCCTGTCGCTTCGAAACACTTTGATCTTCAAAGAACCAGTTTCAACTAATGCTCTAAACTTCTTGAAGTTTGCAAATGCCTCGTCCTTTGTCTTTAGAAAATATACCCACATTACTCGACTGTAATCATCAACGAGTAAGAAAAAATACTTGTTTCCAGCTGCAGTTGGGGGGGAGATAGGACCACACAAGTCTCCGTGTATAAGTTCTAACGGAACCTTAGTCACAAAATCAGTTTTCGAGGGAAAACTTTTCCTTGTTTGCTTTGACATTAAACAGCCAGTGCACACCTCCATGGGTTGTTTCAACTTTGGCAAGCCATGCACCATTCTGTTGCTCTCCATTTGTGCCATTGCATTGAAGTTGACGTGCCCCAGTCTGGAATGCCACAGCCATGCTTGTTCCTCCGTTTTTGACATCAAACAAACTTCTTCAAAGCTCTCAAGAGTGATCTTATACAGTCTATTCGCTGTTCGTTTCACTTTCATTAGCAACCTCCCTTGTTCGTCATGAACCCACAAGAAGTCACCTTTTAGTAAAATTCTACTCCCTGTCTCAGACAATTGCCCCAGACTGATAATGTTGTTACACAAGGTGGGAATGTAATACACATCATGTAGTGTTTTTTCTTCGCCATTCTTGCAGTTGAAAACCACTTTGCCCTTTCCTTTTATGCTGACTGTCGACCCATCTCCAAACTTCACCAATCCAGTGATATTCTCATCCAATTCTCTGAATTTTGAACGCACTCCAGTCATGTGGTTACTAGCCCCGTTGTCTAAGTACCACAGGTTTGATTCAGTCGTATTCTTGCCACCAGTTTTAACCTGTGGTACCATACTCTGTTCATTTAATAACACCACTTCATTGTTTGTTTCTCCTGTTGCTGTGAGTAACAACGTAGGCTCGTCATCATCCTCAACCTGACTTAGATTTGATTCTGCCATAGACTCTTTTCCTCGTCGTGGCTTTCGACAATCTCCAGCATAATGTCCCATCATATTGCAATTATAACATCTGACTTTACTCATGTCACGTCCACTTCGATTTTTCTGTCCTTCTCTTCGTCCACTGGTTCTCTTCATCCATTCCTCCTTAGTGAGTAATAACTGGCTATCATTGGCCTCTCTTTTCTTCCAATCCCCTTCAGTAAGGAGCAGTTGACCACCACTTGATTCCTCAGTTTTGCTACGGAGTCGTTCATCGTGAGCCTTCAAACGCCCAACAATTTCTTCGACTGTCATTTCTTCCAGATTGCCAAACTGTTCAATAGTTGAAGCAATTTGAAGATATCTCGAAGGAACAGCACGTAGTACTTTCTTTACTACATATGCCTCCTCCATCTCCTCTCCCAATGCATGAATGTTGGTCACCATACCATACAACTTCATGCAAAAATCATCAAGTTTCTCGGTCTCCTTCATACACAGTGATTCAAATTCTACTTTCAGCGTTTGCACTTTAGCTTTTTTCACTCGGTCTCCTCCCAGGCTCATCGTTTTAATAGCTTCCCAGGCGTCCTTAGCACATTTCTTCTCTGCAACCGACAACAACACTTCCTCTGGAATCCCTTGGTAAATAGCAGCTAAAGCCATTTTATCAGTTTTCACTTCGACTGCCACTTTCGGATCACTAGGATGTACTGCTTCCCAAACCCCTTGTGCCTGCATAAACACCCTCATTCTTAAGGCCCATGCTGTATAATTTTCTCTTGTTAACATGGGGTAGTTCAGCCCCATGGAACTGTCCTTTCCTTTTGACATATTCAAGCCTGTACCTTGCGACATAGTTTTGAGTATAAGCTATTGATAGCTCTGATACCAAATGTAGATTTAAAACAGAAAACACTCACACACACTTTGAATGTTAACACAATAGAAATGGAGAGAACAAACTGTTTAAGACTTGATAATACATGAGAGCTGAATATATCAAGTTATATAGAGAAAACTATTGCTAAGGGACAACACACACACGCTCCTTCAACTCCCACTAGACCCATAAAAACTGGACTCTCCTTAATCTAAGAAACATGAATAAAACAAGCCTGCAAACAAGGACTAGTGCATTGCATAAATCTTTAACACACATAACATTCTTTAACACACAAAACATGGAAACCACGTTTTAGATTAGAAGTAAACCCAACAGCTAACTTCAGCCCGTACAAAGTAGTCCATAGTTCAGCAATCACAAGATCAGCAAGTCATATCATTCCTCCACAACCTTTCGTCTAAGCTCCATTTGTGTCCTTAATGATGCATTCAGTGGAAGCCTTGATGCTTGGCCCTTGAATACACCCTTAGCATTGACCTTAAAGTATATATGGTGATGGTGTTATGATAAAAACAATGCTAAGCATTATTTTAGTGGTCACATTAGCTAAATTTAGAATTTTCTTTGTTTCTTATTTTATTTTATGATAAAAATTATTATTTTTTTAATTTTAAAAATTATAACGTAAAATTGGCCCCCCTAGAATTTCCTTCTGCGTCCGTCACTGAGTATGGTGATGGTGGTTTCCTCCGTTTGTTTGTTAAACATATAATTTGTGGTTGCTTTAGCTCATCATGAAAACTAACATCATCATTCGCATTAGGCACTTCATTGTCAGTTGTTCGATCAGGGGGATTTCTACTATGTCTTCTGGATCACTAAAGTCTCTGTTAATTCCCTCAAACTCTAACAATTGTTTTAATTATTGCTATTCAAATTCTCTCATCTTAGGATCAGTAATGTAGTCAAGTCTAAGCCAATGTGCTGGTATAAGATCAACTGTATCTTGGCTTAGAGGGTTCTTACTATTAGAGTATACACACATCACCTAGATGAGTTCAAAATTTTGCACATTTCAATTACATCACCATCAAAATCTAATGCGATTAAAGCACTTCCATATCTGAAGTAGGAAATAGCTAATGAGCCACATATTTCCCCACATTCTTTAAACGTGCTATGTATTTCTATTATACTCAGCTGATCAACATCACACATATCAACATATCTAACTTGACCCTGAACATAGTGTCTAATATTTGTATTAAAAAATAACCACCACAATGTAACTTAATCGTAAATTTATGAGGGGCACCTACAACATTCATTTAAACAAATACAAATCCAGACTAATTTTGGACATAATATAACAGTGATCACCAACTACACGTAGCACGTACTACATACAAATTCATAACAAGAAGGTTTGTGTAACATCATGACATCAAAATCTATAGCTTAACAACAGAAACAACATGAACACAACAACCATTCAAAACAACAAAAACTATACACTTTTATCATCAAAAGCCATAACAACATTGCATATTAACTTTAACAATATAATTATCACTATAATCGGGACATTTTCTGGGAAAGAAAGCGAGATTATCTACAAAATCATTCAACAACCAACTCATAGTTACCACTAAAAGCTTAAGAAACGACACTCAGTTTAAATGTTTAACCATCAACTAATGTAATGGCGGTAAGATGTGAGTATTTGTTGAGCAAATGGCACCATTTCTTTCCCCATAGAGCAAATGACAAAGATATATGTCCTCAATTTTAACACCGTTAGCACTAAAACTAAAGGTTGTACACATATTGATTTCTTTTTTAGAAAGTCCAGGCACACAATTTTAATAAAGTGAATAGTAGATACATAGATGGTGAATGTGGTAAAGGTGGTAAAATATAGGTACACAAATTTAAATTAACTCTAATATTTTACCTAGAGTAATTATATGTTTACATGGTTGGCCTATAATCAACTCATATGTACGTGGCAATCTAATTTTATGATTTAAAAATTAATTTAATATACTATATGTTTTTAAAACTTTATTCAATTTAACAATTATTTTTTTAACAAAATCAAAGAAAAAATAAACAAAAACAACAAAAAAGTGCAAATGTTTTAAATAAAAACAGTAGATTTTTTTAAAACAAGCAATTAAAAAAACTTGGCAATCTATACTATACATACTATACTATAATAAGTGTTGGGATTTATGGATGATAGCATAGAGACAACTTAACTATATTTCCCTGTACTTAGTTTTTACTAAGTTGAACATACTGTCACAACCAGAGTATGTCTTCGTATTCGAATAATTGCTGTCATGTAATAATTGTATGATTTGGGAGAAATTCATACATTTGTTCAAGCCTCAAGGAATACATCCAGAAGACAGCAAGAATAAAGGTTACTGTCATGTTCTTGACAATAAAGTTACAAGAAGACAAATATTGCAAAGTCATGACAAAGCTACATCTGACAGCAACATTGGCTGAAGCAAGAGACAGTAACATTCTCACACTTGACAGCAAGTCTGGAGTTCCGACAGCAACATTGGCGGGAGCTCGTACTATCAACCACTGAATATTCCTTTGACAGCAGACTCTGCGGTTAAGGTTACTGTCACCTTGAATTATTTGATTTGGGTATTTTCTCAGTCAAAGCCCGTGACAGGTTACATGTTCAAGAAACATATTTGTTGTAACACTCTATCGTTTGTAGCAGACCTGCAAGACTACGATAGAAGATTAAGAGATTCACAAGACAAGGCTGGTCAATTCGAGGAGTATGTAATATCCACATCTACTAGAATTGTATTAGCTAGAAATAGAAAGAATCTAGGTTGCTTTACTTATAAGGTTTATCCTGTCTGTATAGCAATTTGAGAAAGTCACATGGGTGTACAAATTGTAATGAACTGTCACTTGAAAACGACAGCAGCTCAACACCCCATGCGATAGAGACAACAGAGTATCTTAGTCTACTTAGATACATCTTAGATTCTTTTCTATTCATGTACGCACACGAAGCAATTTGTATCTCTTGAGATATCGAAGCTGGAGAACACTCTCTCCAGGTTGTAGCAACACTTCATACAAGATAAATAAAACATTTATTTTGTGAGAAATCTTGTTTCACTTATTGCTTGCATACATCTACTGATAATCTATAATCTTTATCTTCGTTGTTGATTTAAAGATTCGATTTTATCAGTATTGCATTCAACCCCCCCCCTTCTGCAATACTCCGGGACCAACAACTGGTATCAGAGCATCCAGATTGATACACAAATCTGAAGATCATGACGAGTGTTCAGAAGTCAAGTGGAATCAAGATTCCAATCTTTGATAAAGAGAACTACAATTTCTGGAAAAGAAAGATCTTGTTATTTATCAAAGCTGCCCATCCACTGTATTTGGGAATTCTTGAGAACGACCCCTTCATACCTCAAAAGGAAGTAGCTGCTACTACTGAGAATGATGAACTCATTCCAGCCCATTGGGTTGCAAAGAAGCCTTCAGAGTACACAGAGTCCGAAAAGGAGAAAGTAGTCTTGGATGACTATTTATAACTCATCTTGCTCGACTCACTTACATTAGACAAAACCGTGTGTGGTAATGTCATGGGATATAGATCTGCAAAAGAGATGTGGAACAAGATAAAGTTGTTGTGTGAAGGAAGTGAAGAAGTTCGCGAGAACCAAAGACAAATTTTTGTATCACAATATGAAGCCTTTATGGCTGAACCAGGCGAAGAACTTACACACATGTTTGAGAGGTTCAGTAAGCTAATAGTTGAGTTACAAATTCATGGGAAGTTCCATGATAGAAAGGAGATTAACATCAAATTTCTGCTCACTCTCCCTGAGCATCTTGAGCATAAAGTCACAGCCATAAGAGAGGGAAAAAACTTGGGTGATGTCTCTCTTGAAACTCTCTATGGTGTGCTCAAATCATACGAACTCGAGCTTTTTCAAAAGAGAGCTATTCAAACTGGAACCAAAGGAAAGTTAGCAAACATGTCAGGAGCCCTCATAGCTCATGACCCACAAGTAGCTTGTCCAAGTGAACCATCACAAAGTTCACAACCAACACAGATGCCATCTTTGAAGATTGAGGAGGTGTTGGATGACGAGGAGAAGGTGGTTTTGCAGCTGAAAGATGTTGAAGATGAAGACTTCAACACAGTAGAAGAGATTGAAAGCATGGATAATCCAACCATGGCTTATATGGCTAAGAGATTCAAGAACATCAAGTTCAAAAGGGATAAGTCATACAAGCCACAGGGTCAATCATCTAAGTTCAACAAGGGAAGTTTTTCAAAGGCCACTGGTGGAGCCACAAGAGGAGGATACAAGATAGGGTTGGTGGATAGGTCGAAGTTCAGATGTTACAACTGCAATGAGCTAGGTCATTTTGCTACTGAGTGCAGAAGACCAAGACAGAATCAAGGAAAAGGATCTGGAAATCAGTTTAAGAGGAATCAAGGGAAAGCCTATGTGGCTGAAGGAAAATGCTGGGATGATTCTGAAGATGAAGAAGAAGAGGAGTTTGTGAACTTAGCCCTCATGGCTAAATCTGATGAAGAAGCTTCAAGTTCATCAAATCAGGTACCATCTCTAGTCTTACTTGATATGTCTAAAACTGAGTATAAGCATACCATTGAGGATTTAAGTGCTGAGATGTTTAACATTCATGAGTTTATCTGTTGCTCACGAAGAAATTGCTAAGTTAACTAAACAGAATGAAACTCTCAAATCTGAAAATGAAATGTTGTTGCTAAGAACCAGTCCCCTAGATTCATTAGCTCAAGAGAATGCTAGATTGAAAAATGATATTGTCTGTGCTAAGGAAATAGAAGATTTTCTCAGGAGTCAAATTGCAGAAAATGAGTTTAAACTCAAAGCTTTTAGAAACTCTTCTAAGTTAGTCCAGGAATATCATGATAATCACATTGAGAGAGGAATAGGTTTCGAGTATGGTAGAAGGCATGGAAAGGCAATTGCTCTTGATGATAGTGATGTTGTCAAACCTCAAATTCTCAAAAGAGTTTCCAATCTGATTTTCAAAAATCTTCAAGCTGATTTTGATGAAACTTCCTTGTTCATCAAACAAGAGTTACTTGATGAAGATGAGTGCATTGACAGCACACTGAGCAAAGAAAAAGATACTGTCAAGTCTCCTGTGACAGAAACTCTACCAAGCAATCAGACAGAATGTTCTAAAGTAGCTGATAGCAAGGATGAGACAGAAACTTCAAAAGATACTGTCAAGAGAGAACCCAAGACAGCAACTTTCAAACTTGCTGTCAAGACAGAGGCAAAGAAAGGTACTGTCAAGGGTGGCTCGACAACAACTTCATAACATACTTTCAAGGCAAATGTCTACAAGCCTAAGAATAGGAATAGTAAGTTAGGGATTGATAAGAAGAATGGATATAGTCATGTTAAGGATGCCCCTAGGAAGCTTTGCAATAATTGTGGATCATCTCATTATTTAACATTTGTTTGTAAGAAACCCAAACATGATAAGGTTAATGCGTCCAATGTTAGTGGTAACTTACATAGAACCCCCATTATGCAAAGAAGTATGGATGTCTGTAATAACATTGATTGTATGCCATGCAAAATTGTTGTTATGAGTACTTGTTTCAATCTGCCTATTCTGTCTACTGAAAGATGCTCCTATTTAGAAACTGCTGAGACTTCTGTGCTTGCCTATGTTGGTTAAAAAGCAGCTTCCACTAAGAGAAAGACCAAGTCTAACTCCAGAACCAAGTGGACAGCAAAAGAAGTCAAACAGGAGGATTCTAGTGTTGATTTAAATGTGAAGCAGAATGATATGAACAATGATGTTATAACTGCAGGACCCAACAGAGTTTGGGTACCAAATGCAAATTAAAATCATCTGTTTTGCAGGGCAAGAAGCAGAAGCAGGTCATGTGGATCATCGACAGTGGATGCTCCAGGCACATGATTGGTGATATAGCTCTGCTATCACATTTTGTGGAGAAAGCCGGCCCAATCATAACTTTTGGAGACAACAACAAAGGTTACACTGTGGGATATGGCTGTTTGGAAATTGGAAATGTTGTCATTGAAGATATTGCTCTTGTTGATGGATTGAAGCACAACCTACTCAGTGTCAGCCAGTTCAGTGACAGGGGATTCAAGGTTGATTTTGATATGATGGTGTGTAATATCTATCACAAGAAAGATCGAAGCCTCTCTTTGAAAGGAGTCAGAAAAGGAAGCTTGTTTGTTGCAGACTTAAATTTTGTCAATAAAGACAAGGTTTACTGTTTTTACAGTAAAGCATCAGTTGGTGAAAGCATGCTTTGGCACAAGAAGCTCTCACACCTCAATTTCAAGAATATGAATATTTTGATGAAGAAGGATCTGGTGAGAGGACTACCTCAACAGGAATTCTGTCAAGAAGGACTATGTGAGGATTGTCAAATGGGCAAATTGAAAAGATCTGTGCACAAATCAAAGCAAGTGAATACCAACACTGAGCCACTCAAATTAATTCACATGGATTTGTTTGGTCCAGTAAATGTTCAATCTCTTGCAAGAAAGAGATATGCCCTGGTAATGGTGGATGACTACTCAAGGTACACTTGGGTGAAGTTTTTAGAGACAAGGGACGAAGCTGCTCAAGAAATCATTGATCACATAAGAGTTCTTGAAAGAACCCCCAATGCTCAAGTTCAATATCTAAGAAGTGACAATGGTACAGAGTTCAGAAATGCCACATTATGAAACTTCTGCAAAGAAGAAAGCATTGTCCAACAATTCTCCACTGCCAGGACACCACACCAAAATGGAGTTGTAGAAAGAAAGAACAGAACTCTCATCGAAGCTGCGAGAACTATGTTGAATGATTCTAAATTACCAACATACTTCTGGGCAGAAGCTATTAATATAGCTTGCTACACACAGAACAGAACCTTGATCAACAAGACTCATGGAAACACTCCTTACTATCTGTTAACAGGAAAGAAACCTACTATCAAGTACTTTCATGTATTTGGAAGTAAGTGTTTCATGATGATTGACAACCATGAAAGGAAAGGAAATTTCGATGCTAAAGCTTATGAAGGCATTTTCATGGGATATGGATTGGAAAGGACTGCCTACAGAGTCTATGTCATTGATCACAAAGTCATTGAAGAAGGTGTGAATGTCACATTTGATGAAACCAAATTCCCAGGACTGCAAGAGGATGGTCAAATGGAGCCTCTTAAATTTGAAAATCAAGGGTATTTGGAAGAAGAAGAAATTTTTATTGATGAACCTACTGGTACTCAGGATATTGAGTTTGAAAGAAATGCTGTTAACACCAATGATGCTACTCAAACTCCAGCTCAATCTCAAACTGTATTAGCTAATCATCAGAATGAGAATGACTCTGGAGATGTTGAAGAACATGAAGGAGAAAACATCAATGGTGGAGAGTCAACCCCTCAAAGAGGAGATGTTCAAGCAGATCCAGAAAGAAGCTTGCCCAGAACCACTAAGTGGAACAGAGATCACACTAGCAATCTAATCATTGGTGATCCCACTACTGGTATAAGGACGAGGAGAAATGTTTCTACTGACAACATGTTTTCATGTTTTCTATCTCAAAGTGAGCCAAAGTCAATTGATGAAGCATTGTTGGATTCAGATTGGGTGATAGCCATGCAAGAAGAGCTAAACCAATTTGAGAGAAACAATGTATGGAAGCTGGTCCCTAGACCTAAAGGGAAGTCAGTAGTTGACACAAAATGGGTTTTCAGAAACAAGTTGGATGAAAGTGGAAATGTGACAATAAACAAGGCAAGGCTAGTAGCTAAAGGTTACTGTCAACAGGAAGGGATCGATTATGATGAAACATTTGTACCTGTTGCCAGACTTGAAGCTATTCAGATATTTTTAGCCTATGCTGCACACTGTAACTTCAAGGTGTTCCAAATGGATGTCAAAAGTGCCTTTCTTAATGGAGAATTAGAAGAGGAAGTGTATGTTGAACAGCCACCTGGATTTGAGGATACTGAGTTGTATGACTTTGTCTACAAGCTGTTTAAAGCACTTTATGGATTGAAGCAAGCCCCTAGAGCTTGGTATGAAACTCTCTCTACTTTTCTCATTGAGAATCAATTTACAAGAGGTGTAGTGGATAAGACACTATTCTACAAGCACCATGGCAAGGACATCATTCTGGTTCAGATTTATGTTGATGACATAATCTTTGGTTCTACAAATGAGAAGTTGTGTGAAAAGTTTTCATCTCTTATGAAGATCAAGTATGAGATGAGCCTGATGGGAGAACTGTCATTTTTCCTAGGTCTACAAATTCATCAAAAGGATGATGGTATCTTCATAAGCCAATCGAAATATGTCAAAGAACTTCTCAAAAAGTTCAACATGGAAGATGCATCACCTGCCAAGACACCTATCTCTACTACAACCAAACTGGATTTGGATCCTAAAGGAAAGAAAGTGGATTCTAGTACCTACAGAGGCATGGTGGGATCGTTGCTATACCTAACTGCTAGCAGACCAGACATTATGTTTGCTACATGTCTCTGTGCAAGGTTTCAAGATGATTCAAAAGAATCACACTTAGTAGCAATCAAGAAAATCTTTAGATATCTCAAAGGTACTCCAAACCTAGGCCTTTGGTATCCTAAAGATACTGGATTTGACTTGGTTGGTTATTAGGATTCAGACTACGCTGGATGCAAAATTGACAGGAAAAGTACAACAGGAAGCTGTTAATTTCTTGGTGGAAGATTAGTGTCATGGTTTAGCAAGAAGCAGCATTCTGTATCTACCTCAACTGCAGAAGCTAAATATATCGCAGCTGGAAGTTGCTGTGCTCAAATTCTTTGGATGAAAAATCAGCTAATGGATTATGGTTTAGAGTTGTCCAATATTCCTATTTATTGTGATAACACTAGTGCCATAGCTATCTCAGACAATCCAGTTTAACACTCCATGACAAAGCATATTGATATCATACATCATTTCCTAAGAGAGCATGTTGAAAAGGGAACTGTGAAGCTGATTTATGTTCCAACAGAAAAGCAACTTGCAGATATTTTTACGAAGCCACTAGATGAAGCAACCTTCAACAGGTTGGTAAGTGAATTGGGAATGCTAAATCTGGTATGTTAACTTACTAGTTTTTACATTTTCAATGTGGATAAAAAATTGTAGCTTGTGACCTTAACTTTAAATGTTACTATCATGAGAAGTTACTGTCCTATGTGCTACTTGTTTATTTGACAGCATGTTTGCTATGACTATGCTAAATTCAAATCACATGCCTATTTTAATTTTTGTAATGAGTAGTCACGTGACATTAACTTATCTCATACGCGTGTTTAGTGATAAGTATTTGTGTCATTTGAAATGATCCCAGGTATTTGTCAGTCTTTTTAACTTAAAGTTTAATTACTTTATTAAAAAGAAGAGTTTGGGAAACTGAAACGTCACCTAGGGTCCTATAAATGTGCACGAGACTAAATATCATTTCACACTCAATCACTCACGCCTTGAGAATGAAAAGAAGGATATCTACAATGGAGAACAAGGATGTCATTTCTCAGAAGCCAAAAGTCTGGTGTGAACCAGGTCATGAAGAGGAAATAGAGGAGCTCTTCAAGGTAATGGACGAAGCGCTGGAAGAAGATTTGGCAGAGAAAGAGAAAGCTACCAAGGACAAGGTCGAGAAGGATCTTGAAGACTGGTTGGAAATGATGGTCGTCATCGAGGTTCTTCTTCAGGCAGAAGGGCTAACCGATGAACCAGTTCAAGTGGAACTGTATGAACTTGCTTCTGATGATGAAGAGGATGTATATTATTTTTAATGTTTAATGAAAAGAATCTTTTCATCTTTTGCACTGTTCATGCTTTTTCTGCTAGATTCCCCTACCTTGGTTATCTGCTGGGTAATGCATGTGTCTGTTTACTTGTTTGTGTGTATGGATGTTTGTGGACGTGTGCTAAAACTAACAAATATATGCCTAAATCGATTAAAATGCTATTTGGTAATTTTTGCTTAAGCAATAGGCAAAGTCGATTAAAATTCATGACATAAATTATTTCCGCTTAAGTTGCTGTGAATAAGTGAAGATGCTGTCACGATGTGCCTTGAGAGCAAGTTTCTTAGACGACACAATGGAAAAAGTCTCTGTCATGAAATTTAAAGGAAATTGTATAAATTGCTTAATGATGATAGTATGTTCTTGCGACGATGTTACTGTCAAGCAAAACCTGTTGTCATCCTCTCAAAATTACTAATGAATTTGTTACAGCGCACAGGTTACTGTCAAGATTAGTGGACCGAATTAATTGGGATTTTACCTCCACGATTTATAGCCACTAAAAAGTAACTACCCACGACACCACGTGACTGATTAATGGGCTAAGACATAGCTACTTTCCCTTTCTCAGTAAGACATTTGCTATTTTCATGTAAGCAACTGTCAAACACACAAACACATAACTTTCAACATGACCTCTCTCTCTCAAAAGCAAAAATCTCTCTCCAAAGATCAAAGCAACAAATGGCACCCAAACAATCCTCTTCTCAAACTAACTTTGCTGGTATTCTCACTACTGGAGATGCTGGTGAAGGTTTTAAAGGACTCGTATCCTTTATCAACAAGTCCTATCTGGGTCATGCTATAACATCTACACCATCCTTGAACCTAGAAAGACTTGAAGAATTCTGGAACACTACCTATGTTCCAGGAGATGCAGGTAAAGACACCATTCAATGCAAAATTAACGGAGTTACCTGCATCCTCACAATCAAAGGAATCAATGAAGCTTTGGGAACTGGACTGCAAGCTAAAGAATCATACAAGGAACTTGCAAGTGATGAAACCCTAAAGAAGTTTTTCTTGAAAATTGGGTATTCTGGTCCTGTTCTTGAAGAGGGTACATCAAAATGGTACTCGACTGGTGAAATGGATAGAAAGCATTTGAGGAAAGAATGGAGCATGATTTTTGATGTCATGGCGAAGGTTTTCTCAACCAAAACCTCTTGATGGAATGGAATTCCCTCCTATATCAAGAAGCTTACTCACTCTCTTGTCCATGGATACAAAGTGGATGTAGGAAAGTTGCTTATGAGTCAACTCAAGTCAGCTCTAAGCAGGAAGGTACATGTCTATCCTTGCTTTCTTACTATGTGTTTGAATTCATTATGTGGTATTGATGATAGTGCATCTCTCTCTATAGAATGCAATGTTTTGAAAATAAATACACACACATCACTCAATTCACAAAATTCAAATGCACTTATTTCACTCTGTTTCACCAAGCACATGGCTGATCAAGAGCCTCATCTTGATGTAACACTACCCTCTGGGTATGTTGTCTTCTCCCTTGAGAATGAAGCTGAATTAGACCCAAATTCAGTTAACCCACATTCTACTCCATACATTCCTATCAGATCATCTAGACAACCAAAGACCACAAAGACAACTTTGCAAGAATCCAAGAAAAGACCCTTGAAAACTGCTGTTGGTAGTAGTTCTGAGAATGTTGAGGGAGAAACTGCACATGATGCAGCAAATAAGGATGTTAGTAAAAGTGAACCCACGGTGGTTCCTCTTGAGCCTAAGAAGAAGAGAGCTAAGAGGGCCAAAGCCACTGTCAGCCACCCCACAGTCTCACAAAAGGCTGTGGAGGACAAAAGGGAATCAAAAACATCCCTAGGTGCTTCTTCTCAACAAGAAGTATCTATTGAAACTGGCCTGTCTCCCAAGGCATCCTGTAAAGAGTCAGCACAACCTCATGTACTCACTCATGAGGAGCCTACACTTGCAGAAATGCACACAGAGTTAGGGCACAGTGAGGGTCATGAAACTTCTACTCTTGATGTTCCACAAGTTACCCCTGTGGAACAGCCAAAAATCTCTTCTAAACCATCATCTTCTTTATTCTCTAATCCATCAATTGTTTCTTCTCAACAACCTAGAGAAGGCGACAGTCCAAACTCTTCAGGTTTTGATCATCCATCTCAAGTCATGGATGAGCCCCCATCAAGTGGTCCACAAGAACCCATTTCTCAAAGTGAAATGGACACCACTCACTCAAACACTGAGCTAGATCAAGATGGTACTCTGCCAGAAAATGAAACAGCCAACATCTTGGTCGAACTCCAAAGAGCAACTTACCTTCAGGAAGTTGCTGTCACAGTCTCAGCTGCTGTCAAAGACACCACAAAAGTTGCTGTCAACCCGCCTGTGGACAGTAACATTTTGGGTAAAGATGCTGTCACCTCTACACAGCTTGATCATGATACTGTAACTGTTGAAGATGCTTCAGATGATGATCAACTAACTATCTCTACTTTGAAGGTACAATCTAAACTTTCTACTCCTTCAACTAAAATGCATGCAAGTACTGCTCATACCCATGCATCTAGGATGAGTGAGGGAGTGAAAAGAAAAAGAGAGATAAAAGAAAAGAGAGGTGAGCATAAAAATGAGAGGCAACCAAACAAGCTGGCAAAAGGTGAGGGACTTGAGCATGTCCAGAGTGAAATTGAGGGAACCCCACACACAAAGGCACTAGGCCTTGAGGGTCATTCTGTGAGGAGTGATGAGATCACTCAGAAAAATAATGAGTGTGTGAGAAACCCCATAGCCTTCTTGCCCCAATTTCTTCCTTTATACCCAAAAAGGTTGAGAACTGGTGGTCCTTCTAAAAGCTGAATCAAGGTTGGAAGCCCTTGAGGGCAGATGTGCATCCATGAAAGATAAACTTGATGCTCTGTCCACTATGGTAGCTACTGGTTTTGCTGATATTCAACAAACTCTTCTCTTGTTCTCTGCCATCCTTAGTGCTGCCAACTCAACTAAGGGGGAGAATGTGGTAGATCAGAATGAGGGTAAGGGAGAGAAAATGGTAGATCAAACTGAAGCAAACCTGGTAGAGAAGGAGAAACAAGGTGGAGCTACAAGTGAGGGGGAGTCAACAAGTGAGGGGGAGCAAGTTTTGGAAGAAGATGGAGATGAAAGTGAGGGGGAGCAAGAGAAAGAAGAAAGAAACTTTGGTGAAGAACTAAAGGCAGCAGGAGATGGTGAATTGTTGAAGGAGAAATAGATGGTGAGGCAGTATTCTTATCCAAAGAAGTGTTGGAGCAATTAAAGGGGACTCAAAAGTCTAAAAGAACAGTATTGCCTCCACTGAAAATCAATGAGCCAAATCCCGAGGAAGTCGAAGCTCCATTCCAGAAGGTGCAGAAGGAATGGAGAGAAAAAGAAATTCAAAATGCTCTGGGTAAAGGCAAAGGCAAAATGACTGAGTATGTGAACATATCTACTAGAACTACTTGGTCAGATGGAAGTGGATATGCCCTTGAAGATGCAGAATTGATGATGGTTGATCACATGGAGAGTACTTTGAACAACAAGGATGAAGATTTCAGTAAGTTGGTGGATGAATCAATTAGTGAAGCAGGGAGAGCTTTTACAAAATTGGCATCAACACTGAAGAGCAAAGTAATAAGTATCTCTGTGAGAATCAATTTGGAAAGAAGGTGGGCTGTTCAGGTTTATTTGAAGAACCGTTTGACCATATTCATCATAATGCAACTTTTACAAAGTTTGCATGCTAGAGTACTCCAAGTCCTTGGAACCCTGGTAGTCAGAAATTCAACAACCTTCAATGATAGTCTGATAGCACAAACTAAAAGGATGGTTGAAGAAAAACTCCCTGAGGTGATTCAAAATCCTTATGGTGTGTGTTTCAGAAGGATTACAAAGACAGGAGCTAAAAGGTTGGATTTCTTACCATTGGATAGAATCTCAAGACTAAGCACTGAAACAATGATGACAGTGCTGAAGAAACTTCTCAAATCCAGTATCACAAGTGAAAAGGTTAAAGCTGTCAAAGATATTCACAGGCTGTTAGCAAAAAGAGATGAGGAAATTAGCTCAATCATAAAGAAGCTGATCTCTGATGCTAATGCCAAGATGGGAGGAAGCTGCAACTATGATGATACTTTGGATGATGATGAGGATGAAATTGGAGGAAGTGGTGGACCTGGAAAATTCAGGAGTTCTAGGAGAGAAGCATCTGAGAATGTTGCTAAACAAACTCAGATGGTTGCTACCCAAGAAGAGCAAGAAACTCCCAGTATTGAAAAGAAAGATGCTGTCAATGATGAAGGGGAGTTAGAAATTTTTGAAGCCTTGGAGGCAAGTATCTTGAGATTGGTAGTTGAATGCTTTAATGTTGAAAAAGATACTGTCAACAAGGATACTGTCAAAATGGCTGAAGACACCCAAGTGAAAGATGTTGTCAAGAGCCAAACAGTCGAAGCTGTCAAAGTTGCTGTCATGAAAGATGCTGTCAAGGATCAACTTGAAGAAACTGTCAAGGTACGAAAGCTTGTCAAGAATTTCACATCTAATAGAAGAAAGTCAAGAGCACAAGCCTATCATACAACCAAGATAAAAGGGAAGACAGTTGCAGCAGCAAAGAAAAAGAAGCATGGAGCAGTTTTGACAGAGAAGCCCATTGATAAGAGAAAATTAAATAGTTTTGAACTATTGAAAAAGTCAATTGATGGGAGCATTACATCTGTCTCAGTGGAACTGAACCCAGTCAACAAAAACGTACGCAAGTATGATCTCAAGGACTGTGGAACTACATGCATAACTGTAGAACCAGACTTCACTATGGAGATAGTTTCACATGTGGTAGGCATGCGTGATCTCTCATGCAAAACAGTAAAGGTAAGTAGAAGAATTGATTTCTTCGTTCTGGAAAGGATGATCACTCTCATGGAAACAGACCAAGATGTTTCCAGCAGTATCTTAGAGCATGTCAAAGAATACTATGCTCAAAGATATGCTGAATTCTATGAGAAGTATGGTGACTGGAGAGCACATGATGATGCAGACCTTGAAGTTAGTTCTGATGGGGAACCAATGCCTGATGTGGACCTTACAGAAGCACATCGTCCTTTTACAAAGGCTGGCATGGCTGAATATGAAGCAGAACAAGCTTATCAGGCTGCTAAAGCTAAATCATCCCAATCTGCCAAACCTACCAAACCTGCCACATCTGCCAAACAAAGTGCTGAAGATCTAGAACTCAACTGAAGGAAAGCTACAAGAAACTCAACAAGCTATTCAGTGAGGAAGCATGTTATCAGCCCTGTGTACTGGATAATCCTCTGAGAATCAAGGATGATAAGCAAGAAATCTATGTTGATAGTTTTTACAAATTGAGGACCAGTATACTGAAGGATCTCTACTAGAAAGTTGTTGGATCTACTCATAAGCTAGAAATGCTAGTTGCTTGGGAACTAGAGGAGATATTTGATCAAAGGAGAGATGAAGATCCAAAGCTAGACAGAAAAAGAAGAGAATCCTTAAATGCTTTTCCTGGAACGAGGTTCAAGTTCATCCAAGGAATTCTGAAGTTCAGATACACTTATGATTTTGAAACTTGGTTTGATCTAAAAGATGCTGAAGTATTTACTTCTCGAGTGATACAAGGGTACATTGAAGACATTGAAGATGATGCCAGATCACCAGAAGAAAAAGCTTTAGTTGAAGACCTCAGAAAAGCAAGAAATGAAGCTCTCAGAAGAGAGGGAAAAATCTGAACAACTGGAGACTGCCAAAATCAAGCTAAGTTAAACTCTGATTTGCTCATTCAATAGGAGCAATTGATTTGCAGTTAATTCATAAGTTTCATGTTCTAGATTTTTCTTTAACATTCATCAGATATGGTATTTCACCGATTCTGATCTATGTTAGTTAAGTTGTCAGCACGTTTTGATTGTAAATTTGTTGTTATTGTCCATAAAAACAAATTGGGGGAGATTGTTGGGATTTATGGGTGATAGCATAGAGACAACTTAACTATATTTCTCTGTACTTAGTTTTTACTAAGTTGAACATACTATCACAGCCAGAGTATGTCTTCGTATTCGAATAATTGCTGTCATGTAATATTGTATGATTTGGGAGAAGTCCATACATTTGTTCAAGCCTCAAGGAATACATCCAGAAGACAGCAAGAATAAAGGTTACTATCATGTTCTTGACAGTAAAGTTACAAGAAGACAAATGTTGCAAAGTCAAGACAAAGCTACATCTGACAACAACATTGGCCGAAGCAAGAGACAGTAACATTCTCACACTTGACAACAAGTCTGGAGTTCCGACAGCAACATTGGCGGGAGCTCGTACTGTCAACCACTGAATATTCCTTTGACAGCAGACTCTGCGGTTAAGGTTACTGTCACATTGAATTATTTGATTTAGGTATTTTCTCAGTCAAAGCCCGTGACAGGTTACATGTTCAAGAAATAGATTTGCTGCAACACTCTATCGTTTGTAGCAGACCTGCAAGACTATGACAGAAGCTTAAGAGATTCACAAGACAAGACTGGTCAATTCGAGGAGTATGTAATATCCACATCTACTAGAATTGTATTAGCTAGAAATAGAAAGAATCTAGGTTGCTTTACTTATAAGGTTTATCCTGTCTGTATAGCAATTTGGGAAAGTCACATGGGTGTACAAATTGTAATGAGCTGCCACTTGAAAACGACAGCAGCTCAACACCCCATGCGATAGAGACAACAGAGTATCTTAGTCTACTTAGATACATCTTAGATTCTTTTCTATTCATGTACGCACATGAAGCAATTTGTATCTCTTGAGATATCGAAGCTGGAGAACACTCTCTCCAGGTTGTAGCAACACTTCACACAAGATAAATAAAACATTTATTTTGTGAGATCTCAAGCAAGTTAAAACGATAAAACTCCTCTTCTGGATAATTATAACAATATAAAATTAATCAAATATTAATTTTATAAGACACCCACTTATATTAGAAATTTATAAATTATTTTTGATTTAGAAATTTGAGTAAAGAAGTATCAAATTATTTTGGGTTTATAAATTTAGAAATACTTACTACATTCACATTTGGGGCAGACTATTTCCTCAATATAAAAATATCTCTATTCACATCCGTTATTGATGGGAATTCGATTTTTTTTTTGAGTTTGATATTGGAATTCGAAAAATATGTAAAAGCAATATTTATGAATTTCTGACTTGGGGTACTCATATCTAAATTTGCGATTTCCAATTTAATATAAATAACATATTTTTTAATTTATATTAACTGTATTATTAAAAATAATTAAAGTTTACATATATTTTTAACACTTTCATTCATTTCACTCATTACATTTTTCATAGTATAATATAATTTAGTAAGTTAATTTATCTTTTGTTTTCATTATACATAATTGTTCAGTCGAATTTTTATTCATGATATTAAATACAAAATATATATTTTGCATTTTATGATTAATCAGATTAATTTTTATTAGAAGTTTATTGTAAAATACATTGACTTTTATCTTTTAAGAAATAAAAAATATTCCCGATTTTCTAAGAAGAATTCTCGTTCTTATTAGAAATGGAGATAACGGAGTAAAATAATTTTCATTTATTCAGAGATGGGAATGGGAACAAATTCAGTGACTTGTACGAAAAATACTTTTTCAATATGTCATTAACAGTTGGAGTATGAGGAAGCTTAACAAGCTGTAAATCATCACGAGATATAAGTCATTAGGACTAACAACATTTATCACGTATATGATTGTAGAAAATATACTTATAATGATAATTTAAAAACAAGAATAATTCAGTGAAGTAAATGATTGAAATACCTTGCCTAAACGGGTGACAAATTCACAATCATCCTACCTAACAGCTTTATTTACACTTATTATGCTCAACTACGTACTAATAGTACAACATGGCAGTCTTAGCTCAATAACATTAACACTAACATTAACACTGAATTCTAAACCTAACAGTTTTATTTGAACTTATTATGCTCAACTACATACAAGTAGTACAGCAAGGTAGTCTCAACTCAATAACATTAACACTTTTTACAATGGCAAAAAGTTCAAGCTTTGGGTACTAACAGCCGTGTAATGCCAGTGAACCTAACTGGTAATACTGAACGATGGGTTAAACCAACGGAAAACAGTGTTAATGTCCATTGTGATGCCACCATTTTTAAAAACTCCCGCAAAACTGGCTTAGGCTAGATTGCTAGAGACTCAAATGGAAAGCTTCTTGCTGCTGCAACTGTGTGCATAAACAGTACTCCAGAAATCCATACCATTGAGGCTATCAATATAAAGGAAGCACTGAGCTGGGCGAAGAAAAATGTGGACGAATGAAGTATGCGAGGTGATAGATAACAAGTGAAATATCTAATCGAGTCAGATTATCAACTAGCTATAGGGGCTATTCTATCAAGCATGACTATCTACTCGCCCTTTGGTGGAGTTATTGATGATTGTAGAAGGATCTAAGTACTTTGAACAATGTTAACATTGTATTTGTAAAATGATTTGGATATAAAGCAGCGGATTGGTTAGCTCACTCTTCTAATTCGAATCCAGGTGGTATAGTCAAAGGGGGATGTAACACCCCCAGATCCGGTGTCAGGGATCTGGTCGTTCAATTTCAATCCACAAAACCAACATAAATTAAATTACAACCTTGTGACCCAAACCAACAACATAACACACTCGTTATAGTCCCAGAGATGAAATCAGAGTAATTACTAAATATTATTAATCGCAAGATTCAGTTCTCACAACCTAAAAGGTTTACAATTAACCAGTACATACTCTTTGCCATCCATTTGAATATGCCATATAATAGATACATTTGATGCTCAAATGCTAACAACTAGCCTACCAGTAGTTGCATCCTCAGCAATGGTAGCTATGACCTCAGCGGTTAATCCTTTGACGGCTGACACCTGCTTACGCTGAGTGTGCCTTGCGCGGCCATCTGATCTAGCTGTTGTTGTGATATAGATAAATAAAGTAAGGGTGAGCAATAGCCCACCTAAAAGAATATAACTGAACAGTAATAATATATAATAGTTCAAAATATCTTTGATACCATATGCCATGCATTAACGAACGTAGTACCAATATAAGGTATCAGATGAAGAAGTTACAAAGTAACTCAAAATATAATTATTCCGTGGAAATATCTGCTATGTCAAAGATAAGCCAGATATTATCAATTTTCATAATAGAGGAACTTGCAGGAAGAATATTGCAATTCTAGTTCAAACACTTTTCAACCCTGCCAACAATGATAATGTTGCAGAAAATTTCCCCATTTGGAAGATGAACTAATACTGGAGTATTCACCGCGCCCGCTGTTCCAATCCTTACGATGATCAGTCGTAGACTGTACAGCTCAAATTAGTTTTACTACCGGTAGAAGGAAGAACTGACGGATTTACTTGTCTACCACCCTACTAGATCTCCCTGGCCAACGGTTGGGCCAATGGGATGGACCGACGCTACTCGGCCTCTTACACGACTCCTAGTTCGAATAACATCCATGACTCTGAAACGTAAAGTTCCTACCCCTTTCCCCAAGTATAATACTTGTTGATAGGACTCCACAAAGTAGTCGTATCTAATTAGAAAAGAAAATTCACCAATATTTCCCAAGCTGATGCTTGTTAATGGATATAAACTTGTTCCATCAATCTTACCTCTCGAGCGTTGAGGAGGTAACCAAACAGATTCATATCGATGTTTGAAAGAATCAAGATGTGAGTGACAAGATAGTTTAACAAGTATATGACCGGGCAGTCCAATAAATAACATCTCTCAAGTGAGGTCCCCTTATATATTTTTTTTTGGAAGTTGAGCGAGTATTTAAATCTTCTTATAAGATAGATTTAAATGAAAATAAAGTTTTGGGAACCTCCCTTTGATAAAATAGTCATAAAATACTCCAAAATATTTTACACCATATCTGAAGGTGAAAGATAATCTTTGAATAAATATAAATCATTATAAAAAGAATTTAAAAGAATTTAAATAAATATTCCAAGAATATTTATTAAATCAGTAATAATTAAGGACTATTATTAAATCATAATATTGCTCGTAATAAATCCTCGAATGAGTATATAGAATTATTTACTAAATAAATCTCTTCTTGAATGAATATTCAACTGGTATTCATAAAATAATTAAACTGAAATAAATATTTAATATAATATTCACTAATTAAATTAAACCTTAAATGAATATTTGAAAATAATATTCATTTAATAAATAATACTCTAAATGAATATCAAAATAATATTCTTTTAATAACCAAAACTTTAAAGAAATATTCTAAATAATATTCCTTAAGTAAATAGAACTTCCAAGGAATATTTTACAATAATATTCATCAAGTACGTAAAACCTTAAATGAATATTCAAAATAATATTCATTTAATAAATAAAATTTCCAAGAATATTAAAGTAATTATTCATTGAATAATCAAACTCTAAATGAATATTCGAAACTAATATTCATTTAAGTAATTAAAGCTCAAATGAATATTAAAATAATATTCAGTAAATAAATAAACGCGAATGAATATTCAAAATAATATTCATATAGTACTTCTCGATTGAGATAATATTCAAATAACATTCCTCGAATAATTTTCAAGTAATTAATACTTTATGGAAATATAAATAATATTCATAAATAACATTCCTCAAATAACTATCACTGGAATCCCTCCGGGTTTCCACGACTATCTTTATATTACAAAATACCGACTCCCGGTCTATATTTAATGAAGGAATATCATACGCCCTTCACTAAGGGTCTTGACAAAACAATCCGGCTTATAACTGATAATTCATATCTAGTCTATAGGCCAATATCAATTCAGGGGAACAAGTAATTCAATATTAACTTGAAAATAGGCATGCATGCTATGGCATATGTATAACAACAATCATATATATTATCACAACAACAGTTCCAAGGTATTGGAAACTTGTCTGGCTATCCTGTAGGGGTAGTGTGCCTCGTGTCAATCCGGTGATCTATAAATAGTCACAATAACCGAGGTCAATCACTTAACACTTTTTAAAAGGCTAAGTATAACTTAACTTAAGTCGAAACACGTTTTCGAGTTATCTCGTTAAACACCCTTTAGTGCAACTCTCTTTATTATCGCTATGACCCGTCATTCGTTCGCTACTAAGACACGTTGTCATACTTACACTTGGTATATACTTAAGTCGTATAAATTCTAAGGTCGGTCGTTCACGAATCAAGATTATACCTCGAGTTTTATCGCCTGTTTTCTAAGTTATAACCCAAGTCATACTTTTAAGGGGTTCATTCGCGTTTAACCTCGATTCGAACAATTTTATAAAATCGGAAAACGATCCATTTGACATGAGGTTTTCTCCCACACCTTCCTTTTTATCTCTAATATTTAATTATCAAAATTTGTCACTGATTTCGTAATAATAAAGGGGTCCAATTTCAGTTACGAACTTTCGTTTACGGTTTCGAACCACTTTTACGAATTTAAGCATAACTCCTAAACCGTAAGTCCGTTGGTTTCGATTCTTGCGCTAAAACGATTTATGACTCGAGATCTACGAGGGTATGTCATCTATTCATCAAAGTCAGAAAATTACTGTTAAGCTCGGTTTTTAAGGGTTATCGAAATTTTGACATTACGAAGGCTATAAATCGAACGTTTCTAAATTGTTTTCAACACAACCAAGCCACACCGGGCATCCATACATCTTATACACATGTTATACATCTCAAAAAGTCCAGGAATATTACTCTTCACCATCATAATCATCATATGGTTAAACCAACTACAAGATCATGCTCATGATAACACTAATATCATAACTATGCTAAAATCCACCAAAAACATACATAATCTTAAAATAAGATCTAGGGTTCTTAAGGATTATACCTTCCTTGGAGAGTGTTCTAGCCTTAATAAGCTTGATATAGTCCTTGTATAGCCTTAAGATAGCTTGGATCATCCAAATCAAGCAAGAAAACAAAGTTAGTTTCTAAGGGTTACTATTCATCATCACTTTTGTAAAAATCATAACAAATCGAAAAATAAGAGTTTGGCTCTCAACTTTTTACCACATCTTGAAATCTGTATAAGCTTTGATTTGAGCTATAGATCACCAAAAACAAAGCTTCCTAGCTATGGTTCTGAGCCCTCTTTTTCCTCTGGACAGAAACTGTCAAGAACAGGCAGTTTGGTTTCTTCAACTTGGGGAAGGTATTTGACTAGGCTACACTCATTATATTGCCATGAAATTTTGAAGGAATGTTGCCCATGGAGTGGAGAAGCTATGGTTAAAATTTGGTGATTTTATCATGGATATAAATGGAGATATGAATTTTTCTTTCAAGGTGGTTCTTGCTGGGCTATTTGAAGAAAATGGAGAGAAATGGAGTTGTTGGCTTTGTTCTTGCTCTCATCTCATCCAAAGTGAATTATTGATATACCAAAATAATATCTAGGCCATAAAGCCACTTTAATAAAGGTAAGATGTCATGGGTGATGTATTTTTGGTGGACAAGTGTTGTTGATTTGTGGTAAGATGAGAGATTCATGCTAAGTACTTAGTTGGTTTCTAATCTTGCTAGTTACTCTTGTAACTACTTAGTTACTTAGATATTTTCCACCACTACATGCATGTATCTTGATTCCCTGCTTGTTTCTTTGTTCGTTTATTGCTCAATTCATTGATCGTTCGGAGGAATAACTCAATCGTTTCTAGTTAGGCTCTTACCAGAAACCTTCTTAATATTTATAATACCATTCTCAATCTTTCTTGATAATTCTTGAATTTAAATTCCTTAAATCCCCTTATTAAATCCTCAAGTCTTACAGTGTCCAGGGAATTCTCGGAGAAAATAAAAGTGTTGCTTTTCAGAATCCGATAGCTTCTACATACACTTATTTTCCCCCTGGATCACTAAAACGAACTCAGAAATCCGTTCTGAATACTTCTATATAGCGTCGTCTAATAATATTCTCATTTCCACCAAAACTATTCATTCTTTATTCCATCTTTATTCTTTATATTTATTAAAAATGTCCTTGTTCTCTTTCGGGCGTTCCTTAACCCTTTCACGGAACCACTGGACTAGTAACATATATCGATTTGGATGACACGAGAATATTTCCTCTATTTGGAATTCCTATATCTTATCTCCCTAGGAGATAGATTATTCTAATCTAAGTTGTCAACCCATTGCATTCTTCATGACATATAAACCTTGGAATCTATATCCATCCAATGCTCATTCATTAGAACTGTTAATACCTTGTAGTCGGAATCATTGTTCTTTTTCAAGTCATGCTAGAAGCAGACTTGCTTGAATAAAATTTCTAAAAATTTTCTTTAAAAAAAAGAAGGGGCGAAGATAGTATTCTTGGGTTCTGAAATGAAGAATGACTAAATATTGTGAAATATGAACCAAAGTAAAAAATTAGAGGTTTTTACAAAAATACGAATTTTATTTTAGGGATATTCCAAATGGTAGCACTATACAATTGACTTTTCCATTTGGTACCATCCAACATTTTTGACTTCCAAGTGGTACCACTGTACTTTTGGTTTCATCCATTTTATACCATTATGTCAAGCAAACGTTAATCGTTAATCAGACGTTAGATTATTTTTAATGGTACCACTATACAATTGGTTTTTCCGTATGGTACAATTCAATATTTTTGACTTCTACATGATACCATTTTTCTCTCACTAAAATCAATTTTTTCTTGGAATTTTCACACCTTTTCTATATGCTTTGTATGTAATAAGTCATTGATTCTCTAACTATCACTGTTTCTAATAAGCAATCAAGTCATTCATTAGACTCGGATTCAATTGTCCAATCATAATAAACTTTTGTCAATATTTGATCAATAGTTCAAAATATTAAATTAATATATAATATATAGAATCACCCCGTATGAACATATACATATATAATGTGTGCTCGAATATGTTTAGGAGCTTCCGGAGGGTTTACTTTGACCGATAAAAACATTGAAAGAAGCTAAATAATTTGAACTACATAGTTTATTATGATAAGACAATTGGATAAGAGACCAGTTAATGACTTGGATGCTCATTAGAAAAAGTGAGAGAATCAACGACTTATTATAGAGTAAAATGTATAGATAAATTGTGAAATTTAGAGGAAAATTTGATCTAAGTGTGAGAAAAATGGTACCACGTAGAAGTCAAAAATATTGAATGGTACCATATGGAAAAACCATTTATATAGTGGTACGTTCCATTTGGAATATCCCTTTATTTTATTGTTTTGTAAAATTATGTTTTTCAAATTTCTTTTCTGCAAAAATATAATTTTTGTTTTTTTAGAAATACGATTTTGCAATTAAATCTAAAGAAATGCAATCTAAAACAAATTCAATTATTTTTCAACAAAATGTAAAAAGGAGTAGCATTTGGTTGCAAATCATATTTTTGTATACAAAACTCCATGGTCATTTGTTTGGGAGCCAACATAACAAATCACATTCTACTACTTATACTACTAGAGTCTAGAGTGGAGTGTAGTAATTGAATAACTTGATTCCATCATTAGCCCCCATTTGTTAGGGTTTTAAGACCAAGATCTTACGATGGATAATAATAATAATAGTAATAGTAATTATTATTGTAACAGCAGCATGTTGGAGCAGACATTGCAAGATGGGAAGCTTCTTCGTTTACTTAATTGCTTGATTGTTGCACATCTACGTCACAACAATCTTACCCAGGTACTTTCTTCATTTTCATGTGAATTTCATGGGAATTAGGTTACAACTAGTTAAAACGATGATGATGATTATTGCTTAGTTGAAGAAAATTGGTGTCTATATGTGGATTTCATCACTGTACAGTTTTTATTGTTTGAATTTTAATTCTGTAATTTGTTTGTTTCTTTTGTAGGCTGCTAGTGCTGTTGCTTCCGCCACTATGACGCCGCTGAATGCTGAAGCTCCCCCTAACAAGCTTATACAACTTGTTGCTAAGGTTGGATGATTTTATTTCTTCACTTGATGTCTTCTTTACCAGTAGTCGTGATTTGGGAATATTTGTATCCCCCAAAGTAATTTCAAAACTAGAAACAATTATTCTAAGCTATTTACAGGGTCTTGCAGCAGAGAACTGTGATGTTTTAGGAGGGATTTCTTCTTTTGCACTTGATTCAACTGTTGGTGGACCTGCAGCATACGCCTCAATTCCAGCTCCTCGCACTACTGTCGTGGATTTCAGGCAATTCACTCTTCTTTGTTAAATTTGTGTCTTTGTGATCAATAGTGACAAGTTGTTATTTGTATTTAATAATTGGTTTGGACCAACTTATTTTGTATATTAAAAGAGTTATTTTTACTCAAGTATCAATAGGTGTAGTAGTTCCGGATAGCGTCTGAGGAGGAGGTTTATGTGGGTCTTGGTAAATAAATTTGATCCCCGTTGATTCTGAGAAAGTAATCCTTGAAGTTGATTTAGCCTTTTACTTAATCAGTGCAATCATGATTGTACTAGAAGAAGTGTTTTTAAGAAACCTTTTTATTATGTGGCAAAAAAAAAAAAAAAAACCTTTTTATTAGAATGAGAAGTTTTAAATTCTATTTTCTTAACTTTGTTAATGTGTGGCTAAGCTGTACTCTGAAATTAGGAGTTGTAATTACTTTTGGAGCTCTTTTGGCATGTGAAAGCATAATCTCTCTGTTCTACAATAGATGCCCTTTTAATTTTTAGTGCAGAAATTCTAATTTTATTGATGTATATTTAGTTGTTTTGACTAGTTTACACATCAGTGTTACAAATTAAGTTAAGATTTTAGCCTACTACGTTCTTTTTATATTTGATAAATATAAAGGTTTTTTTTGGCACTGCACAAGCATAGTACAAAGAAGGATGGATTTCTTTACTTTTTTGTCTAATTGGGTTTTTTTTCCTGGTCTGGGTTTAACCTAGGGAAAAGAGAAAAATTTTAAGTGACTAGTATTAGAATAAAGTGATAGTATTAATCAATAAAAAAATTTTGTGTTACTGTCTACGTCATGGGCCTTCCTAAGAATTTTTTATAGAGTGTTTGAATTTTTTATTTCAAGAATTGTTCATAGAGCAACTCCAGTTGCAAAATGACTATAGCCCATTGTTATTAACTTATAGTGTAGCACCAAAAAGTTTTTGGTGCTAAAATAGAACTTTAAACTCAATGCTAGTAGCACAATGCAAGCAAATGTATCCATATATGGTGATGTAATATGGTAATTATTATTCATTTCCCTTGATTTGTACTTGGTTAAGGATTTGGCAAAGATGGCTATATCCATCTTAGGTTGCAACTTTCTATTCTTAGGTAATTATTTCCCTTGATTTGTACTTGGTTGAGGATTTGGCAAAGATGGCTATATCCATCTTAGGTCGCAACCAATTATGCATCAATGCAACTTTCCATTCAAGTATGACATTGGTTTGATGTGGTCATTTTATGCATTTGTTTCCAAATTATAGGAATGCAATTAAATATAGCATTGTATTAGAGTTTCTTATAGACGAATAAATTTTAAGTGTATAAAGGGTTAATAAAATGAGTATCAGTATATCTACACTAATTCTAAGATCTCATACTTGGTAGTATTCTAGCCAATTGCTGATGCTGTCAGTACTAGTAATAGTTGTCTACAGCATAATCTAATACAAATAGTAGCTTACTCAGTGTGACACGATATTACGAGTTTGTAAATAAAATTTGGCAGTGAAATTTACCCGACTTGCTTCATATCCGCTTCTCTTGTTTAATCTTCTAGAAAGTAGCTTTGATGCTTATGTTACTTGCTGCATGTTTGGAGGGTGTATCTTTCCAAATAGCATATGAATTGGTCTAACTGTATTTAATCTGCTTCTCTTGTTTAATCTTCTAGACAGTAGCTTTGACGCTTAAGTTACTTGCTGCATGTTTGGAGGGTGTGTCTTTCCAAATAGCATATAAATTGGTCTAACTGTATTTATCTTTGCCAACAGTGCTGTACATGATACAAAAGGTGCATCAAGGATTTTCCCAAAGCATGAGACCCGCCATATTTCAGAGCATAAGGTAATGCATGTTTATAGATTTGCTATTCCTGAAAATTATGTGCAGCATATGCTTCTTAGTATCTCATTTATGTTGTGTTTTGTATAGTAGAATGTTGCCAGATGTGCAAGATTTAGTCCAGATGGGAAGTTTGTCGCAACTGGAAGTGCAGATATGTCTATAAAGCTGTTTGAGGTCATATTTTTGTGATTATATTTGGACATTTTTGAACAAAAACTCTTTTTTAATAAAAAAACACTGTTTCCTTGTGCAGGTAGCCAAAATCAAGCAAACGATGCAGCAAGATTCAAGAGAAGGTTCTGCGCGACCTGTCATACGGACGTTTTATGACCATCTGCAAGTAATTTATGTTGTTAACTTTCTGGGTTTTCTATTTAATATTCATGGCTAGTTCACTATTGCAAATTTGTTTGGAGAAAAAGGTTCTTACATGACCGATTCTGAAATGCCATTGTTCTCCTTTAAGTTACCTCCACTGCATTCTTTTAAGTCAATTGAGGACAGGCTTTTGTTTCTAATCAGGATTTTTAGGATAGTTGATGAGGTGCAAGGGTTTTCAAACTGGATTGTCACGCAGAAAAGGAACACACAAAAATTCCTTAGCAATCAATAATAAAATGTTTTGATTAGAAGAGTCAATCCTTTTTTGTAATAATCCTACATAATGTGTCCTAATTAAAACAAAACTCTAAAAGATTAGATTCTCAATTAATTAACTAATTTTAGAATTATCTTACTAATGGACTTCCAAAATCTTTTTTATTGCTCTCAAACAGTGTCTTTGGGTTTTTAAAACATTGTTCTGCATCAATTTTCCTTTGCTGAAAAGAATTCGACTCTCTAGAGTTATTAAGAAACCCCAATAGAATAGACTATTTGAGAGCAATATAAAAGACTTTGGAAGCCCATTAATTAGATTATTGTGGACTTGTTCAATGTATTATTGGCAAATGTTAAGTGGAGGACCTTATAGCTAGGACTTGAAGTTTTATATATGCATTGCAATATATATTGCAATGTTCTGCATGCAGTACTGCAGAACATATATATTAAACTCTAAGCCCTAACTTTAAGTTCCTACATATAACAAAGTCCTATTATTATGTATTTTTATATTTTTATTTGTGGATGTTATTATTTACAGATTTATTGTAATTAGGACATATTATGTAGGATTATTATAAATAAGGACTGATGATTACAAGATTTATTGTAATTAGGACATATTACAGATTTAATTGTAGATTTATTGTTCTGTTTTGATTACAAGAATCAATCATCAGTCCTTTGGGTTGGGATTAAAGAATCTTTTTGATGCCCTTAACCCCAACATCAACTCATTATCTTTTAATTAAAGCTAAATATTATTACTTCCACTAGATCCTCCCTTTCAAATTCGTAACTAACGCATAAATTATTTATTGATTACCATTGTGTTGTCTAACATTACTCGCCGCCCAAACCCAAACCTTGTCCTTATGAGCTGACGTGATTTTCTCCTCGAGTCCTTGTAATTCTTATTGGACTCTTTCACCTTAAACTTGTCTTCTTGGATCCAAAAGGACTCTTAAATCCTTCTTCTTGCAGTGGTGTCGTGGCCCAAAATTTTAATCACAACGAAGGCACATATCCTTTTGTCTTTTTCTTGCATTATAGCTATTATAGCTTATGACAAACGCTGAAATTTGGATGTAACAATTGTCTTTGCGTAGGCTGAATTGTTGTAGGTAGAGGAAGACACCACAAAAGAGCCACATTCCTTGAAAAATTAGTCCCGGATGGGTTGGATTGTTCTTTTGAAAATTGATGAAGTTGCATAGCCATATTTTTATTCTCAATTTTTTGTGCCACTCGCATCATCTTGGGTAGCCTCATGGGATTCATTTATCTGAACTTCGTGAATGCACTTTCCAAAATTGATTTCGATAAATCACTTAGAGAGGCAGATAATACCTTAAATTGAGGACGATATTCTTGTATAGTTGTGGTCTGTTGGAGAGAAAATAACTGGTCATGAAGAGCACCCTCTTGCGTGGGTTGAAATCGTCTATTAATTGTTTCCGAAATTCTTCCCAACTGTGGAAAGGTCGTCTACTTTCCTCATAATAGTAGCAAGATAAAGCTTCACCTTCCCTGCTGACTGGATCTTTTCTGTTGGGGAGAGATTGTTGAGTTCGAATGACATTTTGCACGGAGCAGCCAACCTCAGGTCCACACCTTCAAACACAGTCAGGTCAATTCAAGTTGTGGCGATGAATTCATGGATGTTTTTAATGGTGGCAACTCATCAAATATTTGAGCCCCTTGTTCTTTGTCTTTTGTACTAATAGAAGTTGTTGGAAATCTGATCTCAATTCTCTAATATTTGCTTGCATTTCTTTTAGCTTCTCCTCAATTTTGTCAACTCGATTCTCTAGCAGTTTCATGCCTGCCATTGCCCCAAGAATGGAAATGCTCTGATACTGCTGTCAAGACCTTTTCTGTTTAGAACTTTTGAAGCGTCCTATATATTTACCCTCTTTGTCGCACTCAAACTAGCTTATTCTGACTTTTCAAAGTCAAATTGACCAAATTTTGGGAAAAAATTAAAATTTTTATAATAAATATGAATTATTAAAAAATGTCATGATAATTTATATTCGATGCAATTATGAATTGTAAAACTATGAAACCAATAATTTTTAGTTCAGTCAAACTTTTAAAATTTTGATTTTGAAAAGTCAAAATAAGCTAGTTTGAGAGGGACGGAGGGAGTATATTATATATGTATGGTGGTTTGTATGCAGAGGCTGTCGCGAGACTATATAAACATGAATGAATTCTTGTATTGATGGGGAAGCAGGGTTAAATTAGGGTTTCACAAAGAACTCTCGCAAGAGAACTTTAAAACAACATCAAAACAATCTCAATAATAATATTCTCTCCCGAATTACAATGATAAAAGTCCTATATATAATCGACTTTCCTAATTAAGCTATAACTCTTATATTAATATTATCAATAATAATAAAACTAAACCTGTTATATAATATTCTAATAAATGGGCTTCCAAAGCCTATTATATTACTCCCAAATGCTTTCTTTGGGCTTTTTAACCCATTGTCTTGCATCAATTCCCCCCGCTGAAAAGAACTCGACCCGTCGAGTTAATAAAATCACACGAAGCACGATAGAGCACCAAAGACTGCTGCATAATTGGCACATGGGAACAATCACAAGCAAGAGTATATCGACAATCATTCTTGACAACTGTGTATGTATTGGCACGTGCAACTTGATGAGCATCTCATTCAAACATAACTGCATCATTAAACTTCCCAGCTGAAAATTTAACCAATCACCTCCTAGAAACCCGAAGCTTTTCATCATTAATCCAAGATATATCATAAGGATTTAGATGAATCTCTGTCATCAAGCCTACCCTTTTAACAGTATCAACAACTATAACATTGGTGCAACTGTCGGTATCAATAATGAGAGAACATAACTTACGAGCACATGTAACTCTAGTATGAAAGATTTGATGGCATCGTACATGCGAGCCATTTTCACCATTCTTTGTTGCTTGCATAATCCCAAGATTAGCTGCCTTTTCTAAATGTTCCTCTGCTTCGAGGTCTTCCTTGGTCATCTCGACATATAAATCATCAAGATTGTCTTTTTCCACCACATTGTCTCTTTTTGAAGGTGAATTTTGTCTAGGAGAAGGACACTCAGACATCTTATGCCCAATTCCTTGACAGTTAAAGCATCGGCTAGTGTTACTACCTTGTGATGAGACAGGCACGAGATTATACTTGCTAGCAACCGTTTGCTGGCCTTGAATGGAATCTGCAAGAACATATTCATTCCTCGACGACCTAAAGAATGAACTCCTCCTAATGCTCCTCCTTTTCAAATCATCCTCAATTGAATGTGCATCATTCCAAAGAAAACATCTACTACCAGCTACTTTACTTGAAATATCATGATTCAAGCCTCGACGATACATAGAAATAAGAACATCTTCATCCCAAGGAAATTCAGATTGTGCTGCCAAACTATAGAATTGTCGAGTGTAATATGCTACGGACTTACTTCCTTGCACATGCTCAGTAAATTGAAGTGAAGCACGCTGTTTATAATCTGCAGGTTTAAACTGACAAACCAAAACAGCTCTCATGTCTTCCCATCTTTCCACATGATGATGCCCAGATCTCTGATGTTGCTCCCACCAAATACGAGCAGTTCCTCTCAATTTTGCAGCAATGAATACAACCTTCTTATCCTCGGCCAGATTGTATCATCGAAAAAAGTTATCAACACTATGTAGCCAATCTAGGAATACATCCGGTTCTTGATCTCCACGAAACTCAACTTCAAGTTTCACTGTATTGATTTTTTGTTCAGTAACATTAGGTTTAGGTTGAGGTTGGGGTTCTACACTAAGACGGTCACTAATTAGTTTGAGCGTTGCTTGCACATCTTGCATTTGCAAATTTAAACCTGCAACTGTATCCTCAAGATTCCGTAGTCTCTTATTGTTTTCCTTAATATGCGTGTCAAGATGGTTGCTTACTTCTCCAGCATTAACCTTTGTGTGAAATTATGGGTTCTACAGTTTTCAGGATGTTCATTTTTTTTTTTTTTGCAGTTTTAAGAAGTTCAGGGGACTTTTTTGCATTTTTTTGGGAGTGCAGGGACAATTATGTAATTTCAGGAAGGGAAAGGATTGTTTTATTAGTTTCAAAAAAGGTGGAGGCAGTGAACTGTAATTTTTCAAGCAAAAAGATAAGACAGATACTAGGAACGTTTATATATTGTACCTCTTGTGTGTGTGTATATATTTATGTATATATATAACCTTTAATAGATCTTTCTGGCTTGTTTCTTTTCGTTTTCTTTTTTTTGTCTTCTTCCGGTTTTTCTTCTTCTCTCTGAGTTGGTTCACAACGGCTGGTTGGGGTTGTTTTACTGATTTTGTTATGCTTAAAAGGTGTTAGACAGAAGTTCTTAAAGAGACGCGTACATATATAAGTTGGGATGTATGTTTTTTTGGTGTGGCTAGGGTTTGCAGATGAGTGAGGGCAAGTTTTAGGTTTTATGGGTGTGATTTAGGTGACGGAAGATGGCTCTGATACCACTTGATGGGGAAGCAGGGGTTAAATTAGGGTTCCACAAAGAACTCTCGCAAGAGAACTTTAAAACAACGTCAAAACAATCTCAATAATAATATTCTCTCCCGAATTACATTGATAAAAGTCCTATATATAGTATTTGACTTTCCTAATTAAGCTATAACTCTAATATTAATATTATCAATAATAGTAAAACTAAACCTATTATATAACATTCTAATAAATGGGCTTCCAAATCCTATTATACTGCTCCCAAATACTTTCTTTTGGCTTTTTAACCTGTTGTCCTGCATCAATTGATAAACACACGCACAACTAGGTGATATTCGAGAGATCACCCTTTTAACACCAATGTGCGTGAATCTTAGTTCTTGATGCCCTTATTTATAGCCCCAACCATCAACTCATGATGCCGTAACCGGGAGAAAGAGACCTAATTCAGTATTCAAATATATTCCAAAAATCAAGTCTAAGATAATATGTGAGGATTACGGGGAATAGAAATGCTAGTCAAATAACCTAATAGACTATGGCTTGATAACAATTGGTCTTATTATTAATAACCTATATTTTATATGCTACGAGCCCCACATAGATAAATATATTATATATCTCTACACTTAATATATATACTAATTGATAACAAATACTCACTCCATCCCAGTTTTCTTGTCCATCAATCAAAATCAGGTGTTGGCTCTAAATATCACAATTTTAATAAATAATGCCGCAAATAGCACAATTTGAAAGAATGGCACTATTACTGCAAAATGCTACTTAAAGTAACGTTTTTTCAAAACGTGAGGGTGTGTGGCATTTTTCTACATAACTTTTATGAAAACTTTTTTTTGCAAAAAATAAAAATAAAAATGAAAACACTACTTAAAGTTGTGTTTTAGGGTACACGCAAGTTAGACTTGCCTTTCTCATGTTGCGTTATTGAACATAATACAAGGCCTATCAACACCAAGCCCAAGTCCATGCATGTTTATATTCAAATGTACAAAATGTTACACGATCCAGCGTTTGTGAGTGCTAATTGGGGTCTTTTTTTTTTTTTTTTTTAATTGTGCTATTTGGGGCATTTTTATATAAAATTGTGCTATTAGGGTCCATTTCTCATCAAAATCTACCTTTTATTCAATCAAATTAAATATATTGATAATTTTCCTAAAATATTTTTGAATTTAGAAAATTGTCCTTTTTTAATAATTAAGCTATAAGCTATAAGTAATTACTAAATAGCTAGGGGTATCAATGAAATTAAGCTTATCAATTTACCATATTTATTAAATATGGACAATTTTTCTGCGACAAAGGAAAATGGAAATGGTGCACAATGAAAATGTAACGGAGGGTTCAGTTCCCCATCACATTATCCCTGAACTAAAGCTGAAATATTACTATTTCTGCTAAAGCCCCCCCTTTCATATCCCTAACTTTGTAACTGACACAAAAGTTAATTATCCAGATTCTGTAACTGATTAAATATACATGTATTTATTGTGTTTTCTAAAAGTATCCTAATTGAATAAAACTCTAAAGATAACATCCGCAATTCAAAAGACATGTATAATTAAGTAAATATGGAATAATCTAACTGATTGGCTTCCAAAGTCTTTATGTTGCTCCCAAATAGTCTCTTTGAGCTTTTTAAAACATTGTCCTGCATCAGTAGTTAAGGAAGAAATTTTGTTAAAGAAGGAAGATTAGTTTGTTAATTTAAAATGATGATTCAGAGTACTGTTCAAGGTTAAAGAGGGAAACTTTGTTGAAGGAGAAAATAACAGTTGATACTCAGAGAGTGCTTAGTTGCTTACAAAAGAAATTGTACCCTTCACAAAATCTTCCTAGGCACTAATTATAGACAATTAACTATATTTCTCAACATTTGTACAAGTTCCTGATGAGCTCAGAGTCCTTGTCGAGCTACTATTTTTTGAGCTGCCGGATTGCAGAGGTAGTTCAGCGTTGGTTGCTCTCTCAGGACTTAAGAAAATAATTTTGTAAATTAAATAAATAGTTTCGCTCTCTGAACTAGCGTGTATTTACATTTTTTACTATCCGTATTAGATTCCTATTATTGAATATTACCAAAAAAAGACCTTTTTTCTGTAGTTGCTAGTTTTCTGTTAGCCTTTGCTGCTCCATCCTGTCCTTTTAATTACACGTTTGCAAGTAGTTTTTCCTCTATTTACCTTCCTCGGATATGGACTCTTCAGTTTCCTATAATGCTTGTTCAGTTTCCTATGATGCTTGCTTGTGCTCTAATGTCAAACTAATGCCCTACTGAATGTCTGGTCCTGTTGCAGCCAATAAATGATTTGGATTTCCATCCTCAAAATAATGTTCTCATATCAGGCGCCAAAGATCATACAATAAGGTACGACTATTTTTATTACTTACACCCTTGTCTCACTTCCAATTATGATCATTATTGCACACTACACCTTTATATGACAAACTAAAGCAAATCTGTTCCCCATATACAAGTGTAAAGCTCATTATAGTATATAACCCTCCTCCGGTATCTTTGCTACTTGAAGGTTCTTTGATTTTTCCAAGACCGTGGCTAAAAGGGCATTCAAAGTTATACAGGTGTTTTTCTGTTTATCTTGAAACTGAAGAACTTGTAGTTGGTTGTATTTTCATTCTAAAATCATACTGATGTCTAGGTTTCTATAAAAAAAAATATATATATTTGGATTTGTGCCATTACAGGATACCGACAATGTTCGATCGGTGTCTTTTCACCCCTCTGGAGACTTTGTTTTAGCAGGTCAGCATGTTTTTTTCATTCATCAAATTTATGAGTTCTTAAGTAGTTGTCCATTTTGGCTGCAATAATGCTTGTGCATCATTTCACATATGCAGTTTAGCTCGACAAACTGAAGACTCTGAGTTTTAAGTGTTAATTCACAAACCTGGTGTATCCCGAACTTGACAAAATAATTTTATGGCTCACAAATATTTGAAGTATCCTCTGTTTTTTCTTTTAAAAAAGGGGGGGGGGGGAACAAATGGATAGTCATAGGTACTCTCTTTTTTGATATGTGACACACCAGTGATTTATTTTACTCATATAATCGTTATGTACAACTGAAAATTGTGTATCAAAAGGCCATCTATCAACAAGTGAGTAAGTAAAATAAGAATTTGAAAAAGATCCTTATCATTAGAAATTTATCTCAGACAAGGTTGGAATATCGTTACAGGAACTGATCATCCAATTCCACACTTGTATGATGTAAACACTTTTCATTGTTACGTATCAGCAAATGTCCTGGAGAGTAATGCTAATGGAGCAATCAATCAGGTATATAGTACTCCTTACGTCGAGTTGCAATGAAGTACCCATATGCTGAACACTTTCAACAGTTGACATTAATGTTCAACTGAACTTTTACTGCAGGTAAGGTACTCGTCTACTGGTGGCATGTATGTCACTGCCTCAAAAGACGGTTCCGTTAAGCTCTGGGATGGTGTAACTGCCAGTTGTGTTCGTTCTATTGGCGGTGCCCATGGAACAGCAGAGGCCACTAGTGCAAATTTTACAAAGGATCAGAGGTAGAGTTGTTTTATTGCTTATGTAGATATTTGTAATCTTCCCTCAGTTTAGGTCTATGTAATAATAATTCTACAAACATATTTGGAGAGGCATTTATTACTGTATTTCAGATGAAGATGATGTGTGCCGAATACTTTTATCCTATTTTCCCAGATTTGTCCTCTCTTGTGGTAAGGACTCGTCAGTGAAACTTTGGGAAATTGGCACTGGAAGGTTGGTCAAACAGTATGTAGGAGCTACCCATATGCAGTTGAGATGCCAGGTACATCGACATCCTATGTATTTGCAAGTAAATCATTTTTCATAAATATATTGTACACATCTAGAAGTTGATAAAGCCATAAAGGACCTTTACACTTTTATACTTTTTATCTTTACCACTTTTCGTTTTTCTTTTTATGCAGAAAAAATAATGATTTTTATGGCAAAACTGTATTTTAATGTAGTGGATTTTTGCTCATAATCTGAATGAAAAACCTAGTTTGACATTATAAGAAAACTTCAATCAATTAGTCATAGTTGATGGCCAATCTGTTCTCTGCAGGCTGTTTTTAATGACACTGAAGAGTTTGTACTGTGTATTGATGAACCGAGTAATGAGGTCAGTTCAGTTCAACGGTTTTATAGTCTAGGCCATTTAAACTAGCCTAACTGGGTCACTATTGGGTTCAGATTGTCATCTGGGATGCTCTAACAACAGAGAAAGTAGCAAGATGGCCGTCCAACCATAATGGTGCACCCCGTTGGCTTGACCACTCACCAACAGAGGCAGCATTCATTTCTTGTGGCATGGACAGATCAATACGATTTTGGAAGGAAACTCCGTAGCTACATTGGAGTCGCAGGCAACAATACGAGGAAATGAATTTGGATGCATAATAGAGAAATGGAGGTGCATTTCGGTTTATAGGCAATGGCTGTTCAGAAAAGTCAAATGTTGTACAGTGGATGATCGATTACCATGCACTAGTTGAACATCTACGGAATGATAATTCGATTCTTTAATTTTCTGGGAATTCTTCTGTTTAGGGAATGTTGTTAAATCATGATTTTGATGAACAAATAAAAATTGCTATTTGGTCAATTCTAATTAAGAAAGAATTTTTAGATCAATCATTCTATTGCGAACATGGAATTTTTTAGACGACACTTTACATGAGACATGTCGTTCTAAGCATTTAGATTCTGCACTTTGTATGGAGGTGGTAATTTGTAGTTATTTTTACATTGATTACAAATTTTTGACTAAGAAAACTAACTGAAAACTATAATAATTTTTTTAAAAAAACAAAAAACAAATGTATACCCATATTTTTAGGGCTTGTAAATGAGTAGAGTTGTGTTGAATTTTTGAGTGATCACTTTAAATTGTTTAAAATTTATTGAAGTTGAACTAAAACTTCCTTCGAGCAAACAAAATTGTTTTAAATTTGATTCATCAAGGAACAATGTTGTTAGAATGAATTTCTAAATTAAATTAATTAGTATAGGAAATAATGACATATTCACCGTTTTTCTCCCCCATTCGATACTAAAAATAACCATTCTTAATTTCAATCAAGGCCAATTATACCCGTTCGACACCTTCATTGAAAATCCGTAATTCATCATTTACCAACCCACCTACTCCTCATTCATCACTACTCTTACTGTCCATTTAGATTGGGGGTTGAGAAGAGTTGGATTAGGTCGGGTTCAAATTTAAAATTTTGTTTTTGAAAAAATTTTAAAAGCAAAGTGTTGGATTTTGGATTTAATACCCAATACTTTACTTTTCAAAATTTTTACAAAAACAAAATTTTAAATTTGAACCCGACCTAACCCGATCTTTCTCAACCCTCAATCCAAACAGACCCTTAATCTCTAGTAGAAAACACCATAGTGAACAAATTAATCAAAAACCTCACTCAATCATTCAATCGCAGTTTTTTTATGAAAAAAGTTATTCCAGTCAAATAACCCCAATCAGATCTTAATGTTGATTAAACCAAACCAAACAAAACATACCAAGTATATCCCGCATGAAGCAGGGTCTGGTGAGGGTAAGATGTACGCAGACCATACCCCTACCTTAAACAGTAGGGAGGCTGTTTCCGTGAAGACCCCCGGCTTAGTGCACCACAAAGCAATGTGAATTTAGTACAAGGATGAGTAAAGTAGTCAACCGAATCTGGGCCCATGGCCTTGATCTCATGGGACTTACCTACTCGAGCAAATGGCACTCCTCTCCTGATCTAGGAAGACCTCTGGCCAAGCTCCCTGCACCTGCAAAACCAGACAACAGAAGACAATGTGAAGACGAACATTTTTTAATATTATATAAAATTTTGTTAATTTTATTAGAAATCTTATAAACATGAATTTTATAGATTTAAAATTTTAAATAATGTGATTTGATGATATATATGTGTGTGTTTGTGTGTGTGTTTTGTGATATTTTAGAAAATGAGAGATTTTATTTAATAATTTATAAAAGATGATATGTTTTAGTTGAAAAGGTAAATGTCTTATAATATTATTTTATTCAATTAAGTAGATTATTCAATTAATAGCAAAAAATAAAAAAGGAATTTTAAATGTATTGGTACTTATAATGAGAAATTAATGTTAACCGTGATATTTCTAGAAAAAAAGGAATTTAGAAATATAGAAGGCAGAAGGGAGTTGAACCCCTGACCTCCTGGGAAGGAAGGCAATAGGATCCGGAAAATATATTGGGAAGGTTCCTGGATTTCAAACCCTTCTCAAATCAGAGGTATCTTCTTTGAGCACTTCAGAAATTTTTTAAGTGCTCAATCCTCACATCGAGTATTCACACTAGGCTCCTTGGTTCCCAAGAAACTTTTTGTCTCCAATAATGAGAGTTTAGAGGAAGATTTTTCTTTGGAGAAGATAGAATATGCGTTAGCTCATTTAGGAGAGAATAAAGCGTCGTGTTCAGATGGTTTCAATATTGGATGTTTAAAAAGATTTTGGCATGACGTTAAAGATAAGATTTTGCATTTTCTGCAAGAATTTTCACAACTTTCGGTTCTTCCTCATGGTGTAAATTCATCATTCATAGCTCTTATCCCTAAAGTGCAAAATCTGGTGTCGGTGCATGAGTTTAGACCTATCAGTCTTATAAACTCGTCAGTAAAAATTCTAACTAAGGTGCTGGCAAACAGACTTGGCCAAGTTATGAACGACCACATTGATGACAGGCCTCAGAGAGCATATTGTTAGCTTCGGAAGCATATCATTACATAAAAACAAGCAAAAGTGGAGATCTCATTCTAAAGTTAAATTTCGAAAAAGCCTTTGACACAGTGAATTGGGACTTCTTGTTTGAACTTTTTCAGAAGTTGGGTTTTGGTCTAAAATGGATTAGTTGGATTAAATGTTATTTCAATTCAGTCAGGATCTCGGTGTTAGTGAATGAGAGCCCATCGAAAGAATTCTCTCCTAAAAGAGGGTTGCGTCAGGGAGACCCTCTCTCTCCGTTATTCTACAATTTGGTGGTAGAAGTGCTAAATCTCATGCTCAAAAAAGTCAATGGTAAAGGCTTATTTAAAGGGATATCAATGTCTAATAATTCAGAGCAACTTACTCACTTGCAATTTGCTGACGACACCGTTCTTTTTATTGAGCCTACTTTGGAATCGATTAGGTTAGTCAAAAGAATCCTTCAATGTTATCAGATTATTTCAGGCCTCAAAATAAATTTTCACAAAAGTCAATTATTCTCTTGTGAGTTAAATGCCAGAATAACTATTTTGGGTGCCAAAATTCTAGGTTGCAAGGTGGGTCAATGGCCTATGAATTACTTAGGTGCTCCAATAGGTTGCTCTCCCAAACGAAAAAATTTATGGGCACCCCTGATCCAAAAAATGAGAAATAAACTTGCAAAATGGAGCTTCCCTAAACAAAGCAGGTAAATTGGTTCTTTTGAAAGCTTCTCTTGATAGTATGCCAGTTTATTGGATGAGTCTTTTTAAAGTGCCGATAGGAATTTGTAAGCAGCTCGATAAAATCAGAAGGGACTTCTTTTGGAATATGGGTAATTCCATATTAGGTGTAAGAAAAATGCATACAATAAATTGGGGATCTATTGCTAAGCCTAAATCACAAGGTGGTTTAGGTGTATCAAATCTGCAAGCAAGAAATCTAGCACTTTTGAGTAAATGGGCAGGGAAATGGTTCTTCGAAAGGGATAAAAAATGGAACAAAGTCTTGAGAAGTAAGTATTTGATACCCTTAGGAGCCTCATTGGAAAGTTGTAGAGATTTAGATAAATCTTCTTACACCTTTTCAAGTATTCAAAGTGTCTTTACTATGAATATGGATCTCAATATTTCAAAGATTGATTTTAAGTGGTCAGTAGGTAACGGAGAATATGTGCTTTTTTGGATGGACAATTGGTCCGAAGAAGGTGTTTTGTGTGAAAAATTCAAGAGAATTTTCTCTTCATCTACTTGGAAGAATGTTACTGTAAAGCACTTTGTTGAGATTGCTAGATTCAATGATTTATTTGACAAGTCTCATTGGTTGAGGCCGCTCAGAGAATGGGAGAAGGGGGAAGTTAATAATATTTGGAAGATAATTGATCAAATAATTTTCTCTAGCAAGAAGGACTTACTAATTTGGAGACCTTCAGGTAAACCCTTCACAGTGAAAGACTACCATTATATCCTGCCACCTCAAGTTTCTCTACCATTAGAACTCAGATTGTTATGGAGGCTTAAAATTCCACCAATTGTGCATTTCTTTTTATGGTCCTTTATCTCAAACTCTCTTCCCACTGCTTCTATGTTAGTCTCTAGGATTAAGGATGGATCGATTTCTAACACCTGCAAAAGATGTTGTACCCAGATAGAATCTCAAGATCATCTCTTTTGGGAATGTGAGGATTCGAGATGGATTTGGGAGTTCATTCAATCATGGTGGAACATAAGTTTTACTAAAGTATCGTGCTGGGCTTCAATCTTAAAAATCAAAAGTCCAACGGTGAGAATGGATTGGGGAATCACTCTTTGATAAGTGGATTTATATCCACTTGGAGCATTCCAAATCGGCTTAAACTGATTGCTTTGGCCTCAAGTTTGTTGTAGTTTTGATGTGTTTTGCTTAATTGCGTAGGGTTGAAGAAATGTCGATTAAGGGTGAAGTTTCCGTCATTTTGGAGTTGATTATTGATATGGAATGAAGAATGGAGGCTAATGGCAGCTACCAAGAAGTATACAAGTCAAGAGGGATTAAAGACGGAATCTCATGCAAAAGGAACGGGAAGAAAAGGCTGAAAAACGAAGAAATAATGCAGAAAAAAATCCATCAGATTGCAGCCAGGCAGTCTGCGCCAAAAGCTGAGCAGACTACGCTAGAATTGGAATTTTCATGTAGAATGAGGTCGTACAGACTGCGCCAAAACCGCGCAGGGTGCGCCAGAAATCGTTGGAAATTATAGTTTTGCCCTTATTCGATCTGAAACTGTATTTTACGCAGTTTTTGATACCCAAATCGAATTCTAGTTGTATTATAAGGTATTTTCTTGCTGGGCAAGATGTCTAGGGCATATTTAAACACATTCAACCCTGGTAAACAATTTACATTACAGACAATTACGTATTATAGCTTAGTTTTGCAAGAGAGAAAAGGAGAGAATGATTCAACGCTCGGTGACAAGCACGGATATAGATCTACTTCATCTTTTGTATACGTTGGATTATAGATTTGTTTTCTCAACTCTTTATTTTTATATTATTATTGCTTCTTCCTTCCATATCTTGTTTATTATCATGTTTTCATCAAATCCCATGACGATGAACGGTTCAATTATGGGCTAATCTTGATGCTTTAAAGATCTGTGTGTGGTGTATAATTGATATCCTCGTATGATTATGCTTAATAGATAGATGCATCGCGAACATCTAAATTGTTAATCTCTTGTGAAGTGAAAGTGGATCTTGAGATTTAAAACTTGCCATGCTAGCATAGGTTCATAATTGTTTATCAATATGATTCGTGGTGTGAGATGAAAATACTTATACTACCTTATGTGATCATTATGGATAACTTGTTCTTCAACCGTTATGTTTTCAAATTCTATAGACATATAGGGTCTAAGCATAATTGGTGTCTATTCATCTTCTATCTCTTTTGTGGATGTATGTTTAGTTTGGTATGTGAATGCTGACAGGTAGCGTATACTTGTTTCGTGTTATCCGATCAGATATCAAAACCATTGCATATAGTGATTAAAGGCGTCAGATCTAACTTCTAAGGGAAGTATTTAATGAAGTTAGGATCCCATGTTTATTCTCATATAAGTAATTCGATTTAATTCTCTTAGTTAATTAATTCTTTATTTTCTTAATTTGCATCTTAGTTAATTTAGTTACTCAAAAATCCCAATTTGTTACTTTTCTTAGCAGTGAATTAAAGCCATACATTGTTGAATAGGTGCATCTACTGAATAGAACCATAACCAGATCTCTGTGGAACGAACTTGAATTGTATTACTTGTGACCACGTATACTTGCGTGAATTTTGTGTTAACAAGTTTTTGGCGCCGCTGCCGGGGATCATCAGTGTTTTATTTTTAGTTTATGTGCTTGTCAATAGTGGTCATTAGCGTTCACTGACTCGGATTTCTTACTTGTTTTGTTTGTTTCGTGGTGTTTCAGGTGCTTAATATTGTATGCGAACACGCTTACAAGCTCGTTTGGAAGCACTGGCGGAAGACGATCGTGTAGAGAATTTAGAGAATAAGAACGAGGAAACGGAAACTATAGTAGCAATGGGTGATGCAGCAGCTAAGGCTTTGAAGGAGTATTCTTAGCCGAAAATCAATGATATCCAGTCTAGCATTATCAGGCCGTCCATCACGGCTAATAATTTCGAGATCAAGCCGGGCACTATTCAGATGCTACAGAATTCGGTTCAGTTTGGGGGTGCTCCTACGGAAGATCCTAACATGCATATTAGGGACTTTATCGAGATCTGTGATACTTTCAAGTTCAATGGTCTGTCGGATGATGCTATCAAGTTGAGGCTTTTCCCATTCTCTTTGAAGGATAAGGCCAAGGGCTGGTTACACTCTCTACCACTTGGTTCCATTACTATATGGGAGGATCTTGCGCAGAAGTTTCTTACTAAATTCTTCCCTATGGCGAAAACTACAGCATTGAGGAACCAGCTAGCTTAATTTCAGCAGCAATCTGGAGAATCTTTGTGTGAAGCTTGGGAACGATACAAGGAGATGCTTCGTAGGTGTCCACATCATGGTATGCCTGATTGGATGGTGATTAACAATTTCTATAATGGGTTGGGAGCACAATCTCGACCTATGCTAGATGCCGCATCAGGAGGAGCTCTATGGGCTAAGAACTATGATGAAGCGTATGAGCTTATTGAGACGATGGCTGCTAATGAATATCAGAATCCAACCCAGAGGCTTTCTCAAGGCAAGGTAGCAGGTTTGTTTGAGGTGGATACAGCTTCTGCTATTGTAGCTCAGTTAAAGGCTTTGACTATGAAGGTGGATTCTCTAGCAAATTATGGAATTCAGCAGGTTGCTAGTGTTTGTGAGTTATGTGCGGGCGCACATGAGACGAATCAGTGTACTATCTCTTCAGAATCAGCACAGTTCGTGAGTAATTACCAGAGACTTGCTGCACCAGTTCTGGCTACTTATCATCCTAGCAACAGGAATCATCCCAACTTCAGCTGGAGTAACAATCAAAGTGCACATCAACCTTATCAGCAAGCGAAGCCATTCAATCAAGGCTATCAACAACCTTATACTCCAAGGCAAACTTATCAACCTCCTGGATTTCAGCAGCAACAGCCCCAGGCTCATGCGGGGCAATCTTCTAATGAAAAATCAAAAATGGATTAGATGAGGATGATGATGAAGAACCTGACAGCTTCTCAAAAGATCTTGGAAAATCAGATGGGATAGATTACAAGTGCCTTACTAAATATGCAACAAGGAACTCTTCCTAGCAATACAGAGACAAATCCAGGCAGGAGGGACAACAAGGAACAGGTGAAAGCTGTGACTTTGAGATTGGGAAAGGTTACATCAGATCCTAAATCAGCAGCTAAGGAAGATGAAGAAGTGCAGAATCAGCAAGTCGAAAAATCTGCAGTGCCTGAATTTGAGAAATCTGACTTAGTAGCTGATGAGCTAGATGGTGAAGTAGAGAAGAGCAAGGAACCTGTTAAAGCTTCTATGGAGCAGTCTACTCAGATCTATCCTCCTCCTCCATATCCTAGAAGACTCCAGAAGAAGAATTTGGATAAGAAGTTTGCTAAGTTTTTAGAGGTGTTCAAGAAGTTGCAGATTAACATTCCTTTTGCAGAAGCTCTTGAACAAATGCCGAGCTATGCCAAGTTTATGAAGGGTATTCTTTCTCGTAAATTGAAGCTCGATGAATTAGAGACCGTTGCCTTAATGGAAGAGTGTAGTGCAGTTCTGCAACAGAAGTTGCCACCTAAACTTAAAGATCCGGGAAGTTTCACCATTCCATGTACTATTGGCAACCTTTCTTTCAGCAAGTGTTTGTGTGATTTGGGAGCTAGCATCAATCTCATGCCCTTGTCAGTCTAAATGTAACTTGGTCTACCAGAACCAAAGCCAACTAACATCTCTTTGCAGTTGGCTGATCGATCTATCACATATCCAAGGGGTATAGTGGAGGACGTTTTGGTAAAAGTTGATAAGCTCATCTTCCCTGCTGATTTTGTTATCCTGGATTTTGAAGAAGATAAGAAGATTCCCATAATCTTGGGAAGACCATTCTTGGCTACAGGGAGGACCTTGATTGATGTGCAGAAAGGGGAACTCACTATGAGGGTGCAAGACCAGAATGTTACTTTTAATGTGTTCAATGCAATGAAATTTCCTACAGATGAAGAAGAATGTTTGAAGGTGGATTTGGTCGATTTTGCAGTTACTATGGAGATTGAGCAGTTGCTTAAGTCTGATTCGTTGGAAAAAGTCTTAGTTGGTAATTCTGATTTTGAAGAGGAAGATATAGCCGAGCAGTTACAACAGTTAAATTCAGCTCCGTGGAGAAGGAGAGTTTACATGCCTTTTGAATCTCTTGGGTTAGTAGAGTTGAAAAATTCGGAGGGGCATCTTAAACCATCTATTGAGGAAGCTCCTACACTTGAACTCAAACCACTTCCTGAGCACTTGAGGTATGCTTTTCTTGGTGATGCATCTACATTACCTGTTATTATTGCTTCTAACTTGTCAGCTAGTGCGGAAGAAAAGCTTTTGCGAATTCTGAGAGAGTTCAAGTCAGCAATTGGTTGGACCATAGCAGATATCAAGGGAATCAGCCCTTCTTATTGCATGCACAAAATTCTGCTAGAGGAAGGAGCTAAGCCTACTGTTGAACATCAACAAAGACTCAATCCTATTATGAAAGAGGTCGTGAAGAAGGAAATTCTGAAGTGGTTAGATGCGGGTATTATCTATCCTATCTCAGACAGTTCTTAAGTGAGTCCGGTTCAATGTGTGCCAAAGAAGGGTGGCATGACAGTTGTTGCTAATGAGAAGAACGAGCTCATCCCTACTCGGACAGTCACGGGGTGGAGAGTTTGCATGGACTACCGGAAGCTCAACAAAGCCACGAGAAAAGACCACTTTCCTCTTCCATTCATTGATCAGATGTTAGACAGGTTGGCGGGACACGAGTATTATTGTTTGCTTGATGGTTATTCTGGTTATAATCAGATTTGCATTGCTCCGGAAGATCAAGAGAAGACCACATTCACATGTCCTTTTGGCACTTTTGCTTTTCGACGAGTCTCTTTCGGACTTTGTGGTGCTCCTGCTACTTTTCAAAGGTGCATGATGGCTATTTTCTCAGATATGATTGGCACGAATGTGGAAGTTTTTATGGATGACTTCTCAGTTTTCGGTACTTCGTATGACGAGTGCTTGCATAATCTTGGCTTGGTATTGAAACGTTGTGTGGAGACAAATTTGGTGCTTAATTGGGAGAAGTGTCACTTTATGGTGCAAGAAGGAATTATTCTTGGGCACAAGGTATCTGGTAAGGGGCTTGAAGTGGATAGGGCTAAGGTGGAGACAATTGAAAATCTTTCTCCACCTGTTTCTGTTAAAGGAATTCACAGTTTTCTTGGTCATGCGGGGTTCTATAGGCGATTCATTCAAGACTTCTCGAAAATTTCTAAACCTTTGTGCAATCTATTGGAGAAGGATGTTCCTTTCAAATTTGATGATGAGTGTCTTGTAGCTTTTGAGCTCTTGAAGAAGAAGTTGACTACTACACCTGTCATTACCGCACCTAATTGGGAGGAACCGTTCGAGCTTATGTGTGATGCTAGTGATTACGCTGTTGGAGCTGTGCTAGGGCAAAGGAAGGATAAAATTTTTCATGTGGTTTACTATGCTAGCAAAACCCTTAATGATGCCCAGCTAAACTACACCACTACTGAAAAGGAGTTGCTAGCTGTTGTCTATGCTTTTGAGAAATTCAGATCTTATTTGCTTGGTACGAAGGTAATTGTTTATACGGATCATGCAGCTATTCGATATCTCATGTCGAAGAAGGATTCTAAGCCTAGATTGATTCGTTGGGTGCTTCTTTTGAAAGAATTTGATGTGGAAATCAAGGATAGAAAAGGCACCGAAAATCAAGTAGCAGATCTTCTCTCACGTTTAGAAGACCACGGTAAGGATTCACATGGTAAATCTCTTATTAATGAATCTTTTCCAGATGAGCAGCTTTTTGGAGTGCAAGATGAAGAGCCATGGTTTGCTGATTATGTGAACTATTTGGTAAGCAATGTTATTCCTCCAGATCTTTCGAGTGCTCAAAGGAAGAAGTTTCTACATAATGTGAAGTGGTACCATTGGGATGAGCCATTTCTGTTTAGACAAGGAGCAGATCAGATGATCAGACGATGCATTCCGTATAGTGAGACGGAGAGTGTGTTGCGAGATTGCCACTCAACCATTTATGGTGGCCATTATGGTGGAGAAAAGACAGCAGCTCGTGTGTTACAAGCAGGTTTCTATTGGCCTACCTTGTTTAAGGATGCTCATCGGTTTGTAATGAGTTGTGATCGATGTCAAAGGGTTGGCAATATATCTAGAAGGAACGAGATGCCTCTTAGCATACTTCTTGAGGTGGAGATCTTTGATGTTTGGGGAATTGACTTTATGGGACCTTTTGTTTCTTCATGTAATAATCAGTACATCTTGCTAGCTGTAGATTACGTGTCTAAATGGGTCGAGGTTAAGGCATTGTCGACCAATGAAGCTAAGGTGGTACTGAATTTTCTTCACAAGCAAATTTTCACGCATTTCGGGACACCACGTGCTATAATCAGTGATGAGGGGACACACTTCTGTAATCGTCAGTTTACTACATTGATGGCGAAGTATAATATGACGCATCATGTTGCCACTGCTTATCACCCTCAAACTAATGGTCAAGCGGAAGTTTCTAACCGAGAGATCAAGAGAATTCTGGAGAAGGTGGTGAATCCGTCTCGTAAGGATTGGTCATTAACTGCCTAGAAGACTCCTCTAGGTATGTCTCCATTTTATTTAGTTTATGGTAAAGCATGTCATTTGCCTGCAGAGTTGGAACACAAGGCGTATTGGGCATTGAAGAAGTTAAATTTGGATATTAAGGCTGCGGGTGCAAAACGGTTGCTTCAATCGAATGAACTTGAGGAATTTCGTGAGCAAGCATATGAAAATAATAAAATGTATAAGGAAAAGGTCAAGAGGTGGCATGATAAAAGGTTGACGCCCAAGGCATTTGTACCGGGTCAACAAGTGTTGCTATTTAATTCTCGCCTCAAGATTTTTCCGGGAAAACTCAAGTCGAGGTGGTCGGGTCCATTTATTATAAAGACGGTGTATCCACATGGAGCTATTGAAATTTATGAGACAACACCGGATCATGCTTTCAAAGTGAATGGACAGCGGTTGAAACATTATTTTGGAGGTTCGTTTCAACGCGAGAAGGTTTCCGCCATTTTGGCGACTACGTAAATTTTCGGAAGAATGTCAAGCTATTGACATTAAACGAGCGCTTCTTGGGAGGCAACCCAAGCATTGTTGTATATTGGTTTGGTATAGGAGGCTTTCCTTCAAAAAAAAAAAGTTTCAGAATACAGCCGCGCACTATGCGCCAAATTCGCGCAGCAAGAATGCCCGAAGACAGTAGCCGCTCGCGCACACTGCCCAGCACTGCGCACTCTGCGTGCCTGTATGCAGCAAACTTCCGCGCACCCTGCGCCGTCTTCGCGCAGACTGCGCCATTCCCATCTGTCCGATTTTTTTTTCCCCATGATAAAACATCCCCAAATTATATTCCATCTCCCACAATTCTATTCTATATCCTAATACTCTTCTAAATCAAACACTCTAACACCTCCCAATCCAATTCTATATCTAATTCACTATCCTAACCCGATTACATCTCTCCATATACATACACATCTCTATATATATGCACCTTCCACCATTCAAAATTTTTACATACCATTTTCTTCTCATTCACAATCTATACACCTACATCCATTCCAAGCTCAAGGGGAGGATTGATTCGAATTATTGGAAGTTAATTGTGCAAGTTTACCTCTTCAATTCAAGGAGACAACGATTGGTGGGGAGTAGTAGTAGTACTCTGTTATGCCAAAATTACGCAAGCGCACGTAGTCACAAGTAATACAATTAAAGTTCATTCCACAGAGATCTGGTTGGGTTTTACTCAGAAAATATGCCTATGCAACAATGTATGGTTTTAATTCACTGCTAAGAAAAATAACAAAATTGGATTTGCTTATCTAAATTAAACTAAGATGCAAACTATAAATTTAAAAATTAACTAATCGCCAAGAATTTAAAATCGAATTACTTATATGTGAATAAACATGGAATCCTAGTTTCATTATCTAATTCACTTAGAGTTGCAGCCTTTAATTAAAACATGCGATGGTTTTGATATCTGATCGAATAACACGAAAAGAGTAAAAGTTACCTCTCGGTATACTAGTACCAATCTACGCATACATCCACAAAAGAGATAGAAGATGAATAGGCACCTATTATGTTTAGACCCTATATCTCTATAGAATTTGAAAACATAAAGGTTGAAGCACAAGTTATCCACTTAGATCACATAGGGTAGCATAATATCTCTATTCATGCCACAAATCATGATGCTCAAACATCAACCTATCCTATGCTAGCATGGCAAGTTCTAAATCTCAAGATCCACTCTCGTTTAGCAAGAGATTAACATATTAGATGTTCGCGACGCACCTAAATTCAATAAGCACAACCATACAAGGATATCAAGCATTCACCACACATAAATCTTTAAGGCATGCAAACTACTAAGCTACATAGATAAATCCACTAGGATCCCATGACAACGATTAGTTCATAATAAAACTTTTCGTCACCAAGGGATTAGATGAAAACATGATAATTGACAAAATATAAAAGGAAGAAATAATATTAATAGTAAAAGAACACAAAAGATGAAGTAGATCTTGATCTGTTGCTTGTCACGAGCGTTGAATCTCCTTCACCTTTTCTCTCTTGCAATTCTATGTTACAATAATAAAACGATGATCTATTTTACAAGGCTAAGATGTGTTTATATATGCCTAGATATCTTGCCCAACAAGAAAAACAACCTAGAATACAATTGGAAATAGGTTTGGGTACCAAAAATACAATTAAAATTCGAAATAGGGCAAAACGATCATTTTTCAACAACTTTTCCCCGCACCAGCACTGCCTGCGCTTGAAGCAGCGCAGCCTGCGCTCCCCTCTCTGTTTATGCACTATGCAGGCGCAGCCTGCGCTCTGTAGAGCGCTGCCAGCGCTCCTCTGGCTGGTGGCGGTTCGTTTTCTGCAATTTTCTTCGTTATTCGTCCGTTTTCTTCCGTTCCTTTTGCAATCACTTCCATTCTTCAATCCAAAGACTTGCAAAACTCTTGATAGTTGATATTAAGTCACCATTATTCATTCCATAGCATGATCAACTCCAAAATCAACGGAAAATTCAACCCTAATCGATATTTCTCCAAACCTGCACAAGTAAATAAAACACATAAAAACTACGACAAACTTGAGGCCAAATACACCAATTTAAGCCGATACGGAATGTTCCAAGTGGATATAAAATCCACTTATCACACCCCCAAACTTAAACCGATGCTTGTCCTCAAGCATAAACAATTACACTAACTAATTAGTACCACTTCCGTAGGTGATCACGGTTGCATTTGGCATATGCAACAAGCCCTTTAAACCCCTAGGCAGCCCTAGTGGACGAGTAAGGTCTCGTGAGGGCCTATATTGAATGTACCCAAAAAATCCATTTAACCTAATGCAATGCAATGCATGAATGCAACTAAGTGAAAAAATGCAAAATCCCCTTCAAACTCACCAAAACCAACTAACAAGCAAATATCTCAAAGAATGTAACAAATCCAAGCAGAGCTCGACTAAGTCCCCGTATACTAACAAATACATGAACAGAAACGTGCGTGTGTGCAATGCTCATCAGAAATACTCCCAAAACTAGGTCAAAAATCATACATGTTTTCCGTCAAGACAATCACGGGTTTATAAACAGAATAGACTGTAGACACTTCATAACCTAGGAACACCTCCATCCTTATCCAAGGTAGACAGAAACTCATGCTTTATTACTATACTACGACACTACATATACAATACGCATGCTTATTTAACCGTGCAATGAATGAGACCCCAAAAGGCTTATACAATAATACCCATGTAGCGAGTGTTAGGTCAGCAATCCCAAACCACAAGGGCTTTAGGTTACTAGGACTAAGTCCCCTCAGACTTAATTACTCAAGTATTAAAGAGCTCACCCTGGTTAATTTTGCATTTTAACAAACAAAAATTGACTCTTTTTTTTCTCTTTTTTTTATTGCAATCTGGAATGAGCCTTTCTCATTTCCAACCCTAGACTACTCATATAAATATGAGCCGGCTACTAGCCAATTGACGCCTAGCCTTTATTGACAACTATTACAACTAGCATGAAATTCCTGTTTTCCCCCAAACTTAGACTTTAGTGTTCCTACGCTATAAAGGGAATAACGAAAATTCTAAGAATAAACAAGTGATTAAATCTCAAAACATCCAACAGGCATGACCCTAACCTAGCCCAAAAGCACCCCAATGAGTCTGTGTAAAAATTTTGTTCCCATAACATGCAAGTCAATTCCTAGGAACTATAAATCAGCCTTCTACTCATCATCATCACACCCAAATCAACATCCACCTATCAATCAGAATCAGCTCGTCCTAAGGGATCATGAAAAATGCATGCCATGAAAATGCAATTAAAATGAACTCACATGGTAAAACAAACAAACAATAACAGAATGTCCTATATGAAACAAACGCAAATAATACGAACATATATGCATGAATTACTACTAATATGCAAAAACATGATATCCTACATGAACACCCAAAATAACACAAATACTACACACAACTAACTACATATCCCTCAAACCACCCCCAAACTTAAAATATTCAATGTCCGCATTGAATGGAAGTAAATACAAAGGATAGTAGGAAACATACCTAAAAATACCGAAACACGTGGGTTGCCTCCCACGTAGCGCTGTCGTTAATGTCATTTAGCCGGAAAAATATGATTCAAATCATGGTGGCTCGAAGATCGCATTTGACTTGTCCTTAGCAGAAGGACCATTCACCCATTGGTTGACAACCTTCTTGCTATCTTCCCATATCTTTTCTAAATCAAACTTCACTTTGCCTCTTCCTCCAATTAACTTTTTCTTTTTCTTCTTCACACCTCTAAGGTGCTTATGCTTCACAGTTGATTGATAAGAACACTCTTCTACCTCATCATCCATGCTCCACCTTCTTAACACATTATCGTGACCCTCTTCAAAAATTAACAACTCATCATTCAGAAGGACATACTTCAAATGGGATGGAAGTTTTCCAAGCTTAACATTCGAGAGATCTCGTATTGAAGAACTGTCAATGGAATCACTGATAGGATGCTTTAGCACGCGCATATTCAATTTTTCGCTCAACACCTGATCAAACTTCTTCCTCTGACCCGTATCAACCATTTCCATACTGCAACACTCTTCATCCTCCGTCAGAAATTTCATGGCCTTGAACACATTAAAGGTGACATTTTGATCTTGCACCCTCATTGTAAGCTCTCCTTTTTGCACATCGATCAAAGTACGACCCGTAGCTAGGAAAGGCCTTCCCAAGATTATGGGAATCTTCTTGTCTTCTTCAAAATCTAGAATCACAAAATCAGCAGGAAATATGAGCTTATCAACCTTCACCAAAACGTCCTCCACGATGCCTCTAGGATATGTGATAGATCGATCAGCCAACTGCAAAGAGATGTTAGTTGGCTTTGGCTCCGGTAGACCAAGTTGCTTGAAAACAGACAAGGGCATAAGATTAATGCTGGCTCCCAAATCACATAAACACTTATTAAAAGACAACTTCCCAATGGTGCATGGAATTGTAAAGCTTCCTGGATCCTTAAGTTTAGGAGGCAATTTCTGTTGCAACACCGCACTGCACTCCTCTGTCAATGCCACTGTTTCAAATTCTTCCAACCTTCTCTTCCTTGACAAAATATCCTTCATGAACTTTGCATATCTTGGAATCTGCTCCAACGCTTCAACAAAAGGAATGTTAATGGACAGTTTCTTGAAGACATCCATAAATTTCTGAAACTGTTTCTCTTGACTTTTCTGCAAACGTCCAGGATATGGCGGAGGTGGATAGATCTGATTATCCTTTGAAGATTGCTCCGGAGTAGACTTTTCAACAGGTTCCTTGCTCTTATCACCATCAAGTTGATCAGCCACTAAATCAGATTTCTCAATTATTGGCACTGCAGATTCTTCAACCTGCTGATTCTGAACATCTTCATCTTCTTCAGTTGCTGATTTAGGATTACTCGTGACTTTTCCCGATCTCAAACTCACATCTTTCACCTGCTCATGCACCTCCCTCCTACCTGGATTAGTCTTTGTACACTAGGAAGAGTTCCTTGTGGCCTACTAAATAAAGCACTTGAAATCTGTCCCAACTTACTCTCCAAAATCTTTTGAGAAGCTTGCAGATTCTTCACCATCATCCTCAAATCATCCATCTCTGATTTTTCATTAGAAGATTGCTCCGTATGTGCCTGGGGCTGTTGCTGCTGAAATCCTGGAGGTTGATATGGTGCCCTTGGAGCATAAGGCTGTTAATAGCCTTGATTGAATGGCTTTGCTTGCTGTCCCTGAAACTGCTGCTGATAAGTTTGTTGAGCTCCTTGATTGTTGCTCCAGCTGAAGTTGGGATGATTCCGGTTGTTAGGATGATAAGTAGCTGGAACTGGTACAGCAGATCTCTGAAAATTACTCACGAACTGTGCTGATTCAGAAGAGATAGCACACTGATTCGTCTCATGTGCGCCCGCATATAGCTCACAGACACTAGCCACCTGCTGAATTCCATAATTTGCAAGAGAATCCACCTTCATAGTCAAAGCCTTCAACTGAGCTGCAATAGCTGAAGCTGTATCCACCTCAAACAAACCTGCTACCTTGCCTTGAGAAAGCCTCTTGGTTGGATTCTGATATTCATTGGCAGCCATCATCTCAATAAGTTCATAAGCTTCATCATAGTTCTTCGCCCATAGAGCTCCACCCGATGCTGCATCTAGCAAGGGCCTAGACTGTGCTCCCAACCCATTGTAGAACCCATTAATAACCATCCAATCAGGCATGCCATGATGTGGACACCTTCGAAGCATCTCCTTGTATCGTTCCCAAGCCTCACATAAAGATTCTCCAGAGTGCTGCTGAAACTGAGTTAGCTGGTTCCTCATTGCTGCAGTTTTTACCATAGTGAAGAACTTAGTAAGAAACTTCTGAGCAAGATCCTCCCATGTAGTAATGGAACCAGGTGGTAGAGAGTGTAACCAGCCCTTAGCCTTATCCCTCAAAGAGAATGGGAAAAGCCTCAACTTGATAGCATCCTCCGAAACACCATTGAACTTGAAAGTATCACAGATCTCGATAAAGTCCCGAATATGCATGTTAGGATCCTCCGTAGAAGCACCCCCAAACTGAACCGAATTCTGTAGCATCTGAATAGTGCCCGGCTTGATCTCGAAAGTGTTAGCTGCAATAGCTGGCCTGATAATGCTAGACTGGATATCATTGATCTTCGGCTGAGAATACTCATTCAAAGCCTTAGCTGCTGCTGCATCACCCATCGCGACTGTAGTTTCAGCTTCCTCTTTCTTATCCTCTTTATTCTCTACAAAATCGTCTTCCGCCAGTTCTTCCAAACGAGCTTGTAAGCGTGTTCGCATACAAACCTAGTACCTGAAACACCACAAAACAAACAAACTAAGTAAGAATCCGAGTCAGTGAACGCTAACGACCACTGATGACAAGCACATAAACTAAAATAAAAACACCGATGATCCCCGGCAGCGGCGCCAAAAACTTGTTATGCCAAAATTACGCAAGCGCACGTAGTCACAAGTAATACAATTAAAGTTCGTTCCACAGAGATCTGGTTGGGTTTTACTCAGAAAATATGCCTATGCAACAATGTATGGTTTTAATTCACTGCTAAGAAAAATAACAAATTGGATTTGCTTATCTAAATTAAACTAAGATGCAAACTATAAATTTAAGAATTAACTAATCGCCAAGAATTTAAAATCGAATTACTTATATGTGAATAAACATGGAATCCTAGTTTCATTATCTACTTCACTTAGAGTTGCAGCCTTTAATTAAAACATGCGATGGTTTTGATATCTGATCGAATTACACGAAAAGAGTAAAAGTTACCTCTCGGTATACTAGTACCAATCTACGCATACATCCACAAAAGAGATAGAAGATTAATAGGCACCTATTATGTTTAGACCCTATATCTCTATAGAATTTGAAAACATAAAGGTTGAAGCACAAGTTATCCACTTAGATCACATAGGGTAGCATAATATCTCTATTCATGCCACAAATCATGATGCTCAAACATCAACCTATCCTATGCTAGCATGGCAAGTTCTAAATCTCAAGATCCACTCTCGTTTAGCAAGAGATTAACATATTAGATGTTCGCGACGCACCTAAATTCAATAAGCACAACCATACAAGGATATCAAGCATTCACCACACATAAATCTTTAAGGCATGCAAACTACTAAGCTACATAGATAAATCCACTAGGATCCCATGACAACGATTAGTTCATAGTAAAACTTTTCGTCACCATGGGATTAGATGAAAACATGATAATTGACAAAATATAAAAGGAAGAAATAATATTAATAGTAAAAGAACACAAAAGATGAAGTAGATCTTGATTCGTTGCTTGTCACGAGCGTTGAATCTCCTTCTCCTTTTCTCTCTTGCAATTCTATGTTACAATAATAAAACGATGATCTATTTTACAAGGCTAAGATGTGTTTATATATGCCTAGATATCTTGCCCAACAAGAAAAACAACCTAGAATACAATTGGAAATAGGTTTGGGTACCAAAAATACAATTAAAATTCGAAATAGGGCAAAACGATCATTTTTCAACAACTTTTCCCCGCACCAGCACTGCCTGCGCTTGAAGCAGCGCAGCCTGCGCTCCCCTCTCTGTTTATGCACTATGCAGGCGCAGCCTGCGCTCTGTAGAGCGCTGCCAGCGCTCCTCTGGCTGGTGGCGGTTCGTTTTCTGCAATTTTCTTCGTTATTCGTCCGTTTTCTTCCGTTCCTTTTGCAATCACTTCCCTTCTTCAATCCAAAGACTTGCAAAAATCTTTATAGTTGATATTAAGTCACCATTCTTCATTCCATAGCATGATCAACTCCAAAATCAACGGAAAATTCAACCCTAATCGATATTTCTCCAAACCTGCACAAGTAAATAAAACACATAAAAACTACGACAAACTTGAGGCCAAATACACCAATTTAAGCCGATACGGAATGTTCCAAGTGGATATAAAATCCACTTATCACACGTCCATCTTTGGATGAGAATGCTATTTTGGAAGGTGGAGTGGTGAAGTTTTTGAATTCGGAGGTCGAAGCGGAGTATGGTCGGTTAGTTTCCAAAGGGGTTATTCGGGAGAGGAGGTTTGTGCCACGTACTAATGAGGAGATGGTGGCTATGATTAGTGAGAGGGGTTGGACTTTATTTTGTGAGTTTGTTAATGATGTCCTGTTAAACGTTGTTCGGGAGTTTTATGCTAATGCTAAGATAGAGCAGAATAACTCCATGATTGTTAGGGGACAGAATGTGGATTATTCACCTCGTGCAATTCGTACTTTGGTTAGGCAGCAGCCTAAACCTAGGGGTATTGAGGATTGGGGGAAAAAGACTAGGGAGGATGTTGATCTTGATACTATCATTGGTGAGCTATGTGTCCCGGGTACGGTGTGGAAGTGTAGGTCGGGGACCACCGAGAAGAGAACTTTTCCGGCTGCATCATTGACTAGGTTTGCATGGACGTGGTTCCTATTCATAAGTACTAATATCCTTCCGTCATCCCATGTGACTGATGTTACTGTTGAGAGGGCTATTCTGCTGTGGGGCATTCTCAAGGGTGAGTATGTTGACCTTGGTTACCTTATTAATCAAACTATTCTTCGGTATGTGGGAGGGAATTCGACAGCTAGTATTCCTTATGCTTCTATCATCACGGGGTTGTGTGATGTTGCGAAAGTGAAGTGGTATGTAGGTGAGCCGGTGCAGACAGCTATGGCTCCTGTTGATGATGCTTCTATTAATCGGATGGGGGAATGGTCGGGCGGCGTTCCTCATCCGAGGGGTCTGGGCTATGTTGTTGATAGTACTGGTGGTCCGGAAGCGGGCGTTCCGCCACATGATCCTAGGGCACCGAGAGTTGACATGGGAGGACCACCTAAGGGTATGGTTGATATGGCAGTTTTGGATACCTATTTCGGTGGGTTGACTAGGAGGTTGGATGACATGCATGTTAGTAACCGCAGATTGACTAGGAGGATGGATGCTATGCATGCTAGCAGTCGCCAATATTCGGAGGACATGGCCGTGGCTTTGAATGCAGCTTTTCGATCGCCAGGTACTCCTGTTGAGTGGCCTCTTTTTGGAGCACGGACTCCGTATCCACCGGATTCACCCGAGGAGGGTGATGATCCTGAGGAGTAGGTATGTTTTCTGCTATCCCTCGTAATTACTTCCATTCAATGAGGGCATTAAATATTTTAAGTTTGGGGGTGATTTGGGGGATAAGTAGTTGTATTAGTAGTTGTATTTGATGTTGTAATATGTGTTCATATAGAATATCATGTTTGCATAGTAGTGGTAGTTCATGCATGATTGATATGTTCGTGTTATCTACGTTTGTTTCATATAGGACATGTTTTTTTTTTTTGTAAACCAGGTGAGTTCATTTTAGTTGCATTTTCATGGCATGCGTATTTCATGATCCCTTAAGACGAGCTGATTCTGATTGATAGGTAGATGTTTAATTGAGTGTGATGATGATGAGTAGAGGGTTGATTTATAGTTCCTAGAACTGACTTGCATGTTACGGGAATAAAATTTTACACAAACTCATTGGGTGCTTTTGGGCTAGGTTAGGGTCATGCTTGTTTGGATGCTTTGAGATTTAATCACTTGTTTATATTTAGAATTTTCCTTATTCCCTTGATGGCGTAGGGGCACTAAAGTCTAAGTTGGGGGAAACCAGGGATTTCATGCTAGTTATTAATAATTGTCAATAATGGCTAGGTGTCAAATAGCTAGTAGCCGGCTCATATTTATATGAGTAGTCTAGGGTTGGAAATGAGAAAGGCTCATTCCAGATTGCAAAAAAAAAAAAATCAGAAAAAGAAAAGGAAAAAAAAGGAAAAAAAAGTCAATAGTTTAATTGTTAAATGAAAAATTAACCACGAGTGAGCTCTTTAATACTCGAGTAATTAAGTCTGAGGGGACTTAGTCCTAGTAACCTAAAGCCCTTGTGGTTTGGGATTGCTGACCTAACACTCGCTACATGGGTATTATTGTATAAGCCTTTTGGGGTCTCATTCATTGCACGGTTAAATAAGCATGTGTATTGTATTATATGTCGTAGTATAGTAATAAAGCATGAATTCCTGGCTAACTTGAATGAGGATGGAGGTGTTTCTAAGTTATGAAGTGTCTTCAGTCTATTCTATTTATAAACCTGTGATTGTCTTGGCGAAGAATAGGTATGATTTTTGACCTAGTGTTGGGAGTATTTCTGATAAGCATCGCACACACGCACGTTTCTATTCATGTATTGTTAGTATACGGGGACTTAGTCGAGCTCTGCTTGGATTTATTTGCATTCTTTGAGATGTTTGTTTGTTAGTTGGTTTTGGTGAGTTTGAAGGGGATCTTTGCATTTTTAATATTAGTTGCATTCATGCACTGCATTGCATTAGGTTAAATGGATTTTGTGGGTACATTCGCTATAGGCCCTCACGAGAACTTACTCGTCCACTAGGGCTGCCTAGGGGTTTAAAGGGCTTGTTGCATATGCCAAATGCAACCGTGATCACCTACGGAAGTGGTACTAGTTAGTTAGATAGTTTGTAATTGTTTATGCTTGAGGACAAGCATCGATTTAAGTTTGGGGGTGTGATAAGTGGATTTATATCCACTTGGAGCATTCCAAATCGGCTTAAATTGATTGCTTTGGCCTCAAGTTTGTTGTAGTTTTGATGTGTTTTGCTTAATTGCGCAGGGTTGAAGAAATGTCGATTAAGGGTGAAGTTTCTGTCGTTTTGGAGTTGATTATTGATATGGAATGAAGAATGGAGGCTAATGTCAGCTACCAAGAAGTATACAAGTCAAGAGGGATTAAAGACGGAAGCTCATGCAAAAGGAACGGGAAGAAAAGACTGAAAAACGAAGAAATAATGCAGAAAAAAATCCATCAGATTGCAGCCAGGCACTCTGCGCCAAAAGCTGAGCAGACTGCGCCAGAATTGGAATTTTCATGCAGAATGAGGCCGCGCAGACTGCGCCAAAACCGCGCAGGGTGCGCCAGAAATCGCTGAAAATTACAGTTTTGCCCTTATTCGATCTGAAATTGTATTTTACGCAGTTTTTGATACCCAAATCGAATTCTAGTTGTATTATAAGGTATTTTCTTGCTGGGCAAGATGTCTAGGGCCTATTTAAACACATTCAACCCTGGTAAACAATTTACATTACAGACAATTACGTATCATAGCTTAGTTTTGCAAGAGAGAAAAGGAGAGAAGGATTCAACGCTCGGTGATAAGCACAGATCTAGATCTACTTCATCTTTTGTATACGTTGGATTATAGATTTGTTTTCTCAACTCTTTATTTTTATATTATTATTGCTTCTTCCTTCCATATCTTGTTTATTATGATGTTTTCATCAAATCCCATGACGATGAACGGTTCAATTATGGGCTAATCTTGATGCTTTAAAGATCTGTGTGTGGTGTATAATTGATATCCTCGTATAATTATGCTTAATAGATAGATGCATCGCGAACATCTAAATTGTTAATCTCTTGTGAAGTGAAAGTGGATCTTGAGATTTAAAACTTGCCATGCTAGCATAGGTTCATAATTGTTTATCAATATGATTCGTGGTGTGAGATGAAAATACTTATACTACCTTATGTGATCATTATGGATAACTTGTTCTTCAACCGTTATGTTTTCAAATTCTATAGACATATAGGGTCTAAGCATAATTGGTGTCTATTCATCTTCTATCTCTTTTGTGGATGTATGTTTAGTTTGGTATGCGTATGCTGACAGGTAGCGTATACTTGTTTCGTGTTATCCGATCAGATATCAAAACCATTGCATATAGTGATTAAAGGCGTCAGATCTAAGGGAAGTATTTAATGAAGTTAGGATCCCATGTTTATTCTCATATAAGTAATTCGATTTAATTCTCTTAGTTAATTAATTCTTTATTTTCTTAATTTACATCTTAGTTAATTTAGTTACTCAAAAATCCCAATTTGTTACTTTTCTTAGCAGTGAATTAAAGCCATACATTGTTGAATAGGTGCATCTACTGAATAGAACCATAACCAGATCTCTATGGAACGAACTTGAATTGTATTACTTGTGACCACGTATACATGCGTGAATTTTGTGTTAACACTCTTTTTAACACCCCTAAAAAATACACTTCATTTTAAAATCCACTAAAAATCGAATAAAACGATACAACTTCTCAAAATCCAATATCTTACAATTCATAAATTAAAAATACAACTAAAATCTTCAAATATCGCAACTCGCACTCTTCCCAAAGGTAGCCCACCTAAATAAGATCACCTGCCGGTAGGAATAAGAAAAACAAAGAACCGGCAGTGAGCGAAAGGCTCATATACGGATACAAAACAAAGCACAAGCTGAACAAAATTAAATATGATGTAAATATAACTGAACAAAGATTAAGACATGAGAATAAGAACAAAGTTGAATATCTGAATAAAGAACAATGAGACATAACGAATAGGACAATATAAAATGGATACTCAACTCACAAATAAAAACAAATGCTCACAAATCAAAATATATAACTCTTATAAATAATAATCACAATTAATAACGAAAGCACAACCGATAATATATAATCATACTCTTACACATACTCATACGCTTACATATTATGTCCAAAGTAATTTACTTACTAACATGGGAGACGTTCTTACACAAACAGGGGCGTAGCACAAAGCAAATACCACCCAAATTCAGACAGGGATCACAAGGCAATAAGCACGTGCTACCCAGAATGGCCAAAAACACATAAAAACTGACTAGTCATGACTATACGTGTCCCACTGCTCCGGCGACACGCCTACACTATTTATACACCGCATAGGAAGTGCCAAACACGAGATTACCCGCTCGCGACGGATGTATTTCGAACTCCCAAATCATATTAAGATCACAAATAACTTACATACAACTTACACATAACTTACTCCAGAAAGATGTCTCAAATCATACTTATATCATAAATAATTAAAAATACATTGATCTAATATCACAAAACATAATATCAAACAAAATAGAGTAGAGAAACTAAAATCAGAACTGACCAGTCCCAAAGAAAGACAACACTCTATAAAGATGAACTCAAATGAAAAAGTATAAAACACAGAACTTGTAGAGGATTCCGAGACCTTTCCAGAATGGTAAGGCTCGTTAAAAACGGAGAAGTAACGAATTCAGAAACAATGAAAATGCGGATAGGAAGAACAGAATCAGGCACTGATCACAGTAGTATTTAGATATTTAAGACAACGAAAATATAGAATTGGTCAGAGGAATATAAACACAAAACACAGAGGTTGAAACGAGCTTTCCAGAATGGTATTGCTCATAATATTTGGATTAATTTCCGATTTACTATGAATTTACGAAGTTAGGACGTACAAACAAAATTTAACACACCAGATTTACAAACGGCAGATTTTGACATATTTACAAGCTGAATTTTAGAAAACACAAAGAACGAAAGTTGTAGATAATTCAAATATCTTTCCAGAAGATCAAGAATCAACACAATCCGATGAATCACTACAAGAAAAAGTTCAATAGACATCACACATTAGACATCGGTCACTAATGCCACTGATGTTAAAAAATGTAATAACATCACCCCAAATTAATCTGATGTCTTTGTTTTTTTAAGACATCACTTATTTTAAAACTGATGTCTAAAGTTCAACTAAAAAATTTTGAACGCGCGCCCACTTCATTTGTTTCCCCCCTTAGTCAAAATTTCCCCCTTTTACACCAAATATTTTCCCCCCTTACCAATTATTTCCCCCATTGTCGGACAAAACTAATACAATTAAAACAAAAAACAAAAAAACTAACACAACTCACCTCTCTCGACTCTCTTCTCTCTCTCGACTGAATCTCTCTCTCTCTCTCTCTCACCACAACCACTCACCTCGCTCTACTCACCACCACCACTCACCTCTTCCCTACTCACCTCTGTCATGCTCTACTCACCACCATCACCACTCACCTGGTCTCTTGTCTCTCCCTTGCTCGTCTACACGAATTTGGGTCTTCTATGCACGAGTAGGGTCTCCTCTGCTATTTCTAGGGTATTCTTTATTGAAATTGGTAAGCTTTAATTTGGGGGTTTTTTAAAATCAAAACCCTAATTTCTTAAATTGAGATTTTTTAAATCAAAACCCTAGTTTTTTTTAATTAGGGATTTTCATTTACTTGGATGTATTTGTTATTTCGTAATTATTTTGAATTTGTTTTTTTACAGGACCTTTGTCACTTGGTTGTGGTTGTGGCTGTTATTTAGGTTAATTTTTATTTTTGAATTTCTTAGTCGACTTTCTGAAATATGTTATATTATATTATTATTTGCATATTATTTACTTGGATGTATGTTGGATTATTTGCAAGTTATTTACTTCTCATTTTATTTATGATGTTATGCACTTTTGGGATTTGTTAACAACTGATTATATTCTAACTAGAAAACATTTGTTAATTCAGGAGCACCCGTTTATCAAGAAGTTTGAAGACAATGACATTGATCTTGCCATTCTAGTGGAGTGCTTGAACCCTCTGGTGAATCCACGGTCTTTTGTTGTAAGATGTGAGGAATTTAAGATTATATATATAATTTTCTGGCAAGTATTTCTTACGTTAACCAAAGTTTTTCCATATACAGTATGGTTATGGTTTCTTTTGGTCTAGGGAAGGGGATTATTATTGGTACTTACAGAATAAAAGACGGGTAATGTTCGAAAAGATGTTGTTGATCTTTCTTTAAATGCTTATGAGCTACAATCTCGCTTTGTGGATAAAAAATTGTGGCTTAATGTTAGTAAGTGTATATTAGTTTGCTCCTGAATATCAAGTGACTTGTGTATTATTCTGTTTCAGGCTTATCTATGGCTTCTGTCTATATAATCCAGCTACCAATTTGCTTGATGAGATTATTACAAAACAAAATAAACTTATTATGTTCCTTTGTAATAACTTATTGTAGGTACCTACTGCTTCAGCAGATGTTGAATCGGATCCAACACATCCCATTCGACTGAAATTGGCAATGAATTTTTCGGTTTTTTACAATGAGATTATGAATTCATCTGAAGAGTAAGTTATGGTTTATAGGCTTGCATGACAATTTTACCATTTATACTTTATCTAACCTGGGCAGACTTTTATATACCAGAGCTTGTTGCCTAGCTAAGCAGGCATTTGATGAATCCATATCAGAGCTTGATACCCTAGATGAGGATTCATACGAAAAAAGTACTGTAATTATGCAGCTACTTAGGGACAACCTCACCTTGTGGACTTCTGCATTGCCCCGGATAGAGGTAATTGTAGGAATTGTCAGTCTCTGTTATGATTACCTATCAAGCTTTCAAATGTAGTGCCTGGCTCTATTTCTTGCGTTCGCGTTCAAATACAAACTATCTTAGCATATACTCCCTCCATCCCAAAATATAAGACTCTCCGACTTTTTCACTCATTTCAATACGTGCAAAAAGAAGAGTGTCATACAAAATGGGATGGAGGGAGTAAATTTTAATTTTAAGGATATTGAATTTATATATATGTATATTTAGTGAATATTACTTCATATCCGTAAACTAGTTAAGTTTTTATTTTGTATCCGCTAACATGACTAATCTTACATACATGGTGTCGTTAATATAAACAAATTTTAGTTAGTAGACTATAAATTTTTAATTTGTTTGTAGTAATGTGACAGTTATTTGTAAGTGACGGGTGATTTGTAATAATGTGTCAGGTGTTTTGTCATCAAGCTTCTAAACATTTTAGAATAAATGGTTTGTAATTTAACATGTTACATGACCCTCTGTGTTTGAATTGGGTTTGTCATACATAAGATTTTTAGATGAGTTCTTATACATATATATGCAGATTGCTCTTCTGCAATTAACTTCAGATGCTTGGATTGAACTTGTTAGCCCCCAGATTTTGCGATGAGGAAGACACTTAGCAATAAAGAGTTGGATGAGGAGAGTGGAAAGTTTGATAACGAAAGAGAAAAGCTGATGCCAAGTACTAGACCAGTTCAAATAAACAATCAGGCAGTACTATCTGGTCTATGGTATTGCCTTTCGTCAAGTAGTATGATACTTGTTAACAAGTATGTCCTGTCCAGCTATAATTTCAATGCCGGAATATCTTTGATGATCTACCAGGTTATCTCTTTGTATTTTATGTGCTAAAATGTGTTTATAACTTTAGTATGTCATATATACTTCGTGTGCTTAAAAATGTTTTACATGTCTGTAGAACTTTATTTCGGTATTTATTGTGTCTATGCTGAGTACTCTTGGTGTAATATCCACAGAGGCATTGACATGGAAATTGATCAAAGCGTGGTTGCCTGTAAATGTAATTTTTGTTGGAATGCTAATCACAAGCATGTTCAGGTATGAATTTCTTCCTATCTTTCCTACATACCAATGCTTATCTTATCTATTTTATCTCTCATCTTTTGCCTTCTTTAAATCTTGATGTTAAAGTGTTTGTTTAGGTAAGTCTTTCATGTCAACATACTAAAATTTAGCGCGGTTGACTTCTATGAAATCCATATATATCCTCAGTATATTGTTTTGTAAAAACATTTGACGCTTGAAGAATTATTTAAATGAGGAAGAGATTCTAAGGCTCATAGTTTCAGATTCTATTTAAATTAATTTTAGAACAAATTCGTGCACATGTGCACATCAGTACTTGACCCTTTCTCCTTTAGAGTGGAGGTAAGACTGGCCTACATCTTGATCTCCCCGGACCTGCTCTATGAGCGTTATACACTGAGTATGTTTGCTTTGGTTATTAGGCGCTTGAAGAATTCATGGAAACTTGTGTTATACTAGTAGTCCAGTATACCTATAAACTTTCTTGTTGGGCTTATTCTCTTAGTCCCTTGGAATTTTGCTTAATTTCAGATTTTATGCAGTCTAAGTTACATCAATGTCGCGATGGTCACAGTTCTGAAGAATGTCACTAACGTGATAACAGCAGTTGGTGAAATGTATCTATTCAGTAAGCATCATGACAACAGAGTTTGGGTTGCACTATTTCTAATGGTACGTTAAGTGGCTAGATTATCATCTTGTGAATAGTCATTTAAACTAATATTTCAAGATTACTGATTTCTTTAAGGGTTAAAAGTAGTATAGGAAATTATACATAGTTCTGTCCAGCGTAACTACTCAGCGTAACTAATATTATTGCTTTTTGCTACATTGTTTTAGTCAGTTATTTAGTGACATGCACACCCACCACACACGTGTTTATGAACACTTATCTTATGTTTTGTAAGACCTTCAGTTTTACATTATTGGTACAGGATGATCCAGACTTTAAATTTGGGTTGTCGGGAATTGCTGAGATTTTTCTCTAAAGATTTTGTTGTTAGTCTTATCTATGATTCTATCAGATTTGGTATCCGGGTCTCAGATTTTTCTTTATCAATGGATATTTATTGTATCGTAAATTCCTATTAAAACATATATTTGGTATATTCCGCTACTTCCACGGATATTAGTCTCGTAAAGTAAGTTTATCTGCATGATTTTTTCGGACGTAATTGTTTCAAATACATGACAAAATCATTAACTCCTCCTTTTTTGTAGCTTCTTGGTAATTGTGATTGATTTTGGATTTTGTGTTGTAATGTTGCAGGAAATGGAACACCAAAGAAAAGCAGGGAAACTGTGCTGAAGGATTGGTCTGAAAAATCGAATGTGAAAGAGGAGATGGTGAATTACTCAACAGATTTTGTGGTGGACTCGAATTTTGAGTGGCAGGGGCAATCACAGTGGTGAACAAGAATCCGAAGGAGTTCTTTGCGGTGAGTATCACCATTGAAGGATTTGCATGTGGTCCGGTTCATTTCCCTTGCAATTCATAGGTTCAATCCAACAAAGATCTTCCCGGGAAAAGAACCTTTTTCTCTAATCAGGTAACTTAAATTAATAATGCTCATTTCATTAAAATTGTTTCTTTCATATAGTACATTTTTTTTAATTGCTGATACCTGATTGTCTTTTATTATCTCAATTGAATATAGTTGATGGTAAAATTTGGATCAACTTATTCGAATAGTTTACTACTTTACTGTTAGTTCTTCTTTCAATCAGTCAATTTATATTTTATAGACACTTGGCTTCCGTAAAGGTACTAGAACTTGGTAGTATTGAACCATTCATGCCAAACCATTTTGAACTTTTATAATTGTTCACCATTGAAAATCCCCAAGTTCTTTCAACATTTCTCTCTTAACAGGTTCACTTTTATAATTGTTCCCTGATTGTGGTATATCATTATTACTTGCATTTGTATATTTACTTCCGTATGAATCTAATATTGTTATTATCTATGTAGTCTTGACTTAGGCGAATATGCAGCTATATTTGGTAGTTATTATCTATGTTATGAGTGAAATCCTTACTTGTTTTGCAATCTGTAAAAGATAACTGTTATTAATGCTTTTTCATTTTGTTTTGCAGCCATAGTTGGTCAGCTAAGTTTGTTAATCCGACAGAATCCAATCATGGCATTGATATATGGGATGTGGATGGGTTATTGGGATGACCAAGGCCTAGTAAGCCTTATTAACAACGAAGGGCCCTCAGTGACCATTTCTATGTTAGAAAGTTGTTTTTTCATATGGTAGTGGTAAACATTTTTGTTGGTTTTGAGAATTGGTGTATAGCATTGTGATGCTTTGGATTTGGCTAGCTAGTTCTAGTTCTTTAGATATAGTAGATTCATTTGGATATTTTGTAAATGACAAATTGAATAATTGTGGTTATAAGATGAATGTTGTTTTGGATTAAGGTATCGATGTTTGGATAGTATGTAAATGTTTGGTATGAATGTTGTCAATGACAAATTGAGTAATTAAATAACAAATATTTATTAAAAAACAATACAAGATGATGTCTAAGAGAACAATATAAATCAATTGTTTTCTTAAAAAACTGATGTTTGTAAGTAAATTAGACATCAGTATAGTATGATGTCTATGAGAACAATATAAATCAGTTATTTTTTTGAAAAAACTGATGTTTATAAGTACATTAGACATCATGTAGGATGATGTCTAAGATAACAATAGACATCACTTTATTTGCTAAAATTATGATGTCTAATATCCAAATAGACATCTTTTCCAAAAAAAGAAAGTGATGTGTATGTGAAAAATAACTTAGTTTATTATATGTTTTCTAGAATATAAGGCATGCAAGTTGTTTATAAAATTAATTATATGTAACCTATTTTGTAGAACAACTGATGTGTATTGAAGGAAATACCGATGTCTATGTTAGCACAGACATCAGTTTCTGACCGATGTCTAGAATAGACATCTCCGACCTAGACATCACATGCAAAATAACATAGACATCAGCCAGAAACCGATGTCTATTGATCCTTTTCTTGTAGTGAATAATGAATTTTATACGAATTTAACAAGAAATCAGATGTACAAATTTGGGATAACGTACAAGACATACAAAGAGAGATAAGACTACCCGTACCTTAGACTTTAGTGATTGCTAATCGGTACTAATCCTCAATAAACTCAATCCATCCAATCCAAAGAACCCTAATTGATAACAAAAGAATCAATATTATAAACCCTAATCTCATAAACGCATATATATATATCGAAAAGTCTAATTTTACCTTAAACTTCACAAATCTTCTTGTAAACCTTGCAATTGCTCTAATTTTCTTCTTCTCCTCTTCTCTCTTCTTCCTCCTCAAATCTGAAAAGTAACGTACGTGTCTTTTTTTTTCAAACCCTCACTCTTTTTTTTTCCTTTTTTTTTCACTAATTGCATCCTAATTACTAAAAAAAATATATTTGCACATAAACTAATATAAATATTATTTAACTAATATTTTCTAATCCTTAATATAAAATAATATACCCAAAAATATTATAATAAAAATACGGGATGTTACACTCTTTCTGCTACGTTGTGGTCAGTTTGGTTATATAAGAATCAGTTAGTTTTTGAAGGGAAAAGATGCAGTAAAGAATCGTTGAAAAAACTGATCGTGCTACGTTCCTTTAAATGGTGTGAGGTCTCAGAGTTAGCAGAGTTGCAAATGATCTCTATCTGGGAAGTTAATCCAGTAGGAGTTATTCTGTTAAATAGCAAAATTGCAAAGAGGAGATTAGTTTATGTTCATTCAGACTTGATAGGTTTTGTTGATGCCTCTTGGAAGAAATCAAATGAGGGTGTAATATCTGCAGGGATAGGAGGTTGCCTAAAGGATGGGGCTGGCAATTTGCTCTTCATTTTTTCAGGCCCCTCGAAAGCGTCCTCTGTATTGTCTTGTGAAACAGAAGCATTGGAATTTCTCCTTAGACATGTTATTGACTACTCTGGGAATAAGAATCAAGTCATAATTTTCATGGACAACTAGGAATTAGTGAATGCATCTCAGAGAATTAAGTTCCTAAATGAGGATTTCCGGTTCATTAGTGATAACTTGCGAACCATTTTAAAGACCTTAAATTTCAATCTCTCCAAGGTAAGTCGATTGCTCAACATTGAGGCTGACAGCCTTGCTTCGCAGGGTGTTAGCATAAATAAGTTAATCTACGCGTGGTGTTGAGTTTGACACAGGATGGGCTTTGTTTATTGGTCCTCTGTTTTGCTTAAATTATCCAACATAGATCAGAGGCTAGTGTCTTTTAAATAGGCCTATTATTTCCTGCAGTGGGCTGGTTTTTTTTTGTTAAGTTAGTATTTAAAAGAGGCCCATTTCTCTTTTATTTGCTATCTATATTGGTTCAGCGTTTTGTATAAGTTTTATTTCTCTAGGAAATTCGAACAGTCAGGAGGGTTTTGACTTCAGCAAACGCTTAGGGCTTAGTGCACGACGCTTTGGAAAACAGAACAGGGGTGTTTATAATGTTTTCTCCCAATCCTCTCTTCACTCATTACTTAATTTTCTTTGGTGTTTATTCTCTTTGGGTATTCGCTGGTCTCTTCCAAAGGATGGTTATTTTAAGATCAATGTTCATGGAATTTTCTTCGACGAGGCTCTTCCCAATAGAAACAGATCGGGAATTGGGATAGTAATTAGGGACCTCAGAGGTTCCATTGTGCACATGTATGCTGGGTCTTTAGGCATTCAAGAAAGAAGGTTGAATGAATTTTATGCAATGCTCTATGCATTACGTAAAGCTTTCTTTGGTGACCATCGTTTGTTGAAGCTGGAGTCTGATCATCCTAGAGCGCATTGGGAATGGCGTCATTCCCATTTTATGAGTGAGGTTCCTAAACATGAGTATGTCATTAGGCAACTAAACACCAAAAAGGAGGACAAGAACTTTGTTATCGATGAGGTTTCAGTGGGAGAGGAGTGTAACAGGTTGGCTATCTATTTAGCGTAGTTTGGAGCTAATAACTGGGACATGATGGTGCTAATTGATGGGCCATTTGGAAGGGAATATGAATTATGGTATAATGACATGGGACTAGGTCCTGTTGGTCCGCAATTTGATACTATCCGTGAGAGAGACATAGCTGATGGGATGGTGCTCAATGAGGTTGAGGTGCAAGAGGATGAGGATATGAATTAAGTTCTCTGGTGGTTTATGACAGCAGTTGGTGTTTTACTTTCAATCAATCCCGTGTTTTCCCAGTCCATATTGTCTCCAACTCTGTTCTGTTTGGTATCTTTAGTGTGTCTCTATCTATTTTGTGGTTGTAGGTTTATTTCTCTGTTTTCGTAGCCAATTGCAACCTCCTTCTTATTTTGTGGGGCTTAGTTTTGTGGGGCTTAAATCGTTTTTGTTGCTGGGTTTCTTTTTCTGGATTAAGTATTAATATATCGTTTGTTTGCTTTTCAAAAAAAGAAAAGAAAGAAAGGAATTTAATTAGAAAAAATTAAAAAGATTATACGTTTTTAGCTGAAAAGGTAATCGGTTAATTAATAGCACTATAATATTATATTTTATTTTTATTAAATAGAATCGCATGTGATATAATTTGAAAAAGAGAGGTTTTAGTTAGAGAAAATAAAAAGGTAACTTGTTTTGGCTAAAAAAGGTAACCAGTGATATAATTGGAAAAATAGATATTTTAGTTATAGAAAAGAGAAAAGTTAATGTGCTTTGACTAAAAAAGTTAATTGATTAGTTAGTAGTAATTACAATATGCCTTTTAATTAGATAAAATATAAAAGATATTATATTTTACCTGAAAAAGGAAACTACTTAGTTATTAAAAAAAAGAAAAGGTAATATGTTTAACCTGAAAAAGAAATTGATTAGTAAAGTAAAAATTTTAGTTAGATAAAATATAAGTAAGGGTAAATAATTAAAATAAATAGGTACCGTACCGACCAACCAAACTTTTAATGTTTCGGTTTTTATATAATAGTATAGATAAATGAAATTGTTATCCGGAAGGACGAGAATTGGGAAGATTATATTATATTTATAAACTTTAATTATTTAAATTTACAATTGTTTCATTTGAAATACTTCATCGTGGAATTTTTAGTTAATTTTATAAATTATAAATACTCACATTAAAATATTCAAATATTTTATAAAAAAAATTTATTAAAAATATACTCCACTAATATTTTAATGAGATAATTACCAAAATGCCCCATTTCCAAGGGACATGACCCCTCAACTATCCCATTAATGCGTTAAATAGCCTGCCGTGTCTGCCGTGTCTTGTTTTTTTTTACCGTGTCTTGTTTTTTTTTAAAAAAGAGGGTGATGCGCATGTTCGTCTTCGGCATCCATCCATCCATTATATCTATTATAGGGGAACATGGTTTTCCATCCTATTTAGTAATTTACTTTTATGCCCTTGAAATTATATTAATGTTAAAAAATTTGCTTTTCATGGGAATTGAACCCATGGTCCCATTGTGCACAAGAGTTTATACTCACACCCACAACCACTGAATCAACTCAACTTTTGATACATGTTTTTAAATCATTAATGACATTCATAAATAACCTCCTCACTATATCTATTTTAAAATTTATTCACATCCACAACCATTAAACCAACTCAACTTTTGATACATATCTTCAAATCGATCATTAACCACATTCATGAATAACCTCCTCCCTATATCTATTTTAAAATTTATTCATAATAAAATTATGAGAATATTTTCCCATTTTAATAATTAAAGATGTATATAATACAAATGATTAGAATATGTAATGATTATGATTCGATTCATACGAAAAAAATAAAATATAGTGAATAACATAGATTTCGTTAATATTTATATAATATTTCATATTAACTACATATACAATAAACAACATATTTTGGTTGACATCTATTAAAATATATGAGTAGACTGAAAAAATAAAATTTTAAAATAATTAGATAAAATATGTAATTAGATTAGAGTGCAATATGTAACTACATCGGAAAAAACTAAAAATTTTTTTTTTTAAAAAAATAACAATTCATATTTGAGATTTCAACTCTACATCAATTATCAGATCAAATAATGAGATAAAATACATTGAATTAGATTACAATATTATAAATAAGATTATAAAGATTACACAAAAAATTATAGAGATCATATTTAACAAATGAGATACTAGCTTGTACATAATTATAAAAGAGATAATATTCAGTTAATCAAATTTTGGCACTATTAAAATAATTGTATTTATAAAAAAAATTTTTTTAAAAAAATGCCCTTTATAGTATGTAAATATTAATTCAAATTTCAATCCAAATCACAATAATTTAAATATTCATGCACATAATTTTTATAATAGTGTATATCACCACCACCACGAATCACGAAAATTAAATAATAAACACTAAAAATTAGACCACCACCATCATCATAGTATCACTAAACATGGAATTATAGAATTCCATCTATAGTATCACTAAAATTTTAATGCAAATTTTTAAAATTTTGTCACAAATATCAAATTTTCTAAGCTCAAGTTTCAAAAAAAATAATTAGATCTGAATATGTGGTGATGTCGTGAATTTGAGTGTGAATGTCATAAATCATCGGTATAATAAAATTTACAACCACACCTCTTCCACTTCTGTCATCGTCGTATTCACCATCATTGTGATAATTAGCACTCTCCGAAATTAATCAAATTTGAGGAATTTTGGAAATACAATTCGAAGTGAGGTTACTAAATATGAATTAGAGATGGTCGGACAAAGGAAAAATGAACAAATTTAAGGTGGTCAAAAATAAAGGAGAGGTGGTCGGGGGAAGATGAATGCGCTTATATGACGTGGTCAGAGGGATGAGAAGGGAATAAGTTGTAGTATATATGAGGTGGGAAGATGGGTAAAAGTGATAGTAGATCTATTAAAATTATTGTGCCTATGATTCAAAATAGTTGAATTTATTTTACTAATCAACGGGTTATCTTAAATTCGTCTTTAATATAATAGTATAAATAATATAGATATATGATACTGTGTTCAAATATAAATTTTTTAAATGACAAACTCAATGAGTGTAATATAATGCAAACTATCATAATATACTTTATAAATTAAAGGATAATTCTTTTCAAAGCAACCTCAATTACAAAGAGAGCACCTGCTTAGTCTCTAAATTTTGTTAAATATGAGTTAATTATGTAACAATTTTAAAATCTTTCTTGTACTTGAGGAATTCAATATGGTTAACACATAAAAAAATATTGTATTTTTATCCTACTAAACGAGTATACAGGATTATCTTGGAAAATGTTTCATTGTTAAATTTAAAATTAAATTGTACAGTACTTAGTTTGAAATTTTGTGCTCAATTAGGTAAAAATGTTGTTACATTGTAAATCTTATTTATAATTTTGGTAACATTCCCACATCGAGGAGGCTGGAGACTTTAGTTGACTATATAAGACAAAGTACTACTACCAATTGCACCAACAAATCATGATTTTTTGGGGGCCTGTGGTGGACTTGTAGATTATCCAATATGTTACATTTGGACCAGTGTACTTCAATTTATTTCGAATTCGGAAACACACCAACAAATCATGATTTTTTGGGGGCCTGTGGTGGACATATAGATTATCCAAAATGTTACATTTGGACCAATGTACTTCAATTTATTTCGAATTCGGAAACGGGATTTGACTCGATTTCGGAAAAGGCTCGGGTTTGACCCGGGTTATCACAAAAACAGACTAAGGGCACACTATTATTGTTGTAATACGCGACATCTAATGATTAACTTTTATTTACCGCATTTACCGGTCATCGTTCACACATTGAACAAACAACACTATAAATATGGTATTTAGGATTTAGAGTATACTAATATTTTGAAATTAGAAAGGCGATCAACCACTGATTATAGATAGACCGAGACACGTGAAACATATAAGAAATGAAAGACTCTATGACAACGTTTGGAAAAAATTATACGAATTAAAATGTGGGCCGTGCTTTGCATGGACTATCATGCTAGTTAGCACTTGTTTTGTTTCTGACCATGGTTTGCCGTATCAAGCGTGTTGCGACAGGCGGAACAACGTGTTAGAGCAAAGAGCCCTGATGCGCTAGACGAAACCGCGCAACACCTGTTACGGAGCACGAAACAGCATATTAATGGGATATTTTGGGCCGAATTTTTGAAATGGGGTAGAGAGGATCATGAAAATTGGAAATGGGACATTTTGGACCATCACACTATTTTTAATGTCTATCTAATATTTGTGCACATGTTTTAATATGTTTTAACCTAGGGGTGTCAATTTCGGGTAACAGGTCGGGTTCGTGTCGGGTTTGTTGTACCTGGTCCTGTTTTTGGGTCAACCCGAACCCGACCGGTTGAAATTTTCAACACGAACTCGACCTGTTATGTACCTGATCAACCCAAAAACGACCTGTTTTGACCCGAAAATTATTAAAAATTAATTATTATAATCATATTAAATTATTTTTATTTATAATATATTAAAAAATCTATAATAATAACTTTATAAGATGATATTTGAATAAAATTATTTAAATAATACTCCCTCCGTCCCTTTTGATTCTTAACATTTCACTTTTTCAAAACTTTCTGGCACGCATTTTAAGGTGCATTTTAAGGATAGTTAAATAACTTTTTTTTAAAATTTTCTTTTTCTGTATAAAAATTTAATGTTTAAATTTTTATACAGAAAAAGAAAATTTTAAAAAAAAGTTATTTAACTATCCTTAAAATGCACCTTAAAATGCGTGCCAGAAAGTTTTGAAAAAGTGAAATGTTAAGAATCAAAAGGGACGGAGGGAGTATATAAATATATGACAAATGTATATATTTTGTAATATAAATATATATTTATATATAACATATTATATATAAAAAATTTCGGGTCGGGTTCGGGTACACTGGGTCAACCCGAACCCGACCCGAACCCGACGGGTAAAAATTTACCTAACCCGAACCCGACCTGAAACGTAAAAACCCTGACCCTAATTCGTATTTTTTCGTGTCGGGTTTCGGGTCGTGTCAGATTTTGACACCCCTATTTTAACCGCATAATTAATATTTTTATGTTAGTAATTCTTTTTTGAACTAAATATTAGTTACATAATTTTCAGTTGTAAATAAAAAAAATTTAAAAATAATATTATTTAAATATGAAAATATCAAAAAATAGAAAATAGAATGACAGCAAAATATAACGTTTATAAGAAAAACTAGGGTTTACTTTATGCGGCGTTGATTAAAGTTTGAGGCTGATTCAACCTAATTAAGCTTCGTCAATGGAGGTATTCTTCAATATTCACGCGCATATATATATATATATATATATATATATATGTTTGTACGCTTTTTTATGCTAGTGATATATTATTTTGATTGATATAATTTCTGTGAAATTATTACTCTGGTTGCGCTAATGATTGTATTACTTTGATTTTGAAAGCTTCGGAAATGGAGGTAATGTACAATCACGTATGTGTGTGTGTGTGTGTTTGATGATAATACTTAGGGATATGTGATTTTGTTTATTTAAGATACTTGAAGCTGTTTATGTGAATTTATGAATGTTGAGCTTGATGTTCGGATTAGTTTAAGTCGAAGCTCTGATTGATTATTAAATGATTTAATTTACGTGTTGATGTGTTGTAGTGATTTGGATAGTAAGTGGAAAAATTTGATTAATATCTGTGATTATCAAGTCATTTAATGATTTTGTTTAGATACTGTTGGATAGAAAATGGAGATGTAGATGACGTTTAGTTTTTAGAAGCTGACACCTGTAGTATGATGTTGAAATAGGGTTCACTCAGTACTCTCGTGGATGATGTCACGCCGCAACGAAAGTCCATAAGTTCAGAGATGATACATCCTGATTGGGTAATTTGGAAAAATCCAAATCCAAGAAAGAAAGATAACAAGAACAGAAAGAACTCGAATTCCCTTGCGAAAGTTGATCCCGTGGAGGATGTTACACAGCGAAGAAATTCAACAGGTTCAGAGATGCTACATTCTGATACTGTAATGAGTGCAGAGCAAGGAAAGAAAAAGAAAAAGAAAAGGAAGAGAGGAGGGAAGAACTTGATTGCCCTTGCAAATGTTAATTTGATTCAGCAGCCTGTAGATGGTACTTGTTCAGTGACAGATTCTAGATTAGAGAAGCATGATGTAGAAGTTGAGGACTGTTATAAAGTCCGTAAGACAAGTTTCGGTAATTTATCTTTAAGTGATGATAGTAACATCAGTGGTAGGAGTAATGGTCTAACAGTCGGTTCTAGGAGTACTCTCGAAGTAAAAGTTAAAGAAGTAACTGAAGCTGATGTGAACCCTGTATCTATGATTGTGGAGTGCAATGACCAGGTGTGCGCTAATAATGGCTCCAAGGAATTAAGCTTGGATGCACCACCGGACAAGAAGAAGAGAAAGAGAAAAAAGGGACAGAAGAGCCTGAACGTCGTATCTAGTAATGGGGTGCAATCCAATGGTCCAAATGCTCCTTCACTATTATTTAACAGCTCCGTAGATAAAGCATTAATTCAACTTGCCACAACTAGTACAGGTTTAGTTGTAGATTCCGATGTATTGCTGTATGGTGCAGAGCTAGGGTTACCTGTTAAAAACCTCAAGGAAATACATCAGGGTACCTGTGGTAGTAATGGTGAAATCAGACCTGTTGCAGCTGATCTTAAGATTACTCAAGAACCTGATATTAACTACTTCTCTAAAGTTGTTGAAAGTGACAACCAGACATGTGCCAGCACTATTAGCATCTCTCAAGGATTAAAAGCTGGTGCTATGCGTACAAAGAGAAAGAAAAAGAAGGGTCGAGTGAAAAACCAAATATCCCAAACTAGTAACGATGAACTTCAAGATAACCAAAAATCTCTTTCTTTGGTAAGTGAAAACCCAATATATAATGATTTGATTCAACATGTCGTGATTAATACATGTTTAACGACGGGTTCTAAAGAAGTGCAACATGATGCCAAGTTTGATGATAATGATAAGGGAAACAAAGATAAGCACATAAAAATGAATACTGAAACTACTCCTGAAGCAGATATGGACCCAATTCATAAAGTTGCAGGAAATGATGACCTGGCATGCAGTGTTGATATCTCCGGAAAAATGGACTTGGTTCCGCTGCAGGCACATAAAACTAAAAGAAATAAGAAAAAGAAGAAGATGAATACATTGGTAAGTAGTGCGATTATGCCCAGTACATCTGTAATGGGTGATCCCGAATCGATGCAGCATATCTCAGAACAGCGGGTATCACATGGAATCCACCAGAGTGAATGTGCAACTAAGGATAAAAATTGCAGTGGCAAGGATAGCTCTGGCATAATTGATGCTAAGGTAGATAAGATTTCAGTTTCCCAAAATATGAACCCAATTCATAAAGTTGCACGTGATGATGGCCTGGCATGCGGTGTTGAAATCTCCGGAAAGATGGTCATGGTTCCGCCGCAGGCGCAGAAAACCAAAAGAAAAAAGAAAAAGAAGAATCTGAAAACGTTGGTAAGTAGTGTGATTATACCCAGTACTTCTGTAATGGGTGATCCTGAAGTAGTTCCTTCGGAATCCACTGAACAACAATCGATGCAGCATAGTACAGGACAGGTGGTATCACAAGGAATCCAGCAAAACGAATGTGCAACTAAGGATAAAAATTGCAGTGGCGAGGAAAGCTCTGGCATAAATGATGCTAAAGTAGATAAGATTTCTGTATCTCAAGATATAGACCCAGTTCATGAAGTTGCAGGAGATGATGACCTGGCATGCGTTGTTGATGTCTCTGGAAAAATGGTCATGGTTCCGCTGCTGGCGCAGAAAGCTAAAAGAGAAAAGAAAAAGAAGAATCTGAACACGTTGGTAAGTAGTGTAATTATGCCCAGTACATCTGTAATGGGTGATCCTGAATCGATGCAGCATAGCACAGAACAGGGGGTATCACAAGGAATCCACCAGAGTGAATGTGCAACTAAGGATAAAATTTGCAGTGGCGAGGATAGCTCTGGCATAGTTGATGCTAAAGTAGATGAGATCTCAGTATCTCAAGACAGAGCTGTGGGCAATATGCATGGGGGGGATAAGAGAAAAAGAAAGGTCCGAAGGAATAACCTGAACCTGGAACCTGAAGAGGGTGTAATCTCCTCTAATGATCTCTTGGAAGAGCAGCAGATCAAAAGGGCTAAACTGAATTTTGACCAAAATGTGGGCATAGGAAGAATGCTTACTGGTTCTCTTCAAAAAAAACTTCTTGTACTCGATTTGAATGGGCTTCTTGCTGATGTTGTTGGGGACAAGACAGTTACAATCAAAGCTGATGGTCATGTAGCTGGAAAAAAAGGTGAGAATTGTTCTTGCTGATTACGATCTTGTTATAGACATCATTATTCGTTGTCGAACATTATGTTAACATCACTGGTACTTTTGTAGTATTCAAGAGGCCCTTCTGTGAGGATTTTCTGCAGTTTTGCTTCAAAAGATTTACAGTGGGAGTTTGGTCATCTAGAAGAAAGTACTTTTCTACCTTTGATTTTTCAATAATCTACATGTATATGTCCTTTATAGAGTTTTCTACATATATTTCACTTTTGGCTTACTGGAAGTATCTAATTGAATTATGCCATTCTACAGGGAAAATGTGGATAAAGTTCTCCGAGTTCTTATGCCAGAAGAGGACAGGTCAAAGCTGGCTTTTGTATGGGTAAGATATTTGCACCATAGTTTAAATGTTAAATCAACTGTACTTCACTTTTTCATTGTCATTGTCCAAATTGGCTGCCTATATAATTGTAGGCTACCAAAGTTCTATTTCAATTTCATTAGTAAATTAGATCACTTGGATTGTGGTAAGATCTAAATTTATAATTTGATATTTATTATGACTTTAATGATTCAAATGATAACCCGTTGAGATTGGTGAGGAAAGTGATATCTAGGTTTCACTACCACTTTGATTTTTAACCCTATCTGCAACAAGAGAAATTCATCTAAAAGAGATCTTTGTTTTTGTGAGGGCAGCTTTTACCTTAAATTAATGCTATGTGTACTTGTTGCAGAATCAAAGCCACTGTACTCGGACAGGTTTCCAAACTCTTGAGAACATAGACAAGCCTCTGTTTCTGAAGGAACTTTCAAAACTGTGGAACAATGAAAATAGAAAATTTTCATGGAAGGTTGTAGATTATGATAAATCAAACACACTCTTGTTGGATGATTCTCCGTATAAAGCCTTGCTGAACCCTGTAAGTAGTAATTATTTACGTACTCTTGTTCTTCTTCCCCATATGTTTATCCTTCTAGTTCAACCCTCTTTGTTTTCTTAAATTTAGTGTACTTTGAAACTGGTTGATTGTTCAAGTCTTCATACAGCCTTTGATTTTAACATTTCAGCCTTACACCGCAATCTTTCCCACCCCATACCAGTACCAGGATCAAAATGATGATGGATTAGGTGAATTTCGATCTCTCAATTTTTTTTACTAGCTTTTACCCCGTGCAAAGCACGGTTCTTTTATATATATTTTTTGACTTGATACGATTTAAAATATAAGTTTTTGTTAATTCTTCGAGTTGATAATATAAGTATTTTAATAAATTATTGATGTGAGTTGGAACTCAACCTTTGTTATTATGTTATGAAAATGAGATTCAAAGTTGTTAATAAGTATCGACCGTCGACCTTTGGTAGTCCTTTCGTATTATCCCTTTTACTCTTATTATATAGAATATATAATTTAAGTCTTTTAATCTGTGTCAACAGCTTCATTCAGCTTGTTATGCTAATTCATAGTTTAAGCTTTCTGTGCTCCTGTACTCTATGTCTATATCCCATCATGTTGATAGAAATTTGTCCATGAAAGAGTCTTTTATGTGGAGCAAAGAAACAAGGACTCGCTAAAGCTGTTGTTATCGCATGATATTACATGGTTGATAATTATTAGGATGTCTGTTAAGTAATATCTTATTTTCGTCAGCTTAGAGAAGTACAAGTTTTATCTACAATTTTTTTTTGTGTGGGGTAGTTAGCCTTTATTATTTGCCTTTTATCCCCTCAACTTAAAATCGTCTTCTCCTTTTTTCTTTTCAAACTCTTAGACGAAAATATATATTACTATATAGCATCGTGTTACACTATTAACTCTATAAACCATTTAAACCTACAATTTCTAAAAAATGTTGGATAGAGTAGTACCAATCTCCAGTCCTAGTAATACAAATTTCCAGTTTGTATTTTGCAGGACAAATTAGTACGTATATGGTTGAATAGCAACAATATATACACACACACACACACAAAAGAAAGAAAAAAAGAGAACAAAGCTGCGAGAATAGTTTAAAAGAAAGAAAGAAATATGGGTTTAAGGAGAGATACAGATCTAGCCATCCAGGGATGCAGAATAGTTTAAAGAAAGCTGCGAGAATTATGAATGTTGGCAAAGCAGTGAGAAAGATGAATGTTGGTTGTATAATGTTAGTCCTCATAGTAGAAGGCGCATATTGAGCCTATTGACTTGCCAAAAACTTACCTGTATGCATTTGTTATCTGAGAAAAAACAACTACAACTTTCAACAATATTTTAAATAATTTTCTTAATTAGTTTACAAGGCCCTGCTCGATGTCACCCTCAGCATGACTTTCTACATAGAGCTGAACTGTTGCAAACAAAGCTCAGCTCTGCTTGATTTCTTTTACTAAAGTTGCTCACTTAAAAATTCGTTAACCTCGGCTTCATTCTTTGAGCACAGATTGTGGCTTCAGCTCAAACAAGAAATCTGTGCGTTTAGTATCTCTAACTCAGTTATGCTTGTTTAACAAAAGCGCGAGCTTGTATAACAAAGTTTGAACTGCTTTGTGGCACTAAAAGTTCTCACCCTTCATACATTTGTGAAGAACTAGTGCATGTATCACTTGGACTATGTACTTAACTTAATAGTTCCTTACGCCTTTCGTCAGATGTGTCTACGACCTTGCTTATGTAAATCATTCTCCTATCAATTAAATATACACATCAATGTCTTTAATTCTCAAAATAGCTTGTCATTAAAGTTATTCTCCTATACTCCCTCCGTCCCATTTTATATGACCTTTATTCCTTTTTGGGACGTCCCAAAAAGAATGAACCTACTATTCTTACTATTGTTGAACACTACTTTTTTTACTATTACCATAGTTATTAAATCGTCGATATCTCGTCGATATATCGACGAAATATCGTCATCTTGGCAGCAATATCGAAATATCAACGAAATATCGATATCTCGTCGATATATCGACGAAATATCTATATCTCGGTCCACGACCGAAATGGAGCGATATGTTGAGTTAATAACTATGGTCTATTACACCCATTACTTCTCCATTTATACTCTTTTTTTATTAAATAAATGTTGTGAGAGGAATTTGGTACAACACTTCGAGAGAATGTCGCTGGAATAATGGATGAATCACTTGTTTTCCGGCTGCAAAATCGGCGTTCAAGCGTTTACAGCCCGGCGTTCAACTGCCAGAGTGGGCGGTTGTTTATAATGATTTTGGGACTGAGTTTGCAAGGTCACCGGACAACAAGGACGGAGTAATACCTACTCAGTCGATCCCACCTGCCGGAGATGTGTATTGCTCAAGTTTTCTACATGATTTTTGTAGAGAGAAGTGAGATTCAACCCTTGCAAAGTGCCTACATATCCTATATTTATAGGAATCAAGTCCCATGTAGTTCTAGGGTTTTGGAGTCCTTGTTGATAGCCCAACCACGTTTTTGATATGATTATCCAGTAGTTATTCCACCAGCCATGAGAATTATCCTTATGTTTTCATGATTATCTTCATAAATATATGATTTTCCATCATATATATACATAGTCCATGTATATATAATGATTATCTGTGTTAACTGATGTTGTTGACCTGTTCCTGATGTTTAGGACTTATCCCTAAGTCAGTTAGGGCGCCTCCTATCCGTTCTCCTATAATTTAGGAAGCTGCAGGGCTGCTGAGTCGTTTTATGGAAACCTTCGGGGTACGTGCACGTACCCCTGTCTGGGGACCTATCACCCGGGTGAACCCCTATCTTGCCTCCATACGGTAGTACCCCTACCTGGGGGTTCAGTCTCAGACACCTAAACCCTGAATGAATGAACCCCGAACTTAGATGCCAAAATCTTCCTCTTCAAGTACATCTCCAAGGCATATTGGGCCCATGCATCCATGCCTAACCTATCATGTTCTTCCATATCGACACAGATTGGGCCTATAACCTTAATGGGCCTTAAATCAAGCCCACGGCAAATTTTGGGCACAACTACCCCCGGTTCCTTGTATTTTTTTTTGACAACCCAGAACAGATGAAATTAATCATTGGAAAAAACTTGGTCGTTGGTTACAAATGGAGTCACACTCTCTGGAACTTCTTTAATCCACACCCTCTTATCTTCAAAGTTTAAACTAAGCCTAGCTAGATTGTGAGCTACCATGTTTCCTTCTCTTTTAACATGAGAGAAAGAGTGAGAACAAAAGCTTTCAGCAAGTCTGGTGATATCAGCGACGATAGATCCAAAGTATGAGGCCTCTCTCAGGTTCTTTTTGAGATGATTGAATAACTTTATATTATCGGTTTCAAGGATAACATCTCGCATCCCTGAATCATGAGCGATAACCAGGCTTTGGCGGGATGCTAAAGCCTCTGCAACGTCAACCTCCATAGCTCCTTCCATTTTAGAACAAGTGGCTATTATGACATCCCCAACACTATCTCTAATGACTGCTCCAAAACCGCAAGCGCCTTCCTTGAAAATTGATGCGTCCGAGTTAATTTTAAAGATATTTTCCGGGGGCGGCCTCCATCTCTTTGAACATTCTGAAGAATTGCCGAAAAAAGGGGTAATTTTATTGGCAAGCTCGTAATCTGCCAGAAGTTTAAGAGCTTGTTCCACTGAGACGTTTGGTTGTCTGCTAGTCCTCTTGAACACCTTAGAGTTTCTATCAAGCCAAATGGACCACAATATCATCCAGAAAATTTTCCACCATAGCTTATCTTTGTAAACTTTCATGAGAGAATTACACCATTCCCACAAAGAGACTTCAGTCATTTGCCTAGTATCGATACGAAGGGGTGAAATGTACCACACTATTTGTGCTGCTGGGCACTTAGCGAGCATATGAATCACCGACTCCTCCTCCTCCCCACATTGCTGGCATAGGCTATCAGCACGAATGCCTCTTCTGGACAGATTTAGATTAACTGGAATAGCATTTTTTAAAGCTTGCCAACCAAAGTTTCGAACTTTTGGTGGCACTTCGGCTGCCCATAATTTTTTCCAGAGTAAATTGGCATTTCCATTTGATGTAGAGGCCTGATTGGAATTATTTTTCTGTTTGTCCAGATGATAGGCACTCCTCACGCTGAAGCTTCCGAACTTGGAGTAATGCCAGGTCCATCTATCCTTCTGTGGAAACATAGCTATAGGAATTTTTTTGATTTCATTAATTTCCCAGTTTGAAAGAAAACCTTGAAGAAGTTCAGTATTCCATATACTATGCTCAAAGTCGATAAGTTCATGCACATTTTGGACATCTGAATCACTGGTATTATTCCGAGGAAGCAAACTGAAGTTTGGCATTGAAGGAATCCATCGATCTTTCCAAATATTTATCTGTCTCCCGTCACCAACTCTCCACCTGGTTCCTTGTAGCCAGTGAATGCAAAAGGAACCAAAATAAATCGAGGCCCAATCCTTCCTTATCTTCCTCAGAGAAATACATAGCTTTCACATCATGCTTCCAAGCTTACATGAGCTAACTCGGCGTAAGAAACAGGAAACATAATGCTTCCACATATGTACCCCATCTGAATCCTTAAATGAACTCCTTCCACATACCTTAGACTATGCATAGCGTACCAGTTACAATCATGAGCTTTTTATCCTTATCACCTGAACCTACCAACTTCCAGCCTTCTTCCTTGAAAACCATAGCTTGTCTTCTCGATATATTTCTTTTCGTTGTGGGTGAAGCCATGAAGCTTCCGCTGTTGCATATAGGCTTAATCTTCCAGAACCATGTGCTACCAAGACAACTAGAAAAAGTGATTAGTAACATGAGCTAAGTAGCTCACATATATAATGCACATAGCGCATAGATATATAATGCATAGATGCAAATATGATTATGCGAGTGCATATGATTTTGTATAAATAAACCCATTACTGCCTTCACATTCAAGTAGAACCTTGGCGAACGCACTCCTCAAGACACATGCCACAATATTTAGAGATTTTCATGAAACCATCACAATGGACCTCCCAAGATATTGCTAAGTATTTTGAGGACTTCTCCAATGATGCCCAGTGTTGTGGGACTTCTCCAAACTGTTCCCATAAACCATGGGACTTTGCCAAACCAGGCCCATAAACTATGGGGCTTTTCCCAAGTGAACCTATAATCCATATGATGCAGATGATCTTATATGCGTACCCCAAGATGGGCCAAGGTAAGGTTATAGAAACCTCCTCAATTGTAACTATATCTTTCCAAGTGGTTACGTTATGAGGCATATAGCATGCCTAGGCACCTACTTGACAGCTTTAACTAGCAAGTTTGAAAATGATTTTGAAACTCATGCAGAATGTAAGTAAATATATGTCATGATGACCCTTTGTGTATAAATCCATGCGAGTGTGAGATCATGTGATACGCACTTCCAGATGAACATGAATTAATGTGTGATAGAGGATAATGATCCATTTGAAAAGATGAACTTCGCATTGAAGTTTTTGGCTAGATGCTATATACATTTTCTTGTATGCATAGAAAACATGTGTGATAGAGAATATGTAAAAGAATGAAAGTAGAACTTATCTTTTCTTTTAGCACGTCAATCCAAGTCAGGGTTCAACCATTGAACCCATAAGGTTGGGGTGCCACCCTTTGAGCTTAAGATGAGGACCTCATTCCATTATGTAAGCCCTTCCATGGTGAGATGTTGAATTACCCCCCGAGGATTAGATTTCCTTCACGTACGATAAGTAGGCCTTCCTCCACTTGAATCCTTGAACCTTTGTTCGTGCGTATGCCATGTGTACAGTAGTCTGCTTAGGGGTACGTTCAAACCCTAGGGGTTCACCCAGTTGTACCCTTGAATGTTTTATAATATTCAGGCTTCACGCAATAGCCTTAAGTTGTATATATTTGTTCACCACAACCTGTCAAGGTTTCACGTGGGCTCACCACATTACCTATGAAGGGTTTACATGGGCGTAAGATTGATAGGAGCTTTGCTCACCAAGGATACCTAGGGTCAATGCGAACCCGAAAAGACGGTTCCACTACTTATTGAGGGTTCACGTGGACCTAGCCACACTTCCTGCCAAAGGCTTACGTGGGCTTGAAGCTGATATGAACATTGTTTCGTACTCATAATGCAAATAATAAGAGGACACCACCACCTGTTAAGGGTTCACGTGGGCCTGACCACACTACCTGTTGAGGGTTCACGTGGGTCGTAGACTGATGGGAGCATTAATGCATTCCCATGATATAAGTAGTGAAAGGGCACCACTACCTGTTGAGGGTTCACGTGGGCCTAACCACACTGTCTGCCAAGGGCTTACGTGGGCTTTAAGTTGATGGGAGTTTCGCTAGCCTAGTGTTCCTAGGATCGACGCGAACCCATGACATGCATAATCCATACATGCTAAAACCTGCTCATGCATAATCCATACATGAGAAATCCAATCCAAATCCAAATCCAATATAGATCCAGATCCATATCCAAATCCAATCTAGATCCAGATCTACTCCAATCCAAATCCAATCTAGATCCAGATCCAATCCAAGTCCAAATGCAATCCAATCCAATCCATATTCCCCGAAGAAGCTCGTACCTAAGAGGTTCGTACCTAAAAGGTTTCCACCTAGCAGGTCTATACACCCACTACCCCTAGAGATCTTTGGTATAACCTATCTTATAGTAAAGAACTAGGCTCACGTAAGCAATAACACATGAACACACAAAGAAGGCATGCGAACATAAGACATGTAGCACATAAGTACACATAGCACACAAAGCACATAAGTACACATAGTCATTCACATCAGTTAAGCAAATAAAGGCAAAGATAAAGTGATCATAGTTTTAATCAAGTCATAAAAAATATTTCACAGATAAGCGCTCATGCCTTACCCCCGGGCTTCCATTGATATAAGCTAGATCCTCTTATCGACTGAACCCCTAATCCTAGACCGGTCTACGGGATCAGACCTAGAGTGCATGAAGAATTCCCATTAACGAGGTTCCATCATAAGAGTTTCCCTCGACCAGGTTCCATCCTCGGAGATTCCCTCAACGAGGTTCCATGTGATTTCCTCACGATGTTAATTTCCTCACGATGTTAATTCTCCCACGATGTTAATTTCCTCACGATGTTAGTTCCCTTACGATGTTAATTCCCTCACGATGTTAATTTCCAAGAGTTAAACTTCACTCACCCAGTTTCCCTGGGGTCGTGGCGAAGCCGTCTGCCCTCCAATGTGATTTTCTCACACCGCTAAAATCCTTAGCGTTCCAATTTCCAAGAGTTTTTTTTTTGACAATAAACGAACTTGCATTAACAAAGCTTCAGAGACCGATTACAAGATGAGTCCTTAGACCAGACATAGAATAAAGTCGCCCTCGCTAAGCTACGAGCCACAATAATCGCAGGCCTATTAGTGTAACACATTAACACTTCAACAAAGTGTTTCAGAACTTCCAAATTCACGCAAACACAACCAAAACTCACACAAAAGGTGAGACAACTCACAAAAGGTGAGACAATTACAAAACTCACACAAACGGTGAGACATCAAAGCTTACAACTGAAAAAATAAATACTAACTAAAACACGGCAATCCTTCGATCTGGAAAAAACCGCCGGAACGAGAAACGCGGACCACCTTCGAGAACGAAAACTTGGGAAGAACGAGAAGTCCGGAGCTCCGAGGAGTCGAGATCTAAGAACTTGAAGGCCAAATCGGAAAAGGCTTTGAATCCTTAGATCCGAAAAAACAAAACTAAAAACTACCCTCTAAAACAGGGATTATTGGAGGAAGGAAAATACAAAGCAAAAGAAAGGATTTGGGGCTTTCCACCGGTAGGATCCGGTGGAAGCCCCGGCGGCTGCTGCTAAAACAGAAGGAAGAGGGGGGCGGCTGCTTTGAGGAGAGAGAGTAATATTAGAGAGCGTTATTTTTACTCCAATTTCCAAGAGTTAGACCTCACTCACCCAGTTTCCCTGGGGTTGTGGCGAAGCCGTTTGCCAAATTGTACGTAGCTTCCACAGCTGTACATAAGTCCCATAACGGGGTTGGTTGTCCACCAACATGATTACACAGAAGTTTATCGGCGTTACGCCTTTTCAGGGTTCAAACGAGTGAACCTCCATATAGGGGAACTTTATGGCCCTAGCATCCCTAGGTCCAGCCTGCCTTGGGGTTCTCATCCATTCACATGTAATCCACATGTGATGCATGTATAATCCATACATGTTCCTGCCTTGATTCATGTATAATCCATACATGTGCCTGCCTTGATTCATGTATAATCCATACATGTGCCATATAGTCCATGTAATCAATTAGCACATAATCCATGTGCTTCCAATCCTGCCTTGCGCACGTAATCCACATGCGATTCATGTATAATCCATACATGTTCCTTTAGCATATAATCCATATGCTATAAATCCAGCTCATGCATAATCCATACATGAGAAATCCTCTCCATGCATAATCCATACATGGTAAATCCAGCTCATGCATAATCCATACATGAGAAATCCTTTCCATGCATAATCCATACATGGTAAATCCAGCTCATGCATAATCCATACATGAGAAATCCTTTCCAAATCAATTCATGAAATCCAATCTGCATATGCTCCTTGATCTAGCTTCCAGGGGTACCTCGAATTAGATTCCATTAGGTGTTCGCATACCAGAACCTCAAGAATCTCATGGTCCTGAGCCCCGACCCATTCATTGTATAAAAGTTCCGTTTGCTTAAAAATTTACCATTTTCAAGATACCATCACGACAGTATACCATCCACTACCCCCCGGTTCCTTGTAGCCATTACATGCAAGAGGAACCTTATGTAATCCGCAATCAGGTTCAATGAACCTTCACCCTGAACCTCTAAGCTTACGTGAGCGTACTCATTATAAGAAACAAGGGATATTATAGGTGAAGCGACTATTGCTTGTAAATTGTAACATTCCTTCCAAGAAAGACCATGCTATTTTTTGTGATGATGATTCAATAATTTCCATTCTTGAACCTCCGAGGTTCAGATGTCGTATCCCTACGTCGTGGTTGCCTCCACTAAATTTCTGGCAGCTTACGTTTGATGCACGTACGCCCGCACATACTTGCCATCCTTACACACTTCTACATCCTGAAACCATATTTCACAAACCTCCTTGGTACCAAAAATTCATATAAATCAAGCTTCCGTAGGTTCAATTGACTGAACCTCCTGCCACAGGGTCCTGGTACGCGTACCTTCAAGATCTTACTCCTGTCGTGAATATAGTTGTGACCACCTATACAACCGACCATGTTGATTGTTGAAGATCATGTTTTACGTCAAGTTTTGTCGCTGTAATCCAGTAAGGTGTTTTGAGGTTGAAGGCCGCCAAGGGTTCACGAACCTGAACCTCCTGTGTACATCTTCTCATTTGAAAATAAGGCGCATCTTAGAAATCCTCCATGCAGCCTGGTATCCACTACCCCCCGATTCCTCGGTGTAGTTTGTCCGTGGCCAATATTGGAACATATTCAGACTCTCATCCACTTTGAGGAAAAGTCTAAATGGACATCCGTGAAGCTAGCTATACATGTCTCCCCGTAGTTTCAACCTCTTTTTTAATCCGTGTGGGAAGCCATGCTCCTCCTTATAAATGCGAGGTATGTAACCATTTTCTTTGTCTAGATGATAAAACCACCTTTCTTTGGCCTCCGCTTAGGCGCTTCAACCAATACCCCCCAGTATGCCTTTTATTGAGTATTTCAGGTTCCTACATAATCCTCCATTAGAGCAGCCATTTACATCAAAGCTATAGGTGGTGCTACCCCCCGAAAAACTGGAACCACTTTATGGGGTTCTCATGTTAATCCTTTTGAGTTAATCCTTTTTATAGGTGGCACTAGTTAATCCTTTTGGGGTTCTCATGTTGAGTGATACAACCTCCATGGTGGAACCCCTATATTGAGTTCCAATATTTTCCAATTTGGCTTAAAGCCTATGAATGGGATTTTCCTTGCTTAAACCATTTTTCATATTGCCTCCCGGGTTCTCCTTGCTTATTGTGGGGGCTTCTCATTATTCAACTTCTTACTTATAATCAAGGAGCCTTCCATCATCGAACCTATCGTATACGAACCCCATTTCTAGGAAGCTCATTTCTGGAGGAGTCCTTTTTACCAATCTTTTCCATATTTTAATTTGACAAGCTTCATATTAATCTTCCTGCCCAGTCTATTGAACATACTCGAGCTTCTGTTAAGTGAAGCCTCGGGGTTCTAGGATTTATCTCCTTGAACATGTCATCATCGAACCCCTGTCCTGGTTCCTCCCACCAATAAACCTCTTTTACCTGGAAGCTTAGTCTTCTAGCTCATGCGTGTTCTCATGATCAATATTACTGGGAAACCTTCATACTGAATATGTGAATTATCAATAAGACACCTCTAAGCTTACATGTGCTAGCTCGTTGTAAGAAACAAGAGGTATCTAAGAGTATAATGTAAAATATTTTCGGTAGCTCACCAATGAGGGAGTACATATCTTTGCCATCATCCAGGTTTACCTACTGATCATTAATCATGGGGTTCGCATCCCTGCTTCAATTTGGGTTCAACCGTACCCCTTAAGTCAGGAGGGTCGCACCCTTGTCTGCATTGGGGTTCGCCTGTTACTCTCTATCAGGAGGTTCGCACCCTTATCTACACCGGGGTTCACCTATGACTCATAAATCATGGTGTTCGTACCCCCATTATCATTCAAGTTCAGCTATTTACTTCCTTCATGGATTAGTTGTGGTGTGAACTAGTGTTGTGCTCCACAATTTTTAACGGAAACCCCTGGACTTGTTTAACCCCAAAATTGTTGAAGGGGGAGCCTTGATAGACCTTAACCTCCAAGTGGTTGAACCCTTAGATTGATATTCTCCACTTTCCGACTATAAAAGCCTATTTGTCGAATGCCAAAATTATGTATTTGGGGGTTCATCTGCGAGAAACCTTCTGGTTGAGAAATTGGGGGTTCATCTGCGAAGAACCTTCTGGTTGAGAAACTAGGGGTTCATCTGGTTCCGAGTGCCTTCTGTCATGGGTGCGACCTCCAGATTGAGGTTTTTCCTGCCTTTAGCCCTTGAACCCCTCAACTGGTACCTCTCCAGATGGCCATTATCTCCATCAACATGTGGACATTCAGTTTCTCATACATTTAGTTATACATTAACACACTCTTGATGTGAGAGTTTCTGGATCGCGGAACCCCGCATAGCTGAACCCCTAAGCTGATTCTTTCCTGTCAAAATTTAGTATCTGAAACACTTATTTTTCGGCCATTCTATCCAAGACCTCAGAGCCACATCTCTTCTTTTATGCGTTTTACCACCAAATGACCAGAATAAAGGCGGTCGTGGCTAACCTTCCTTCGTCTTCATCTTTTTTCCGATGAGCCATGATTTTTTTTTCCCATTCTTTCATCTTTTCGTATCTTTTTTTTCCGGACACTCGATTTTCCAGCCCATCCGCATGATATAATCCACCATACCTTGATTGTCGAGCTCCTTCTCGGGCCCAATTTCTTGGTCACCTCCATAATTTTTCGGTGTTTGTTCGTCGCCGTAGCTTTTCGTTATCTTTCCTCTCAAAAGATCATCCAATCCCCTCCTTCTAGCGCCAAAAATGTTGTGAGAGGAATTTGGTACAACACTTCGAGAGAATATCGCTGGAATAACGGATGAATCACTTGATTTCCGGCTGCAGAATCGGCGTTCAAGCGTTTACAGCCCGGCGTTCAACTGCCAGAGTGGGCGGTTGTTTGTAATGATTTTGGGACTGAGTTTGCAAGGTCACCGGACAACAAGGACGGAGTAATACCTACTCAGTCGATCCCACCTGCCGGAGATGTGTATTGCTCAAGTTTTCTACATGATTTTTGTAGAGAGAAGTGAGATTCAACCCTTGCAAAGTGCCTACATATCCTATATTTATAGGAATCAAGTCCCATGTAGTCTTAGGGTTTTGGAGTCCTTGTTGATAGCCCAGCCACGTTTTTGATATGATTATCCAGTAGTTATTCCACCAGCTATGAGAATTATCCTTATGTTTCCATGATTATCTTCATAAATATATGATTTTCCATCATATATCCCCATATATATACATAGTCCATGTATATATAATGATTATCTGTGTTAACTGATGTTGTTGACCTGTTCCTAATGTTTAGGACTTATCCCTAAGTCAGTTAGGGCACCTCCTATCCGTTCTCCTATAATTTATGAAGCTGCAGGGCTGCTGAGTCGTTTTCTGGAAACCTTCGGGGTACGTGCACGTACCCCTGTCTGGGGACCTATCACCCGGGTGAACCCCTATCTTGCCTCCATACGGTAGTACCCCTACCTGGGGGTTCAGACACCTAAACCCCTGAATGAGTGAACCCCGAACGTAGATGTCAAAATCTTCCACTTCAAGTACATCTCCAAGGCATATTGGGCCCATGCATCCATGCCTGACCTATCATGTTCTTCCATATCGACACAGATTGGGCCTATAACCTTAATGGGCCTTAAATCAAGCTCACGGCGAATTTTGGGCACAACAATAAACATTATAACACTCATTACTTTTCACTATTACACCCACTATAAAATCTTTATACAATGTAATACACAACTACCGTACCTAAACAATTACTTCTGCTGGGCAAGTGGCCAAATGGACCAATCAAAGGCTGCCAACGAACAAAGTCAAAAAAAAATTCTTAAACTTTGGGAAATGTTGACCGGCTCATTCAATCCGGGACAGAGGGAGTATTATTTATGATGAGTTTTGAGTATAGAAGGGGATGTTTTGGCTTGTTGGCCCTTTCTAGCACATTTTCAACCTGAAAGGCTCAAAATAGAACATCTCAAATTCTAGCCCTTTCTAGAACACAAGTAACTGTAGACTGTGTTTTGCCATTACACATGTCAGTAGTGTGTCATGACAACTAACACATACGTTTTAAGAGAAAACAGTCATAACTTGCATAATGGCTTAGATCCTATACTCTGTCCTGCACCCTAGACCCAGAATCAGTTTATACACCTCTCTTTGCTCCCTCGTCCCTCGTCCAGTCTGCCACCACAAAATTTTCTTTCTTTCTCCTTGATCCTTCAAAAGTGTACTTACTTATTTGATGATTTGAGGGTTTATATAAAGCCAAGCCAAGATTTTTACGTTGGCAAAACGTATCAGCTTCAATAAGTTAAAGATGAAAATGACTCTTGTATATTTACTGGGGAATAAGTTGTTGACTCCATTCATATCATTCACCGCCTCTACCTCAACCTGTTTCTCCATTGACGAAGTCTCCACCTCCACTTCCCCATCCATCATACATTGGACCCGCCCTTAAAGAAAAATATACGTTTTTCAATTCCAATCAACCTTTGGAAAAAGGATAATAGCTGGAAAGGGAGGAAACTTAAATGAAATTCAGTGGAAGAGGAAAGTAGGTACTATTCAAGGAAGAGAAGATAATTTAGTGAAAGAAAGAGCAGAGGAAAAAATTCCTGGAGGAAGATGAATCCCGGAAGAAAATAGATGCCAAAAAGGGCCAGGTTTCTTAATGCTATTGTTTTGGGCTGAAAGAAAGTTTCATAGAGGAAGATGAAGCCCGGAAAAATAGATATCTATTATGACTCGTGTGCAAAAAGGGCCAGGGTATTAATGATATTGTTTTGGGCCTATCTAGGGTAAGATGTGCTGTTTTAGGCATTTTCTCTTGCAAGGATAAATTAATATGAAAAACCTCCAGGCCTAAACGATGAGATCTTTTGTTGGAAATTTCGTCGGTGGACTGCTTGAAGCAAGAACTGCTTGAACCTTTGGACCCTCAGATCTTGCAACTTGGGCAATATCAAATAATGAGCAGTTAGTATCTGGCAGTAAAACCATCTTTGTCAGGATCTTCCCCAACGTTAGCCCATGTAGCAGAGGGAGGAAAGTAAAAGGGTTTACTGCATACAAAGAGGAGAGAGAGCTATGTGTTTCTGCTACAATGGTCGGTTCTAATAATATGGCTGTACTGTGGCATTTCTCATCAGCAAGAAGAAAAAAGTCGACCTGCTTCTATTTTCATGGGAATCTAGTACAAGCATAATAGTGACTAGTGATGTTGCTAATAGGATTGGATCGCAAACTTTCGGTGGTCGGTCAGTACACTGGGGCATGTTAGGTAACAAAGCAGCTATTTCAATGGAGTTTTGGGCCTTTTCTGATTGGGATGTGGGTTTGTAAACAAATCAGTTGTGCCTTTTTTTAAGATTTGAATTGACATTGTTGCAGTAAGTTTTATGTAATAATCTAATATGCCTAGAAAACTTCTTCACATTTTTCACATATAAATGTTAATTTGTTATTGTACGTTTCTGGGTTTTGTTTAAGCTCATACAAAATATTGCTGAAGCTTAAATTGCTGTGGCCAGAGTTTGCATTGTTCAAAGCCTCAGAAATGCACTTAATCTTTGATGTGAGATTTTTTGATGACTTGTGAGCTTTGACTTGGCCTGCGGCAGCAAATTCTTATTTATTGCTCAATTCGAACCTTTTTTTTTTTCTTGTCTTCTGTTTCCTGGGTCTTTGTGGTGATGAGCCATTCCGGGTTTTTTGTGTCTGTCGTTTTCCTTACATGCTTTATTCTTTGGTTTTTATACTTGTTCAATTGGAAAATTTTGTACAATTACTAATTTTGTATTTGTTTCGTAGCAGGACCTGGAGGCGATATTCGTGTTTATTTGGAGGGTTTAGCCTTGGCTGAGGATGTTCAGGAATATGTAGAACAGAATCCCTTTGGTCAGAAGCCCATCATAAAATCTGATCCATCTTGGTCTTACTATGCTAGAGTAATTTGCAGCATGTCAAAGAAATGAAGAAAGCGATACCGAAATAAGTGAAACCTATAGGGGGAAATTAATTCTAAAGTCCTTGAACTATTACCATTTTTTTTTCCAAGTCCCTGAACTAAAAAAGTGAATTTCTAGGTAATCAAACTTTTGAATTTTTCCCATCGCAGTCCTTCCGTTAGATTTTGACTAACGCCGTTAGTCAATGATTTATTACTATTAGACATTTCTTATGTAAGTCCCTAAACTATTAGGCATTTCTTATGTAAGTCCTTGAACTGAAAATTTAAATTTAAATCTCAATTTTATATTAAAAATCACATTTATTACTCTTTTATTTTTTATTTACTTTCATCCTTGTTAGTTTAGAATTTTACTCATTTTCTTTTTTAACTTTGCATATATTATTACTTAATTACTTATTATTACTATTAACTAATAAATTTTCCTTCTCAGGTAAAACATGTTACCTTTTCTATTTTCAATAACTAATAAAATGAGTAATGTTAACTGAACTAAAAAAATACATGAACTTATTATATATTCTAATTTATTGAAATTATATAAAAAAATCATTCGCCAAAGTGTGATATACATCTAAAATTTACATATCAGGAATAAATTAAACAATTTTTTATATTGTATACACCGACTTTATAAAAATTACTAAAAATATAAATATAAACAAAGTTAAAATGAAAACATTGTACATATATATTAAGTTTTTAATGTTTTTCAGAACACAAATATATGCAAAGTTAAAAAAGAAAATAAATAAAATTCTAAACTAAAAAGAATGAAAGTAAATAAATTTTCAGTTCAGGGACTTACATAAGAAATGCCTAATAGTTCAGGGACTTACATAAGACATGCCTAATAGTTTAGGGATTTACATAAGAAATGCCTAATAGTAATAAATCATTGACTAACGGTCGTTAGTCAAAATCTAACGGAAGGATTGCGATGGGAAAAATTCAAAAGTTTGATTACCTAGAAATTCACTTTTTTAGTTCAGGGACTTAGAAAAAAAAACGGTAATAGTTCAGGGACTTTAGAAATAATTTTCCCAACCTATAGTGTTGAAAATTGCTCCACAAAGAAATGCCTTTCGTGTGAACTGCCAACAGTCTAAATGTTCTTCGCCTATATCATAAGGGTCTTTCTAGTGTGTCCAATGGCACATTCTAACTACTTTTTAATGAGTTGGCTAATTTTAATTGGTTAAGATTTTTATGCACGCAAGGGCTCCATTATTATTAATGAAAATAAATCAATAAAAAAATGCCAACTAAACTCTTATTGTGTATCCAAGGACACACATTAGAAAAACCGATATCACAATGCAGAATGTATCGAGTTTTCTGGATTGTGGTAATCATGGCCTTGGTTGGATGTGGTTATTGGGATGTGAATTGTTTAACTACCAACGGGCTGGTTAACCTGTGCCCAGGTTTATATATATTTATTACACCTCGTTTCTTGTTTATGGCTCATATGTAAGTTGATATGTAAGTAAAATATTTATTATTTTTCACGTTTAACCAAGTTAGTATTTACTTTTCTCTTTTTCACCATCTTTCAACTATTTTTATTTGTTATTTTTTCTCTTGTTTATTTCACCCAACTACATATATTTTAAATTTTTTTAAAAAACAATTCATGCAAAATAAAAATGTTGTTTTGAAATAAAAATAGAAAGTATTCATAAAAATTTATTTAACTATTTTTATCAAACATAAAAGATTTTATTTTGATGTCTTTTATAAAATAGTTAAAAAATGATGTGACAGGAATAAATATTTTTATTAATTGACATTGATGTGAATGCAGGGAGGCCATTGTATATAAAATAATTTATACACGTGAAATTTGTTATGGCTAATATTAATCATGGAAAAGAAGTAGAAAAATTAGTAACTATAGCAATAAAGTGCATCAACAACAAGACAAAAATGTAACTAGCCAAAGTAATAAATACTTCTTAACATGCCAATGGCACATGTTAGCTATCCCGAACTACCAATGGGCACTGTCACAATAAGTTAACATGCTAACATATTTTTGCGAAAGCTTAACTTTTTTCAATTCCGTATATTCATTCACCTTTGCATATATTTCAAAGCAATTTTACAGGGTGTAGTTCCGCATCCGCAACTGAATCATTGTATGTTGTACGGATTTTACCTTTCGTCAGAGTGATTCTGTTTTAATAATAAAATGAGATAGATGTGCCTGAGGATGACCTCTAGATACTACTTGAGGTTAAAAGCTTCTAAACATACACACAAAGGTATTTACGTAAATTAAAATGAAGAATATTAATATTAATAGCACTGCCACTCAAAATTTATATTGCAAACACATATAACCTCAGGAAACACCCTCAGTTTTCTCTAATAAAATAGAAATTGACATATGTTCATTTTGTTCAGTTTTTACGAGTGCAGTTGCTCTCCTTTATTGATTCCAAAGCATTTAATGTCTTATATTGACAGGTGTGCAAGTTCATAATAAGTTTTCTAGGAAGGAAAACCTTAAAATAGGAATCAAATAACACCTTTGTTTCCGCGAAATTGAAATATTTCAAAATAACGCAGATCGGATTCCATGGCTTGGAATGGAGTTGCCAGTCAGCGTCTTATATTTTTTTTTTCTCACTGGAACTATGTTTATTGATAGGGATGACAATCGGGTCGGTCGAAACGGGTTTGGCCAAATCCAAACCCAAACCCGGAAAAACCCGAAATGTTAAATCCGAACCCGACGGGTTTTAACCGAGTTTTGGTTTAACCGAAACCCGAAATGCTCCAATGACTGAGCTGTGTACTTCGCATACTTGCTGGCACTTGCATATTGTTCAACTAGCGGGCCATAGTTCTGCATGTACCTTCGGTAAACAGGCACAATTGCCTGCACAATAATCTGGCATGTCTTCTCCCGCAGATCTTTCTCTGAAATTACCCAGTATGAGTGTTTCTTGTACATGTCATCAAATGCTTCATTGAACGCTTTCAGTCTTTTCTTAACAAGATCTCGGGCAGTGGCTCGCTGACAGCTCCATAAATGGAGCATTAAACTAATTGAAGATGAAGAACATTTTGTTTGTTATTCATGAAGGAGAAAAGATACAAGGTCTTAATACATTGCCATAATGAATAATAGTACAAGCTGTTTCTTTATATCTAAAACAGAAAAGGTAGAAAACGTAACAAACTCTCAACAAACATTCCTTCTAGAATATGCTGCTAAGGTGGCTTGACTGACTTCCCTCATTGTTGACTTTCCTTATTTATATCACTCGCCCTCCAGAAAAAAGAATCAAACCTTCCCTGCTTAATAGTGCTGGAAGCTTTTGCCAGCTTTCTTTAAAGTAGATAGCAGAAAAGTACTCCTTGTATTGTTCATGTTCCCTCAACCAAAAATCCCCAGTAAGAGCATCTCCAATCATGTTGAACCCTTAGCTAAAAATAATTAAAACATACTATAAATAAAAATTATAGAGATTATGTAAAAAATATCAACTCCAATGGATCATTTCCCTTGTCTATATTTTTAGCCAATGTCTATATTTTTTGCCATGTTGGCTATATTTGTCGAATCTCTAGAGACCTGTAAGAAGATTCCACATCATCTCTTACCATATTCAAATGATATATTCTATTTATAATAACTTAAAATAATAATAACATACCATTTTTAAAATATACCCAATCAATATAGCCAATACCATCGAAGCACAACGCCTTACAGGTTCAGTAAATTTTACATAATCAATATTTTCGATCATTTTAGCCAATCACTTTAACCAACCCCATTGGAGATGCTCTAAGCCCCCAAGTTTTGTGCCTTATAAGTACTTGAAGAGGTGCCAATGATTGTTCATTAGGAATAGATGTGATTGGGAGGAGACAAATACATATAGGCCCTGGAGTTTCTAAAGCATACTATAGAGAAGTTTTCTATTAGTACACCATCTTGTATTTTATTATTATTTTTGATAATCCAACCGTACAGATGAAAAATTTATGTCGAAATAACATTGTATACGAATTTTTATTATATTTAAAATAGTGGAGCATCACTTTTATAATAATACTATTTTCTATATATATTCAACGACAAGGTGAGGTGGAAGACGATGTCAAACATCGTATCAAGGCTGGGTGGCTAAGGTGGAGGGCAGCGTCAGGGGTGATGTGCGACAAGAAAGTACCTTTAAAGTTGATAGGGAAATTCTATAGAGCGGCAATACGGCCTGCGATGCTGTACGATTCTGAGTGTTGGCCGGTGAAGAAGGCCCTCGAAAGTAAGTTGGAAGCGGCTGAAATGAGGATGTTGCGGTGGTCGTGTGGGCGCACGATGCTAGATAGAATCCCAAACGGGGTGTTTAGGAGTGAGCTTGAAGTAGCGCCTCTTTCTACCAAAGTCAGGGAAGGGAGGTTGAGATGGTTTGGCCACGTTCGTAGGAGGTTGGCTGAAGCCCCAGTGAGGAGGATCGAGAGTCTATCGGTGGTAGGGGTGAGGAGGAGAGGCAGACCGAGGAGGTCGTGGGAAGAGCAGCTTGGGATGGATATGAAGGCCTTGAACTTGAATGAGACCATGACAACTGACAGGTGTTCTTGGAGGCGTCATATCAGAGTGGTGGATTCCCTATTAGGTAGCGGCTCTGTTGTGGAGAGCCTCAGATTTGGGTTGTCTCGGTTAGCTTTATCTCAGTAGTTCAGCTTTTCATTTGGCATTTTTCGTAAAAAAAAAAATGTTTGTTTGCCGGTTTTGTAGTTGCAGGGAGATTGGACCGGTCTTTGCTCTGTGGGAGGTCTACTGGGTTTGTGAGACTAGGTTGGTTTGGTCTGTCGTCACAAGTTGGTTCAGCGGAGCACATCAGAACCCCAGTAACTCTATTCCAAGCAGGCGGGTAGGTACCATGTGAATAACGCCATGGGCTCAGGTATTGTTTTGAGCATTTTCGTACCATTAAGATTACTCTGTATATAGCACCCAACGTATCTGTCATGCACGTAGCCGAGGGTCTTCACGGAAACAGCCTCCCCGTCGTAAAAAACGGGGGCATGGTCTGCGTACAACTTACCCTCCCCAGACCCTGCTCTGAGCGGGATATACTGGGTATGTTTGGTTTGGTTTGGTTTTTATTCAACGACACGGATTTATCATAATCTTATTGCTATAAATTTATAATTCCAAATAATTAAATTATATGAAAATTTGTACATTCACATATTAACATCCGTACGGTTGGATTATTCAAATAATAATTAATTTATCATATTTTAAGCCGCACTAATAGACAACTTCTCTATTGTGTGCTTTAGATACTCTTTTCCCATATATTATATTATTTATATTGATATTAATATATATTACTAGCATTTTACCCGTGCTACGCACCGAAGGTACAATTCTAAAAAATATTAAATAATTATCAAAAATATATATAAGTATCAAAAAGTAAATTATTAAATTTAATTATTTAGATTGTAATGTTGATCTCTACTATTTCATCAATTTATCTACCAATTTAGTTTGTTAAATTATGATTTATTTAAATATTTAATATCTATATTATATAATTTAAGAAATAAAGTAATATAAAACAATTACATACACAAACCTCGATCCGATCTGGATTTTTTCTGGGTTTGGACCGGACATGACGAAAAACAAGATTTTTTTTGTTGAAGGCCCGAAGACCGGACCGTCGCTTATATATGATCCGGTCCGGGTCTTGGATAGATAGGTCCGGTCTAGTCTTATATACCTGTCTATTTCGAAATGTTGTGTAGCCCTAACTACACTGCACATAAATTACTTCTAGTAGTTTGGTTTCTTGTTCAGTTTTTACTTTGTTAATTTCATAAAAAAGTCTCGTTGGAATTTAAAAAAAGTCTCATAAAATTTGTTTATAATTTTTTTCCCCGCGCAATGGATAAATTATATTTAGGATAATAATAAGAAACTGATTGATTGAGTGATATAATAAATCTTATGTCATAAGTTTAGAAGCATTTAAACCCATGACAAATGAATATTTACATACAAAGTCAAGTAAAATGGAAATTTCATCGTATTGAAGTAGCTCGTTGCCAGTGACCTTAACACACTATTAATCGAGCAATCTTGTTATATATAGATGTAACTTCCAGATTCAATGTATCTGTAAAACCGTAAAGATCTTATAAGACATACATATAGTTAGTTAATTTTCTATCATAATATGTCAAATATCAATGTGTTTGTTATGTCACTAATAGAGACTAAAATAATAGTAAATTTTAATCAAATAAAAAAGTTATATATATTATTCAGTAATTTTCAAATTATTCTTAAAAAAAATTAGAAAAATGTTACATATATTGTTAACGACACAGGTCAAACGATCATACTTACATATATTTTCTTACTATTTCGGATGCGAATGCGGCAAAAAAAGTTTGTAGCCATACACCATAAAGTACTTTATAGAGAGTATATATCACATTAATAACAAATCGTTGTTTGCCTTGTTTGCGTATGTTCTGGTGACCTACCAATAAATTAAAGTGAAAAATTTATTTTCCAAAAAATTAAAAATAAATTCACCTTATATTCTTGGATAGGCAATAACAATCATTAACTATGGCATGAAATTCATTCATATTTTGGATCCACCGACAATTATGTAAATTCATAAAATATAAGAAAAGACTAAAATTGAACATCTTTTGAGGGAGTAAGCAGTGGTAAAGTTTATTTTCTTAGCAGGTTATATAATTTCGTGACTTGAACTTATAGAGTACTTATGTTAAAATTGAATACCAATGTACAGAAATAATTTTGGAGAATACAGATGGGTGGTTTTTATAAATACTCTGACAACAAAAAAATTGTGGCATAATATGTATTCGACACACGAACAAATAAATTAATATAAGTATTATTAAGTTGAGAAAAGTTTTATGCTTTAATTTGGAACATGCATGTGTGTGTGAATAAGTGTGTAGATATTTTTGTTAGTAAGAAAATCAAAAGTAGATACATTAAGTGATTAATTCTTACAAAAAAAATAACATTATTCATAAAATTAACTTTTCTCAATCTAAATAATAAAATTTTTGCATATGATTGATTGATTGAAATTTTAGAAAGGAATTCTAATTGTCTCTAAAATAACTTTTATTTTTTGATTGGTAATTTATTCACCAACCAATAATAATACTCTTCTAGCATAAATTTAATAATTTAAATAATTAAAATATATGTAGTATTGGCTATATGCATTTATTAATTAAATTATTAACAAATTATGAATTTATTATAATTACTGAAAATCGGTTATAATTGTACAATATATTTTATGAAAATCGATTTATAATGTATGATAATATGATTGTGATTGACTTTATATTAAAAAAAATGGTAGATTAATAAATGAGTAGTTATGAAATATAATTTAAAATATATAATAGTATATCGTGATTGATTTTAAATTAAAATAGTGATATATTAGTTTTTTTTATTTGAAAAATATGTATTTGTGGATATGTAAATACAATCATTATTGTATTTAAATTAGAAGTGTTAACTAACCATGGTTAATGAGGTATGGTGAGAATGTAAATAAGGAAAACTTTTAAAATTTAGGAATCAACTCTGATTGGTTCTAAAATAATTCCTCGATTCTGATTGGTTAACTGCACATGGGTAGACTCAGGTATTATAATAAAGGATATTATTTATATTAAATACGGGTTTTCGGATCGGGTCAGATTTCATCGGGTTCGAAATGGGTTTCGGGTTTTTGGGTCAGGTTCGATACGGTAAGGCCAAAATCCAAACCCGACCCGGAAATAGTTCGGGTTTAAAAAATAAACCCAAACCCAAGCCCAAACCAAAATATTCGGGTTCAGTAAGATCTAATCGGATCGGTATGGATCGAGTATCCATCGGGTCGGTAAAAATTGCCATCCCTATCTATTTATCTTGCATCAAGTTTTCTCGTTTTGATGTTTCCATACAAGCTCTTAAAATATACTTCTAGTATGTTTATCATTTTAGTAGTCACTGATTATGTATATAATTGGCGTTTGAGGATTTTGATGGTCGTCGTCAGGATTTATAAAGTCATTTTAAGCTACACTTACTCAATAAAAATAAATGTATTTATATGACACCAGTAGTGTTGTTTTTACTTCATAACAATTACTGTTTTACAATATTTATAATTGGAATTTCAAAAAAAGAATTCTGAATTAAAATCGGACAAAATATAATCTACAAAACAAACAATAAAAACAAAATTAAAAGCAAAAAACTAAAATTCACAACAAACACTAATATAATTTAGAATAAATAAAACCAAACACAAAAACATATTAAAAACAAGTACAAACTTTTTTTTACATTAAATGAAATCGAAAACATGTGATGTTTGGAAATGACAAATAAATCAACAAATTGTGATCTACAAAACAAACACTAATTTTAGAAGATATACTAAATTTAGAAAACTAAAATACACAAAAAAACTCAAAAATAATTCAAATAGAACAAATAAAAACTAACACAAAAACATAAAAGAAGTACTCTTTTTCATAAAAAAAGAATTGTATAACATATTTTCACATAAATATCCCAAAAATAAATAAATAAATATAACCAGAAATATCAAATTTCAAATAAATGAAACAAATTAATACCATATATTATTTAAAAAAAGTTCAAAAACACCTAATAAAAAAAATCCACACATATGAAAAAATAACAAATTATTTTAAATAATTTGTAGATAACCACATACGTTAAATACATGTAAAAAACTCTAAATTATTCTTAGATTACCACGTATGTTACATAACAAAATAATAAGAAAAATACTAATACCAATATAGTACCAACATTTTTCAAATATATCATATAAATTTAAGAAACTAAAATAAAAAAACATCTAAAAAAAAATATATTAAACTAAACTTTAGAATACAGTTTATAAAACAAACAAATACCACAAAAAAAGCCCTTTAAAAAAATATTATTTTAATTAATATAATAAAAATATTACATTTATTTTACGCGTTTCTAATATCAAGCTAAAAACAAATAGATTCGGTATTATAGTTGTAAATAAATTAAAAAAAGTAACCTAAAACCAGAAAACAAGAAATTTAACTACCTAATATAAAAAAATGTTAAGTTATATAGTAAAAAAGATATAAAAAAAACATGAATATGTAATGTCTCAAGTATATCATGTATAATAAATACCGTAACATAAAATATTTATTTATAAATTCTTCAATAAAAATGTTTCTTAAATTTATATTATAAAAGAAACACAAATAAACAAAAAAATGCAACTTTATTGAAAAACAATATTTCTATTTCATCATATTATTATTTTGCGAAAAATGTTGACGCAATACTATAGTTGTAAAAAGATTTAAGAACCCAAAAAAGAAACATAATATAAAATTAAAATATTATAACATAACACAAATTCAAAAATTGAAAATTACAAAAATGTAAAATTTCATGAATAATTAAATTAAAACTAAATTTGTACAATTCAAACCAATGAAATACATATCAACAAATTCATCAATTATTATTATAAGTAAATTTACTAATTATTTCATTATTATTTAATGTGAAAAATATAATTTAAAGTAGCATTAAAATAATTTTGCAAAAAATTATACTAATAAATTTTTTATAATATAGTGACCAAACAATCCGTGCATTGCACAGATATAATGCTAGTTGTGATAATTTAATCAGCCACTATGTCACATGATTCACATAGTCCCATGTAGGTATAGGTATAGGGTTCACTTAGTGAAAGGAAAACTTGGGAAGGAGAGATTTGGATGATTTACCTTTTGATCCCAATATTTTTTGTCTCTAGAGAAAAATCAAGATATATATAACTTGGTAGGGTATTCGCTAGTATCATAAAGTGTAGAGATCTAATAATGTCGCAATGTCTCAGATGTTTGCTTAAAAGATAGCTTAATCATTAATATGATCGAGAAATGGAGATATATAGGTTATATTGTATAGCATGTTAATAGGTTATATTGTATAGCATGTTAATCACGTTGGTACGTGATTTTTAATCTTTATAATTCAGTTATGTTACTCAGACTCGGGTACGAAGTCAGATACGACATATATACGGGTGTTGGATTCGGTAATTTTGAAAAATTAGAATACGGGGACACTGTCCGAATTTTGGACACGGCATAATTTAAATTAATTAATTAAATTTATATTAATAATAAATTATTTTTAATTATTTTATATTATTTAAATATTGTTTTGAGAAACAATGAGCAAAATAATCACTCTTTGTTTTTAAAAGAAGAAAAAAAAACTAATCAGTCTTTTTGAATAAAAGTATTATTAGTAACATAATAATAATAAATATGTTTGATGAAAAAAAAGATAATAATAATAAATATAGATATAGATGATTTGTGTGGTGTAAGACATGACAGCTGGTTCAGTATCTACCTAACAAACTAACCTGGACAAACTAAAGTCCAAATACATTTGTTATGCAATACATTTATAACACACATCTGTTATATATACACACATCTTGTTATATATACACACATCTGTACGTCTTTTCTTCCTCTTATTCTTATCGTCTTCTTTGTTCCTCTTATTCTTATCGTCTTCATTTCTTCAGTCTCCATCCATCATCTAATGTCGTTCTTTCCTTTTTATCATTTTATATCCCTTTACAAGATGATGAGTCGTTTTCTCCGGCGACCTTCAAATTTCTCAGATGACTTTCAAATTTTTTCAACGAATGAATAAAAGTGTCAGTTTTTCAGATAGCGTATCCGCCCCGTATCCCGCGTCGTGTCCCGTGTCGTATCGGGTCGACACGGGTACGACGGTCGGGAGTGACGAGTCGGAGTAACACAGCAATTCACAGTGTCTTTATATGCCTCCCTAACATATCTAGTGTAGTTGAATGTGAGTGTTAATTTTGTGGTATAGGTAAACGTCTTGTCAAATATAGGATAGTAACTAATATATCTTTCTTTTTACCCTTTGAAATCGCCACTTATAAAATCTCCATTCTCCACTTGAAGTGGCGATTTTTAAAGGGATTGTCATCTCTTGAAAATCGTCACTTGAACAGGTGATTTTATTAAGTTTGTTTTTATACTTTTTGTAGTTAGTATAATGTAATATTTTTTTATTTTGTTAGGTGTTATAGTCTAAAAAATATAGTTTTACATAATTCTTTTTAATTATTCATGTTTTGTTTTATAATTTGACTATTCCACTTTGGTATAAATCAAATATTTCAAAAAAAACATTTTTATGTAAAACTATGTTGTTATTTTTTTTTTTTGAGAAATCGTACTTGCCATTCAAATAGAATCAAAAACTAGTACATCAGAGATAAGTTCCGGAGCAGTATTAAACCACTCATGAATGCCTGACATAGAATGAATTGCCTGAGCTAACTTATGAGCTACTTCATTCGCAAACTTACACACAAACTCAACTAGCACATTTTCGAAGTGCTTAAAAAACTCAACACAATCTGACACAATCGTATGGAAGTATGCTTTACCATCAATGCGCTTGCATGCCTCTGCAAGGAGCTTTGCATCTGTTTCGAAAACACACCTTTCGTACCCCATTTGCTTCACCCACGCCAAAGCCTCTTTTAGGCTCATAGCTTCGGCTTCCTTTGGTTGCATCCATGTAGTGATTTTGAGACTTCTGGCAGTCACAAAGTTCCCCTCCGCATCCCTAATCACACAACCCAGTCCTATACTTCCCAGGTCTTCGAACACGGCAGCATCAATATTAACCTTCACCCACCCCTGTGGTGGAGGTGACCATCTTCTAGGACTAGCCCCTATGACAGGATTGTTTACATGTTTCTCACTTTGGCATTTTGTCCATTCAAATACCATATTTCTTGCTGCGGCTTGGACACCAAAAGCTGACCTGATCACTTTCTCCCACACCCACATGTTACGTCTATTCCACAGATTCCAGCATACCACAGTAATTAGCACCAGCCTCTCCTTATTACACCTCTGGAACAAATTTGTAATTGTATGGATTACACTGCCTTCTCCCCTGTATTGCTGCACCTCCGTTATTCCCATTGCTTCCCACACTAGACGAGCAAAAGAGCAAGTGAATAGAACATGATTATCATCCTCCTCCTGACTTAAGCACCACGAACATTTTGTTTCAATTTGCACTCTTCTTCTTGTTAAACTAACAGCAGTCGGGAGACATTGCCTATACACTCTCCACATAAAAGTTGTTATTTTTCCTGGCAACTGGAGAGACCATAACTTTCTCCAGAAATCTGCATTTTCCCACACATGTTCACCTGTCAACAATCTATAACAACTTTTAACTGTAAAATACCCTTTATCTTCCGGCAACCAGAACCAGGAATCACGAGTTTGGCACTGCGAGATAGGTATTCTTTTAATTAAACTTTTATCTCGATCATTACATATGTCTTCCAACACTTCTTCATCCCACCCCTTTCCATCTTCAGTCATCAGGTTTGCAACTTTGGCCCTCTCCAATTCCATTGGCATCTCCGTTGTCATATACCCATTTGACAAACAAGGCAGCCACGGAATTTTCCACACATCCGTATCATCACCGTTGCCAATACGTTTCCTACTCCCTTTTTTGATCAAGTGATGGGCTGCCATAATACTACGCCACATATAGCTCGGATTCCCACCGAGTTTTGCATTTAGAAAGTCCGATTTTGGGTAATATTTAGCTTGCATTATACTTGTAACTAAAGGGTATTCATTGTTCAACAATCTCCACCCTTGTTTGGCTATCATAGCCAGATTGAACTTACTTAAATCCCTGAACCCTAGGCCTCCTCCTGCTTTTGGGTCACACATCCTCTCCCATGCAAGCCACCTTATTCCTCCTCCATTTCTACCATTTCCCCACCAGAACGAGTTCATATAAGGTTTGAAAATGACAAAAAAAAAATAAATTTCTTATAAACTTGTTTGTACAAACATTTTGACGTGTAGATAATTTTTTTTCATTGTTTTATTTTGTATTAAAATTCGAATATCCTACAAGACAAAAATTTCGAAAAAATAAAATGTGAAACCATGTTATTTTAAGATCCGAAGATGACAAAAAACACAAACTTCCTAACAACCTGTTTGAATAAGCATTTTGAGGGGTTTCAAAACCAGAATATGACTTATTTAACTCTTTTTCAGATCTTGCTTCTAGGCATGTCAACGGGTCGGATTCGGATCGGATTACCTTAAATCCTTATTCGAATCCGTTAAGATTTTTCGGATTCGGATCGGATCGGATTAGGAGCCAGATATTTTTTAGGTCGATCCATAACTGATCCGTTCGGATTTCGGGTTATCAGATCGGACCTCCAATCCGTTTAATAATTTTAAAAATATAATTTATTTTTTTAATTTAAAAAATAGTATTTTAAAATTTTTTGACGGAATAAAAATTAAAATTATGACATATACATTGACAAATCCAAATACATATTCCAAAATAATATTATTTATATTAAATTTTATATATTACATAAATATATAAAATATATAATAAATATAATATATTCGGATCGGATCAAATCGGATCATTATCGGATCGGATCATACAAAATCCATATCCGCTCATTATCGGATCGGATCATTAACGGATCAAATTTTTTTTGAAAGGATCCATACCCGCATATCGGGAATAGTGCCCATAATACCTACATGATTGCCCATTCTCTAAATGCGCATATATAATAGGCATATAAATTGTACCACTTTTATGGTAAGTAAGTAATCCATTATTAATATTGTGGGTTCCATGAGTATCTACACATGTTAAGAATGCGTTATGCATCACACGCATATGAAAGATGTGTGTAGCCATAGTATATATTTAATTTTTTATATTTATTATTTTTAAATTTTATCGATAATTTTTTTGGGGTTAAATAATTTGCATTTGGGGTTTAACGAATTTTATTTGGGTTTTAACAATATTAAATTATTCAATTAAAATTTTTAAATTTTATCTGTATTCTCTAGAGATTTCAACAGTTCCATTTTGGATTTAGAAATATTCAAAACGACAAATAAATCATATACGAACTTCTAAACCCTAATTTATCCTGATTTTTAAGAAATCGGGAATGGCCCCCGATTTTTTAAAAATTAGGTCGCCGAAATTTGTAAGAAATATTCAACTTTTAATTAAATTTTTAAATTTTATCTGTATTCTCTTGGGGGTTCAACAATTAACCTTTGGTATTCAACATTTACATTTTGGGTTTGAGAAATATTAAGAACGACGAATAAACCGTATACGAACTTACGATTTAAGGTCCCTAAACCCTAGACCCTAATTTTAATTAAAATTAAAACACAATTTTAATTGACATTTTGATTATAAATTTTTTAATAGTATTTGCAAATACAAATCTAGCAAAAAAAAACCAAATTTACAATGCACATTAGTCATATGCGAATATAAGATTTTCGCATTCACTGAATGCATGTACTAGGCTTTAGATTTTAAAGATGCAACAGTTCTCGCATGTCCTGAATGCGTGCGATGCAACAGTTCTCGCATGTCCTGAATGCGTGCGTGTCTATGCATTTGATTTATGCGTGTGTGTGGCACACATATCCAGTAGATGCGTAATTCTCTAATCACTTTGGACAACCTTTCTGCCAAGTGTCATTTTGAACATTGTTCAATAAAATTTAGTTATATTGGTTTTCATCCTTTCAAAACATATTTTGACAAAAAAATTTATCTATTATTTTTGTTTTTTTTAAAAAAAAATTGAACATCCTACTTTGATAAAAATCAAAATTCTCAAAAAAATAAAATGTAAATTTATATTTTTTTAAGGTCTGAAAATGATTAAAATGACATATTGGCACATATATATAGGCTCTTTAGATTAGTGGTTAATCCCGAAAAATCTTAAACAATTCGTATGTGGTTTAAGAGTACTATTTTATTTAATAAATTTTCAATTAATGGTTAACAACTAACTTTATTAAATAAAGCAATGTCCTTAAAGTGTTAATTCAAATTATTAAGATTTTTTTCCTTTTATTTTTCTAATTTTATTTTATTTCTTAACATATATCTACATTTTAATTTTCAAGATTTTATATCAAAGTACGTTGACAATTTAATACAAAATAAAAAAAGGAAAATAATTAGGTCAAAATTTGTTTTTTTAAGCTTGTCAAAATGCCTTTCCAAACAAGTTTTTAAGAAATTTGTATCTTTAATTATTTTCAGACTTAAAATAACATAGTTTCACTTTTTATTTTTTTTCAAATTTTTTGATTTATACTAAAGTAAAACATTTCAAATTTTAGTGTCCTTCAAATTAACACCTAACAAAGTAAAAAAAAACACTACATTATTATAATTACAAAAAATATAAAAACAAACCTAATCAAATCGTCAATTTAATTATTTAAGTCTCTATTCTAAAAATCGGTGATTAATCACGATTAATCACCGATTAATCCCTGTTCCATGGGTTACACTGATTAATAATCCGATTATTTGATTAATCATTTCGATTAATCCTCAAATACCCGATTAATCCTCGATTAATCCCTGTATAGTGCCTCTACCGATTAAGTCTGATTCCCACTTTTTACAACAATGAATTTTTAGTGACCGTCTTCAAAGGCCGACAATTCCCACTTGCTCTCGACTCGACCTCAAAAAGCAAAATTGCTATACGACCTTTTATAAGTTGAAAACCCAATCCATAAATATATTATTCTCGTGATGCTCATTTCGACTAGCGTGCATATGAGATAGCAACATGCCTGCTCCAAACATTCCATAAATTAATATATATATATATATATATATATATATATATATATATATATATATATATATATATTATTAGTATACTGTTGTAATATACCAGATAAAATAAAGATTATTAATAATATTATTACTTGAACAAAAGAGAAAAAAAGAGAGAGCAGAGAAAGAGATGAAACTGCTCAGTACATTTTACTTCTTCCGAGTTATGTTATTTATAGGCAATAAAAAGCAATGCAGGAGACAGGTGAATTAAATACATGGCAAAATCTTCTTCTCCTATATCTAGCTATACTACTGTGTGTCTTTGACATAATGTCAATCACGTTTTACAACACTCCCCTTTGATTGATATTTAGTACGAATCATAGACTGCCTCGTTAAAACCTTGTCAAAGAAAAATCCAGTGGAATAAAACTTTGACGAAGGAAAAAGAGTACAATCTCCCCTTGAAAGAAATCAGTCATTCACTGGAGTTTGGTTGCAACATGTCCTTGAGTCGACACATTCCAATGTTATGTCTTAGCTTCCTGAGCGTTGAATTCGGTAATGATTTTGTGAATAAGTCTGCAAGGTTGTCACATGATCGAATTTGTTGTACATCGATTTCACCATTCTTTTGTAGCTCATGAGTGTAGAAGAATTTTGGTGAAATGTGTTACGTTCTGTCTCCTTTGATATAACCTTCTTTGAGTTGATCAATACATGCAGTGTTATCTTCAAACATAATAGTGGGACTTCTCGTGATGTCTGGTAATCCACATGATTCTTGAATATTCTTGATGATAGACCACAACCAAACACATTCTCTACTAGCTTATGTTAGTAGTATTTTTGTGTGTTCGTTCTCAGGGAAGGACTAAATTTAATTCAAAGTTCAGGTTTCTTATCTCTTTACGTCTAGAAGTGTGTGAGAAGAATTTTGGGTTTGTGTATTAACTAAATTAACCAAGAACTAATTATAAGCACTAAGAATTGATTTTAAACTGAGATTCAAAAATATATGGGAAAACAATCTAAGAACTGGGGTTCTTCACTTGGTCTCAATACATGCTCAATATTAATGTGATATCTGTGTTCCTACCTTGCTGAAAACAATTCTTCTAAAGTTATACTGTACCCTCCCAGGCTACAATATAGTGCCTACAACTACACCCTAATTGTCACTCCCGTGATACAATCAAAGTATATCTATAAACTGTTAAGTGCCAAGAATTATATGTCTCACAATTCTCCTATTAATCTCCCGATCTAATATTCAAATTATGTCTGTTAAATCATGTACTAAGATTGCAACTTCTCTCCCAAGCTTATTACAATCCCTAGAATACAATCAAAGGTTCATGACTCCCCTAATTGTGTTAAGATCTCATTAACAGATCAACAAAGCAGAAAATCACATAATCAAGCATGCATGAATACCAAGGAATACTACCCAATCCTCAGATTAGAGAATTAGTTACTCATATTTAATAAGGAAAACATAATAATAATGATAATGAATGAAAACATAATATTGAAGAAAGAATTTAAGATCGAAAGTACCTTGATACGATTAAAAGCTATGAATTGTTATGATTTACAATGGTAGGATGTGTTTAAATAGGCTCTACAAATCTTGCCCATCAAGATATTACCTTCTATTACAATTAGGATTTAAAGAAGGTACCCAAAACTGCCCAGAATACAATTAGAATTAGAAAAAGGGCAAAACAGTAAATTCATGGCCTTCTTTTATAAGAACACGTGCGCGACTTCATTCAGCACGTCCCTTGCACTTGTTTCCTATCCCAGGTTGTAGAAAATCTCTCAAGCTTCGCGTGGGCAGTAAGATCGCTGAAAACGGACTTTTAGAACTCCAGATATGGCCAAAACAGTGTAGACTGCGCAACCTTCCCGGAAAATCCGAATTTTAATCAATTAAATCTCCAAAAACGACAAAAGCTTAGATATTTTTGCAAACCTGCACAACTACACAAAACACATTAAAACTACACAAACTTGAGTCCAAAACAATCAATTTAAGCCGATATAGAATGTTCCAAGTGGATATAAAATCCACTTATCAAACACCCCCAAACTTAAACCGATGCTTGTCCTCAAGCATAAACAATTACAACTACCTAATTAGTACCACTTCCGTAGGTGATCACGGTTGCATTTGGCATATGCAACAAGCCCTTTAAACCCCTAGGCAGCCCTAGTGGACGAGTAAGGTCTCGTGAGGGCCTATAGCGAATGTACCCACAAAATCCATTTAACCTAATGCAATGCAATGCATGAATGCAACTAATATGAAAAATGCAAAGATCCCCTTGAAACTTACCAACACCAACTAACAAGCAAATATCTCAATGAATGTAACAAATCCAAGCAGAGCTCGACTAAGTTCCCGTATACTAACAAATACATGAACAGAAACGTGCGTGTGTGCAATGCTCATCAGAAATACTCCCAAAACTAGGTCAAAAATCATACATGCTTTCCTCCAAGACAATCACAGGTTTATAAACAGAATAGACTGTAGACACTTCACAACCTAGGAACACCTCCACCCTTATCCAAGGTAGACAGAAACTCATGCTTTATTACTACGACACATAATACTATATACAATACACATGCTTATTTAACCGTGCAATGAATGAGACCCCAAAAGGCTTATACAATAATACCCATGTAGGGAGTGTAGGTCAGCAATCCCAAACCACAAGGGCTTTAGGTTACTAGGACTAAGTCCCCTCAGACTTAATTACTCGAGTATTAAAGAGCTCACTCTGGTTAATTTTGCATACAAAACAACAAACTAATGACTCTTTTTTTTCCCGCAATCTGGAATGAGCCTTTCTCATTTCCAACCCTAGACTACTCATATAAATATGAGCCGGCTACTAGCCATTTGACACCTAGCCTTTATTAACAACTTAGCATGAAATTCCTATTTTCCCCCAAACTTAGACTTTAATGTTCCTACGCTATAAAGGGAATAACGAAAATTCTAAATATAAACAAGTGATTAAATCTCAAAACATCCAACAGGCATGACCCTAACCTAGCCCAAATGCACCCCAATGAGACTGTGAAATAAATTTTGTTCCCGTAACATGCAAGTCAATTTCATAAAAACTATAAATCAGCCCTCTACTCATCATCATCACACCCAAATCAACATCCACATATCAATCAGAATCAGCTCGTCCTAAAGGATCATGAAATATGCATGCCATGAAAATGCAACTAATATGACTCACATGGTATACGAAAATAAAACAAAATATCCTATATGAACACACGTAGATAATACGAACATAACAATCATGCATGAACTATCACTACTATGCAAACATGATATCCTATATGAACACAAAATACAACAATACATACAACTACTAATCCCCCAAATCACCCCCAAACTTAAAATATTCAATGCCCTCATTGAATGGAAGTAAATACAAGGGATAGTAGAACATACCTACTCATCCTCATCCTCCTCGTCCGAAGAATCAGGTGGAGGATACGGAGTCCGAGCTCCAAATATAGGCCACTGAACCGGAGTAGTAGGTGACTAAAACTTCGCCTCCAAAGCTACACCCATATCCTCAGAATACTGACGACTACTCACATGCATAGCATCCATTCGTCTAGTCATTCGACGAAAATAAGAATCAAATACCGACATATCCACCATACGCCGCTGAGAACCCGCCATAGCCACTCTCGGTGCCCTATAAACCTGTGGCGGAGCGCCCGCTCCCTGACCACCAGCACCACCAACTATAAAACCGAGACCCCTAGGATGAGGAATGCCGCCCGACCACTCCCCCATCCGGTCTATAGAAACATCATTAATAGAACTCAGAGGTTTATACACCGGCTCACATTCGTACCATTTAACCTTCGACGCATCACATAAGTACGCAATGATAGAAGCATAAGGAATACTGGCCGACGAATTACTTCCCACATACCGAAGAATGTTTTGATTAATAAGGTACCCTAGGTCAACATACTCACCCTTGAGAATACCCCATAGTAGAATAGCTCTATCAACGGTAACTTCGGAAACATGGGATGATGGAAGGATACTAGAACTGATGAAATAGAACCATGCTCGTGCGAACTTAGACAATGATTGAGCCGGGAAAGTACACTTCTCGGTGGTACCTGCTCTACACTTCCATTCCGAACCCAGAATACATAACTCACCAATAATCTCATTAAGATCAACATCATCTCTCGTCATTTTCCCCCAATCTGTAGCACCCCTAGGTTTAGGCGGTTGTCTAATCAAAGAACGAATAGCACGAGGCGAATAATCCACCTTCTGACCCCTAACAACCGTGGAGTTATTCCTTGCTATCGAAGAATTAGCATAAAACTCCCTAATCACATCCAACGAAGCCTCATTAGCAAATTCGCAAAATAACGTCCAACCCCGCTCATTAACCATCGCCACCATCTCCTCATTATTACGAGGCACAAACCTCCTTTCCTGAATAACCCCCTTTTTAACTAATCGTACATACTCCGCTTTAGCATCCTCATTCACAAATCTCTCCACTCCATCTCCCATAACATCATTCTCATTCAAAGATGGAGGAGTACTACTACCACTACCCATTAACCGTTGCCTTTTAGGAGCCATAATCAACAAATATCAAGCAAGGCACAATAATCTCCAAACAATTCACCAAATAAAGAACCCCCAAATTACACACCAAGAACCCTAGTTTGCAAAATTCACAAATTCAAAGAAAAGATAAGATAGAATGTTACCCAATTGAATCCAAGAGGTGAAATTGCTAGATGATTCCATAGAAAAATCGAATTTAATCCCCCCTTGCACTTTGAATGGATGAAAGTTGAGAATTTTTGGGGTTTATATAGATGGGTTTTGTGTATGTATAGGTTTATGTATATGTAGGAGATGTAAGAAATTGAGATGAATTTAGATATAGAATAGGATTTGAATTAAAGTTAGGATAGGAGTTGGAGATGATAGGTTAAAGATTTGGATATGTAATAGAAATAGGATATGTGAATGAATAAAAGAAGTGAATGAATTTGAGGGTTTTAAGAAAAAAAAACGCACACTGCAGGAAGGAAGGGCACTGACAGCGCTAGTGCGCAAGTTGCGCGGGTTGAAACAGCGTGACAGGGCGCTGACAGCGCGGTGGAGCTGTTGGCGCAGCACGGTCCTACGTTACTCGGCGCTGGCAGCCTTGTGGCGCAGTCAGCGCGGTACTGTTCTGTATATTTTTATTTTTATTTATTTATTTATTTATTTATTTTGAAAGAAAGAAGTAAAAATCCTATGCTAAACCAAGGTACAAAAATGCTTGGGTTGCCTCCCAAGAAGCGCTTCTTTAACGTCAATAGCTTGACATTACTTCCTCAACTCATGGTGGTTTCAAAAGAAGAACTGACCCGTTCTCAACAGAAAAACCATTCATACGAACGTTGACATCCGGTTTGCTTGATTTCCACAATTCTCTTCCGTCAGATTTCAACTTGATTTTACTACCCAACGGCCAACTTTTCTTCTTTTTCTTCTTCACACCTCTAAGATGCTTCTCCGACTCAACCGGCTGAACAAAAATTTCTTCTTCCTTATCATCGGTTTTCCACCTTCGCAACACGTTATCATGCCCCTCTTCAAAAATCACTAGCTCATTATTCAAAAGGACATACCTCAAATTAGAAGGTAGAGGTTTAAGTTCCACCTGTGGTGCCTCTGAAAGTGTAAAAACCATCTCAACTTCTGTGTCTCGAACAACAATTTCTTCTTCTTCTACTACATCATCTAACACCCGTTCTGCTCCCAAGAAATGTTCATTTTCGAGCTGCACAATTTCATCAACTATGTCAACAGTAAAACAAGTTACTCCAAAAGGAGGCATCTTCATTACTTTGTTCAGATCAAATTCCACTTTGTCCTCGCCAACATTCAATGTCAATTTTCCAGCTTTAACATCAATAGTAGTGCCAGCAGTAGCCAAGAATGGCCTTCCCAAGATAATGGGTATCTCGACATCTTCATCCATCTCTAACACCACAAAATCACAAGGTATGACAAATTTATCAACTTCCCCAACGGATATTTAACAGAACGATCCGCTAACTGAAGTGAAATCCGTGTCTTTTTAAGCTCTCCAAGACCAAGTCGTTTGCAGATTGAATATGACATCAAACTCACACTAGCCCCTAAATCACACAAGGCTTTCATGTTCTCCATCTTCCCAATAGTGCAAGGCAAAGAAAAGCTTCCCGGATCTTTCAATTTCTGAGGAATGGCCTTTTGGATGACTGCACTGCATTCAGCATTGAGAGTAATGGTTTCTGCATCCTCAAGTTTCCTCTTCTTTGTCAACATCTCCTTAAGAAATTTAGCATAGAGTGGCATTTGATTCAAAGCTTCAGCCAAAGGAATATTGACATGCAACTGCCGGAACATAGTCAAAAACTTCTCGTACTGCTTCTCTAACTGCCTGTTGTGAAGTCTCTGTGGAAATGGAATAGGAGGAACATAAGGTGGTGGAGGAACATATGGCTTTTCTGGTTCTTCTTCCTTCTTCTCTTCATCTACTTTCTCTGATTTTTCTGCATCAATCTCTACTATCTTATTTTCTTTTTCAGCATCCTTCTCTTTAAGCTCAAGAACCTCAACCTCGGGCAACTCTTTTCCGCTCCTCAAAGTAATTGCTTTGCATTGCTCTTTACCAGTCTGGTCGGGTTGACTAGGAAGTGATCCTTGCTCACGAACACCCATCTTGGAGGCAATCTGTCCAATCTGTGTTTCTAGCATCTTTTGAGATGATGCCATCTGCTCTATTCTTGATTCCATATTAGCCAATGCCCCAGAAGTTCCTTGCATAATCTTATTTAGTGCAACCTCCCAATCAGCTGGTTCTTTCTTCGGAGGAGGTTGATACTGCTGCTGTGCTTGATACGGTGGTCGTGACTGAAAACCAGGAGGTTGATTCTGCCTTGGAAATGAATAAGAAGGATTAGCCGCATGATTATTACTGTAAGAAAGATTGTTGTTTGGCCTTTGATTTGGATTGTAATAGGAATTATTCTGAACAGGCCACGGCTGTCTTCCCTGAATAAAAGATGCTTCTTCTGGAAATTGTTGCACATAAGAGTTCTGACTAGCACCATAATCATTATACCCCTCCATAGGTGAAGAAATAGCATTCACATTTGCTCTTTGTCCTCGCACCTCCTGAGTTAGAGTATCTAATTTTTGAGCCAGCATGTTGATATCTCAAAAGACATTATTCGATATCTTTGAATACACTATTCGATATCTCAGAGATTCGATATGTCTAATACTCTATTCGAGAACTCAAGAAGTCAACAAGTCAAAGTGGTATTCGAGTTCTCAAAGAGTCAACAAGTCAAAGTTCCATTCGATATCTCAAGGACTCAGAAAACTATTCGACATCTCAGGGATTCGACAACTCAAGTGTTCAATTCGACATCTCAAGAATTCCTGGAGGAAAGAGTTATTCGAGAAGTGATTCGATATATATGTCAAATATGCAGTATTCGAGAACTCAGAGTTATCTAATACTAGTTCTCGAATCAATCACTTCTCGAATACATTCTTGGAGACAAACTACTGGAGAAATTGTACAAGTCAGAAACCTGCAACAAGCCAAAGCACTTTATGGACCACAATTTGTAACATGCTTTGGAAAGCCTAGAAAGAAGCTTGGAGAGATGTACAAGAGACAAAGAGCTAAAGAAGTGGATCTGAACAGAACTTTACAAAGTCAAATCTATAGTCGTTTGGATGCTTACTCAAAAAGGATAGACACACTGGAAAGTAAACTTGTTTAGCTACCTTATTTGTAGTAAGTAGGTTGTATTCATGTTCTATAAGAATACAACCTCACTTCCTTAGAGATTAAGTTTTTAACAGTTTTTCAAAAACATTGTAAGAGATATCTCTCTAAGAAAAATGAAGCTGAGAATAATACCATTTGTATTCACAGATTGTAGCAAATCTTTATCTAATAAAATATTAGATTAAAGTGATATCATGTCTTGTGTTGTTCATAATCCGCACCAGTAAATCTACACACACAAACACATATTGTGCTACAAAGATTCAAGAACAAGAAAAAGTTCAAGAATCCATTCACCCCCCCCCCTCTGTATTCTTTTACTGCATTTAATACTCAACAAGTGGTATCAGAGCAGGCTGTTGATCAAAACAGAAAATGATCATGAGTGATAAGTGCATATTTTTGCATATTTTTATTACCTATTTATTGCTTGAACTCGTAATTTAATAATTTATTTTGTTGCATTTCAGGAAATTCGTAAATAAATAAAGAAATGGCAACATAAAGAAATAAAGAGCAAGGAAGGGAAAAAGAGGAAGAAAAAGGACCAAAAAGAAAAAAAGAAAAAGAATTAGGAGCTTGGAGCAAAAGGAATATCTCAAGACAAGTGGAAGGTGGAGATCATCCCAACACACTAAATAAGTGTATGGCCAAGATCCACTCTACAAAGCTTAAAGGGGAAGGAAACAATTAGATGGCTAGGATTTCTCCACCACATTATGAAGGTACAGGGCCAAGATTAACCCAACACACCCCTAAACCCTAATTCTCATCCTATAAATACCCCCTCATCCCTCTTATATAAAAGAAAACTTAGAGTAGAACTTAGATTTTAGTGTAGTGTAGTTTTAGGCTAAATTTCATTTCTTGTTTTAGTTCTAAATTTTGTAAACACTCTCTTTTCATTAATGCAAATTTTCATTCCCTTTAATTTCTTGTCTTGCTCTCTCTTTTATGTTACCTTGCTTCGTTATTTTCGTAAATCCCTTTAGTGGACAAAGTAGCAAAATGCTAACCACTTGGGGTTGAAAGTAACGATTTTTTATTTTCTTGCTCTTAGTTAATAATCATAATTGTGCCCCTTTAAATCTCAATTTTATTGTGGGTTCCTTAATTTTTAATTGTAGATCTAACTTTTTTTTATGTTTTATGTGTTAATTAAAATAAAAAATTACAAAAATATTAGTTTTATTACTTTTCAGTACGGATTTCTGCTGCTTTTAATTTATTGATTCGAAGCCAAAATCAGTTTTTAATTCCATTGACTCCCCTGTTTTCTTTTCCCCTATTTCTTTATTTTCAAAGCAACCCATTTTCCTCTTCTTCTTCTTAATTCACTGCGTTGTTCTCTTCGATACCCAGCCTCTCCTTACTCCTCTTCTCGTCGATTCACTGCAATCCCAAACCCCTTTCCATTTTCTTTTCAGTCCAAACTCCTCCCATTTCCGTTTTTTTCTAAACTTTACTGAATTGCTTCCGAGTTATTATTGAGTTGTTGAGTTCATGTGTTTCTGTAATGTCGAGTTTTCTGTTGTTAAATTTGAGCCTGCAATTTGTTGTTTCTGATGAGTTTTTCACTCAGTTTTATTCGGTTTGTGACTGGTTTTACGAGTTATGTTGCTGCGAGTTGTTATTGTCTTGTTTTCTGAATTGCTGCTGAGTCATTTATGTCTTGTTTTTGGCGTTTGTTTACTGTTCGTAGTGCTTGTGTAGTTCGAATGGTGTGTTAAGTAGTTTTAGTTTCCTTTCGTAAATTTGCTGCTTGGTTTTGTCTGCGTTTTGATTGTAAATTTCCGCGGTGATTGTAATTGTTTTGGTTTGTTGCTGTGAGTTTTGGTCGAGAGTTTTTTTTAGTTTATGGCGTTTGTTTCCGTGTCCTACGTTTGCTGGTGCTCTAAGTTCGTAGATTTTGAATCGCTGCCTGAGTTTATTGTCGTTACTGTTTGATTAGTGTAGTAAATTGTCTTGTTTGTGTTGTTGATTTGAATTGTTCGACTAATACTGAGCTGAGTTCTTTCGTCACTGAGTTGCTGTGTAGCTGTACGAGTTTTACTGTGTAGTTTAGTTAAGTTTTGTTGAAATGTTGAGTTAATTGTTGAGTCTGGTTTGTGTCTTGTTCTATACCGAGTTAGAGTCCATTTTGGTCACTGTCTGTTTGTTCTTTTTATCGAGATTATTGCTGAGTGGTCTGGCTCTTGTGTTACCAAATGCTGAAAATGTGTGAATTGGGGCCTCTGCATAGGATTGTCTGCGTAGGAATTTGATGGTCCATTTGTTCCACAACAAGAAATACCTGAAAAGACTGTTGGAACCATAACTGTTCCAAGATCTTATGTGGCCAAGGAACCATCCAAATGGACATAATCAGAAAAGGAGATGGTTGCTCTTAAAAATCACCCCATGCTGCTAATTATAGATTCCATGGATATGTCAATGTTTGTAAACATTGCATCGTGTACATCTGCCAAAGAAATGTAGGATCACATTGAGGTGTTATGTGAAGGAACTGATGAGGTCAAGGAGAACAAGAAACAGATACTGGTCACACAGTATGAACCTTGCATGGCACAGCCCAAGCACTACGCCACAAATGGGCTTCAACAACGCTTTTTTCAGTGTTACGAGCAAAAGTGTAGCCATATATACCTTAAAATTGGTCTACGCCTACACATTTTTTTAATGTTACCATTTCTATAAATTATTGTTACTGTAGACATCATTCAGTATCTATGGTAACACCGAAGTCGGTGTAGCCATTGATCATTAAAAAATGTGTAGCCGTTGACCTTTAAAAATCAATAAAAATAGGCGGGCTTAAATATTTGTCCAAATTTTTGATTTAAGCGGGTCAAATTTCACTAACTCTCCCGATTATTCCCTCTCTCAATTATTCACTCTGTCTCTCTCTATCTCTCCCTCGCTCATACACACACTCTCTCTCTCTCTCTCTCTCTCTCAGCTTTCTCCCAAATTTCAATTAAACATCAAGCAATTAGGGTTCTTCATGATTTCTGTTCTCTGCTTAACTCTCTCTCTCTCTCGACTCTTTCTCACTCTATCAACCCTCTTTTTCTCTCACGACAAGATAATTATGGCAAAATAGGCTTAGAACAAGAAATTAGGGCTTCAGTGATAGTTTCTCTTTGATTACGAGTACAATTAGGGCTTTAGTGACGGTCTTTCTTCGACTTCTACAGGTCTTCTTCTTTCTTCACTCAAGTCTTCTTCGATTATGAATTTTTAATTACCTATTTCGATTATGTTTCGATTATGAATGTTTAATTTTTTGTATTCATAGTTATAATATTTTGATTTTCTCAAGTTATAACATTGATTATGTTTAATTTTCTTAGTTGTTTTCTTGATTTAGAGGTTGTGTATATGTTAATTACAAGTTATTATATTGATGTATAATTTTATAGATTGTAGGATGAAGATTATTGAGTAAAATTAGGATTTTTTTACGTGTTGGCCATCTGTTTGATTAAATGTCTGAATGAGGACTTGTGTGTATTTTTTACGAGATTGTTTTAGAAATGGAATTGTGGTACTGTTATTATTTCTATATCTAATTCTGGTGTTAATGAGTTCTAGGGTTTGGAGTTTTTAGTCTATCAATCTTGTGCTCAAATATTTCTTCAAGGACACAGCGCTTTACACGTCTTGTTGGTCTTGCGAAGTCCCTTGAAATGATACTATATATGATACTGGTATGTAGCTCTATGCTTCTGAAAACAAATTTTATTGCATCCAAACTCCTTGCTCCTAATAACAAATCATATCTCCTCAAAACTCCTTGCTGAAGCAACTGCTTCTTGACATTGCATCATACCAAGACTATGGCCATCTCTTATGGAATGAAAGTAGTTACCTTTTTCTAATATGTGTGCGTTATTTAATTAAGAATCTTTTTATACTCTTGGTAGACATCAAAGCCAGATAGAGGGGATAAAGCTCTTGATCTGGGCCTTGTTGATGCTATAGCTTCACCAACAGAACTCGTTGCGAGAGCTCAGGTGCGTAAGCAAGCTCCAAATCTCAAACATCCACTAGTTGTAATTGACAGCACTGAAGAAGGCTTAGTTTCTGGTCCGCGTGCAAGTCTCTGGAAGTTTAATATATATTTTCCTTATGTTACCTTTATTGTATTTCATTTCCAGACACATGACATATTTTATGTTTGCAAATGAGTATTTATTTTCTATATGTTGTATTGATGTTAAATCTTATTGGTTCAGCTTGTAGTGTACACGACAAGACGGTAACACGAAAAAGTTTATGTTCCTGGTTATATTTGTGAGTTTTTTTTTTGCTAATTAAAATTTTATACCATAGGAAAATGATTACATCTCTAGGGGCATACCCTGCGATTAGAAAACCATCTACCTAACGGAACAACATGGAAAAAACACAACAATAATGCTAGATAACTAGCAATCAACTGAAAATCCAAACAAATAAACAACTAAACAACTAAGTTACACACATTCTGACTAAAATACCACTAGAAGTGGTCCCTCCACAAGCTCCTGTTCCTGCACATCCGCAAACCCATTTCGACAATCGCATTTCGTCAAAAACATCCATATGACATCCATCAACATGAGAGTCGGCCTCCAAAAAAGCACCACCGGCTAACTTTTCATTGGAAGGAGAACCAGCCCCCAGCTGATTAAAAATGCCCATATGGCATGAAGCTTGAACACCAATCTTGACAAAGCAAGACACCAATAGATTCGATCCAAATAAAATGTAATCACAGGAGACAGAAACCCTTCTCCTAATCATAGCAACATACTTGTCAAAGCTCTGCATGCTTCTCATCAGCCATTTGCTGTCTCCCAAAGCAACCGTTAGAGTCACTATATGGTAGATATAATCAATACCATTTGTCTCCTCCGCAACATACACCAAGGACGCAGGATGAACATGGCACACATAGCACCAGTTGTCACTAAGCGTTTCGCTTTTGTACGACAACATTGAAGACACCTTCCCTTTCTTTGATGCTTTCATTGTAGCATGCTGATCACAATCCCTCACAGTTACACCCATCATCAACAAGTGTCCCAAAGTACAAAGAAAATTAATTCCAGCTCCCAAGAGGCAAAAGCCATCCTCATCTTTACCAGAGATCATATCAGATTGCCGAAAGCTTAGCACAACCTTCCAAAACCCTTGGTTATGCATTCCATTAGGAATCAGATGAGACTCAATATCTCCAATAAATTGCAGACCCACATGTCTAACAACCCCTTCACTATCATCAAGATGTTGCTTGGTGACGCATTTGAGAAAAAACTCAAACACCTTATGGACCTTCACCACAATATCCATGTCCATGGGGATAAAGACCTTGATTCCCTCACAAACAGCCACGCTCACATCCTTATCATCAACTGTGCAACACCAGAGCACCTGGACCATAAGAATCAGCATCCTTGTCTTCTTGGCTGCAAGAACCCTTGCATAACCAGATCTGCTAATACCCAATAACTGGGCATCATTTACTCTTTGGGACATTTCATCGAACACCTTAAACACATTGCTCATACCTCTATCAAACATCTGGTGACCATAGACCAAATCGTCCATAACTTCAGTTATTGATGGTTTGCTTGTGATTGAAAAACCACTGTCAACCAAACCCCCTACAACCCCTTTGCTAACATCCTCTCTTAAGCAAGAGCAGCTTGAGCAAAGAAACATAAAACACGGTTCTCTGAAAATCGGGACATTCTCTGAAAATCGGTTCTTCAAGCGATCACAAACAAACATAATCCGGCTACCATAAACACAAATATGCAAAGCAGGACATGCTACTGCAAATTTTCGATGGAACATCTCATCAAAATTTCGATGAAACATATCATCAAACACCTGGTGCCAATTGACAATAGCATCAATGACTCCAAAATTAAGTGGGTTGTTGGCCAAAGCAAAAGCAGTGGCCACCATAACCCCCACAAACACCATGATATCATCCTCTCTTAAGCAAGAGAAAATCTCGACCAAGCCCACCAAAGAAAGACCTTTGTGAGTTTGTTTTATTAATAAAACATTATTATAATCTTGTTCAATTATCAACTATGTGACCAGTTTTGTACTGTTAATTAACATGCATGTACTATGATTAATTATATGTTAATGTTGATTGTCCCTGGTTTTGTTTTGTATGTCAATTGTGCTATCCGAATGTATGGGTACTTATTCTCATTTTGAATATAGGATATATTATATTTTAATATGAGCTTTTATATAAAAAAATGGTTTTATTATAAAATAAATATGAGCTTTATGCTCTAAAGTGTCACAATTGTCTTTTATTAGTTGACATGCGTTAGTTGTTAGCTAGGATATCATGCATAGTTATTTATATTATCATTATTATTATTATTATTATTATTATTATTATTATTATTATATTAATTGGTTGGTTAACTTATATGTAAAATTGCATGTTTAGATGAAATTGTTTGCTGGTGTTTCTGTAAATTGTGTAAGTAACTATATAATTGCATTGTTGTTGTCTTGGGCTTTAAAGCCCATCTATATGTACTTTTATGAATTATTTGATCACCATTTCTGGCTTGTTTTGTTTTGCATTTTGATTAATTTAATTAAATGCAATGAGTATGTTTTTCGACTCCGAGCACAATTATATGATTTTAAATAATTTATTGATTGCTTTGTAATGAATAAATGATTAATTGTTTTCTATTTTTTTAATTAAATTATAGGATCAACTTCGTGTCATTTAATTTCATTTTACAATCGTTTTTGAGGTAAATACTTTGGACTTACTTTTCGCTTTTGAAAAAGATATTTGCATTGTGATTTTCAGATTTAGTTCAGGTATCATCAGTATAAATCCAAAGATCATGTGTCGGTATCATGGTTATCACCCTTAATTCTTAAGTTTAGTTGGTCATATATATGGGTTGCTATAAATCTGTGGCGCTGACAATAGTAAAATTGCAGGCTTCTAACGACATTGCAAGCATATTTCGAGCTCAGGAATGTCGGTGCAGGTGCTAAAGGTGCATATATATTTATGTTCTGATGTTAGTACTGACTGATCAGATTTTACAGTATTTTTATGTGAACTAATTATGTGGTCATGTGTTTGCTAATCGCGGTACTTAGATCTTTTCTAATCAAAGGCATACTGTCTTTCTCCAAAACCGCTTATGTTTCCACCGTACGACATAAATGCTTAGTTTCTTTCCTTATTGGGATATGTCATTTACATCAATTTAACTTCTGCAGAATGAGATGAAAGTTTTGTAAAGAAAAAGATTGTTGGACATCCAGTTGGTGAAACACTGTTCGGAAAAACAACAAGCTGCTTTATCTGCAATTTTCAAAGTTAACACACACACAAACACATAAGTGAGATTGCTTGAGAACTATGATTGCTTGTGAATTAGGAACATTTACATCTTTTAAGTAGACTTGTTGGTCGATCTTTCTTGCAATTAGCTTATAAAATAATCCTCTGTCCTAATGATAAACCGGCTTTGATCAGTTTATAGTTTATACTAGCTTTTTTCTTTCCACAGTAAAGATGTCTAGACTTAAAATTATAGAAGCTAGCACGGTTCATGTTCCACTCTATTATGCAGGTACCTCCATTTTTCATATATTGCAGGCATAAAATTAAGAAACTCTGTTTCTTTAGGTGATTTAGTTTCCCTGATCGAAACCATTTGACTATGAAGTTGTTCTCTCAATTAACTAATACATGATGTAGATCACATTTTTGACATGAATGCTGAACAACTCACATAAATCATAGAAATCAAACAGGAAACAAAAAGGATTTGAAATAGCGGCACTCTGGTTTTTGTTAGCAATTAAGTTCAAATGCTTATTAAAATTTTGATGGATTATACGGATCGATTTCTCACAGGCTTATCCTCATGATTCAGGCTGCTGCAATGGAAGGTGAATAGGCCAGTGTTGTCACAGATTATGTTCTAAACGTATTAAAATTGAACCCAAAATATTGTTTACAATCACCTTACACTAAGATAGCGAAATTATAACAATTTTATTCTTTTCTAAATGATTGCAAGTTTTGGGACTTGACGTGCGTACGGACACAATGGTTGGATACATAAATCAGTAAATCTATTGTAAAACTATGGTCGGAGACATAAATTAGTAAATCTATGGTTGGTATTTAAGTTAGGTTTTGATTGTTGGTTTATGTAGTTTATATGGATGGTTGGTTATTATGTATCGGAATGGTTTGTGGATTTGATGTAAATTTGGATGGGTTTTTATGTATTGGAATGACTTCTGGGCTACCTGTTATGTATTGGAATATTTGACAATATTTTTAAAGGAAAACTTTATTTTTCAATATCATAGGTTGCCTTTCTTTATTTAAAATGTTGGTAAAAAGTCTGCAAAAATGTAGCCATTGATTCTAAAGTATTAATCTTTATGTGTTGGTTAAAGAATAGCAAAGTGTTGGCATAGGTCTATACCAACACTTTTAATAGTGTTACTACAAAGATAATGGTGTAGCCATAGAACTATAGCAACATCTTATAAGGTGTAGCCACAGATCAGAAAGGTGTTAGCATAGGGGTCTAAGCCTACACTTTTCTCCCATGTTACCAAAAATCGAAAAAGTGTTACCATAGGGGTCTATGGTAGCGGCCGATTTTGTAACACTACCATTTTCGGTGAAAGTGTAGCCGTAGCTGGTTTTAGGCTCTTTCAGCAACACTTTTGGCCCTATAAGCACACTTTTTTTGGCGTAGCTGTAGGTCATATGTGGCGTAGTGAAGTAAAGCATCACTGATATGTTTGAGAGATTTCACAAGTTTGTTACTGAGTTGCAGATGAATGGAAAGGTTTACATCACTAAAGAACTGAATATAAAGTTTCTATTGTCTTCTCCAAACCACCTAGAGCAGAGGGTCATTTCTCTAAGGGAAAGAGATTTGAACAAAATCACATATGATGTGCTCTATGGGGTTTTAAAGACTCATGAACTTGAGTTGCTTCAGAAGTGGGTTATTCAAGCCAACCAAGACAGGATGGTAAACACATCATGTGCCTTGATTGTCAGCAAATCTGTACAAGACCTGGAAGCATCTACAAGTCAGCTGAGAATAGAGGAGATAGTAGATGATGAAGAAACTGAAGTTGAAGTGAATGAACCTGTTGAAGAAAAGGAAGAAGAAGAGTTCTATACTCTTGAAGAGCTAGATGGCATGGAAAACACTTCATATGCTTTCATGGCCAGAAAATTTCCAAACATCAGATTCAAGAGGAACCAACCCTTCAAACCTAAAACCCAAAACCATTCATTCAACAAGAGTAAAGCACCTGTGAAGCCAAATAAGAGTAAATTCAAAACTGGCTATGTGGATAGGTCATCTATGAGATGTTATAGATGCAATGACCTAGGGCATTTTGCTAGTGAATGCAAGAAGAGCAAGGATTCTGCAACTATGCCTTGATGGCCAATTCCAAGGATGACACATCTTCATCAGACTCTCAGGTACCATCTCTCACTACTATAGACATGTTTGTTTCTAAGTACAAGAATATGATTGAACAACTATCTGTTGAAATGTTTAATATTCATACTAGTATGACTGCTGCTAATGAGGAAATTGCTAAACTGTCTTCTAGAAATGAATTGTTAATCAAAAGGAATGAGGAACTTGAGTTAACTGCTATGCAAGTAGAAAACCTTAAGAAAGAAGTTGAATATCTACAGAATAAGGTTCTATGTGCTAGTCAAATTGAAAAGGCTATTAGGGATGAACTAGCTGAAAATGAATTCAAACTGAAAACCTTTAAGAACTCATCTAGTCTACTACAATCCTATCATGAGAAAATCCAAGCTAAACCCAAGGCTGCCATTGGACTTGACTATGTCACTCTTAAACAGAGGAAAGGCTATGCTGTCATTGAAGATGACATAGTTGTTTAGAAGGAAGTGCCTCACATTTTGAAAAAGGCTGAGTCTCCAATTTTTAAAGAATCAACATTTGAAATTGATGAGGCTTCTTACTCATCAAGCAATGTTGAATGATGAGGATGAGGCACAGTCTAGTGAACAACCAGCATCCTCTAAGAGAGAGAGAGTGTCAAGCCAAAAGCCAAGAAGCCTGTAGAAAGTATACCTAGAACTGAGATGCTTGTTAAGTTTGTATCAGCTGAGAAGAATGAATCTGAGAAGAAAGTGGCTAAGAAGAAACAAAACAGAAATGGCAAACTAGGGATTAACAAAGATAATAACTATGCTTATATGCCTAATGCCCCTAGGAAAACCTGTCAAAATTGTTTCAATACCAATCATTTAACTCATGCATTTAAGAAACCTGTTGGTAGTGTGCCCAAACCTTTCTATGATTGTTCTGTGCCCTTAAGACATAGTGATGCTCCATTTTGTGATAAATTTGACTGTATGCCATGCAATATGAATGTTATGACTAGCTGTTTCAATTTGAGAAGGCAATTCATTGATGGTTGTATCAGTCACAATTCTCACACACACTATACAAGGTCAAAGTCTTCAAGTCCTCCTAAAGCTAGGAAGGTACCCCTGTCACCTAAGTCTGAAACCTCAGGTTCTAAGACTTCAAACAGTGACAAGAAGACTAACACCAAGAAAGTTAATAAGCATGTTGTTTATGATAAAACTGTTTCTAAGTCACATGGACCCAAACTTGTTTGGGTACCAAAGGAGAAGTAATACCTTTTTGTTTGCAGGGCAAAGAAAATGAAAAGAAGGTCATGTGGATTTTGGACAGTGGATGCTCAAATCATATGACTGGTGATATGGCCCTGCTATCACAGTATGAGGAGAAGGCTGGCCCAATGGTTGCTTTTGGAGATGACAGCATGGGTAACACATTGGGATATGGCAAGTTAAAAGTTGGTAATGTCATCATTGAAGATGTATCACTAGTCAAGGGGCTCAAGCATAATCTGCTAAGTGTTGGTCAGTTTACTGATAGAGGATTCAAAGTGGATTTTGACAAAGATAAATGTTTGATCACCCACAAGAAGACTGGTGATTTTGCTCTATCAGGAGTAAGAAAAGGAAGCCTGTTTGTTGCCAACATGGACTCTGCAAACAAGGATGAAGTTTGTTACTTTTAATCAAAAGCATCAAGTGAAGACTGTTGGTTGTGGTACAAGAAATTATCACACATGAACTTCAAAGCCATTAATCTCTAGTCAAAAGAGAGTTAGTGAGAGGCATGCCCACACTTGAATTCTGTCAAGAAGGAGTGTGTGAGGCCTGTCAAAAAGGAAAGATGAAAAGATCAAGCCACAAGTCAAAGACAGTGACATCAATAACCAAGCCTCTACAACTAATTCATATGGATTTGTTTGGGCCTGTCAATATTATGTCACTAGGAAGAAAGAAGTATGCCTTGGTCATGGTTGATGACTACAAGGTAGACATGGGTGGAATTTCTAGCATCAAAAGATGAGGCTCCACAAGTAATTATTGAGCACATAAAGAAAGTTGACAAGGAAGCAAAGGCCAACAATGCAAGTGTAATTGCATTGAGAAGTGATAATGAAACAGAGTTCAGAAATGCCATCCTTGAAGCATTCTGCAAAGAGAATGGTATTTCTCAACAATTCTCAGCTCCAAGGACTCCACAACAAAATGGAGTTATTGAGAGAAAGAATAGAACTCTAATTGAGGCTGCTAGAACAATGTTGCTTGATGCAAAGATGCCTACATGTTTTTGGGCTGAGTCTGTGAGCACTGCATGCTATATCCAGAACAGAACCCTCATCAACAAAAACACTGGAAAGACACCTTACAATTTGATGACTGGAAAGAAGCCTACTCTAAAGTATGTTCATACTTTTGGAAGCAAATGCTTTGTACTGAAGGATAATTCAGAATATGTTAGAAAGTTTGATGCCAAGGCATTTGAAGGAATTTTTCTTGGCTACTCTATGGAAAGAATTGCATACAAAGTTTATGTCATCAGTCAAAAGAAAATTATGGAAAGCACAGATGTAACATTTGATGATAGCAAACTACCTGGATTAGAAGAAGCCAATGATGAAGATAAAGATCCACTAAAGTTTGATAATCTAGATGATTCTGATGAAGAGATTGAAACTGAAGTTGAAACTGTTGTTCAACAAACTCAAGTGAATGATGCAAGAGAAGAATTTGTACCAATCAACAGTGGAGAAATAAGCATCCAAGACACACCTATGAATAGTGGCAACTTCACAGGGGGTGGAAATGAGAATGATCATGACTTGGATGATGAAGCGACATCAAGGTTGAGAAATCAGACTGAGCATTCAAGGAAATGGGATAGATCACAAACTGCAGAACAAATTATTGGAGATCCAAATGCAGGAGTGAGGACCAGGAGAGCAACTCAAAATGAGTGCTTCTATGGTTGTTTTCTATCTCCGATGTAGTAAGAAACTTGATGATGCACTGTTGGATCCAAATTGGATTATCGCCATGCAAGAGGACCTGAATCAATTTGAAAGAAACAAAGTATGGGAACTTGTGCCTGCACCAAAGAACAGAACCATTGTTGGAACAAAATGGGTTCTGAAGAATAAGATGGATGAAGATGGTGTAATAGTAAGAAACAAAGCAAGGTTGGTTGCAAAAGGATACTCTCAACAGGAAGGCATTGATTATGATGAGACATTTGCCCCTGTTGCTAGATTGGAAGCCATCAGAATATTCTTGGCATTTGCTGCTCATTCAAACTTTAAAGTTTATCAAATGGATGTCAAGAGTGCATTTCTGAATGGAGAGTTGGAAGAAGAAGTTTATGTGCAACAACCACCTGGCTTTGAGGATCCACATTTTCCAGAATTTGTCTACAGATTGCTTAAGGCATTGTATGGACTTAAGTAGGCTCCAAGGGCATGGTATGATACTTTATCACAATTTCTCCTTGAAAATCAATTCACTAGAAGCACATTGGACAAGACACTGTTTTACAAGAAGCATGGTGATGATATTATCCTAGTTCAGATCTATGTGGATGATATCATATTTGGCTCTACAAATGAGAAGTTGTGTGAGAAATTCTCTAAGCTCATGGAGAGCAGATATGAGATGAGTATGATGGGAGAGTTAACATTCTTTCTTAGATTGCAAGTTAGTCAAAGGAAGGATGGCATTTTTATCAGTCAAACCAAGTACATCAAGGATTTATTGAAGATGTTTGACTTAGAAGATTTCTCACCTGCAAAGACACCCATGGCCACTGCCACTAAATTGGATGAAGATGCTAAAGGCAAGAAAGTAGATATCTCAGTCTACAGAGGCATGGTTGGTTCTCTACTCTATCTCACTGCAAGTAGGCCAGACATCATGTTTGCTACATGCTTGTGTGCAAGGTTTCAATCAAATCCAAAAGAGTCACATTTGATTGCTATAAAAATGATCTTTAGATATCTGAAGGGCACTCCAAAATTGGGTCTATGGTATCCTAAGGACACAGTGTTCAATCTGGTTGGTTATTCTGATGCTGATTATGCTGGATGCAGAGTGGATAGAAAAAGCACTTCAGGTAGCTGCCAGTTTCTTGGACAAATGTTAGTCTCTTGGTATAACAAGAAACAACAATCTGTGTCAACTTCTACAGCTAAGGCTGAATACATAGCTGTTGGAAGTTGTTGTGCTCAAGTGCTTTGGATTAGAAATCAACTTAGAGATTATGGACTTGTGTTGGAAAGAATTCCAATCATGTGTGACAACACAAGTGCAATCTCTATAGTTGCCAATCTTGTCAATCATTCTAGAACAAAGCACATTGACATCAGATATCATTTTATTAGAGAACATGCAACTAATGGAACCATTGAGTTGCATTATGTCTCTACAGATAAGCAACTAGCTGACATATTCACTAAGCCATTAGATGAAGCCACCTTCACAAGGTTGGTTAGTGAGATTGGAATGCTGAATTCTTCAGATTCTGGCTCGGTGAATACAACATCTAGATTGTTGCAGCAGTAAACACTTACTTTATCTAAATTCTCAATATTTTTGGAGTAAGTGTTGGCTGAAATATGATTTATAAATATTTCAAATCTGTTGCATGTGTTGAAAAATCATATTGTATCAACTTGAAATTTCTATGAGATTTTGAGAAAATCACTATTTAATTTGTTAGAATATTTTACATAGAATATGTCTGGTGAATTTTAAAAGATAGTGAAAATTGAATTTTTTATGAGTGAAAAGAACATTTCGATAAGTCAGACTTCTAGAATGATTCAGGACACTCTTGAGTTCTCGAATAGAGTCTTTAGAGAAATCGAACAGAGAAATGCTTGAGTTCTCGAATAAGGTGTTTTAGTTCTCTAATGACTGAGTTCTCGAATACTATGTTTGAGTTCTCGAATCATTTGAAAAGGCTGAATTCTCGCTGAATCTTAACCGTTTTTGGATTTTTATTCAGAATTTTTAAATCACTCATAAAAACATATTTTATTTAATTTAGAATTATTTCTAAGTTAGATAACTGCCAGCTGTGAGTTTCAATCTGCTTGAGATATCGATTAAGCCTTTCTTGACTTATCGAATAGTTGTTTTCTACTTCTCGAATACCTGACTTGTCGATACAAAACATATATCTAATCGACAATTCAAGTACTTCATACTTATATAATTCTACATCCATTCGATTCATTTCATTCGATTTCTCAAGCATCTGAACTCCCAAAACCTCTGAAAACCCTAATCTCAAAAAGCTAAATTTCTTCTTCAACCTTCATTCTTTTCTCTCCTTTCTCTGTATCAATGACAACCGTGAAATTCAACACCAACTTTATCGCCCTAACCAGTGATGTTGAGGCACCCAATGCCAATTTCAAATGCTTTGTGAAGTGGATGTCTGAATCTGACATCAAGAATGCTCTGTCTACTAATCCTACCCTGTATCTAGACCTTCTAGAGCGATTCTTGAACTCTGCTGTCTGTGAGACTAATGCACTTCAGGATGCCACTCTCACCTATACCATTTTCTGCAAAATTCAAGATAAGGACATCACTATTACTGTTGCGGATATGAATCAAGCATTAGGATTAGGCTCTCAACAAGAAGTGTATGACCCACTAGCCACGAATGCTGAGTTGCTAGACTTCTTCGAGTTCATCAGGTACTCAGATGAGATTAAACTTGGGCATCTAAACAGGAAGAATCTAAGAAAAGAGTGGAGCTTCGTGTTTGCAACTCTTCTTCAAGTCTTCACTGCCAGGAAGTCTAGTTATGATCAAATCAGTGCACGTGCACAACAGATAGGCTATGCCTTAGCCTATGGGAGAAAGATAGATGTTGGACAACTTATTCTACAAGAGTTGTATGGGAGACTTGGTAAGAACTCAGCTAAGAGAGGTACTGACATTTTTTTCCCTCGCTTTATTCAATCTGTACTTAATTTTAAAAATGATAAATTGATTGAATTACCTGGGATAGATATTATATTGATTGAAAAACTCAATTCAATGGAAGACATTGTTCTTGCAATGGAAGAAAATGCAAAGAAGAAAGCTAAAGAAGCTGAGGAAAAGATGAAAAATGAGAATCTGCAAGCCAAAGCTCAAGAGATGAATCCAAAAGGATATGGCTAGTAGTTCCTCATAACTTGTAAGAATACTTATGTGTATTTTCTTTGATCAATCTACATACCTGTACTTTTCAAATTCTTATCTTTATGTATGTTAGGCTTGTTATCAGGCATGGAATTGTGACTAAGGGTCTTACTCACAATTTGGGGGAGATTGTTATTCACAGAGACATGCCTTTGTTCATAATATAACAAGCCTAAGTATGTGTAATGCTATGCATTACCTACATGACCTCTTAATTGAGGGAACCTCTAGTTGTAAAGTTTCTGGTTGTTTTTGTACTTGTAATATGCATCAAATTCTAGTTGTGTAACTGTACTTATGAAGTCAAGAATAATGCTTGAAAGAAGTTCAAAGGTTCATGCCTCAAGCAAGAAGATAAAGACTGTTAAATAATCACAGTTGGGATTTGAAGAAATGAAGAATTTGCCTAAGTACCAATTCGAGAAGTATGTTTGTTATGTTCGAGAAGTTTAGCATTCGAGAAGTCAGGGATTCGATATCTCAAAAGACACTATTCGATATCTCTGAATACACTGTTCGATATCTCATTCGATATCTCAGAGATTCGATATGTCTAATACTCTATTCGAGAACTCAAGAAGTCAACAAGTCAAATTGGTATTCGAGTTCTCAAAGAGTCAACAAGTCAAAGTTCTATTCGATATCTCAAGGACTCAGAAAGCTATTCGACATCTCAGGGATTCGACAACTCAAGTGTTCCATTCGACATCTCAAGGATTCCTGGATGACAGAGTTATTTGAGAAGTGATTCGATATGTCAAATATGCAGTATTCGAGAACTCAGAGTTATCTAATACTAGTTCTCGAATCAATCACTTAGTCACTTCTCGAATACATTCTTGGAGACAAACTACTGGAGAAATTGTACAAGTCAGAAACCTGCAACAAGCCAAAGCACTTTATGGACCACAATTTGTAACATGCTTTGGAAAGCCTACAAAGAAGCTTGGAGAGATGTACAAGAGACAAAGAGCTAAAGAAGTGGATCTGAACAGAACTTTACAAAGTCAAATCTGTAGCCGTTTGGATGCTTACTCAAAAAGGATAGACACACAGGAAAGTAAACTTGTTTAGCTACCTTATTTGTAGTAAGTAGGTTGTATTCATGTTCTATAAGAATACAACCTCACTTCCTTAGAGATTAAGTTTTTAACAGTTTTTCAAATACATTGTAAGAGATATCTCTCTGAGAAAAACGAAGCTGAGAATACTACCATTTGCATTCACAGATTGTAGCAAATCTTTATCTAATAAAATATTAGATTAAAGTGATATCGTGTCTTTTGTTGTTCATAATCCGCACCAGTAAATCTACACACACAAACACATATTGTGCTACAAAGATTCAAGAACAAGAAAAAGTTCAAGAATCCATTCACCCCCCTCTGTATTCTTTTACTGTATTCAATACTCAACATTTTCTTCGACGGCATTCGTCCACACTTTGTGGTTCAGGATCAGAATTTATATTGACATCCAATGCCGCAGAATACACAAATACATCATTGGTTATGGCTTTAATTCGATCCCATAATTTCCTGTTATGCGCATAATTTATTGAAATTTCATTATTACTTAATCCCTCATCTTTAGGGATTGATATCTCTTCAGGAGATAATACCACTTCAGGGGTATTTGCTACTTCTGGAGCATGTGCCACTTCAGGGGCATTTTTCTTTGTTTTTCATTTTCGTGGTACAACATCTTTTGCACCGACCGGTCTACCACGCTTCAAGCGCGGATTTGATTCCGTAACCAATTCTTTTGTATTTGCTTTTTGAATTGGTACATCTATTCTAGCTAGAGTATTTACGGCAGGTATATGAGATTTTATTATTTTTCTAGAATCGTTAAATGCGTCAGGCATTTGGTTTGCGATATTTTGCATATGAATAATTCTTTTAACTTCAATTCCACATTGACCTGTACGTGGATCTAGAAAATGTAATCCCGATGCATTTATGTAATGTCAGGATTAGCTTTATTCGAATATTTATCTCCCCCTAAAGGAGAAAACACGGACTCGTCAAAATGACAATCTGCATATCTTGAGGTAAATAAATCTCCAGTTAGTGGCTCAAGATATCTAATTATAGATGTGGAATCAAAACCAACATAGATGCCTATTCTTCTTTGAGCTCACATCTTCGATCTCTGTGGTGGAGCAATCAGTACATATACAACACTTTCGAAAATTTTAAAGTGAGAAATATTAGGAATTTGGCCAAGTACTAGTTGTAGTGGAGAATGTTTGTTATAGGCAGTTGGTCTAATCCTAATAATATTGGTAGCGTGAAGTATTGCATGACCCCAAATAGATGTGGGTAATTTTGATTTCAACAACAACGGTCTTGCAATAAGTTGAAGTCTTTTGATAAAAGACTCGGCTAATCCATTTTGTGTATGTACATGAGGAACTGGGTGTTCAATTGAGATCCCTATAGACATGCAATAGTCAACAAAAGTTGCAGATGTGAACTCGTCGGCATTATTGATGCAATGATCTGGGAATTGAGCTCGTAATTTGATTATTTATGCAAGTAATTTGGCAAAAACATCATTACGAGTTGAGAGAAGACAAACATGAGACCATCTAGTTGAGGCATCAATTAATACCATGAAGTACCTAAATGGGCCAGAAGATGGGTGGATAGGTCCACATATGTCGCCTTGGATCCTTTCAAGAAAATTTTGGACTTTCAAGTTGAACTTTAGTAGGAGATGACCGAGTAATCAATTTTCCTAAAGAACGTGCTGAACAAGAAATGTCATTGCTTGAAAGAACTTTAAGATCTCTAAGAGGATTTCTAGTAGAATTCTCTATAATACGATGCATCATAGAGACACCAGGGTGACCTAATCTTTCATGCCAAAGTGTAAATGATTTTGGATCTATTAGTTTGGAAGCAATGACATTGTGTGACTCAATGGATCTAATTTTCAACATATATAATCCTGAGGAAAGTGAGTGAAACTTTTCTAAGATTTTCTTGTTGCTAGAATTAGCTGAGGTGATAAGAAGATATTCTTTACCAGCCTCGGAAGTGGTTTCGATGTGAAAATTGTTGAGTCGGATATCCTTAAAACTAAGAAGATTTCTAGTGGACTTACTAGAAAATAATGCATTTGGAATACGTAACTGTGTACCATTAGGTAAGATAAAACTAGCTTTTCCAAAACCTTCAATTATATTAGATACACCAGATATGGTCCCAACTTGGGCTTCGGTTTTGGTTAGAAGGGTAAAATATTTTCGGATCTATAGAATCGTATGAGTTGTGCCACAATCAGCAACGCAAATATCCTTTGAAATCATTCTGTGCATAATTAAGAAACACACATTTATTTGATAGAAAACATAACACACTACATAGTTTAAACAAGATAATACACACTGTTATAATAATTTTATGAAACTAATCTTCAGCCTCCCAGATGGGAGTTTCGTTAGGTTCATTCGGACCATTAATGCTTATTCCTCCAGTTGTAACTATCGGGGAATCATCTAGGTTATTGTTGGCGAAATTGGTTTCCACCATTTTTCCTTTTGACTTCTGAGATGATTGGTATAGATCAACAAGATGTTTTGGGATATGACAATTACGTGCCCAGTGTCCTTCCATTCCACACTTGTGGCATGTATTATCCATTTTCCCTCCCTGAGGTGCCTTTCTTTTGCTCTGTTCAGATTGCCACTTCCGGTGACCAGAGCTGTTATAAGGATGAAAATGCCCGTGACTTCGACCTCGTCCATAGTATTGACCTTGGCCTCGTCCACCTCTATGCCCTTTTCCACGTACATTCTGCTAGAATGACATGTTATTTACTTCAGGTAAAGGGGCAGATCCTGTTGGGCGAGATTGATGATTCTTAATCACCAATTCATGATTGTGTTCAGCAACAAGGAGAGTTGATAGAAGATCCCTGAACTAGGTGAATTTCCGCTCCCTATACATCTCAGCTAAGTTGATATTATTGGGGTGAAAAGTTGATAATGTTTTATTGATTTTTCTTTTCTCAGTAACTTTCTCACCGCACATAATGAGCCTAGAACTTATATTGAATAAAGCAGAACTATATGCCCGAACACTATTAAAATCCTGAAGTCGTAGATTAGCCCAATCATTTTCAGCTGTAGGCAGATAAACTAGTTTCTGGTGGTCAAACCTATCTTTTAGATTTTCCCATAAAATATAAGGATCCTCGACTTATAGTTATTCAAATTTTAAACCTTCATGCATGTGGTGTCGGAGAAAAATAATAGAGGTAAAGTTTTCTTCATCCGTGACTGTATTTTCTGCCTTTATCGTATCGCTTAATTTCTTTGAACCAAGTTGCAGTTTTACATCTTGCACCCATGACAAATAATTATCTCCAGAAATGTCCAATGCAACGAACGATAAGTTTGTAAGATTTGTCATACTAAATCTGAATTTAACACACAAATAATTAAACTTAAATTATCAATATAAATATTACATAAATTCTAGTTAATCGGGTGCGTTAACAAATACGCAATAATAAATGTATATATCATTATTATCATTGATATTATAAACAGATCTATGTATGGAACAACAAATGGATTTTCACCCGCCATACAGATGTCTGCGTATACAGGTTATCTCCGACTGATAAATATATTTAGGTAGAAAATCCTTCTCAATTTTGATAGGGCTTCGTGGTGATAACATGTTGTAATATACTAGTTAAAATAAAGATTATTAATAATATTATTACTTGAACAAAAGAGATAAAGAGAGAGAGCAGAGAAAAAGATGAAACTGCCCGGTGCATTTTACTTCTTCCGAATCATGTTATTTATAGGCAATAAAAAGCAATGCAGGGGACAAGTGAATTAAATTAATAACAAAATCTTTTTTTCCAGTATCTAGCTATACTACTATGTGTCTTTGACATAATGTCAATCACGTTTTACAACCAGGGTTCTAAAAATCGCCGAGTCAGCCGAGTACTCATTCCGAGTACTCGTTTTTAACCCCTCGTCCGATCCGAGTTCCGAGTTCCGAGTTTCGGAGTCAAATCGAATTACACTTACTCGTATTTTTAATGTTTATCTATTGGTTTTAATATTATTAAATAATTATTATTAGTATATATATAAAATATATATTATCATTAAATTATAAATTTTAACACATACACATTAAAATATGAATGAATAAATTTAATATATGAGAAAAAAATTAAAAAAATATCCGATTTGTTCTCCGAGTACTCATTCCGAGTACTCTTCGAGTTTCCGAGTACTCGTTTTTCCGGAACAAAACCGAGTCGGACCGAGTTCCGATTTTTACAACCTTGTTTACAACACTTGGGTTTTTTTTTTATTACCATATGGTCATTGTATCCGGTTTAGCTAACTTAGATGGTACTTTGATGGTTGTATAAGCATGTAAATTTCGATGGTAAAATGTATAATTAAGCCTTAAAGTATAGAGTATATACATATACTAGTACTAATTTCTTAACTGTTTTGCTTTATCTGGAGTGTTAGTGGTGTGGTGCATAATTTATTTACCTATAAACTAAAAAAACTATACTACTGCATTTTTTGTTGGAGTAAAAAGTAAAAGGGTTTTGGTTCCTGACAATCATTTGTCAGGGAGATGTTATATAACAATCGGTTTCTAAACCGTTGGATCAACAACAATCGGTTTCTAAACCGTTGGATCGTTGATCCAACGGCCCCCCTGGATTACAAAATTTTTTTACTGTCCGCTATAATTTTCCGTGGATAGGCCTATCCACGGAAAATTATAGCGGACAGTAAATTTTTTTTTTTTTAATATGCTACTACTATTATAATTATATATATAGAGAAAAAGGATCCAGAGATTTATTTCAGGGAACTTTCCCTAAGATATATGCAAAATATCCTTTAAATTATGCTGGACCCGCGGGGTTAATTAAAAATCTCTGAATTTATTAAAATACCCACCCCATTTTTATGTATAAAAATTAAAAATCTCAGGAAACTTACTTGAGATATATCTCAGGCTCCCTACTCTTATATATATATTCTTATGAGTTGTATTTTGTTTTTTAGTTTTTATTTATCATTGTAATAGAAATCGGTGGATTTCTGAAACATCGTTGGTAAATCGGTCAAAATTTTGGAATCGATTCGATTAATTTTGCAAAAATTATCGATAAATTACCAATTTTTCAACCGAATCATCCAATAAATTGTAAATTGATAGCTTAACCGAATAATTCCGATTTCCAAAATCTGTCCGATTTCCGAAATCTACGACACTAGTTTTTATTTATTTATTATGCAACTCAAAGGTAATAAATAATTTGTATTTTGCTCAAATTATTAGCTTTTTCTAGTACTAGGTGCTGGGGTCCCCCTCCATCTTCTTCTATTGCCTTTTTGTTTCATCCCCACACTTAAATTTGTGTGGAAGGATTGATTTTGTTTTTCTGCCCTTTTTTATTGTTCTACACAACTTGTGGTATAATTGCTTGAAAGTTTGACTTTAAAGTTGTAACAGGGATTTACTCATGTTTGTGTGTGTATTGCTTTTGAATCATTGTTTTGACTTGTGTTAAATTCTGAAAAGTTTTGTGAAATCTTGAATATTTTTGATTCGGATGATAAAGGTTCAACCTTTATAAATAAACTTGGATGTGACTTGAAGAAAGTTAAGTTGTTGGATTTAGCAGCATTTGCCATTTGCTTTGCTTTTTATCAGATTATAGATTTGTCAATACTGGAGGAGGGAGGGGCTATGGATCCAATATAAATGTTAGATTAGAGTTTGGATTCAAATGGCTGCAAAGCTTTTACATTCATTTACGGAGGAGAATCCGGATTTGTCAAATCAAATTGGATGTATGACGGGAATCTTTCAGCTGTTTGATCGCCAACATTTAGTCACTGGGAGGCGCATTACAAGACATCCACCAAGACTTCCCTCTGGTATTGTTTTTTTCACCATGTTTATTTTGCTGTTTTTATACATGTTCATTGATGTTCCGTAATTTGTCACATTGTAGAAATTGGTTCATTTTGTCACTTAGAATGTTGAAACATAAACATGTTCAAGCGAGAAAGTTGAGATTGCTGTCTGTATTAAGAAACTAAATGCAGTGCCAAGTTATCAAATCCCTTTTCAAAAATTTGAGTCTTTGATATTTTAACATTTTATCTCCAAGTTTCTTTTTACATACAGGAATGCTTTTGGACGTTCGATCTTTTGATGTATCACTAGTTTCTGAATTAGAAATCGCATAGTCGTGTACCACTATTCATACTCTTGATTTAATTGAATTCTTCTCTATGTACTTCTTCAACTTGTGCATGCATATATATTTCAGTCATTCTGTTTCTGGATTCTGCAGTAGATTTTGAGTAACAATGACTTAGTTCCGACTTACCTGTTATGGATTCCTATATTAGAGAGCTTTGAAGTTCTTCCTCTTAATTGAAAATTAACTTTACGTTTTTTTCATCATTGGATCTTTCTCTAGAATGTAGCATTGATCTCACTATCATATCTTACCTAATATTCTGCAGGTGATTATAGCACTAATGGAACAGATGTAAATAACACACACCACAGACCTTCAGCAGGGGTAAGCACTTTAGTTGTGTTTCATTTAATTACTATTGCTTGGACTGAATTCCTATTTAAGATGTTAATGTTGTTATAAACTAATGTGTATTATATACGATGCATACATGTTTCAAGAAGATTACTGTGTGCATCCTGAATTATAGCAAAAGTTGTGTTTTGTCGCTTCATGATGGTAATACATATAAGAATCTCCTTGCTTAATGTAAGTTTTTATAATTTACTGACATTGGATTCCTCTATACTACACATATGTAAGTCATCAACCCTGTTTAACTAATTTGAGTGGAAGTAGTCCTATCGGCTATCAGTGACTCTCTTAAGTATAAATCTCTGTTGTTGCTGATATTGTCATTGTAAATTAGATTCTGATAACATGTTTCTTTGGCAGGAATATCAGCCGAACAAAAATATTCATGACAAACGAAGACTGTCCACAGAACCGTCTAGACCTTCTTTCTCCTCTTCATCCCGTTCATCTTCTTTTTCTTCTCTTGACTTCAACAGAACAGCTCAACCAGAGCCCATGTTCTTGGACCACATGAATTCTTCTGAAGTTCCTTTAAGGGAACAAACAATGAGGCAATCAAGTGCTTCTCCACATTCTGAACGTCAAAACGTCAACCTGCGTGACGTGGTCAGGGACTGCATGTACAGAGAATTACGTGAGATGTCAGTTAAAAACGCAACTAAAGAGGCGACATCTGAGTTTATGGTGAAGCGGAAGGACTCGCCAAGCCCACTTCATTCATCCAAAATCTGTGATGGAATTTACAGCAATGGCCCTGATGAAAGTCCAAATCTGTCTGTAGATCTCCAGGAGTCTCTTAAAGATTTTGCTGAAGTACGAGATATACGACCTTGGTATTTGGATGAACCTAGTATACTCTCAAGGTCATCATCCTACCAAGTGAGAGATCAATATTCGTATTCAACACCAAATGATGCTCCGCGGTATTCATACGAGGAACGGGGTCGAAGTCACTTATCTTATGGGTCACAAGACAGTGTAAAACAAACCTTGAAGCTGAAGGAAAAGCCAAGACTTTCATTGGACAGCCGAGAGAGTTCAATGCGGAGTTTTAACTCTGACGCACAATCTAGCTTTATGTCAAAAAGTAAGCAAGAGGACAGTGGTAATTTGAGGGAGCACTTACTTCCAGGTATTCAGCAAACATACAAATTTCAGCAACGACCTCCCAGTGTTGTAGCAAAGTTGATGGGATTGGAATCCTTGCCAAACTCTGCATCAAAGACTGAATATATGAGTGGATCTGATCCTGTCATAGAATTTGAAGCCTCTTCTAGGTCCTTAAAAGTGACTGATGTATACAGGCCGATACAAGCAATTGATTCCTCTAGATATTCCTGGAAGGAGCCAACATCACCCCGCTGGAGAAATCCCGATCCAGTTATGAAACCCAAATCGTGGGCTTCTATTGAACCAGCACCATGGAGTGTGCTTGACGGGACTCGAGGTTCTCAGAAGGTGATACCTAGAAATCTGAAATCTTTGCAAAGAGCACCTGGTCCTTTTCCGTCTGTCTACAGTGAGATAGAAAACAGATTGAAAGACCTTGAATTTAGGCAATCTGGTAAGGATCTCAGAGCTCTTAAACAGATACTAGAAGCAATGCAAGTGAAGGGGCTGGTAAATACCAGCAAAGCAGGAAAAGTTACAAACTTTCCAAATCAGCAAGACCATTACACAAGCCCCAATCAAAACACAAAAGCGATGAACGAAAAGCAGAAAAGAAATGATCGTGTTTCTAGTCATACTTCTCAGAGATCTAGTTCTTCAAAATTTTATGAATCTCCTATTGTCATCATGAAACCTGCGAAATTTGTTGAAAAATCTGGTAACCGTACATCAGTAATCCCTCTTGATCGCTTGTCCAATGAATCTGGACGTCAAGGAAATGACTTTGCTGATAAGAAAAATGGTTCGGTCAGGAATGGTAAAGATCAGATTCCCAAGTCTAATGGCAGAGACCATATTGAGACATCTAATGACATGAAAGCTAATGTCAGAACTCCAAAAACACCAATATCAAAGAGGCAACAGCAGTTGCCCAGCGAAAGCACAGTCAATTCTGTAAAAAGATCAGGATCAATCAGCCCAAGGTTGCAACAAAAGAGACTTGAGTTGGAGAAGCGATCCCGGCCTCCTATAGCTCCATCTGATTCTAGTAGATTGAAAAAGCAACCATCAAACAGGAAGCAACTAGAGTCCAGTTCACCTGGTGGGAGACGTCGGCCCAAATCCTTAAACTTGGAGCAATGTGATGATCAAATTAGTGAATTCAGCAGTGAGTCAAGAAATTCAAATTACAGAGACAACGATAATTCGCTGGTTTCTGATGAAGTCAACAGTTCCATAAGACTAGTTGAGATCAATGGCAACCAGAGTCCCGTTATGCAGACTTCCAAGTACTCCCGAGGCCCAGTAGCAAAGGTAGATACCTCTATCTAGTACTCGTATATTATCTGGATATTCAGTTTATCCTAACAAGTAAAAAACCAATTTTCTGTTTAATATCATTTCAGAATCGAATTGTGCTGCAAAATGAAGATGAATCAGTGGCAGAACTTGGTACAACTTCTCCTGAATATCCTAGTCCCGTTTCTGTCCTGAATGGTGCAGTGTATATCGATAATGCACCATCATCTTCGAATCAGACACTAGATGCCAAAGGTAACAAAATCTGAAATTCTATAGTATGATTTGCTAACATAAAGATTTGCATATAAATCTATTGTAAAGCCCATCTCTTCTTTGTGATGGAGCTTTTGAAATGACCCTTCCTTCCCTTTAAACGTTGTATTAAAGAAAATTACAAGCCACCTCCTTTTAAGGCTGTAAAATTGTATAACAGTTTAGGACCTAACATATTTTTGTTTGCATATGCATGAGTGTGCTAATGAGTATTGAGTGGTGGAGTACTTACAAAGCACCAGTCACACTACTCAAGTCACCAATCTCAGTAATTCAAAATACCACTTTGTAGGATAAATTATTTTGTATTTGAGCAATCAACCTATATATGTTTGTAGTTATATGGATTGTATCGGTAAGTATACAAAAAAAAAATTATTAGTTATCAAACTATTATACGTCACCTAGGAAGATCCAAGAACTATGAAAATCACGAACATCTCAATGAGTAGAGGAGCCTTGCTTTGGACTGAAGTGGCCAAGAAATGTACAAATTGACCAATGAATTATATTAGTTACAAATATGAACAGAACATATGATTTTCTTGAATGTGACTTATGGAAGTCTAATGACAATGTAACAGAAGTACAGTGGCATCCAGTTGATAGCAGCATATCTAGCACCCTGGAATCTGGTTTTGAATCCAAGGTTAATCGGAAGAAACTACAGAGCATTGATCAATTGGTACAGAAACTTAAGAGACTAAATTCAGGCCATGATGAGGCTCGCACAGATTATATTGCATCTCTTTGTGAGAACACCAGCCCTGATGACAGATACATATCTGAGATATTATTAGCTTCTGGTCTTCTCCTCAGAGACCTTGGCTCGAACCTGACAACTTTCCAGTTCCACCAATCAGGCGACCCAATCAATCCCGAGTTATTCTTGGTCTTGGAACAAACCAAAGTCAGTAATCTACTCAAGGAAAATTATAGAGCAGGAAAGATTGTCCAGTTGAATCCCGACAATGAAAAAAATCATAGAAAACTCATTTTTGACGCTGTTAATGAAGTTCTCAGTGTTAAGTTGGCTTGCCTCGAACACCCTAAAGTCCCACGGTTAAAACCTCTGATAGTAACACGGAAGACCCTCAACGCGCAAAAGCTCCTGACAGAGTTATGTTCTGATATTGAACAGCTTCAGGCCAAGAAAGCAGCTTGCAGCTTGGAGGACGAGAATGATGGGTTGAAAAGCATCTTGTGGGAAGATGTTCTGCATCGTTCAGAGAGTTTTACAGATTTTCATGGAGAAATATCAGGGTTGGTTTTGGATATTGAGAGATCCCTCTTTAAAGACTTGGTTGGAGAGATTGTGGCTGGTGAGTCTGCTATCTTATGGATAAAGGCTGGCAGGCATCGTAGGCAACTGTTTGTAAAGTAATAGGTCTCAATTGAAATGTCATTATCAAGTAGAAACTGTATCGTACATGTAATCTGTTCATCACCTTTAGTGATTACACCTTTTCTTTTTCCTGGATTCAGAGCTTACTGTTTTGGGCATAAACTGAGTGTATTGTTGAATATTCAGATTTCTAAGAATTTGTTTGCAAGTTTTTCTTCTTCTGATATTGTCAGGTTTCTATGTATGTGTTATGAAGTTATTTTCTTTTGGTGTTGTCTCTCGGTCTGTTTGTTGCCACAGGAAGCTTTTTTGCTGATCATTGCACACCTGCTTATGGCAACAAATCCAGCTATAATATTTGTCAACTGTAATTCTTTGAGAGGGTTTAGAATTTATAAGATTCGATGAAGTTCAACTGGTATATCATGAGATTCATGACACAGAATGCAACACAAACACTTGTAAAAAAAACTCTGATGAATGTTGGAAAGTAAAATTTAACAACAGTAGTACTTAATGTACAGATTTCTGATGTTCTGTTAGTTGAGATAAATGAAATCGAGGAAATAAAATGAAATTTGTACTCCAAAACAGATAAATGTCAAGATTGTTTATTCATTTCTCATTTAATTCATAATAACCTTATTTCACCCCAACATAAATAAATGTTAAGATTGTTTATTCACTTCTCATTTAATTCATAACAATCTCAAATCGACCACTTTAAAAAAGAATGTTCCATTCTCTGTAATATCCATTTTCTACCTAAATTTCATCACAAAAAATAAAATAAAATTTGTGCACTTTTTTTTTTTTCAAAGTCTTTCTTTCTACCTTTTATTTACTTTAATAAATTATGACTGAAAAAAATTTCTTCCTCCAGTCAATTTTTTTTTACTGAAATAAATTACTATTACTTAGAGTCAATACGAATACATTTAGCAAAAAAGAAAAATAAATATATTACATGATCGTGTAAAGATATCAATTGGAATAGAACAATTTGGCGTGCTCATGGCATCACTTCTTAAGTTCTTATATGAAGATTTCACCTGACATGTCTGGTTGGAACTCCAACCTGTTGTTTTATACTTTCTCTCTAGCTTTGAAACAATTTTTATTCAGAGAAATTAAACAATTTTCAAATGTCCACCCATCAACATTTTTCACATCCTTTCTTTTTCCTTATTTCAACAGGAAAAGGGAGAGACCAGGTTTAAGTAATACGTTTTTTTAGTTCAAACTCAAAAATTTATGTAGTTCAATTTCAAATTTTTTGTGTGGATAAAATAGTAATGGCAACTTATGTAATTTTCTAAAATTTAAGGGTAAAATTGTACTTTCACAGGGGGTTTATTCAAGATTGTTTATTCATTTCTCATTTAATTCATAACTAGCATAATAACCCGTGCGAGGCACGGGTCATCCTCTAGCAATTACTATAAATTCTGTATAATTTTACGATTTAAGGATATTTTTGAATATAAATGCACCTTTTATGTTCATACATATTATAATATCAGTATTTTAATTTATGTATTATTTTATTTATGTATAAATCATATGAGCACTAAAAAGAGGATGTTTTGTAGCATATACATATATTGTATAGGTTACAACACAATTTCTTTTAGAACAATGATAAAAAGACATATCATCGATGTGAATAATACTCGTCATACAATACTTTCTAGATAAAATTAGAACGCTTCTTAATATTCATTTCTTTAAATATCTCATCAAGATATAAGTCGCATAGAATTATACTCCGAAATTACGAGAGGGTTGATTCCCAACACTAACATAATTTCATATATTGTTTGCATAAATATTAAAAGGATGGTACTTTTGTAATGTTTAAACATAGAGGGATATTATCGTAAGTTCACAATCATTAAAATGACACTTTTTGCACTTGTGTTGTGGTTGAATATATAGTAATAGATAGATAGATTATGTACCATATTGTGAAACCTAAAATATGACATTTTTAAAATAATACGAGTCACCATTATTTTTACTCAAAAATTAAAGTAATAGTAAAAGTAAGATAATGGAGAGGTCGAGTTTGTTTAAAAGGCTTATTAACTCAAAATAATAAAGTCCGTGCAACACAATGGTTAGTAGGATAAATTGTGAAGAGGAGGTTCTTAGTTCGATTCACCATAAGAATAAAATTTACTCATTTTTTCCATTTAAATAAGAGAGTGACATTTCATGTAATTTTATAACTTGTAAAGTATAACTATAATATCATAGATGATTTATTGGCTCAACATGCCCCTAAAAATCCCCTTGTTATCTTATTATACATAGAAAGAATGGATGGATGTGTACCATATTGTGAAACCCAAAATATAATATTTTTAAAATAATGCGAATCACCATTATTTTTACTCAAAAATTAAAATAATAGTAAAAATAATATAATGGAGAGGTCGGGTTTATGTAAAAAAAAAATTATACTTAAAACAAAAAAGTCAATGTAGCACAGTGATCAGCAGGATAACTTTTATAGAGGAGGTTCTAGGTGCGATTCACCAAAACAACTCATTTTTTTTCCAATTAAAATAATAGTAAAAATAAGATAATGAAGAGGTCGGGTTTATGTAAAAGGTTTTTTAACTTAAAACAAAAGAGTTAGTGTAGCACAGTGGTTAGTAGAATAACTTGTGTAATGAATGTTCTAGGTTTGATTCACCTCAACAACTCAATTTTTTTCATTTAAATAAAAGAGTGGCATTCACAGGGGGTTTATTGGCTCAAATTATCTTCATGTTGCTCTATTATCTATACTATTATATTAAAGCCGAAACATTGAAAATTTTAGTTTTCGGTTTGGTTATCCTATTAATTTTGGTTTTCGGTTTGGTAATCCAATTTATTAAAATAAATAATAACATAATATAATTAATGGTAATTAACCAATTGCCTTCTTCACATTTACTTTTAGTTGAATATGTTACCTTTTATAAACACCTAAAAAAATCAATTGTATCATATTTTTCAATCATTAATATTTTCTTTCTAATTAAAACATGTTACCATTTTGATTTAAAACTAATCTTATAATCATTAATATATACCCGAAAATATGGTCAAAAATATCACATCATATTTTCTAATTATTAATAAAATATATTATAAATCCATATACATTGTTTATAATAGAGAAACATTAGTATAATTCATAAACATTATTATGTTAAATTATGATTATATAAAAATATTATTGTAATATTAAATAAAATTTATAACATAATAAAAGAAACCCGTGCATCACGGGTATTGAAAGTTTGTCAGTTCGATTTTCAGCACGGTCATCCTAATTATTAAAATAAATATTAAAATAATATAATTAGTGATAATTAGACGATTGCCTTTTTTTTAATTAAAAGAGGTTTACTTTTAACTGATTGATGATATTACCATTTATAAATACCTAAAATATCGAATATTCCAATCAATAATATTTCTTTCTAAATAAACATGTTAACTTTTAATTTAAAATATAATCTTACAAATATATCCAAAAATATAACACTATATCGTCTAATCACTAACAAAATATAATAGAAATATGTACAAAACGAATAATGACCGTTAGATTTTTAATAAAAAATCAGAACCGTTAGATCTAATAATTAGATATATTATATGTTTAAATTAATTTACTAAAATTTTAAGGTTCGAATTGTGTCAACGACATATTTTTTAAACAATTTTATAATATAAGTTTTAAACCACAAAATTTTGCAAACGTTAATGTATACCTAAAAATATTACACCATTCTGATGTTAGATGTTTAGTAATTAATAAGAACTATTAGATGTAATTATAAGGCATATTTTATGATTAAAGTACTTTACTAAAAATTCAAGTTTCGAATCCCATCAACGACATATTTAACTTAATATTCTATCATTTAAATTTTAAATCATTCATATTACTAGCCTAAAATCCGTGCGATGCACGGATTATTTTTATATTATATAAAAAAAATCATTAATTAAAATTAATTTTTTTAAAACATGAATTTTGGAGGCTTACTTTTTTATATGAGATGATTTGATAATAATTATATAAATGTTATTCGTGATATTTCTAGAAATGTAGGGATTTAGTTAGAAAATATAAAAAAGATGATAGGTTTTAGTTAAAAAGAATAATCAATTAATTATTAGTAATTATAAAATTATTACTTCATTTTATTAAATAGAATGTCTGTGTCCTGATTAGTAAAATAGAGAATTTAGTTAGTGAAAATTAAAAAGGTTAGGGCTTTTTTCATAAATAAATAGGAAAAAGTAAATTTTTGCAAATTTGCTATCTTTAAGAATAGCTATTTGCAATATTACCAACCTAAGTTTCAAAATTGCAAAAATACTAGGTCCCCCCTCCTCCCTCACTTTCTCTCTCCTCCTGTCCAGATAAGTCGGCGACTTGTGTCCTTTTTTTTTTTTTTTTTCTTCTTCTTCTTCTTCTTCTTCTTCTTCTTCTTCTTCTTCTTCTTCTTCTTCTTCTTCTTCCAGATGGGTGCTATTTTGGGTTGGATGGCCCCGCAGGGGAAATATTCAACTTAATGCAACCACATTCAACTAAATGCAACTAAATTTCTGATTTCAAGTTCCATTGTTCAATTGTCATTTTCGACCTCTTTTTTGAACTCTAATATATATATATATAAATGGAACTTGAAATCAGCAACTGAATGCAACCACATTCAACCACATCGACTGCAACAGACTTCAAAACTTTTTTTTTTTTAATGTGGGATGATTTTGGGTTGCATGGCCCCGCAGGGGCATATTCAACTTAATGCAACCACATTCAACTAAATGCAACTAAATTTCTGATTTCAAGTTCCATTTTTCAGTTGTCATTTTCGACCGCTTTTTTGGACTCTAATATATATATATATATATATTAGAGTCCAAAAAAGAGGTCGAAAATGACAACTGAAAAATGGAACTTGAAATCAGTAACTGAATTCAGTTGAATATGCTCCTGCTGGGCCTTGCAACCCAAAACCACCAAAATTAAGGTGGACTGCTTTTGGGTTCCAAGGCCCCGCAGGGGCATATTCAACTAAATTTTAATGTGGTTGCATTTGGTTGAATATTACCCCTGGCGGGGCCTTGCAACCCAAATCCACCAAAATCACCCACCTTTAAAAAAAGTTGAATGTTGTTGCATTTGGTTGAATATTGCCCCTGGCGGGGCCTTGCAACCCAAATCCACCAAAATCACCCACCTTTAAAAAAGTTGAATGTGGTTGCATTTGGTTGAATATTGCCCCTGGCGGGGCCTTGCAACCCAAATCCACCAAAATCTTAAAAAGTTGAATGTGGTTGCATTCAGTTGAATGTGGTTGAATGTAGTTGAATGTGGTTGAATGTAGTTGCATTCAGTTGCATATTGTCCCTGGCGGGGCCATGAAACCCAAATAGCATCCCGCCTTTAAAAAAAAAAAAGTGGTTGCATTCAGTTGAATGTGGTTGAATGTAGTTGAATTCAGTTGCATATTGCCCCTGGCGGGGCCATGAAACCCAAATAGCATCCCGCCTTAAAAAAAAAAAAAAAAAGAAAAGTAACAGGCGGCTGAAAGCAGGAGGGAGGAAGGAGGGAGGAAGGGTGGAGGGGAATTGGAAAGATGGTATTTTTGCAATAAATCTTTTTTCTTTTTGAAAAGATGGTATAGTTGCAATTTAATTAGAAAGATGGTATTTTTGCAAAAATCATTTAAAAAGTTGGTATTTTTGTCAAATTCCCAAAAGGTTATATGTTCTAGGTGAAAAGGGTAATTGATTAGTTTATAGTAATTATAATTGAATTACGTTATTTTACTAAATATAATTGTTAGTAATATTTTTAGAAAATGAGAAAATAATATTGTCCGTGGTATTTCTATTATAAAAGGGATTTTAGTTAGAAAATATAGAAAAGATGATATGTTTTAGCTGAAAAAGGTAATCGGTTAATTAATAATATTATATTATTATTATTATTTTATTGTATTAAATAGAACCGTCCGTGATATAATTGAAAAAAATATAGATTTTAATTAGAAAAATAGAAAGGTAACGTGCTTGATTTACGTGAAAAAAGTAATTGATTAGTTTATAGTAATTATAATTTAATTATGTTATTTTACGAAATAAAATTGTTCATAGTTTTTAGAAAATGAGAAATTAACGTTACCCGTTATATTTCTAGGAAAAAAAAAGGAATGTAATTAGAAAAAATAGAAAAGATGATATATTTTAGCTCAAAAGGTAATCTGTTAATTATTAGTATTATAACGTTATTATTTTATTTGTATTAAATAGAAACGCCTGTAATATAATTAGAAATTATGGAGATTTTAGTAAAAAAAAAAAAGAAAAGAAAAAAGGTAACGTGTTTTGCTGAAAAAAGGTAACCGTCCATGATATAATTGGAAAAAGAGAGATTTTAGTTAGAGAAAAAAGAAAAGGTAATGTGTTTTGACTGAAAAATGTAATTGATTAGTTAATAATAATTATATATAATTATGTTATTTTTTAGCTAAAAAGGTAATTGGTTAATTATTAGTATTATAATATTATTTTTATTTTTATTAAATAGAAACGCCTATAATATAATTAGAAAAATGGAGGTTTTAATAAGAAGAAAGAAAAAAAGGTAACGTGTTTTGCTGAAAAGGGTAACCGTCCATGATATAAATGGAAAAAGAGAGATTTTAGTTAGAGAAAAGAGAAAAGGTAACGTGTTTTGACTGAAAAAGGTAATTGATTAGTAAATAATAATTATATATAATTATGTTATTTTATTAAACAAAATTGTTCGTAGCGTTTTTAAAATGGAGAAATTTTAGTTGGATAAAATGTAAAAGATATTCTATTTTAAATGAAAAAGAAAATTATTTAGTTATTGAAAAATAAAAAAGGTTACATGTTTAAACTGAAAAAGGAAATTGATTAATAAATGAGAAATTTCAGTTAGATAAAATATAAAAGATATTGTATTTTACCTGAAAAAGAAAATTATTTAGTTGTTGAAAATCGAAAAGATAATATGTGTAACTTTTAATAGGAAATTGATTAGTTAGTAGATCTGTAATTGAGTAAGGGTAATTAGGTAAATTCAATAGGTACCATTGAACCAAACTTTTAATGTTTCGGTTTTTATATAATAGTATAAAAATTGAGTAAGGGTAATTAGGTAAATTCAATAGGTACTATTGAACCAAACTTTCAATGTTTCGGTTTTTATATAATAGTATAGATTAACTAAATTATATTAAAATAATATTAAAATAACTTTCACAAAATAATTATTATATAGAAACATAACTATAGCATAAAATAAAATTTATAACATATTAAAAGAAACCGGTTCGGTTTGGTTATCCTAATTATTAAAATAAATAATAAAATTATTATATTACAAAAACAATTTAAAAAGCTAATTACTAATGTTAACGTAATTATATTCCGATTAAAATTCCTTCAGCCACATGGAGGTCTTCTGCTATGCTCCAACAACTCAATTACCCATTTTCTTTAAAGATTTTACATCTAATTAAAACACTTTATCTTTTAATTTAAAACTAATCTTACAATAATTAATATATATCCAAAATATCACACTATATCTTTTCGTCATTATTTTTAATAGTATTTTTTTAATTAAAACAAGTTACTTTTTAATTTAAAACTAATCTTGCGATCACTAATACATCCAAAAATATCACACCATATATTCAAATCATTATTTTTAGTAATAAATAAGAATCGTTAGATCTAATAATAAGATATATTATAATTACTTTACTAAAAATTCAAAGTTCGAACCCGTCAACAACATTTTTAATTTAGAATTTTACAATATAAATTATTAAAAATAATGATTATATAAAAACATAATTATAATGTTAAATAAATTTTATAACAAATCAAAATAAACCCGTGTTTCGCACGGGTTATAAGCTAGTATATAGAAAGAGATAACCTTATTTCACCCCAACATAAATAAATGTTAAGATTGTTTATTTACTTCTCATTTAATTCATAACAATCTCAAATCGACCACTTTAAAAAAGAATGTTCCATTCACTGTAATATCCATTTTCTACCTAAATTTCATCACAAAAAATAAAATAAAATTTGTGCACTTTTTTTTTTTTCAAAGTCTTTCTTTCTACCTTTTATTTACTTTAATAAATTATGACTGAAAAAAAATTCTTCCTCCAGTCAAATTTTGTTTACTGAAATAAATTACTATTACTTAGTCAATACGAATACATTTAGCAAAAAAGAAAAATAAATATACTACATGATCGTGTAAAGATATCAATTGGAATAGAACAATTTGGCGTGCTCATGGCATCACTTCTTATATGAAGATTTCACCTGACATGTCTGGTTGGAACTCCAACCTGTTGTTTTATACTTTCTCTCTAGCTTTGAAACAATTTTTATTCAGAGAAATTAAACAATTTTCAAATGTCCACCCATCAACATTTTTCACATCCTTTCTTTTTCCTTATTTCAACCAATCTCTAGTTTCTTAGAAATCTTTTATAAAAGATTTAACCAAGAGTATTAAATCGAACCCAAATACTACCTTTCGGTTAAACTAAATTACAACTTCAAAATGAACAAGACCAATATTTTTTCTGCCCTAATAAACCCACATGTTTCTTCTCCACTTAACTCTAACATTACTGATTAATTAATGAATTCCAACAAAACAACAAAGAGATAAACATACCACAACAGCAGATCAGATGAACATTGTTAAGTAAGACAAAAGGAAAATCAAACTGCTTAGTCCTCGATATTTATTTTAGCTAAAATCTTCCAAGCCAAAATCACAAAAATCAAACTATGAAAAATAAACATAAGAGCTCAGTCATTGACATAACTTCATGTTTTATGCGCTAGTGAGCAACTCAGTAAATAAAATACAGTTAATGGGAGGAAGAGATCTTCCTGACAAGTTCTTGAGTAGAGAAATTTACATGGTCTTGGGTCTCAATCTGTCATGATCTTCAGATAGCCATGAGATCGCCAAAACTCCGCATGAAAATGATAGAGCCAGCAAAAAGACCAATTGCACGAAGCAATTTCTGCAAACAAGTACAAAACTGTTATCAACTCATCATCGCTTTAGCAAAATAGCTCAGGCATCAGCACTAAAATTTAACAATACCAATAAATAGGAACAGTGTAAGACATGCCAACTTTAAGGAGCCTAGTAAGTTGACAGAGATGATGGTTATGCACACAATAAAACAGTTTCTGTTAGTTATTTAATACTCACAATCATTGAAACCAACTTGTGTGCTCCTGTACAATTACAGTAGCATCCATGAGTAAAAATGAACAATGTAGATACTGAAACATCTCTAAATAAGTGTGCACCTAGGGAGCACGAGTGTGGAGGTACGGGTGCGCGGTACGGGGCACGGGGATACGACAATTCAGCAAATTTCAAAATATCGGGATTCAGGTGCGGGGGATACGGTAAATTTTAAAATATTAGAAATGTATATTTTATGTATAATTCAGTAATTGTATTTTAACTAGATAATAAAATAATAATTTTATCATCCTTAGTATTCAAAAGACAGAGCCCTATGTAAAATTTTACCACAGGAATCAAAACTCTAAAAGACAACCTCAACCACATTTACAAGATACCAACACCCACTTTCATGCAAAATCAATTTGGAATGATTGAAACAAACAAAAATATAAACCTAAGAAAATGAAATAAGATTTACAAAAAAAAAAAAAAATACAGCAAGCTGTATAAAGATCAACCCTAAAGAGTAACAAAGGCCAAGTTCATTGTGCCGAGCACGTTGAGTTGTTGACTGACTTAATGACAGTGAGGCATGCAACAAAATACTTTACGTTAGTACCTTAATGTAACATCCAGAAAAAAATCCAGAAATTGTAGAAATAAAATTAGGAGCACCATAAGAGAATAAGATACTAAATAATCTCTAAAAGAGTGTGCACATATTGATTAGCCGTCCACCGAGAAGTTAATATTTCTACCGTATGCACATGCACCCCCAACTTTAACATCTCCTAATACAGAAAAGTATGCATAAACATACATTTGTGTCTAAAGTAGAGATAAGTTCAAGATACATCTTACCCTCCTCACCCCTTCCTAGATATCACTCCAAAGCGGATACACAAGGTGCATTTCAGGATCGCAAGACATAAAAGTATATGAAAACAGATTTTAAACCAGTATGGCTCACTATAGCACTATGTGTTATAGAGTAAGGAAAAACACACATTTAATATACCGGTATTCCAAAGCACTATTGCCAACAAACACAAAAGGATTAATCCAAATTACTAACACGCAATTCTATGCCAAACCAATTTCAATTATTGAAATAGAAAACAAAATAAGCCCAAATATTAGAATTAAAACCAAGTTGTTGACGAGAGTTGGGGGGAGGGAGAGGGGGGGGGGAGAGAGAGAGAGAGAGAGAGAGAGAGGAGGGGGGAGAGATAGAGGGGGAGGGGGAGAGAGAGGGGGAGGGAGAGAGGGAGAGAGAGAGAGACAGAGAGAGAGAGAGAGAGAGAGAGAGAGAGAGAGAGGAGGGGGGAGAGATAGAGGGGGAGGGGGAGAGAGAGTGGGAGAGAGAGGGGGGAGGGAGAGAGAGGAGAGAAGGAGAGAAGGAGAGAAGGAGAGAGAGACAGAGAGACAGAGAGACAGAGAGAGAGAGAGAGAGAGAGAGAGAGAGAGGGAGGGAGAGGGAGAGGGAGGGAGGGAGGGAGGGAGGGAGGGAGGGAGAGAGAGAGAGAGAGGAAGAGAGAGAGAGACCTTGTTCATCTCCCACTTTGGAGGGTTGTGAACTTGATCATTATAGAAAGCTTTTATCGATTCCACTGATACCATACTCTCTGCCATTGCAATTTCCAATTCCAAGCGAGGATAGAAATAGCTAGGGTTCTTGATTCAGATTTCAGGGGATTTGTGACTTGTGAGTATCTGTATATGCACGTACGTATCTGTGTGTTTATACTGGGCTGATTGTAGTAAGTGTTGGCTTCTAATGGGCTCACTACGGGTTCAACCAAGTCCATGTACGATTAATTCAATCGATAACATTAAATGGTAAAATTATTTGGTTGGTAAAAATGAAGTGTGGATGTAATGGAATAAAATCATCAATCAATCAATCATCAATCAATATTAATATCATCAAAAAAAAATTTTTGCCACATCATCAAAATATTTATTAAGTGCTTTTATTAAGATTTTATTAATAAAATATCTTAATAATATTTTTCTCTATTTCAAAGCACTTGAAAAACTTGACACAAAAGGTTTGAACGTTTACATTTCATCTTTATTTATTTATTGTTAACTAGTTTTATACTCGTGCAATGCACGGGGTAGTTTATAAATATTATTAATAAATTTTACGTTAAATTTTGTTTTTTCTAATTTTTTTGAGATATTTATAAAACAATATTTACAAATTTCATTAAACTGATGATAGTTATTTTATTAACATAACTTTTAATATTTTAATTTTTGTTGTACTTTTTTACTTGAAAATTCTTATTTTTCTAATTTTAAAATTATTAAACTTATAATTTTTTATATTGTGTTTACTCGTAACTTTATCATACTCTATAGAATTATTATTTGATTTTCTTCTGAAAAATTCTAAAATAATGTCTATAAATCCTTTTCACAATTTTTGAAATAAGGTGTACAATTTAATTATACTTTTAATTTCTATCTAATAATATTTAAAATTTTAAGTATTAATAATATTTTTGAAATGACATATATGCCCTTGACGACCAAAACATACCATGTAAACCTCCTTACGCCAATTATATATAGGATGTAATTGTTAATTTGTCATTATTATTTTCTCATTGTTCTTGATCCTAATATTCCAACGTCTTCTTTTAATTAATTCAATCAAATCTATTTGTTTAAATATATGTATTTATTATAACGGGTGTCGGTCTAAGAAAATGTGACACAAAATTGACGTAAAAAATAAGTATATAGTTTATTTTATTGTATATATATACATTAAATTTTTTAGGAATATTTATCTATTTTTCTAGAGCTCCTCTATTTTCAATAATTGAAATAAAAACTTTCTTCTTTAGGCCCTATTTTTTAGAAAATAAATCAAAGCTTCCTTTTTTAACATAAACATTAACATCTTCGAAATAGAAAAAGTTTTCGAATTTGTAGCAAAGAAGAAGTAAAATAGGGTGAAGGTCCTTTTTGTCCACCAGAAAAGATATGTTGCCCAAATTACCTTTTAGCGGTAACTGTGGCCCTAAATGACCACCATAAGCGCATGTATTTCATGCGTGTAGGCACTTTCCTTTGCTTTTTTAATTTCCTCAGTTGCATAATACTAAAATTACCTAATAAATACTCCCTCAGTCCCAAAATGTAAGACCCTCTGACTTTTTCACGTATTTCAATGTGCTCGGACCGGGTACTTGTGAATTATATTTTTTAAATTTTTTTCGATTTGTATAAAAATATAGAATCTATATTTTTATACAAAACAAAAAAAATTAAAAATAATATCTATAAGTACCCCGTTCAAGTACATTGAAATGCGTGCAAAAAGAAGAGTGTCATACAAAATGGGACGGAGGGAGTAATAAGCAATAAAAATGATATTTGCATGCATATGTTGGATATGTGAACACAGTACCAGCATACATGCTAAAGAAACCCGTCTTCACATCTTCAACAAGCCACCCTACCTATACGCATTCAGCAGTTACGTAGGTAACCTACACGCATCCAGGAAGAGCGTGGACAACCCATCTCCTATTCAGAGTGACATGAACACGCATGTGAAGAAAACGTAGCCAAGGTACATGCATTTGCCAAAAACGTGTGACTGATGACATGAGTATCTTGCTAGCAAAGTACACGCATTCGTGAGAGGCGTTGGAGCATTACACACATATGGGGAACTTATGCATACTTAGGTGAAGCATAATCCATGCACAAGCATGTGTATTCATCCCACCTACGCCCATGCCTCATGCTAAAAAGCACACAAGGGTAACATGGAGCTTTGTTTGATTTAGAACACGCATGTATGTCAAGCGAGGTTGGTGGGTAAACATGACCACAATCCCGGAAAAATAGTATATAGGGCCTCTAATTATAGATAATGGGTATTTAGGGCAATTTCTCAGTAAAATATATATTCAAAATAGAAAGGAAATTTTGTATTTCAGAACATCCTTTTTTTAACATTAACATCTTCAAAATAAAAAAAAATTGAATTTGTACGGAAGAAAATTCAAATTTACATATTCGAAATAGAAAAGAAATTTTATATTATATATATATATATATATATATATATATACAATTATCGGTTCTAATGATCAAATTTATCACCAAGTTTGTAACACATTTTCTTGCTTCTGTTTGCTTTTGTCTTCGATTATTTTTTTTAGTTTTTTTATTCACTCTTATTTTATTTAATTTTCAATGTACATGACTACGTGTGTGCTCCATTGATTTTTTGAGATTCTTAGGTTGTTTTTTTTGTTGGTTTTTAAGGTTTAAATTTACCGATTTAAAATTTTTTTCCTTCGTTTTATTTTTAAATTTATGATTTTATATGATTTTTGTAATAACCCTGAATTTTATTAATAATTTCAATGTCGAGCCTCTCCGAATAAAAATTTGGTAAATTCGATTTTTTTATTAATTTTAGGATTGTGTACAAATATTTCTTTATTTTAAGACACTGCGATATCTCACCAATTATTATTGCGATGATTATAGTAAATTATTATTATTATTATTATTATTATTATTATTATTATTATTATTATTATTATTATTATTATTATTATTATTACTATCTTACAACAACTATTACAATTAGGATTTTAGGAATTATTAGCAAATATTATAAGGAATAAAAAAAAATCTCATACTTAGGAAATGATTTAGTGGGTAAGGTTTTATTAAAATTTGGGATTTAGAGAGCAAACCCAAGCTTAATGGGTTAATTGTTGGAGCCCAGGTATGTTGTGATAGCCCATTAAAAGTCCACTAAGTATTAAATATATGTATAAGATTTTGAGTAGTAAAAAGGAAGCTATCCCCTCTTTGTTATCTCTCGGCAAAAATTAACAAGACACACACACATCCATTTTCCTCCATTAAACAAAATCTTGCAAAGCTCTCAATCACATGGATTCTATCCCATTCTTACATGCAATTAGAGAATTGGATAGCCCTTAATTAGCTCTACATATTGATATATATATTTAAGGAGTTTCGAGAGTTGGATTTTCAAACCAAATTCTAAAAGTTTGATTTTCAAAGAGGGTATGAGTTTTATGTGTTTAAAAACTTTTTTTTTTGTGTTCTACGTGAATTGATTGTGTTATTGTAATTGTGTTGTAAAGGTCTGGATTCACCTTCGAAGAGGTATCTGCTATTGCTGTAGAGAATACTACAAAAAAAAAAGAATAAGCCCATCTTATGACACTTATGGAAAGACCAACGTGCCCTGTATGCTGCTGAATATGGAACACTCCCCATTTAGGAGGAAGGGCGGTGAACAGCTGCCCAAAAGAAAAATCGCCTGGAAGTCGGTCACAACTTGTTGAATGACAGACAGGAGTTCATAGTGGGGGATGGATTAAAAAAGGTTTAGGGATTTTATTGATTAAATTAGGGGATAATAATTACTAGTGTAGTATTGAATTGTTTAGCTTAATTGATATGATTTGGGTGTTGTAAGTAATTGGGGTTTGTGTGTTGATGGGAATCAGGTACTGCATGTCGGAGAAGGAAGAGGGGAAGGGGAGTCACCACCGTGGCGGCGATGATGGCCGACGGTGGTGGGTGAGCAGCAGGAGACGGAAAGAGGGAGAGATAAGGCGGAGAGAGAGAGAGAGATATGACGACGAGAGGAGGGGAGAAGGAGAGAAGTGAGATCGAGAGATTGAGAGAGGGTGGAGAGAGAGACAGAGAGTGTGAGAGAGATAAAGAAGAGAGCAAAGAGATCGGGAAGGGAGAGAGACAACAACGGAGAAGGATGGGGCGGTGGTCACCGCCGGCGTCGCCGTGGCGTCCAGCCGGTGGCTGCCGGTTGTTCCTTAATTGATTAAGGCCTTGCTCCCGAGTATTTTTAAGGAAGGAAAGCAAGTGAAAAGGAAGTAAAGTAACATAATTTACCTCTGTGTTTGTGCTCCCGAGTTTTTTTTAGGAGCGAAAGCGAGTGAAAGGTAAAGCAAGTTTTGTAAACTTTCATCCCAAAATTGGGATGAAAGTGAAAGCAAGTGAAAGTAACTTAATTAAAAACATTTGATATTACATATATACCCTTATCATTTAAAAACATTTGATATTACATATATACCCTTATCATTTAAATGAGACATTTTATATCTAAGGATAGAATTGTAATTTGACAATCATTTACATGCTTTCCTTCCTACTCGGGAGCACGTGAATGAAAGTAGTTTCACTCATTTTTTATTTATGCTCCATCTAACTCGGGAGCAAGTTGATGAAATATATTTCACTTGCATTACTTTACTTTCACTTACATTACCTTGCTTTTCCTCCCTAAAAAACTCGGGAGCAAGGCGTAAAGTGAGGGCTTAACAAATTGGAGTATATTGATTTAAATGAGAATTTTGTAAATTATAGCAATAAAATAAGATAAGTCTTTAAATGTAATAATAAAAACATTAGAATTATTAAAAGCGGGATGAAAATAGTTTCTTGCATGATTTGATTTTTAGAATAAAATGGGAGAAAAGAGATCGGTTAATATTTTGGTTGTTATTGGATTTGATTGAAATGTTAGGAATATTAAAATGAGAATAAAATGGAGTTTTAATTATAAAAAAATAAGATAGGATTATTAAATTGATTTAAAAGAAAAAAAGCAACTTGTATTATTTGGTTGAATATTAAAATGAAAGAGAAATTAGAAGTTAGTGAGATTAATAAAATTAGGATTACTTTTAATAGAATTACATTCTTGGTTAAAAGTGGGAATAATGATTATGAATTTAAATTGAATAAAAATGGATTCTTGGATTATTTTATTTTGAGAATAAAACAAAGATTAATATCATTGTTTCTCTAAAAATGGATTTTATTAAATTAGAGAGTTTTAGATAAATTATAGAGACTTGATACGAGATAATTTAATTTAGAAGTATGTGTTGATTAATTAATGGTTAGCAATTATTTAGAAATAATTAGAGACCTTTTTAGTGAGAAAATTCTCTTAAGAATAATAGAGCGAGATTTCCACGTATAACTTTATTTCAATTAATTTGATTTCATAAGACACGATTTATTAAAATGTATTAGGGAAACGAGTAGAGCCTCCACTCTAAGAAATATAATATTTTGTGAATAATGAGTTAATGAGATTTTAAGGAGACGGAAATATTTCAACTTATATTCTTCGAAATTTCTTGATTATCAAGGACATGATTACCGAGTTATTTTGGCATTACGTGATTAATTTCTACCCGAGTACTAAAATCATTTTGATTATTTATTATAGAGATTCTTTATGAGAATTGAGATTTTCGCTCGCGGGTAACGCTTTTTATTTATTCGGTACTTTTAGCGTTGAGATAGAGCCAAGTTCATTCCTACCCTAACTCTCGGAAATTTTGTATTTCTGTTCGTATTATTTCATTCCTTATTTATTTTCGAGCTATCAATTATGAGATTTATTTGTTGCTCTTTAATGATACGATAATTTCTTTTGAGCACTATTTTCTAGCTAAATATTACGTTACCGTTAAGATTAGTTTACTTGCGAATTTTATTCCCTATAAGCGTAGAAACAATTTTGTTGCTATCGGGTCGATCTCATTAATTCGAGATGATTATTTATTTTGATTCAGTGGAACTAGTCTCATTCGTTCGAGATAGTTAAATTCATTCTTTTCAGTCGAATTTATTGTACAAATTCGACAATAGTTATTGATTATCTTTCAGCTGATTCATCTTTCGAATCAATAGATAAGGAGTTATAAAAATTAGTATCTTTAGAGTTTTACTCGTTGATCAAGTGAAAAACATTCTATTTAATGTTCATCAATTGTGAGTATTATAAATATTCGATTGGTACTATTTGCTCAGTACGACTCAAAATATTTCGTTTTTAGACTATTCTCATTATTTCGAGATAGTTGCCTTTCTTGGCAGAGGTTGGCATTTTGTTCGTGTCAACCAATAAAACATGTTTATTGAGAGTTACATCAATCCATTGTTCGGATTGGTGGCATATTGAGTAAAACTGGCAGTCCGCCAGATCAATCAAGTATTTCCCTGTGAAGTTTATTACAAAATATCAGTTCATTAAATGTTTGGGAATTCTGTATTCTACTGGTCAATTTTGGGAAAGAGGTCCATTATGGAGAAAGAGAGACTCGTGTACCTTTATATGGACACGAGAATATTTTAGGCACAATGATGCCAGGGTTGATATAATAACCCATTATGATGCTAGCATTCATACCTATATATTATATTTTGTTGATATCGTATTGTAGCCGTGATCGGGCGAAGTGCGATGTCATAGGAGGACGGTATTCTCGATCGGATAGTTGATCGCCCCGCCAAGATACCGAGGATGGAAGACCAGTTATTCATTTCTCATGAGTCATCAGAGTTACACCAAATGAGTCTTTCGTGTATGCTATTTTCGAGACGAGTCTTGAGTCAAATGTCAGATTACTGATATCCGATTGTTCATTAAAATTTCGAGTATTTCTTTCGGTAAATCTTATTATATTTATATACCGAGCAAGGAGAGAAATTACTGAGCACCATCGTTGCTCATTCTTGCTTTACAACATTTGTTCAGCTGTCAAGAAGGAAATAGGTGAGCCGTCCAGTCAGAGGCACAAGGGGAAAGAGAAAGCTCCGGGCTATGGTGACAAGGACTAGAATGACCAGCTAGACCTTGTTATCTTTTCTACTTTATAGACATGTGTAAGATATTATTCAGAGATGTAATAAATCGCATTGTAATAATGTGCGAGACCGATCTTGGATCTGCGGAGTGGGACACTTATGCTTTGTTGTAATAAATATTTTGTTTTATTATTGAGCTAACGTGTGTTGCAGGATATCGAGACAATGTGACGACCTGGGTCCCCGGTCAGGGCGAATTTGGGGGCGTCACAATTTTATTTATAATTATGGATTATTAGTAACTTTGGATTTTGTAGTTTGTATTTTTTTTGTTAGTGATCTCGGTACAAAGACACCTATCGTGTGTACAAGAATTAGGAGATCTTTCTTGGCACAAAGGTTTCAACTTTTACCATTCCCTATTTATTTATTTATTGTTAATTTATCATTATTATCTTCTAATTGTTCTTGATCAACGTCTTCTTTTAATTAATTGAATCAAATCTTCTTTTAAATCTATATTTATTTATTACAACAGGTGCCGGCCTAAGAAAACGTGACACAAAATTGACGTAAAAAATAAGTATATGGTTATTTTGTTGTATACATATACATAAAAATTTGTACAATATTGTATTTACTAATTTATTTATAGATATTTTCTCTTTGATTTCTTTTTGAAAGAGTTTATATTTTTTAAAAAAATTAAAAAATATTACAAGACCACCGAGAAACGTGTATGATATGTATTTATTACAATGGGTGTCGGTCTGAAAAAATGTGATACAAAATCAACATAAAAAATAATATGTAGTTTAATTAGTTGTCTATGTATTCTAAAATTTGTACAATATTGTTTTATTAATTTATTTATAAATATCTTCTTTTCAATTTCTTTCTTAAATTTATATTTGAATTTTTTTTAAAAAAAATATTACAAGGCCGCCGCGAAGCGGGCTTAATCAACTAGTATTTATATATAAGATTTTACACTTTCAATTTAATATTTGTATTATATATTGAATTCTTAAAATTTGATTTTGACGATTTTACAGCCTACATGAAATTAACAAAATAATCTTTAATGTAGTGATAGTTTAAAAATTACTTTCCAATTAAAACTGTGTAGGAAAAAAAAAAGAAATTGACGATTTTTTACGTTGAAAATTTTATTCGATTTATGAAATCTACTTATATTTCGTTTTGAATATCAAAATACCCTTTTTATTATTTGGAGATAGTTATACTATCAACAAAATACAGTTTTAATAATAAGTGTAAGAGTCATTTTGTCCAAAATTTTGGTAGCCAGTAATCTAGTATTTAATACGACAAAATAAATAAGAACCGTGGAAGACGAAAAAGTGAATGTCAATGATTTAAATCATATCTAATTTAGTTTTCTACATTGAATATGATTATCAATGTATGCCTTTTACATTGAATAGGATTAATGTAAAAATTCGTAATTACATTCTCTATTGAGATTTTGAGTTTTTCTATTTCGATAATAATTGTTAAATCATCCCTAAATTAAAAATAATTTTATAACCTTCATGTGAGCTGTAAGATCATCCAAATCTGATTTTTAGATTTTGAGATATAGCTCAAATAGTAAATATAAACTTTTTTGAATTAATAAAAAAATAAATGTAATTCAATTTTATCATTTTTTAAATTTATCCTTTTCATAGTATAATTTTCCTTTCAAAATTCAATTCTAATACAATTTTTTTTAACAATATCCTTTTTAGATTATAATTTTAGTAATAAAGTATGGAATCACGAGCATTCAGATCGAGTTAATCGGAGGGCTGAAAAGAGAAAGGGTCGTGAACGGCTCCCTATATATATATAATAATATACATACGATAATCAACACGCACCGCATAAAAAAGGGGGAAGAGAAGGAGATGGCGATGTCGAAGGCAGTTACAGAAGGAGCTGGATCTTTGAGAGGAGGAATTAGAGTTCCATATGGAGAGGGATCTACATCATTCTCTTTGAAGAAACTTGAAAAAGGAGATAAAGTTAATATATCATGGATGCTCTCCAATTCCGTTCTCATCAGAAACGATGGTCAACTGGTAAACTCTGACCACCTGAAAGACAAGGTTATTGTGTTATTTTTTGTCCCACTGTCTCCATGGTGTGATCGTCTCAAGCAAGACTTAGACTCCTTGGTGGATATATACAATGATTTACATTCTTCATGTCCTTTCGAGGTTGTTTTCATCGGATTCAAGATTCCTAAAGGCACCCCTTGTATGAAAGACTTCACAAAATCTTCTGAGGAGTATTTTCAAGACATGTTTTCCTTAATGCCCTGGACTGCCTTGCCATACTCCTCCTCTACCTGTTCCTCCAAATTTTGGCAAGAAAGCTTAAGATATCCACCCCCGTTTCTTTCCTGTGCCTCTTCTACATTCTCTTTGGTCATTGATTCTTCTGGCATGGTTTTGCAAACTAGCTCTGGCAATATTTTTCTTCTCTTTGGAGCCGAGGCCTATCCTTTCAGCGACAAAATGGTAAGTTACATTGAGGATCAAGACGAGAGTGCACTAGACTCTCCCTCCATTACGAATCTCCTGACCTCTCCTGGACATGGCCACGTCATCACCAATGACAATAAGGAGGTTCCTGTCAAAGATCTTGAAGATAAGGTCGTAGTCTTGTATTTTTATGAAGACTGTGAATATCAATTCGATGGCATTACAAAGATGCTTAAGGATGTTTATTGTAATTTGACGCCGAAAAAGAAGGATAAGTTTGAAGTTGTTCTTGTTTATATCCACAACTCCATTGATACTCGTGGATGGGCAAGTGAAGAATCATTCTGGAATGCTTTCCACGGAATGCCTTGGCTGGCACTCCCCTTTAAACACCCCAGGGTTAAGAATTTGAAGCGGATTTTCGAGTATTTTGGTGTAGATGGATCAGATGCGGATCCTAGGCTTGTCATTATTGGGCCTCAGGGAAACTTTGTTGAACCCAATGGAGTTGACATCTTCACGAATTTCCCTGCTGCACCCTATCCATTCACCCGCAAAGAAGCTCTTAAGTCGGTCACTGAATATACAAAGACTTTGAAGCTGGATATGTTCTTGGGTCCAAACACTTCTTGCATACAAAAAGATGGGTCCAAAGTTAAGCTGTCACAACTCGCGGGGAAGAAAATAATGCTAATTTTTGAAGGTGCTTCGGGCAGGGAACTTCCCAAGTTTTGGGATAACCTAGCTGAAAGATATCATAGTATGAAGAAATCGGGTGATCCGTTTGAAGTGATCTACGTCCCATATATACCCCACAAGTGTTTTTCATTTTGCAAGCATGATTCAACTCTGCCATGGTTGACGGCTCCTCCTTTTCGTTGGAACTCAAAGAAAAGGTACTTGGTAAGGCATGTTTTTAGAGGTGAAACAGGGCTTCTTGCTTTTGATGGAGATGCAAGGGTTGTTAGGAGAACAAAAAATCCTCATATTCAAGAGGGTAATGTGCATTTTCTCTTCTATGATGGTGGTCTAGAAGCGGAGGCCCTGATGGATCTAAAAAAATCTTTTCAATGGTATGATTTTCGTGCGGAGTTGGTTCGAGGATTGTGATCTTGGTGAAATATATCCTTTCCTTTCATATTGTATTAGTTGAGTGTTATGTTCTGGTTTGGGAATGTCTTTAAATATCCATCTGTTTTGTTATCTTATGTTTGAGACATAAAGACATGTGTTGGTTATTTTGGAATCTGGGTATTAGATTACCAGTGTTATAATCAATTCTTTTTTTTTTTTAGTGTTATAATCAATTCTTACTTGATACTATCTACTTGCAAACTTTTTGAAATTATAATAATTTTATAATGCCGATGCCAACATTTCATTTGAAATGCTGGATTTGAGTCAAATAGCCTGTTTGAATAGATAAAGAATTTGGATTTGTATTTGGCCCAAATCCCAGCTATTTAAAATCAAAGCCCATATATGAGAATTTGAAATAAGCAAGGTTGTAAAAATCGGAAATCGGACCAACTCGGTTTTGGTTCAGAGAAATGAGTAATCGGAAACTCGGCGAGTACTCGGAATGAGTACTCGGACTACTAATCGGATATTGTTTTTTAACTTTTTTTTCCTCATAATTTATATGTATTTATTCTAATTTTAGTGTACATGTGTTAATGTTAGTTACAGAGGCATGCCTGTACACATCTAATAACAAGCCTAATTGTTTGTAATGCTTTGCATTACTTACATGACCTCTTAACTGAGGGAACCTCTAGCTGTAGAGTTTCTGTCTGTATTGTACTTATAGTAGGCATCAAATCCTAGTTGTGTAATTGTAATTATAAAGTCTAGAATAATGCATGAAAGAAGTTCCAAGGTTCATGCCTCAAGCAAGGAGTTAAAGACTGTCAAATAATCACAGTTGGGGATTTGAAGAAATGAAGAATTTGCCTAAATACCAATTCGAGAAGTATATTTGTCTATTCGAGAAGTCCAGCATTCGAGAAGTCAAGGATTCGATATCTCAAGACACTATTCGATATCTCTGAATACACTGTTCGATATCTCATTCGATATCTCAGGGATTCGATATGTCTACTACTCTATTCGAGAACTCAAGAAGTCAACAAGTCAAGATGGTATTCGAGTTCTCAAAGAGTCAACAAGTCAAAGTTCCATTCGATATCTCAAGGACTCAGAAAGCTATTCGATATCTCGAGGATTCGATAAGTCAAATGTTCTATTCGACAACTCAAGGAATCCTGATGGAAAAGAGCTATTCGAGAAGTGATTCGATATGTCAATAAAACAATATTCGAGAACTCAGAGTTATCGATCAAGTCAATTCTAGTTCTCGAATCACTTACTTAGTCACTTCTCGAATACATTCTTGGAGACAAAATACTGAAGAAATTGTACAAGTCAGAAACCTGCAACAAGCCAATGCACTTTATGGACCACAATCTGTAACGTGCTCTGGAAAGCCTACAAGGAAGCTTGGAGAGATATAGAAGAGACAAGGAGCTAAAGAAGTGGATCTAAACAGGCTTTGCAAAGTCAAATTTGTAACCGTTTGGACACTTACTCAAAAAGGATAGACAGACTAGAAAGTAATTTGTTTAGCTACCTTATTTGCAGTAAGTAGGCTGTATCCATGTTCTATAAGGACACAGCCTCACCTCATAACTTAGTAACTTTTGTGAGTCAAGTTTTTCATACACTGTAAGTTATATCTCTCTGAGAAAAATGAAGCTGAGAATACTACCATTTGTATTCACAGATTGTAGCAACCTTTATCTAATAATACATTAGATTAAAGTGATATTGTGTCTTGTGTTGTTTCTTTATCCACACCTTCACTTCTACACACACAGGCACTTATCTGCTACATAGACTCAATCCAAGAAAAGTTCAAGAATCCATTCACCCCCCCCTCTGTATTCTTTTACCGTATTCAATACTCAACAAGTGGTATCAGAGCGGGCTGTTTATTCAAAAACAGAAAAACGATCATGAGTTCGAATACACCAAAGACTACAGGAACGGTGAAGGTCCCTAAGTTTGATAAAGAAAACTTCAATCTCTGGAAGATAAAGATGATGTTGTTCATTAAAGCCTCTCATCCCTTGTATCCTGAGATTCTCAAGAATGGTCCTTTTGTTCCACAACAAGAGATACCAGAGAAGACTGTTGGAACCACAACTATCCCAAGATCTTATGAGGCCAAGGATCCATCAAAGTGGACAGAGTCAGAAAGGGAGAAGGTTGCTCTTGACAGCCACCTCATGCTACTTATCATTGATTCCATGGACATGTCAATGTTTGCAAACATTGCATCATGCACGTCTGCTAAAGAGATGTGGGATCACATTGAGGTGTTGTGTGAAGGGACTGATGAGGTTAAGGAAAACAGGAAACAGATACTGGTCACACAGTATGAAGCTTTCATGGCACAGCCCAAGGAAAGCATCACTGAAATGTTTGAAAGGTTTCACAAGCTAGTTACTGAGTTGCAAATGAATGGCAAGGTTTACAGCACCAAGGAGTTAAATATGAAATTTCTGTTGTCTTCACCAAATCATCTGGAGCAAAGAGTCATTTCTCTAAGGGAGAGAGATTTGAACAAAGTCACATATGATGTGCTCTATGGAGTCCTAAAGACTCATGAACTTGAGTTGCTTCAAAAAAGGGCCATCCAAGCCAACCAAGGTAGAATGATAAACACATCATGTGCCTTGATTGTCAACAAATCTATTCTGGACCTAGAAGCATCTACAAGCCAGCTAAGGATAGAGGAGGTAGCAGATGATGAAGAAACTGAAGCTGGGGTGAGTGAACCTGTTGAGGAAAAGGAGGAAGAAGAAGAAGAGTTTTACACTCTGGAAGAACTTGATGGGATGGAAAATACTTCATATGCTTTCATGGCCAGAAAATTTCCAAACATCAGATTTAAAAGAAATCAACCCTTCAAACCCAAAACTCAAAACCATTCAGCCAACAAGAACAAGGCACCTGTGAAACCAAACAGAAATAAGTTCAAAACCAGTTATGTGGATAGGTCATCTGTAAGGTGCTATAGATGCAATGATCTAGGGCATTTTGCCAGTGAATGCAAGAAGCCTAAAAAGAAGGATAGAGATTATCTTGAGCTCGAAGCTAAGTATGAGGCCCTTCTGAAAAAGCAGACACATGGTAAGGCCTACATAGCTGAAGGGAAGTGTTGGGATGATTCTGAGAGTGATGAAGAGGAACAAGAATTCTGCAATTATGCCTTGATGGCCAACTCCAAGGATGACTCATCTTCATCTGATTCTCAGGTACCATCTCTCACTACTATAGACATGTCTGTTTCTGAGTACAAATGCATGATTGAACAATTATCTGTTGAAATGTTTAATATTCATACTAGTATGACTGCTGCTAATGAGGAGATTGCTAAACTGTCTACTAGAAATGAAATATTAACCAAAAAGAATGAGGAACTTGAGCTAACTACTATGCAAGTAGAAAACCTTAAGAAAGAAGTTGAATATTTGTAGAACAAGGTTGTTTATGCTAATCAAGTAGAGAAGGCACTTAGGGATGAATTAACTGAGAATGAATTCAAACTGAAAACTTTCAAGAAATCATCGGGTTTAGTGCAATCCTATTGTGAGAAAATTGAAGCTAAACCCAAAGTAGCTATTGGACTTGACTATGACTCTCTCAAACAGAGGAAAGGCTATGCTGTCATTGAAGAGGACACTCCTATTCATGAAAAAGTGCCTCACATTTTGAGAAAAACTGAAAATCCAATTTTTAAGGAATCAACATTTGAAATTGATGAGGATGCCTTACTCATCAAGCAAATGTTGAATGATGAGGATGAGGCACAATTTAGTGAACAGCAAGCATCCTCTAAGAGTGAGAATGTCAAGTCAAAGACCAAGAAACCAGTAGTTGATAGGCCAAGACCTAAGAAGTTTGTTAAGTTTGTCTCAGCTGGGAAGAGTGAATCAGAAAAGGAAGTGACTAAGAAGAAACAGAACAGAAATGGCAAGTTAGGGATTAACAAGGATAACAACTATGTTTATATGCCTAATGCCCCTAGGAAAACTTGTCAGAACTGTTTCAGTACCAATCATTTAACTCATGCATGCAAGAAACCTGTTGGTAGTGTGTCTAAACCTTTCTATGATTGTTCTGTGCCTCTAAGTCATAGAGATGCACCCTTTTGTGATAAATTTGACTGTATGCCATGCAATATTAATGTTATGACTAGTTGTTTTAATTTAAGAAGGCAATTCATTGATGGTTGTATCAGTCACAATTCTCACACACACTACACAAGGTCAAAGTCTTCGAGTCCTCCTAAAGCTAGGAAGGTACCTCTGTCACCCAAGTCTGAAACTTCAGGTTCTAAGACTTCCAACAGTGACAAGAAGACTAACACTAAGAAAGTTGGCAAGCATGTTGTTTATGATAAAACTGTCTCTAAGTCACATGGACCCAAACTTGTTTGGGTACCAAAGGAAAAGTAATACCTTTGTGTTTGCAGGGCAAAGAAAGTGAAAAGAAGGTCATGTGGATTTTGGACAGTGGATGCTCAAATCATATGACTGGTGATATGGCCCTGCTATCACAGTATGAGGAAAAGGCTGGCCCAATGGTTGCTTTTGGAGATGACAGCATGGGTAACACATTGGGATATGGCAAGCTGAAAGTTGGTAATGTCATCATTGAAGATGTAGCACTAGTCAAGGGGCTCAAGCATAATCTGCTAAGTGTTGGTCAGTTTACTGATAGAGGATTCAAAGTGAATTTTGACAAAGATGAATGTTTGATCACCCACAAGAAGACTGGTAATTTTGCTCTATCTGGAGTAAGGAAGGGAAGCCTGTTTGTAGCCAATATGGACTCTGCAAACAAGGACAAAATTTGCTGCTTTTACTCAAAAGCATCAAATGAAGATTGTTGGCTGTGGCACAAGAAACTATCACACCTGAACTTCAAGGCCATTAATTCTCTAGTCAAAAGAGAGTTAGTGAGAGGCATGCCCACACTTGAATTCTACCAAGAAGGAGTGTGTGAGGCTTGTCAAAAAGGAAAAATGAAAAGATCAAGCCACAAGTCAAAGACAGTGACATCAGTAACCAAGCCATTACAACTCATCCATATGGATTTGTTTGGGCCTGTCAACATAATGTCACTTGGAAGAAAGAAGTATGCCCTGGTAATGGTTGATGATTTTTCAAGGTATACATGGGTGGAATTTCTGGCATCTAAAGATGAGGCTCCACAAGTAATTATTGAGCATATAAAGAAAGTTGACAAGGAAGCAAAGGCAAACGATGCAAGTGTGATTGCACTGAGGAGTGATAATGGAACAGAGTTCAGGAATGCCACACTTGAAGCATTCTGCAAAGAGAATGGCATTTCTCAGCAATTCTCAGCTCCAAGGACTCCACAACAAAATGGAGTTGTTGAGAGAAAGAATAGAACTCTAATTAAGGCTGGTAGAACAATGTTACTTGATGCAAAAATGCCTACATGTTTTTGGGCTGAGGCTGTGAGCACGGCATGCTATATTCAGAACAGGACCCTCATCAACAAAAACACTGGAAAGACACCTTACAACTTGATGACTGGAAAGAAGCCTACTCTAAAGTATGTTCATACTTTTGGAAGCAAATGCTTTGTACTAAAGGATAATTCTGAATATGTTGGAAAATTTGATGCAAAAGCATTTGAAGGAATTTTTCTTGGCTATTCTATGGAAAGAATTGCATACAAGGTTTATGTCATCAGTCAAAAGAAAGTTATGGAAAGTACAGATGTAACATTTGATGACAGCAAACTACCTAGACTATAAGAAGCCAATGATGAAGACAAAGATCCATTGAGGTTTGATAATCTAGATGATTCTGATGAAGAGATTGAAACTGGAGTTGAAACTCAAGTTCAACAAACTCAAGTGATTAATGATACAAGAGAAGAATCTGTGCCAATCGATAGTGGAGAAACAAGCATCCAAGACACACATGTGAGTATTGGCAACTTCACAGGGGGAGGAAATGAGGATGACCATGATGTGGATGATGAAGCAACATCAAGGATGAGAAGTCAGGCTGAACACTCGAGGAAATGGGATAGATTACACACTGCAGAGCAAATCATTGGAGATCCTAATGCAGGAGTAAGGACTAGGAGAGCAACTCAAAATGAGTGCCTCTATGGATGTTTTCTATCACAAGTTGAGCCTAAGAAACTTGATGATGCACTGTTGGATCCCGATTGGATTATTGCCATGCAAGAGGAGCTGAATCAATTTGAAAGGAACAAAGTATGGGAACTTGTGCCTGCACCAAAGAATAGAACCATTGTTGGAACAAAATGGGTTCTGAAGAATAAGATGGATGAAGATGGTGTAATAATAAGAAACAAAGCAAGGTTGGTTGCAAAAGGATACTCTCAACAGGAAGGCATTGATTATGATGAGACATTTGCCCCTGTTGCTAGATTGGAAGCCATCAGAATATTCCTGGCATTTGTTGCTCATTCAAACTTTAAAGTTTATCAAATGGATGTCAAGAGTGCATTTCTAAATGGAGAGTTGGAAGAAGAGGTTTATGTGCAACAACCACCTGGCTTTGAGGATCCACATTTCCCAGAATTTGTCTACAGATTGCTTAAGGCATTGTATGGACTTAAGCAAGCTCCAAGAGCATGGTATGATACTTTATCACAATTTCTTCTTGAAAATCAATTCACTAGAGGCACATTGGACAAGACACTGTTTTACAAGAAGCATGGTGATGATATTATCCTAGTCCAAATCTATGTGGATGATATCATTTTTGGTTCTACAAATGAGAAGCTGTGTGAGAAATTCTCTAAACTCATGCAGAGCAGATATGAGATGAGTATGATGGGAGAGTTGACATTCTTTCTAGGGCTGCAAGTCAGTCAAAGGAAGGATGGTATCTTTATCAGTCAAACCAAGTACATCAAGTATTTATTGAAGAAGTTTGACTTGGAAGATTGTTCACCTGCCAAGACACCCATGGCCACTGCCACTAAACTGGATGAAGATGCTAAAGGCAAGAGAGTAGATATCTCAGTCTACAGAGGCATGGTTGGTTCTCTACTCTACCTCACTGCAAGTAGGCCAGACATCATGTTTGCTACATGCTTGTGTGCAAGGTTTCAATCAAATCCAAAGGAATCACATTTGATTGCAATAAAAAGGATCTTTAGATATCTGAAGGGCACTCCTAACTTGGGATTATGGTATCCTAAGGACACAGGGTTCAATCTGGTTGGTTATTCTGATGCTGATTATGCTGGATGCAGAGTGGATAGGAAAAGCACCTCAGGAAGCTGCCAGTTTCTTGGACAAAGGTTAGTTTCTTGGTATAGCAAGAAGCAACAATCTGTGTCAACTTCTACAGCTGAGGCTGAATACATAGCTGCTGGAAGTTGTTGTGCTCAAGTGCTTTGGATTAGAAATCAACTTAGAGATTATGGACTTGTGTTGGAAAGAATTCCAATCATGTGTGACAACACAAGTGCAATCTCTATAGTTGCCAATCCTGTCAATCATTCTAGAACAAAGCATATTGACATCAGATATCATTTCATAAGAGAACATGCAACTAATGGAACCATTGAGTTGCATTATGTCTCTACAGATAAACAACTAGCTGATATATTCACTAAGCCATTAGATGAAGCCACCTTCACAAGGTTGGTAAGTGAGATTGGAATGCTGAATTCTTCAGATTCTGGCTAAGTGAATACACCATCTAGATTGTTGCAGCAGTAAACACTTACTTTATCTAAATTCTCAATATTTTTGGAGTAAGTGTTGGCTGAAATATGATTTATAAATATTTCAAATCTGTTGCATATGTTGAAAATCATATTTCTATTAACTTAAAATTTCTATGAAATTTTGAGAAAATCACTATCTAATTTGCTAGGATATTCTTCAGTAAATATGTCTGGTAAATTTTAAAAGATAGTGAAAATCAAATTTCTATGAGTGATGGGTATAGTTCGATAAGTCAGACTTCTCGAATGATTCACTATTCGACATCTCTAACAAGTCTCATTAGAGTACTCTTGATTTCTCGAATAGAGTCTTTCTGAGATATCGAATAGAGGTATTCTTGACTTCTCGAATATAGTAACTGAGTTCTCGAATGATTGAGTTCTCGAACACTATATTTGAGTTCTCGAATCATTTGAAAAGGCTGAATTCTCGCTGAATTTTAACTGATTTTGGACTTTTGTCTAAAAGTTTAATTCACTCATAAAAACACATTTTATTTAATTTAGAATTATTTCTAAGTTAGATAACTGCCAGCTGTGAGTTTCTATCTGCTTGAGTTATCGATTAAGCCTTTCTTGACTTCTCGAATAGTTGTTTTCTACTTCTCGAATGCCTGACTTGTCGAAACAAACTTTCATCTAATCGACAATTCAAGTACTTCATACTTATACAATTTCACATCTATTCGATTCATTTCATTCGATTTCTCAAACATCTACACTCTCTAAACCCCTGAAACCCTAGCTACGAAGAGCCAAATTTCTTCTTCAACCTTCAACTTCTTTCCTCCCTTCTACACAAATGGCAACAGTAAAGTTCAACACCAACTTCATCGCTCTCACTAGTGATGTTGAAGCACCCAATGCCAATTTCAAGTGCTTTGTGAAATGGATGGCTGAGTCATACATCAAGGATGCACTCTCTGCCAACCCAACTCTGTATCTAGATATCCTGGAACAGTTTTGGGGTACTGCTATTGTGGAAGTTGTAGCCCTGGAAAACGCAATCACTTCATATATCATCTACTGCAAGATTCAAGATAAGGAAATCACTATCACTACTGCAGACATGAACCAAGCATTGGGCCTACAACAAGAGTCATTCGACAGACTGGCCACTAATGCAGAGTTAGAGGAATTCTTTGAGTTCATCAATTACTCAGATAGGATCAATCTTGGAAAGCTAAACAGAAAGAATCTGAGAAAGGAGTGGAGCTATGTGTTTGCAACTCTTCTCCAAGTCTTCACTGCCAGGAAATCAAGCTTTGATCAAATCAGTGCACCTGTGCAGCAAATTGGATATGCATTGGCCTATGGAAAGAAGATAGATGTTGGCCAAATCATTCTCCAAGAACTATATGGGAGACTTGGTAAGAACACAACCAAGAGAGGTACTGATATTTTCTTCCCTCGCTTTATTCAATCTGTACTTAATTTTAAGAATGCTTCATTGATTGAATTGCCTGGGATTGATAAAAATAAAATAGGCTATCCTAAGTCCATGACCAAACTCATTTTTGGTAATTTGGAGACTAGGAATGATGTGGATGTAAGACTGAACATAACTCCCCATATGGAGAGTTTGTTTAGAACTTATCCCCACAACATGCCAACATTTGATGCAAAATCTAAGTTAGCACAGCCCAAGCAAGTAGAATAAAATGCTAACCCAGGGCCTGCTAACCAACCCTCTCAACCAAACACTCTACCACATACTGAGCCAACTGCATCATCCTCTCAAAAGGGTGATGTTAGTAAAAAGAAGAGAAAGGAAGTAATGTCTGCACCATTAAATATCTTATCTGAAGCAGCATTAGCTGTTGAATTAGGTCTAGAAAGTGAGGAACCTGAGTCACCCTTACACAGGACAAAGAAGAAGAAAACTAAGACCACCTCTTCAGTCACACAAATGGCTGAAGTTGTAAAATCAGGGGCACACAGCTCACTAGGTGTATCCTCTCAACAGGGTGCACCTATAGAATCAAGCATTCTCCCCAATGCACCTTCTTGTATAGAGTCAGCACATGGGAGTGATAAGGCTGGCACTACACTGAGTGGAGAGCACATCACAATTGAAACTCCCTCTATTTCTCAGGGGGAGTTGCCAAAATCTACTATTAAACACACTTCTCTTCCAGAATCTAACACTGAAATTTCTTTGGAAACTGCAACTCAGGCAACTGAGATGCAAGGCATTGATCATCAAGAATTCTTTTCTCTTGATGAGCCAATAATTTCAAGTGACTTAGTGCATGACACTTTGCTCACCACTCAGAACCCACATTTAGATGGTGAGGGAATGCATGCTGAGGCATCTCCTGATGACACCATCACAAACACAGAGGTTCCACTAGTCCTTATTAGAGACTCTGTGCCTGTGTCAACTGCTGGTGTAATTCATCCCACTTCTGTGGTGACACCAGTAGTAGAGTCAATCCATCGGGTTACAGAAGTTGCATCTGTAACTGAGGAGTCTAGTTTGCCTAGCTCTAGCTCTGACTTCATGTCACAATGGCTGAAGCCTGTGCAACATGACAGTGCTTCAGGATCAGGGTCTGTTCCACAACAATTAACGGTTGAAGCACTTCAAAGCTTAATTGTGGATCAGATTCCTGAGTTCACAAAGATTGCTCAGAACCTTCTCACTGCAGACATTCCTAATCCAGACTATGAGGCCATTCTGTTATGCCATAGGGATGATGTGGAGTTGCAGAAGACAAAGATCATTGATGATGCTGAGAGAGATGGCAACATAGATGCCTGGCTGCAAGGAAAATATGATATTACTCTTGATGAAGCACTTCAGTATCTCAGGGAGGAATACCTCACTTCACTGGGTTCCAATGCCAAATCTCTGACCCCTGGTGAAGTGTATGAGGCTATGAATGATACACACAAGGGATTCCTCAAGGCTGCACATTATCTTGGAAAAGGTGTTAAAACTGAGGTCAATAGAGTGTGTGATAAGACCACCACCACAGTAGAAGCAATCAAGAGGACCTTTGATGCCAAATTCCCTCAGCTAGACAGTGTGTTCAAGGACCTCAAACACTGCAACACCACCTGCACCAAAATGGACAATGGGCTAGCTCTGCTAAAGGATACTGTCACAGGTCTGGGGCATCAATTTTAAATTCTATATGATCAGACCACAGATGCCAATGCCATGCTGAGGACCATGTTCAAAAATCTATATGGAGACAGACTGATCACTGAGGTCCCAGTACATGACATGACTAGATTTGAAGTTCAGAGACTCAAAGAACAATCCCTGTCTGGCTTCAAATCTACTGAGTTATTCAGCAAAGTAGATGCACTTGAGAAGGAGGTGGCTACTCTCACCAAGTCCAATGCTCATCTTACAGACAAGGTTGCACTTCTAAATGACCAGTTGGACACTCAAGCATCCACCACAGCTGATGTCCTTCTGCATCAACAATCCATGTTAGCTGCTATGATGAAGCATATGGGTCTCCCTCTACCTGATGAATCTTCAATCCCAAAGGACATTTCTATAGCCTCTGTGCCTGACAACAAGCCTAAGGGGGAGAAGAAGGCAAGGAACTCAAATACAAAGGGGGAGAAAGACATAAAAATCAATGAGGGTGGTCAACAAAGAGTTTCAAAATCTCTACCTAATGTGCCAGGCAAAGGAAAATCCAAAGTGGATGAGCCTCCATCTATCTTGCCAGTTGTCACTCTACCAATTGTGCACATCACTACTCCTGGAGGACAAAAGCAATCCATAACTACCACAGTGGTTGCAGGGAGTATGCCATCTGACAAACCTCCAACCTCTATATCTGAGAGTGCCAAGCCTGTAGAAGTTAAAGTTGTTACTGAGGCCAAGCTGCAAGAAGTTGCCAACTCAGATGTTTATCATGATAAAGCCTTCTTGGAGTTTCTGAAAGCCATAAGGGAACAGGTTGGTGACACTCAGTTCTATCTGAGGGAGGTGAAGAAGCAGATTGACTACATCACTGTCATCCCCAAGAAAGTCAATAATCTATGGGTCAAGGAGATAGTGATGATATCCAAATTAAAGATATGGCATCTAACATACCAGACTCTACAAGACCTAAAACACTCAGAGATAGATGCCATACTTGAGCTCATTGAGAAGAGGAATGAGAACAGCAAGAGTCTGTTTGATGATTTGAGGAATGGCCAACCTTCAAGGTTACCAGAAGTGATCAAGAAGCCATGGACAATCATTTATCAGTCTGGCACCAGAATTGAAGACATTAAGCAATTGGTCATTCCCCATGATCTCACCCCTAGAAATCACAGACTGATCATTGCTATCATTGATCAATTACAGAAGAAGGTTGGAGCCAGAAATGCTGAAGAAACTGAGGCACTGCACATCCTCAGAACTTATATAGCAACTGGTGAAATCCCAGAGATGGCTCAACCTAGGAGAAATAAGGATGATGATTCTGAAGATAAAAGTGATGGGAGGAGAAGACATCACAGGAGAGATAAGGGTGATGAAGACAAGAAGAAGAAGAAAGGTGACAAGGATAAGGAGAATGATGATGACCAAGGAAGAGTCTATGAGAGGAAGATTGGAAAACAGCAAGCCTTAGGCATTGCTAGCAGTAACCTCACCACAACACAAGACTCTAAGTCTAGGGTGAATAATGTTAGTGGTGACCTAGCAAAATCTACATCTATGGCTTCTGCAACTGTTTTGCCACCTCAAGAAGAGAAGAAGATTCAAGTCAAGAAACCATGTGTATGTTTCAGAAAGCAAACTGCTAATGGAATACTACTATGGTCTACCAACAAAGGTCAAAGGTCTCTGCCAAGCAACCATGTCAAGAGGATGAAATTTAAACATGTTGCAAGAAGAGTGAAGCTATCCAGATCAAGAGCCCTAACAATCATTCCAGGATTGAAACTCCAGCCACTTGATGAAGACTTTGATGAGGAGCAATTGCAATTTCTAAGAGCTCAAAAGATATGCTTTGCTGCAATTGTGGATGACCACCTTGAGATCAAGTACACTGATGGGAGAGAAATGAAATTCAAACAAGGGGGTTGTCAGAATTGGGGTAAATTGTATGAGATAGAAAGAATCATTGCATTGCTGGACTCTAAAGACAAGGTGGAGAAAGTATGGAAGCTGGAATTGATTGACTTTATGAAAATGAAGAGAGATTATGCTGAAAAGATAAGAAAGGGCTGCTATGAGAAGTGGTTAGAAAGGGAGAAAGAAATTGACAGACTGGAGATTGAAGCAGAAAAGCTAAGGGCAAAGGGATTGTATAGAGTTCAGCTTGATCCCTATGTGGTGAAGTATAGGAGAAGAAATGGAGACAATGTCAATATAAGAATGAACCTACTTAGTCACTATCCTGCCTACATTCTGAAGCCAGTGCTTGAAGATTTCAAAAACTCTATCATGATTGAAGAATTGGATGCTATGGCAGAAATCATAAGAGCAATAGATGAGAATGCAAGAAAGGAAAAAGAAATGAAACAGAAAGCATATGATGATCTACAAGCCAAAGCAATGGAGATGCAATCAAATGAAAATGGCTAGTACCTCATCATATTGTAAGAGCATTTATCTTGTAATTCCATTTATGTGTTCAATATACATACCTGTACTTTTAAAGTCTTATCTTTATGTATGTTAGGCTTGTTATCAGACATGAAATTGTGACTAAGGGTCTCACTCACAATTTGGGGGAGATTGTTAGTTACAGAGGCATGCCTGTACACATCTAATAACAAGCCTAATTGTTTGTAATGCTTTGCATTACTTACATGACCTCTTAACTGAGGGAACCTCTAGCTGTAGAGTTTCTGTCTGTATTGTACTTATTGTAGGCATCAAATCCTAGTTGTGTAATTGTAATTATAAAGTCTAGAATAATGCTTGAAAGAAGTTCCAAGGTTCATGCCTCAAGCAAGGAGTTAAAGACTGTCAAATAATCACAGTTGGGGATTTGAAGAAATGAAGAATTTGCCTAAGTACCAATTCGAGAAGTATATTTGTCTATTCGAGAAGTCCAGCATTCGAGAAGTCAGGGATTCGATATCTCAAGACACTATTCGATATCTCTGAATACACTGTTCGATATCTCATTCGATATCTCAGGGATTCGATATGTCTACTACTCTATTCGAGAACTCAAGAAGTCAACAAGTCAATATGGTATTCGAGTTCTCAAAGAGTCAACAAGTCAAAGTTCCATTCGATATCTCAAGGACTCAGAAAGCTATTCGATATCTCGAGGATTCGATAAGTCAAATGTTCTATTCGACAACTCAAGGAATCCTGATGGAAAAGAGCTATTCGAGAAGTGATTCGATATGTCAATAAAACAGTATTCGAGAACTCAGAGTTATCGATCAAGTCAATTCTAGTTCTCGAATCACTTACTTAGTCACTTCTCGAATACATTCTTGGAGACAAAATACTGAAGAAATTGTAAAAGTCAGAAAACTGCAACAAGCCAATGCACTTTATGGACCACAATCTGTAACGTGCTCTGGAAAGCCTACAAGGAAGCTTGGAGAGATATAGAAGAGACAAGGAGCTAAAGAAGTGGATCTAAACAGGCTTTGCAAAGTCAAATCTGTAACCGTTTGGACACTTACTCAAAAAGGATAGACAGACTAGAAAGTAATTTGTTTAGCTACCTTATTTGCAGTAAGTAGGCTGTATCCATGTTCTATAAGGACACAGCCTCACCTCATAACTTAGTAACTTTTGTGAGTCAAGTTTTTCATACACTGTAAGCTATATCTCTCTGAGAAAAACGAAGCTGAGAATACTACCATTTGTATTCACAGATTGTAGCAACCTTTATCTAATAATACATTAGATTAAAGTGATATTGTGTCTTGTGTTGTTTCTTTATCCGCACCTTCACTTCTACACACACAGGCACTTATCTGCTACATAGACTCAATCCAAGAAAAGTTCAAGAATCCATTCACCCCCCCTCTGTATTCTTTTACCGTATTCAATACTCAACAGTTAAACTTAAAACATAACAATAATATTAATATTACTAATTATATTATTACAACCCTGCTAACAAGTAATAATATTAATATTACTAATAATATTTATTCTAATTTTAGTGTTCATGTGTCCAAGTAATAATATTAATATTACTAATAATATTAAAATGTGATATAAGTGTATGTATAGAATCTTTGAGAGAGGACTTTTAATTGGGCCGAATCTAGATTATAACTATAGTTTATAAGTTGAGCAATAAAAATTATATTTGAGTACTTAGCAAAAAAAAATATATTTTTTGTCAAACCCGAGTTTGACCCCGATTACTCGGAGTCAACCCGAGTCTTGACCGAGTTATAACAAAAACAGGTTTTTGATCCGATTAGTCACTACTCGGATCGATTTAGGGGTCCAAAACGAGTACTCGATCGAGTACTCGGCCCGAGTTACCGATTTTTACAACCCTGGAAATAAGTATTTTTTTGGCGTCATTTGAAATTGCAACCAGCCACACAACTCACGAGTCACGACACACTCTCCTGCCTCCCTCTCGATCTACTCTCTCCTGCCTCCCTCTCGATATACTCTCTCTCTCTCGTCGGATAAATGATCTATTTCATCACTCTACATTAGCAAAACTTTCATGCGTTATCAGTCAAAAAAAGTTTTTAAACATATCACTATACAAATAAAATATTTCAAATAGGTTACTGTACAATAAAAAATTTCAAGACCGTTAAAGTTTGACGGAAAACGTTAAACTGAAAATCAACTTTCAATTTGGTCACTGAGCGTTAAAAACAAAAATTAAAATTTCAGAAAAATTATATGAATTTAAGAAAAAAAATCAGAAAAATTCCTATTATATGAATTAAGTAAAAATTAAGTGAAAAATCAGAGAAATTCAGAAAATTTTCGTAAAAAAATTTTAAAATTTTTTAATTCGAAAAATTTTGAAAATTTTTAAATCGCAAAAAATTTATACACATATCTTAAAAATATTCGAAAAAAGTTTATACGCATATCTTGAAATTTTTTGAATTTTTTAATTTGAAAAAAATTATACGCATTAAACTAAATGTATATATCCTTTTTTAATTCGAAAAAATTTCATTCGAATGAGTATGTTCTTTTTTAGATTAAATTCTAATCATTCAAAAAAAAATCACTTTTGATTGAAAAAACGTGATATCTTAAAATATTTGTTTGCATGTATCTATTTATACGCATAAAAATTGAATAGGTATGTTCATTTCTACATTTAATTAAATTCTAATCATTTGAAAAAATGTAAAAATTCAAAAAAATTAAAATTCTTTTGTATCAATCAAGTTGTTTGATTTTGTTTAGCAATCATGAACTTTGTTTAGCAATCAAACAAGTTGTTCGAAAAATTCAAAAAAATAAAAAAAAAACGAAATTTTTCTGAATTTTTCAGAAATTTTTTCATATAAGTAATTTAAATTTAAGAAAAAAAATTTCATATAAGAAAAAATATGAATTTAAAATTTTAAAAATTTCTTATAAGATTTTTTATTCAGAAAAAATAAGATTTTTTATTCTGAAAAAATAAGATTTTTTATTCTGAAAAAATAAGATTTTTTATTCAGAAAAAATAAGATTTTTTCTTAAATTTTTACGAAATTTAAAATTTTGAAATTAATTTAAGAAAATTTTCTGAATTTTTATTTTTATGAATTTAATTTAAAAAATTTTAAGAAAAATTCGAAAAAGTTTCAGTTTCAATTGGGAGTGATTTGTTTGAAATTTTTTTATACGTAACTGAAAATTTTATTGCGCAATGTCACCTTTCCGTTAGTCAACTTAACGGCAATGACCGGTTTGAAATATTTTAATTATACAGTGATGTGTTTGAAAATTTTTTTGGACTGATAACCCGACTGAAAGTTTTGCTATTGTACGTGATGAAATAGATCATTACCCCTCCCTCCCCCCCGCTCCCGCTCCCGCTCCCGCTCCCGCTCCCGCTCCCGCTCCCGCTAATTGAGTCAATGTTTTCACACACACATAATACAATCGATGATATGTACTCAATCGAAGAGCAGTTGGTAACCCTAGGACAAGTTTATTTGGGGAAAATGGCTCGTCAAATGAAGAGCTCGTCAAATATGGCTTCCCTGAAGACATCTGGTAGTAATTTATATTGTGTAAATTTTCAGGGTTTCTGTCCAGTTGTTTAAACATGATTTATATAATTATTTAGGCCTGTCTAAAAAAATTGATCAATTTAATTTAGTAAAATAACATAAAATAAATTATAATTACTATAAAATAATCAATTACCTTCAATATATCTATATCTATACTATTATATAAAAGCCGAAACATTAAAAGTTTAGTCGGTCGGTCGGTACGGTACCTGTTGATTTTACTTATTTACCCTTACTTAATTATAGATAAAATCCATATTTGAAAAGGTAATAGCTTGAAAAAGAAGTAAAAAAGCCAAGTTTTGAAAAGAATAGATTTTAGTTAGAAAATATAATAGTCGAAAAAGAAGTAAAAAAAGTTAAGTTTGAAAATGAGATATTTTAGTTTAAAATTATAGAAAGGATATTACCTTTTAGCTGAAAAAGGTAATCGGTTAGTTGCGGGAGTTTAGGTGGCGCTCTAAGATCGTATCAATCTATTTTTCTAATTTTTTAGAATTTTAGAATTATAAACACTAATAAATGTAAAAATATCATTTAACATATTAGAGGTAGAATAGGTGTTCGAATTTATAGAGGAGAAGAGTTCAAATTTATAGGTAAGACATATGATTAGAAGTTCTATTGCAAGTAGAATAAGTATTTATAATGCCTATGATTAAAAGTTCCTTGGAAGTATAATAGGAGTTCGAATTTATAGAGAATAAGAGTTCAAGTTTATAGAAAAAACATATAAATAAAAGTTCTATTAAAAGTAGAAAAATATCATTTAACATATTAGAAATAGAGTAGGTGTTCGAATTTATAGAGGAGAAGAGTTCGAATTTATAGGGAAGACATATGATTAGAAGTTCTATTGGAAGTAAAATAAGTATTTGTAACGCATATGATTAAAAGTTCTATTGGAAGTAGAATGGGAGTTCGAATTTATAGAGAATAAGAGTTCGAATTTATAGAAAAAACCTATAAATAAAAGTTCAATTAGAAGTAGAATAGGTGTTTTTAACATATCAAAAGTAGAATAGTTGTTCGAATTTATAGAGAAGAGTTCAATTTATAGGGAAGACATATGATTAAAAGTTCTATTGGAAGTAGAATAAGTATTTATAACGCATATGATTAAAAGTTCTATTGGAAGTAGAATAGGAGTTCGAATTTATAGAGAATTAGAGTTCGAATTTATAGAAAAAACATATAAATAAAAGTTATATTAAAAGTAGAATAGGTGTTTGAATATATAGAGCAGACATATAATTAAATATTTTATAGAAAGTACAATCTTCTTAAATTATACTTTTTTATATAAGTTAATTACACCTTTATTAGGAAAATTTATTCATAAATCCAATACTATTGTCATAAAAAAGTCATCGTTTTTTAAAAAGAAAGTAATTGATGTATTAACATAACAAAAGAACATTATCATGTAGGAATCCTAAAAAAATACAGGAGTATCTATAATATAAAGAGAAAATAAGATGTGTTTTCATTTTCTAAAACTCCATAATTTTTTGAAAGTCTAGAATAAGCATAAATTGGAATTCGCTCTATTTTTTAGGTTTTGATCTGAAGGAGTAAGTTGTTATGTAAGATAAGTATCATCAATAATATGTAATGAAGTTGGAATTTCGATCCCAAATGAGAGCGGCTCGAAACGTGTTTAACGGGAAGACGACTCACTATAAAAGATTGTATTAGCTATTAAAATATCATATTGGTGTTATAAATTTTATTTCATTTTTATAATTTGATTTTTATGTATAAACATTATCATACAAGTGATATATGTAAAACTTAGGTTTTTGATTTTAACGAGAGAGCAGATCAACGGTAACAACCGTGTTTAACGAGAAAGCGGTTCATTAGAGAAGACCGTAAAAAAAAGTTTGAATTTATAAGGAATACATATAATAAAATGTTTTATTTGAAATAGAATACGAGTACGGTGGAGACATCTTATACAATTTTTTAAAACTATATATTTTTTTCTTAGAAATCCTTTATTTTAATTTTTTTATACAACTTAGTTATACATGCATTAGAAAAATTTATCCATAAATTTAATATTATTCTCGTAACGAAAAGTCTTCGTATTTAATTTTTTTTGATATGTTAACATAACAGAAAGACATTCTCATGCGGAAGCTATAAGTTTAAAGAATATACAAATTGGGATTTACTCTCTTTATATAATGAAGTTAGAATTTCGATTCCAAATTAGAGCGGCTCGAAACGTATTTATCGGGATGACGACTCAGTAGAAAAGATTATATTAGCTATTAGAATTTGATAATGATGACATAATTTTTTTTATTTTTACGATTCGATTTTATGGATAAAAATTAATATATAAGACTTTATAATATATGTTAAAGTTGGGATTTCGATTTTAACGAGAGAGCGGCTCAATCGAAAGAATCATGTTTAACAAAAAATCGATTCATTAGAGAAGATTATTTAATTATTAAAATTTAATATTAATATTATAATATAACATAAATGTATTGAATTTTTTAAAAAATATTGTAACGCCGCCGCGAAGCGCGGCTTTATCAACTAGTTTCACTTAAAACATGTCACCTTTTTAATTTTCTCTAACTAAAATCTCTCTTTTTCAATTAGATCACGGGTGTTCTATTTAATAAAATAAAATAACAATATCATAATATTAATAATTAACCAGTTAACTTTTTCAGCTGAAACGTATCATCTTTTCTATATTGTGTAACCAAAATACCTATTTTTCTAAAAATATCACGGGCAACATTAATTTCTCATTTTCTAAAAACATTACGAGCATTTTTATTTAGTAAAATAACACAATTAAATTGTAATTACTATAAACTAATCAATTACCTTTTTCACCAAAAATATGTTTCCTTTTTAATTTTTTCTAACAATGATCTCTCTTTTTCCAATTAAATCACGGGTATTCTATTTGTTAAAATTAAATAATAATTTTACAATTACTTATAATTAACCGATTACTTTTTTCAACTAAAATCTATCATCTTTTCAATATTTTTTAAATTAAAATTTCTCATTTTCTAGAATTATCACGGATAACGTTTATATGATTATTATCAAATCATCCCATTTAAAAATTTAAGCCTCCGAAATTCGTATTTTAAAAAAATTAATTCAAATTAATAAAAAAAGTCATCTAATATATATATATAGGGTCCTACTCCACTACAAACTAAAATTAACTACAAGCTAAAAACTAAACACTAATCTAATATTTCAAGCTAATCTAATGACCAAACTAGGGGTACCCCAATACAAAAAATGCTTAAAATAATTGGCTCTATCCAACAAAAAAAAAAATCATTGTTCACGTGATGACGTGACAGTGGATTTCACTGGTTAATGGTGCTTCGCACCTTCTTGTACGGCGCTTCGCGCCTTTATCATTCTAAAGTTGTAAGGAATGGCAATCAATGGTAAAGGCAATAGACGATTGACGGGTGTGTCGAGAGCCTTCGGCCCTCATGACTACCTAACTCATCCGTTTACTGTCTTAAATGCTTCGCATTTCTACGGCAGGGATTTTTTTTTTGTTGGATAGAGCCAATTATTTTAAGCATCTTTCGTGAAGGTACCCTTGGCGGGAAACTTAGAATAGATGAAATATAATTAATTTAGTGTTACAGTTAAACCTCGATTAAGTAATATCCGATAAAGTAATAACCTCGCTTAAGTAATAAATTTCGTCGGTCCCAACTTGGGCCAGTGTTGTAAAGTAATATTCTCGCTAAAAGCATAAGATAATAAAAAATTAGAAAGCCATTAAGGGCCCAAGTAATATGTAAAGTAATAATTCCAGAAATATATATATATATATATATATATATATATATAATGGCCTATATATATATATATAATGTATATGAGTTACAAAATTTAATTCTTTTTAAAATATGAATCTCTAGCAGCTTGTTTCTTCTTTCCACTAAAGCCAAAATTAACCTCATCCTTGACTTTAGGTAAAGCATATATAATTACTGGTATGTTTTGCTCGTGTTATAACAAGTAATTGTTCAAAGTATTGATGAAATTCTATCATGTTAATATTATCATTTAATATTATGTTGTATGTTCATGAATTTATATTTTAGAATTACAATAAACTTTAGATGATTGAGTTTCTATACGATGTACACAACACATGTTACATGTATCTAGTGCAATTTTTTTATATGCATGAATCTAGTTTTTAGATATAATTAATCATAACAAAAGTAATTTTAGATCAAATACATTGCATGTGATTGATTCTTGTTTTTAAGCATAAAGTATTATTATACATAAACATAAAAATTCGGTAAAGTAATAAAATATTACTTTATTGATAAAGTAATAAAATATTATTATATCGATAAAATAATAAATTCGGTAAAGTAATATTTTTTCCCGGTCCCAAAAGTATTACTTTAAAGAGGTTTAACTGTAGTTTGTAGTTTGTATTTAAGGATTGGTTTGTATTTGAGCAAAAGCATATACATACATATATATACATATATATACATATATATATATATATATATATATATATATATATATATATATATATATATATAATGTATATAGTGTGACAAAAGAATATCAATGCTGAGCCAAAACATTAAAAGTTCAATCGTATGGTACCTGTTGATTTTACTTGTTTACCCTTACTCAATTACAGATAAAATCCATCCTACTAACTAATCAATTTCCTTTTTCAGGTTAAACAAATTATCTTTTCTATTTTTCAATAACTAAATATGTCCTTTTTCAGGTAAAATACAATACAATATCTTTTATATTTTATCTAACTAAAATTTCTCCTTTATTAATGAATTTCTTTTTTCAGGTTAAAAATATTACCTTTTCTATTTTTCAATAACTAAATAATTTCCTTTTTCAGATAAAATACAATATATTTATCCTTACTCAATTATAGATAAAATCAATTACCATTTTTACCTAGAACATGTTATCTTTTTATTTTTTTCTAACTAAATCCTCTTTTTTTCTAATCATATCACGAGCATTCTATTTTATAAAATAATATAATAATTTTTTAATTACTAATAATTAACCGATTACCTTTTTCAACTAAAACCTATCATTTTTTTCAATATTTTCTAACTAAAATCCCTCATTTTCAAGAAATATCACGGATAACATTTATATAATTATTATCAAATCATCTCATATAAAAATTTAAGCCTCCAAAATTCATTTAAAAAAAAAATTAATTTAAAATAATGAAAAAAAATTATATTATATTAAAATAAATCCGTGCATCGCACGAGTATTAAGCTAGTATTCTCTTATATATGGTTTAATTAAATTTACTTTTCTAATATATATAATTATATATTTTTTTAAATATTTATTTGTTATTAGTTTACATATCAAATTGTTGTTGAAAAACACACACACACACATATATATATATATATATATATATATATATATATATATATATATATATATATATATATATATATATATATATATATATATATATGGGTAGAGTTCTAGGGAGAACCTCCCTATCAAGAGAACTAAGAGATCCAATCTACTACCATTGATTGTTTACAATTATCATAAATATTAAATAATAAATTTCAATGGCATTCTTGTTATTATTGTTCAGAATGGTGGGCATTTGTATTAGCAAAATCAATTTAACGCTCATACATTTCTTAGTGTGGTTGTCAGCAACATCAATTATGGAATGATTGATATGATCTCAATCTTCTTATTCTAGGCAACAAACAAAATATTTTTATTTCTAATTTAGGTATCAAATTAAGATTTATTTCTTCGTATAACACGTATTTTTGTGATTCATTTACTATGTCAAGAAGGATCTATAAAGCTTGAAAGATAACGGAACACTTAACAGTGGAGAAAAACTTTTGGTGATCTGTTTGGTGTTCAATGTTTCGTTTGGTGTTTACTATATGTGTATATATATTTGGTGTTCTTTATTAATTCAGTTTTTGTATTCCATCTAATGATTTTGTTTACATCATCATCGATTCTTTGTATCAATTGTGTGGATGTGTTACTAAGGAACAAAGATGTAGTTGATATTTTTCGATCATTTCTTCATGGTTGGTGTTTTTTACGATTGTTGCTTGAAGTGATAGTTAAAGGTGGATACGACTTTGGTTGGATTTGATGTTTTACATCACCAGATACTCTTTGTATCAATTATGTGGTTGGTTGTTACTAACTACTTTGGCAGTAATGGGGATGTAGGTGATGCTTTTCCGGCCAATTTTTCAGGGTTGGTGTTTTTTAAGGTTATTGCTTGAAGTGTTAGTTCAAGGTGGATACAACGTGGATACGCTTTGGTTGGATTTGGACGGTTACTACTTTATTTAGGATTATCAATTTTATTACTAAGGATCTCCTTCAAGGGAATTATTTTTTACATTGAAATTTATGGATTTTTGTTGCTTGTGATCTGAAGTTACAAGAATGTATAGGTATTAGATTTTTATTTTATTTTTGTTTGCTAAACGCTTGGAAAGGGAGTATTGTTCGGTCTTTGTGTTGGTTGTTTTTTTTTTTTTACTTTTTCTAATTTGTTTTTCGGATTGATATTGGAGAGAACATCTGTAAAAAATTGAAAGTGAGAAAGGAATGTGGCGTTTTGTAAAACAGACATAATATCAATGCCTCAGTCCTAATTTTTAAGAAGAAGATCATCTTCAGAAAATTCAGTAACCAGTAGGGAATGAGTTTATGCCTTGAGGCACATCAGGAAAGCTTGATGGATAAAACCGGATGTGAATGCAATAATTTCTCAGACAGGGATTCCTACCATTGCAAGACCTTAATGTTTTAGTTTCTTCATCATGATTGTATAAATTTATTGAAAATTCAATCGTGTGATAAGTAGTCAAGGTATTGTAGATTCTTATCGCTGAAAACAAGTGGTTGGTTGTTTTGCTAATACAAAATTTAGTTTTTAGGAATGCTCTGTATTGCAATAAGTGGAGAAGAAGAGTTTTATACAAAATTTTTGAATAATCAGAAAATTTTCATTCGTAAAACACTACCTAGAATTAAAAATAATATTATTGTTTAACCGGAACTCTTAGTAGAACACTTAATACTTCGGAACACTTACGAGAACCCTTAGTGGAATTTAAAAATTTTAAAGAAGAACTTAGTAAACACTTAATACTTTAGTAATTATTGATTATTTAATAGAGAACTTTTAGAAGAACACTTAGTAGAACTCAAAAATTTTAAAAAACTTAAAACACTTTAAAAATAACTTACCTACTAAAAACTAAATAAAAATTCTTAAGAAAATTATACATAATTCTCTTGCACTTTCGTATTTTTCTTGCATTCATGGGTATTTTTCCTTATTTTTGAGTTATTTTTATCAAAAATGTTTTGGGTATATAGCCTTTGGAAATAATTTTAAATATTATTTCACATTTTTCTGAAATTTTTTGAAATTTTCTCCCAACTTTCCTCAGAAAATATTATTTTTTAATCAATTTTCCCAATTATAAATACAATACTTAATAGAAACTTTAATTAATTAATAAAAACACTTAACGAAATATTTAATAAATTAGTAAAACACTTAACAGAATCTTTAATGAATTAAAAAAAAACACTAAACAGAGTCTCTAATAAATTAAATTAGTAAAAATACTTAACAGAATCTTTAATAAATTAATAAAAATAGTTAACAGAATCTTTAAGAAATTAATAAAGCACCCAATGGAATCTTTAATAAATCTTTAACACAAATTAGAAAACATATACTAACATATATTAGGAAATATCAATTATAATGATTTTGAAGTTATTGAAAAAATATTATAAAATATCTTAAAAGGATAAAATTTTTTAGAAAACATCAAAAGAAAAATTGTAAAAAAACATAAAAAATGAAACACCTTAAAAATCACAAAATATTTAATCATATTGTTATTTTTACAATTTTAATAGGTTTTTGCATTTTTATCAAGTTTCTCATCACATATGTTTTTTAATTTACACTTTATAGTAATTATATTAATAATATTTTTGTTATTTTAAATATACCCATATTTAATTTTGTGTGTAACCTTAATACAATTAAATTTAAATTTAACACTTAACACTTAACACTTAGCAAAATCTTTAATAAATTAATAAACATTTTACACTTAACAAAATCTTTAATAAATTAATAAATATTTTGTTAAATATTTTGTAAATTATTTACTTATTCTTTATTTTACACTTAACAAAATCTTTAATAAATTAATAAAAACACTTTTTTTGCTAATTAAATTAATAAAAACACTTAACTCAATCTTTAATAAATTAGAAAAAACACATAACATAATCTTTAATAAGATTATGGGCATATAAGCGTAAGAACATATTTGTTTGTTTAACCCTAATGAGAGTCGTATAGCGCCCTCCCCCTCCCATCCCCCTCCCATCCCCCTCCTTCTTCTTCGTTTAAAGCCTTATTCATCCCCTCTAATTCTTCTTAGATCCTCCATCCATTCTTCTAAACGTTCTTTTTTTCGGTTTTAATAAAATCGAATCTTGTGTTAGACTTTTATTTAATTTAAATCAGTTTTTTGTTGAGTTTGTTCCCAATTTATTTGGGTTTTGTTTATTCTCTCCTTTGTGAATGCTTTGTGTGTTTTTGGTTTGTTTTGCAGTAAATTAATGTCCGGGATATTAGATCTGTGGGATTTTCAAGGTTTTGATTTAACGATGAAAGTTTTTATGGGATTGCATTTATGGTCGATAGCTCAAACCAGATGTGACGAAGTGAGTTTCAACAAATCGCTTGATGGTATATCCAAGAGGTCTAAGAAGACTGGATTAATCTGCGATTGTATGTTTTTACGGTTTGTTCGACTCGATTATTCTTGTAGAAATCGTATGGCTTTTTATTAATGAATTAAATTCTTTGTTAAAAAAAACATAATCTTTAATAACTTAATGAAAACTCTTTACGACATGCTGAGATCCTCTTAAGTGTTTTATTAAAAAAAATTAATAATTTCAAATTAGATGTATCATTCTAATACGAGACGAGATTCAATTAAGTTTTTTAAAATGTTGCATACAAAATTCTGTAATTTATGTTCCAAAAAAAACTAAAAAATATTAAAATACTTTAGAAAATCTCAAAAAAAATTTATTTTATATTACTCAAACCACCTTAAAGAATTTTCAAAAAATAGGATGAAAAATCATCTTAAAAATTCTCAAAATACTTTAAAGAATCTCAACAATAGTATATTTAATGTTATTCAAAATACCTTGAATAATTTCTAAAAAGTTGAATAAAAATTCTATAAAAAAATATTTATATATGCAAAGGGATATGGAAAACTCACGAATCGTTTTTTTGTATAGATTTATTAATATATGTACTCTAGGAAAATATGATACATATTTTATATTCTTCAAAAAACTTACACAAAATTATTTCAAAAAAATATCTATATATTGTAAGACATTTTTTTTTTTAGGTTCTATACAAAACTCATTAGATTATGTTCAAACCAAAACACTAAGAATTTCAAAACGCATTAGAAAATTTCAAAATTGTATCTTTCATATTATTAAAAACACCTTAAATTAAAATAGAAACAAAAAAAAATCTATAAATGTAATATATTGCAAGAAATTTCGAAAAAATTATAAAAAAAATGTTGTATATAAAACTCAGTAATGTTAAAAAAACACTAGAAAATCTCAAAACAACTTAGAAAATCTCAAAATTATATATTTCATATTATTCAAAACACTTTAATGATTCTCTAAGAAATAGAATAAAAAATCATCTTAAAAAAAATTCTCAAAACACTTTAAAGAATTTCAAATAATAGTATATTTAATATTATTGAAAACACCTTGAAGAATCTCTAAATAGTTTAATAAAAATAATCTAAAAAAATTTATATATGCGAAAGAATTTAGAATACTTAAAAATTGTACAAATTTATTAATACATGTACCCTAAGAAATAGGATACATATTTTATATTTTTAAAAACATCATAAAAAAACTTTTAAAAAAACAAATTCTAAAAATGTCAATATATTGCAAGACAATTTGAAAAAGCTATTAAAGAAATGTTATATACAAAACTCATTTGATTACATTCCAACAAAAATACGAAAGAATCTCAAAAGTAGTCTATTTAATTTCATATTTTATATTTTTAAAAACATCATAAAAAAACTTATAAAAAAACAAATTCTAAAAATGTCAATATATTGCAAGACAATTTGAAAAAGCTATTAAAGAAATGTTCTATACAAAACTCATTTGATTACGTTCCAACAAAAATACGGAAGAAACTCAAAAGTAATTTATTTAATTTGATTTGATGACAAAATAAGTAGGACTGTGAATGTATTTATATTTAATAAATTTTAGAATAATAAAATATTTAATAGCATCATAAAAACACTTAATGGAATCTTGAATTAAATATATTTTTTTATAAAATCTTAACATTATAAAACACATGGTAGTCTTAAAAAATTATCTTCAAACACTCAATGCAATTTTAAATATTACTTCCTCCATTTCAAATTAGCAGTCCACTTTCAAGAATAATTTTGTTTCAAAATAGTTGTCTCATTCTTATTTTCAATGCAATTTTTTACTTAAACTTCCCATATTAACCTTGAGTTTTAATTTCCAAGATTGACTTTATGTACTTATTTATCTAACCATTGCAATAAATATGGGTAAATATGGAATTAGATCATTAATAATTGAATTTCTTAATATGCGTAATTTTTTGAAAGTGTACTACTAAGTTGAAACGGAGGGAATAATACATTTTTTTAACACATTCCTTTAACACTTAAAGAATCTCTAAAATGCACAAAATAATTTTAAAAAATTAATATATTGGAAGGAATTTGAAAAACTAAAAAATCAATATTTGTACAAATTTAATAATTATGTATTTTAAGAAATACATTTAGAAATCTGAAACAAATATGGTACATGACAAATTACTATTTTAGTTTCTTAAAAACACCTTAAATTAAAATAAAAAATAAAATTTCTAAAAATATCAAAATATTGCATGACACTTCGAAGAAACTATAAAAAATGTTGCATATATAACTCATTAATTTATGTTCCAAAAAAAGCAATTAAAAATCTCAAAATAATTTAGAAAATCTTAAAATTGTATATTTCATATTAATCAAAATACCTTAAAGAATATCTAAAAAATAGAATAAAAAATCATCATAAAAAATCTCAAAACACTTTAAAGAATCTCAAAAATAGTATATTTAATATTATTCAAAACACCTTAAATAATATCTAAAATGTTGAATATACATAATCTAAAAATAATCTAAGTGATCAACAAAGAATTTTAATGTAACGATTTACCTACGAAATATTGTATGGTATTTTAATGTAGAATTTCGTAAAGATTCCATTAAAAAATTTCGAATTAACAAATAATAGAATCTACGTTTATAATGATAATTAAAAAAAATATTGTATACAACACTCTACACAATCTTAGTAAATTTAATAACATTAACAAACCAAAACAAACACAAGATATTCTTATCAAAGGTAAAATTATACCTAAGAAAGAGAGTTGTGATATTTTACTAGTATGCCTAATATCAATGACAAATATGTGAATGATTTATGATAATATGTAACAATATATTATTTCATTGTGTTATCATATTTTAATCATTATTATATATATCACTTTGTCGATTAAAAACAAGGAATCAATGGGTCACAATGAGTTTTGATATTACAAAATTTTACACTCTAGATTCTACTAGGTGTTTTAATAGTTCTAGAGAACAGTTTGAAGAATCTAAAAATTTATCATGTACATGATTTTTTTTTATTTAACATGATTGCGGAATAAAAAAATATTAAATTTTAGATTCTACTATGTATTTTGATATTTCTAATTATTGTATACATGAAATATTTTATGAAATATTATTATTTAATAAAAAAATTTAATATAACACCTTAGATTCTATTTTGATATTTATTGGGATACAATTTTATTTATAAAAATATCGTAGATGTTGAGAAATAAATTCGATCATCATTTTGAATAAAAAAAATAGAATATATTGAAAATCAAAGAATATATTAATATAATATATTAAGTTACACTATCATTTTCATGAATTTCATTGAGCAATTTTCAAATTATTTTTACGACTAAACGAGATTCATTTTATTGAAAACTATTAATTATTTAAAATAACATTCTTGTGACCAAATGAGATTCTACTAAGTGTTTCAAACAATTTTAGTACATTTATTTTTCCATATTTACAAAAATTTAATTTAATTGTGTTGATATATTTTTTAAAATTTTGTTTAATTAATAAAAATACTTAACAGAATCTTTAATTAAATACTGACGAAATTTTTTGTAAAAAACTTAGCAGATCCTTTAGTAAGAACACTTAACAAAATTTTTAAGTTAATATAAATTTCATTAAATGGTTTGTAACAACATATAATACCATCCACAAATTAGATTGGATCAATTTCATAAAGATATTTCAAAACCCATAAAGAGATTCGTGGATCAATTCCAAAACCCATAAATTTCAATACAATAGAGGTTCTGACATAGTGATATATACATCCATAAACTATGCAAACAGATAGTGCAACAAAGTACGCAGAAGAAAAACCTAATTCGTTCTTCAAAGTCCACAGTTTTGATGTTGACACATGTCCAGCTTTACAATTCCTGAGGGTGTGATAAACAATATAAACTAAATATGTAGGAACTTTTAGTGGGGTCAGAAAGGAAGTGAAAGAAAATTAGTTCTCATCGGTTTGAAAAATTTATGCAAGCCTAAGATTGCGGGAGGAGTAGGTCTGAGAGACCTCAATGCTTTCAACAAGGCTCTCCTTGCAAAACATTGTTGGTTGCTGATTCCCAGTCATAACTCTTTTGCTGTTACTATACTAAAGGCCAAATACTACCCACGAGCCACGATGGATACTAAATTGATAAATAACTCTAATTACGCATGGCAATCGATTCTTTCAGGGAGAGAATTGCTTTAGAGTGGGACCTAGTGGGTTATTGGGAAGGGCAGAAAAGTTCGATTTTGGAAGGATGTCTGGATTCTTGATATGTATATGGAATGATTTATGTTATTTAAATTTTGAAAATAGTAATTCAATTAAGAATATTGTGATTTTATTGATCAAAGAACTGATTGATATCCGAAGATATTGCATGCTTTTGTATTACCCTTCTACCCTTCTGTCACAAAAATGGAAATGATACAATTTTTTTTATATTAAAGACTGATTTTTTTTAGCCATCAGATGAGAGTTAAACGAATGGCTAGATGTGTGATCTTTGGGTTCTCTGTCTAGGATAGGGGTTCTCCCTTGAACCTTTGCCTATATATATATATATATATATATATATATATATATATATATATATATATATATATATATATATATATATATATATATATATATATATATGATTTCATGTACCTGAGGATGACCTCAGGTTAGAATCCTGAGGATAGAACAAATCAATACAAAATTTAAGGACATTTGTGTAAATTACTGATAAAAATTTAGATTTACAAAATTGCCCCTGCGGGGCCCCTTACTATATAAGCAATATTTCTTATAACCTCATGGGAGATCTCTGAGATTATATATATATATATATATATATATGATTTTACACGTTCAATTTACTATTTGTTTTGTCTTTAATTCTGAAAACTTGATATAGACGATTTTACAGCCCATGTGAAATTAGCAAAATTATCTTTAATTTAATGATGGTTCAATAATTATTTTCCAATTAAAACTACCAAGAAACAAAAGAGATTAGAAATTGAAGATTTTTTACGTTAAAATTCTATTTGATTTTTGGCAACTTTGAGATTAGAAATTGACGTCATCATGAACAATAATTTTTTTTTGCTTGATGGATAAAGGGTAAAAAAATAACAACTTTTTGTATTGGATGCCCCTGGAGGGGCCATTGGATCTATTAGATCTAAGATGTTCTTTATTGTTTGTTATATAAGAGCATCTCCAATAGGGATTGCCAAGTCCTATGTGGCATGGCACCCTTGGTTGCCCACCTATTGGAGCATCATGTTGCCAACCAAAGTTGGCAAAAGTTGGCAACTTCCCAATTTTGTTAAAACGCATACAATTCCCCAAAAAATGTATTTAATTTTACCCATTTTTATATCTCCCATATTTTAAATGTATTTATAAGATAATATAAAATTTATGTATGGGACCATATTGGCAACTTTTAAAGTTGCCAACTATTGGAGTAAATTTGTAACAAAAGTTGCCAGCAATGAGATGAAGGAGAGAAGAAATAAAAAAAATAATATATATGATGATGTGTTAGAAGTTGGCAACTATGTTAGGGCAAGGCCAATGGTGTGATATATCTTGTGTTATAGCTATATTATAGCACCCAACACAAAATATTGAAATCCAATGGTGTTCTATAGTTTGTACTAAAATAGCACAATGCTATAATTTGTGCTATATATAGCACAAACTATAGCATTGAGCTATATTTTGAAACACCCCAAAAAGGTAAAAAGTGAGTGGGGAATATAAAAAGGAGGCAAATCATTTCTACATTTGCTTTGCTTCATGACCTTAAATTAAATTTGTATTAAAAAATGTGGGGTACGTGAAAAGTTAGTTGAATATGAAACAAGATATAGCACAAACCATTGGTGGTATGTTATTATTTTAGCACAAAAAACCACTTTTTGGTGCTATATTATAGCAATAGCTCCATCTATTTTAGCACAACCATTGGCCTTGCTCTTAACAACCTCTATTGGAGATGCTCTAAGGGTGTTCTGTTTGGAGTAATGGCATATATATATAGGGAGTTGCTCAAGAGAACACCTTTTTTTTAGAGAAAACTGAGGTACTTTTCTAGTCCATTGATCTTTCATCAATCCAACGGTTGATATCAATCTCTTATATTTACTTAAAATTAACTTGAGGGGTAATACAGACTTTTTAACTTATACATATCTTTATACAATCAATTTATGATTCAATCAATCTACATTATATCTTTAATTATAACTTTCCTATTTTAATAATATTTTTGTCGTTCTGCTAGTGGGTGGAGATGGACTGTTGTTTTATCTTCATATCGTCTTCATCGATTCTCAACCCTTTCTATTTAGTTAGACACAAAAACTCTGTTAATGTTTGTGTATCCCTGACCATGACCAAGAACAACTTGCTTTTCCAGGTCCAAAAAATTATCAATTAGTCGAAAGTTTAGTGACTTGTTGAAATATTATTAATTTTATAATATTTTTGTCGTTCTGCTAGTGGGTGGAGACAGACTTTTTTAAGCAAGAGGATGTTGAGGATGCCGAGGAGTGTTGAGATGTGAAACCCCTTTTGGATTGGAAGGTGGAGCTGAATGAAGAAGGGGGTGGTGGGATTGGGTGTGAATACGTGCCAAGTGTTCGAGAAATTGTCGATGAGAAGGCTTGTGTTAAGGATGAGTGGGGAAGTGAGTGTAAGGGTGTAATTAAGGTGAAGAAAGAGTGTGAAGTGGGGGATGTTGAAATTGGGGGTGGTGTGATTATGAGAAGGCTCTCTCATTGTTTTGATAAATACCTATCTGCAGTTTCAACGACAGAGGAACAAATTAGCTTAAAGAAGAAGATGAAGAAAAATAATGAGGAACGAAGCATATCTTTATTGAAGTGAATGGAGCTTAAAAGGAAATCAAAAGCTAAGTAGAACAACAAATTTTCGTCTCTCTTCATTTAGATTCATTATCACTTGCTTGGATTCCCTGATTACAAAAATTACTACTTTAAACTACCACGTTGTTCATTGCCACTGAAACCACAAAATTGCCTTCGCCATGGAGCATGATGATTTGTCAGTCAGCGTGAACTACTACTTCTGGTGGAACCAAGATTGTAAATTAGCAGGGGCTGAACTAGTACAAATATACTTGCCATGGCTAATAATTTATTTTCCCCTGGTTTTTTATTATGTAAAAGTTATAACAACCAATATGGAAGTAATATGTTGTGATTATTGTTTTCTAAATAAGAGGTTGTATATTTTCTGTTGCCAAGAAGAATGTTGACATTCTAACAATAATTTGCAACAGATTTGACCTGCCATCCTGCTCTGTTGTATGCACATGATCTGTGGAAACTCTTTTCTTTCCATTTTACTGAGGGGTTTTGTCGGATTTTTAACTTTTTTTTCATTTTGTTCAAAGTCCTCTACTTTGATGTAAATTAGTGGATATGGAAAGACCTCACATGACTAGCGAATTTACATCTTTCTTAAACCATTTCTGCCTTTATGATTTTATGTTGTACGTCTTGTGGAATAATTTAAATTTTATTCACTTGGATCTCTCAATGTTTTTCCATCTGTTTGATAATGTAGGACAGCTGAATTGCCATGTGTCACATTCCATTATGGTTCAGCCTTTATCTTCGGTGCCTGCAAAGCCGAAGATGTCTATGTATGATAGATTGAAGCCTTCTGGTGTGAAAAATCAGAAAGTGGAGGATAATAATGTGTTGAGTATTGTTTGTGATTGAGGATGCAGATTTTCCGGATGAGAAGGACTAGTTGCTTGTGGTGAGGACTGGATTACTGGGCTCTCGACAACTAGAGGGAGGAAGTTGGCTTAATCTAAAGTATTAATTTCTCTCAATGAATGTTATCTTGGAGAGCTTTCTGCTAGTGGGTGCAGAACTTTACGTAATGGAGTAGTGCTACAGGTACCAAATTGGGTACCAAATGACATGGCAACAGACACTTGTCAATTTAAAATATTTTGATTGGAGAGCCCTGGCGGGCCCACTATAACTATAACCAATTAAAACAAGTCACATCATTTGGTAATAACTTTTGGTACATAATTTTGGTACCTCTAGCATTTTTCTTACGTAATGAGGAAAACAGAACATTTCAAATATTTTAGATTTATACATTAGTGAACTTGTAATTTTTTATATTATTTAGATTGGATAGTTTTGATTCTGTAGTAATAGTATTTTGCATCTCATGTGATGCTCTCGAACATTTTATTCGAGGATATGGCGTGTCTATGGATTAAAATATTTCTTTTAAAGTATGTTTGAAAGACCACTTAATAGAACACTTAAATAATTAAAGAATATTTTTTCAAGTGTTCTTTTAAAAAATTTTTAAATAAGTGTTTCTTAAAAAAGGTGATAGACTAATTAGACAAATAAAATATTAAAGAACATTTAAAAGAATATTATAATTTTACATGCTATAAATTTATTTTTTATAATTTAAAAAACATGCAATAAAATAATTAATAGAACACCTAAGAGAACACTTTAATATCATAAAAAACACTTAAAAATAACATTCTTATTTTTAATAAATCTTCATTAAAAAGGTCATAAGCTAATTAGACAAATAAAATCCTAAAAGATCACTTAAAAGAACGATAGAATCCTTACAAAAAATAAAAGAAAACACAAATTTTTAAATTTACTAATAACTTGTTATTTGAAATGTTGTTTATTTTTAAAGAGCACATAATATTCTTAAAATATTAATAACGTTTATTTTGAAGTGTTCTATTAAAGATTGGAAATCATTTCAAATTTAATTAAAACATTAAATAAATTAAAGTGTTTTTCTAAGTGTTCTATAAAGTATTTAAGTTATGCACGGGCTATAATAAAGTATTTAATATGTGTTCGATAAAGTATTTAATAGGTGTTCTTTAAAAAGGTCAAAAAATAATTAGACAAATAAAATACTAAATAACACTTAAAAGAACATTATAATTTGACGGTTTCATATTCTTTTAATATTCTCTTAGGTGTTCTTTTAAGTGTTTCATTCTTTTAATGTTCTTTTAAGCGTTTCATTCTTTTAATGTTCTTTATATCATTTTTTAATTTGATGGTGTCTTTTAAGTGTTCTTTTAAATACCATAATGTTTCAATAAGCGTTCTTTAAAAAGATAATAAACTAAAAAGATAATTAAAGTGTTTTTCAAGTAAAATAAATTTTTTTTCTATAATTATCAATTCTAATAAAAAAATAATAACATGTTATTTAATTTAAAAAATTAAAATGTTTTTTTAAGTGTTCTTTCTGAAAAAATTTAAGTTTAAATATTCTATAAATGTTCTATTAAGTGTTCTCTTAAGTATTTTTTAAGTATTTCATGGAAAACTGGAACGTATTTTTTTGATGAATTTGAATTTTTACAAAAAAAAATTAATTAAAATGCTAATAAAGTGTTCTTTTAAGTTTATATGAAAAATTAAAAACATTTCAAATTTAATTAAAATATTAATAAGTGTTTTCTTAAGTGTTTTTTATTATTTTTTAATGTTCTTTTAAGTGTTCCATTCTTTTAATGTTCTTTTTATCATCTTTTAATTTGATGGTGTTCTTTTAAGTGTTCTTTTAAATACCACAACTAGTTGATAAAGCCGCGCTTCGCGGCGGCATTATAAATTTTTCTAAAAAAATTGAATATATTTTTATTTTATATTATATCATAAATATTAAAATATAACAATTTACACGGTATTCTCTACTGAGTCGTTCTCTCATTAAACACGATTTTCTTATAGAGCCGCTATCTCGTTAAAAATCGAAACTCAACTTTAACATATACTCCTATTTTTAACACTTGTAAAATAAATTTAATTCATAAAAATTGAAATTTAAAAATAAAATAAAATTTATACCATCACTATCAAATTCTAACAGTTAATAAGATCTTACTGCTGAGTTGTATTCTCGTTAAACATGTTTCGAGTTGATCTCCACATTTCGATTCGTTATCGTTTGAGACCGACGTCCTAACTTCATTATATATTAGATTGAATTCCAAAATTTGGGTAAAGAGAATCTAACTGACACGGTAGAAAAATTCTCTACCTATGCGGCTTAAAATCATGTATTTATCAATTTTTTTGTAAATCTAACCGTATCGATGAAAATTTTATGCAAAAATAAGTAGGTGTGCAAAATTTTATAAATTTTGTCCTTTAAGAATACATTTAATTTAACATGGTATTTTACATATGGTTTACAATATGAATGTAACGCCTCAGATTTTATATCATTTTTTGATTAAAAATTGCATCATTTACAAAATCAATTTCTATGTAATTTTGTGTATTCACTAATTTTTACGTAATATTTTAATCTGTACGGTTGGATTTTCGTAGAAACTGTTGAAAATATGAATTTTGTAATAACCATAATATTCTCATAATATTTTGAGTCTCTTTTCTTATTATATTATCGTAAGGTTTGAAATTTTGTTTTAGTTATTATTAGGAGTGCATGCGGATATGTATTTTTTTTTGTTAGTGCGCTACTAGACCATAATAATTAATTAGTACAACGCTACTTATTATTGATCGGTGATTAATTGTTACTATTACTATTATTATTATAGTGATTATTATTATTTAGAATAAATAGGAAATTATAGTAAGTGGGCCAAGAGGAAAGCTTAATAATCATGCATGACTATTAGATGGACTTAATTAAATGTAGTAAGTAGTTTTATTTTTAATCCCATTAAAAGCCCAAGTATGTGGTTAATTCTCTCTTAATCTATTTAAGGGATTGAATCAAAAAGAATAAGTGATCATCACCTCATTTTATCAATACACGAGAGAAAGAAAATTAAAGAGAGAGAGAACAAAAATACCATCACCTACTTTCCTCCATTAAAACTCAATCTTGAGAGCTTATATCAACTAGATTATTAGTCGGATCATGCATGCAATCTCGTTATTAGCTAGATCTTGAGAAGCTCTTTAATTAGATATCCATTTGTAAGGAGTTTTGAGAAAAGAATTTGGTTGTCAAGTTTTAAAAATTTGGGTTTTCACATAAGGGTATGAATTTATATCCACCAACATCTCTTTTTATTGTATTATCATACTTATGATTTAATTGTGATCTAAATGCTTGTATTGAAATTAGGGCTTGTATGCTTTTACTTTAAATTGTGGTTGATTTAATTTTTAATCAATGTTTTAAAAAGGATAATTAGGGATTAAGTGTGTAATTGTGATTTGGGGGAGGATCGGTGGTTGCATGTTGGTTTAGAGGCGGAGACGCCTCGGTGGTGGTGTCGGGGGAGGCCGATGGTGGCGTTCGGCGAGCAAGGGGGGGAGAGATTGAAGGGGGATTGAGAGAGATGAGAGTAGAGAGAGATAGAGACGCGAGGATGGAGAAAGAGAGAGAAGTGAGTGGTGGTCGTGGTGAAGGAGGAGAGAGCAGGAGGTAGAGAGATCGGAGAGAGGCGGAATCGAGGGGAGAGAGGGAGGTGGAGACAGCGAGCGAGAGAGATTGAGGTGGAGAGAGATGCGATCGGAGAGAGAGAGGGAGAGAAGGGATTGGAGAGAGAGAGAGAGAGAAAGGGAGAGAGAGAGAGAAGAAAGATCGAAGAGAGAGAGAGACAGACGAGGAGAGGGAAAGAGAGAGATTTTCGTCGGGAGTCGGCAGTGGTCGGCGACGGCCGCCGACCGGCGGTGGTATGCAGTGGTCGTGAAAGAGATGAGTGAGGGGGGGGGGTGTTAATTGTTTTTATTTTATTTGTTTAATTGTAATGATTTTGATAAAATAATGATAATAATTTAGAAAATGAATATTTGAGTTGGATTAAAAAGGATAAAAAGAGTTGTGTTGTAAAATGCCTTTTAAAAGAATTTTTGGAAAAATTAGTTGATTTGTAATTCGGGAAAGGGATTTAAAATGTGAATAAAAATGGGTTGTTTGAATTGTTGAGAATAAATATAGTGGACTTTCTAATTGAACTTATTCTTTTTAAAAATTGAGAATCCTAGTTATTAATAAAGATTCTTCAAGAGCTAATTAAATTTAGAGAGGTGATTTAATTAAGTAATTGTAGCAAGTATTTATAGATATGTGGAGTCCCTTTTTAGTGAGAAATTTCTCTTATGAATAATTATGGATGATTTTGTACGAACCATTTTTGTTCGAGATATGTCTTTAAATAATTAAATTAGTGCCATATATTAGAAATAATTAGAGGCCTTCAAATAAAAAGAGAATCTCCCTTACGAATAATTGTATTTGAGTCACACAATGTATAAAACTCGAGATATTAAAATTTAATAGGAAAAGCGAATAGAGCCTTCATTTAAATTATTAAATTGCTAATAAGGCGTTAGTGAAATTTTAAAGTTACGAGAATATTTTCCAAATTATATTTTGAGAATTACTTGATTATCAAGACCATGATTACTGCATTACATGACAATTCGTGATTAAATTCGAACCTGAGTACTAAAATAGTTTTGATAATAAATTATAGAATTTCTTTCGGAGCCTTGAGACAATTGCTCGTGGGTAACGCATTTATTATTTCGGTAGAGTTTAACGTCGATACAAAGGCAAGTTCATTCCTACCCTAACTCTCGGAAACTTTGTATTTCTGTTCGTATTATTTCATTTACTGATTATTTTCGAGCTATCAATTATGAGATTTATTTGCTGTTCTTTAGGATGCAATAATTTTCTTTTGAGCATTATTTCTCGTTAAATATTACGATACTGTTAATTTAGTTTACTTGCGAATTATACTCCCTATAAGCGTAGAGGCAAATTCGTTGCTATCAGGTCGATCTCATTAATTCGAGACGACTATTATTTTGATTCAGTGAAACTAATCTCATTCGTTCGAGATAGTTAAATTTATTCTTTTCAGTTGAATTTATTATACGAATTCAACAATAATTTATTGATTATCTTTTAGTTGATTCATCTTTCGAATCAACGGATAGGAATTATAAAATGTGGATCGTTAGAAGGCTATTCATTGATCAAGTAAAAACATTCTATTTAACGCTCATCAGTTTTGAGTAATATAATCATTCGAGGGGTACTATTTGTTCAGTATGACTCATTATATTTCATTTTAAGACTATTTTCATTATTTCGAGATAGTTGCCTTTCTTGTCAAGGGTTGACACTTTGTTCGTGTCAACCAATTTAAATATGTTTATTGAGAGTTACATCAGTCCATTGTTCGGATTGATGGTACATTGAGTAAAACTGGTAGTCCGCCAGATCAATTAAATATTTCCTGTGAAGTTTATCTCAAAGTGTCAGTTCATTAAATGTTCGAGAATTCTGTATTCTACTGGTCAATTTTGGGAAAGAGGCCCATTATAGAGAAAGAGAGAGTTGTGTACCTTTATATGGACACAATAATATTTTATTGTAGCCGTGATCGGGCGAAGTGCGGTGTCATTGGAGGACGGTATTCCCGGTCGGATAGTTGATCGCCCCGCCGAGATACCGAAAGGATGGAAGACCAGTTATTATCTTATCATGAGTCATCAGAGTTTCAAAAAAAGAGTCATTTCGAGTATTCTATTTTCGAGACGAGTCTTGAGTCAATTTTTTCAGAGTTCTGATATCTTATCTGTTTATTTAAAATTCGAGTAATTCTTTCGGTATATATTACTATATTTATGTACCGAGCAAGAAAAGAATTTGCTGAGCACCATAGTTGCTCACTCTTGCTTTACAACATTTGTTGAGCTGTCAAGAAGGAAAGATGCGAGACGTCCAGCCAGGGATCCAGAGGCAAGGAGAAAGCTCCCGGCTATGCTGACAAGGACTAGAATGGCCAGCTGGAACTTTTATCTTATCTACCTTCATAGACTTTTGAAAGATTTTATTCGGAGATGTAATAATCATATTGTAATCAAGTGTGAATCCGATCTTGGATCTGTGGAGTGGGACTTTTCCGCTCCATTGTAATAAAGATTTTATTATTATCGAGCTAACGTGTGTTGCAGGATGCTGAGACCTGATGTGACGACCCGGGTCCCCGGATAGGGCGGATTTGGGGGCATCACAGCATTGGTATCAGAGCTTTAGTTATATTTTTAGGAATCGTACGAGCCTAGAATTATAACGCGACGTGAGAGTTTAGAGATATTTTGCGATATTGAGATTTTAGCACCAAGTGCCTTTCACCCTTATATAAGTATATCTATATAAGTATCTAATCGATTAGAACATGTTATGACCGAAGTTCCTTGTGCTTTTGTAGATGACTACTTCAAGACTTGATGATTTTCGCTCAGCTAGAGACAGATCTCCTACACCTTACCCTCAGGGACCTCTAGATCCCAGTTCAGGGTTAGACAGTGATCCATCAGAGGAGATTGTACCCATGGAGAGCGACTCGGAGGACTCTTCTATCCGGATTCTTACACCTTCTCCACCTCATGTGATAGACTTGGTTTATTCTCCTGACCAGATCATAGTGGTAGCTGATTCTCCTATGCTAGTGATTGACTTAGAGGCATATACTCCAGAGATTGAGCAGCCAGCTCAGATTCCAGTATCTACCATGACTACAGAGACTACTCTTCTGTATACTCCCGAGATTTTCAGATTTGAGACACCCGAGCCTATTAGTTCTGGGCCGATTGATGAGGGCCAGCTTTCGCCCGTCCGTACAGAGGTTATACCTAGCTTATCTGCTCCAGTGTCCAGAGTGGATACCCCTACCAGAGTATCGGCTTTTGCTGATTTGTTTGCTACTCCAGTGTCGGTGTATGCTGCAGCTCCTATAGTCCCTACTATACCTGATTACATGTTTCCACCTTGTTAGATATAATTGATGTGATTTAATATCAGTGTTTAAGTGTTACAGGGAAACAGAGTTTAACTTGTTAATGAAAGCAGTCGCAGCAGAGTTTGAGTATACGCTGACAGATGGAAGCGCAAACACTGCTGACTGGAAGCGCAACAGAGTTTGTTAAACTCTGTCTAGCGGAAGCGTTTGCAGGTCAACAGAGATTGAAGATTAATTCAAGATAAACATGGAAGCAATATCTTTGAAGATTGGATAGCTGTCAAAGAGGTTGAGTTGACTTAGAAGACGTGTAGCAATCGTAATTGATATCAATTGTATAGCTTAATTATAGGAGAATCAATTAACGATTGTACGTAGCTGTATATCTTATAAATACAGTTAGGTTAACCCTAGAAGGGTATCATCGTGTACGAATATCATTCATTGTAACCTAAGCAGCTCTCTGTGATATTTACATCACTGAGAGAGGAGTTAATTCAAAAACAGTTATTAAATTGTTATTTGCTCATACTTTATTGATTATTAGTGTGTATTCGGCCTAACAATTGGTATCAGAGCCAATCTGTTAATTCACTACAGCTTAAGATCCACACAAATACTACTATAATCAATGATAGAAATTCCTCCTCCCACAACAGGCTCAAGTGCTGAGAAGGCTGAACCTACAATAGTGAGCCGATATGAGACAATTAGGGTTCCTATTCTCAGGCCAGTAGAATACTCTACCCGGAAGGTGAAGATGGCTATGTTTCTGGAGGCTACAGATCCAGAATATCTTGACAGGATTTATGAAGGCCCTCATATGCCAACAAAATTATCTGTTGTTACTGCTGGACAAGAATCTAAATCTGTTCCAAAAGAGAAGAAAGATCTGACTCCTGAAGACATCTCATCTATTGGCAAGGATGCAAAGGTTAGACATCTTCTTCATAGTGCATTGGATAATGTTATGTCTAACAAAGTGATAAACTGTAAGACTACAAAAGAGATCTGGGATGCCCTTGAGGTCAGATGTCAGGGGACCGCTACAATTAAGAAGAATAGAAGGAACATACTCACACAGGAGTATGAACACTTTGAGGCTAGATCTGAAGAGACAATGACTGAAACTTTTGACAGATTCTGTAAACTTCTCAATGATCTGTCACTGGTGAATAAAGAATATGATCTAGAAGATTCAAATCTCAAGTTTCTTCTTTCTCTACCTGAAAAGTGGGATGTAAAGACAACCACTATTAGAGACAACTATGACCTTGCTGAAACTGATATTGATGAGATCTATGGACTGCTCAAGACTTATGAACTGGAAATGGAGCAGAGAAGCAGAAGATCAGGCAGGAAGTCAAAGTCTGTTGCTCTGAAAGTTGAAGAAAGACCTTCAAAGAAAGAAGCATCAAGGCAGAAGGCAAAAGGAAAAGCCTTGGTCATTCATTCAGAAAGTGAGTCATCAAACTCTGATGTTGACTCAAACACAGATGGATCATCTGATTCTGAAAATGATGAAGAGATTATGCTGTCTATCTAGAACAGGAATTGCTTGATAGGAATAAGCAATTAGAATCTGAGTTAGAAAAGGCTAAAAATACAATTAAAACTTGGACTGATTCTGGAAAAGACACTCATAAAGTTTTTCAAGCTGACACTATTGGTTTAGGGTACTGTGAGGAAGATGAGCTTAGATTTCTAAATCATGTGAAAGTTTGGCAAACTCTTCCAACTAGAAAATTTGTTCATGTACAGCTAAAACTGAACATGGAGCTGTTAAAAGTGAACCAGTAAAAACCTGTGCAAAACAGGTTAACAATGGTTCAATGATAGATAAACAACTTTAGCAAAAGCTTAAAGAGATAAAATCTGTCAACAAACAGAAAATGCCTAGGAAAAATAGAAATGGAAAGGTAGGCATTACATCAGGAAATAGGCCAATGCTTGCTACCTTTGCACCTAGAAAAACTTGTCATAATTGTGGTAGTACTAATCATCTTGCTAGTTTCTGCAGGAAGAATAAAGACATTAATTCTTTACCCTCCAAATCTGGAGTGAAAAAGAATAATGTCAAACCTAGACCACAAACTCTGTGCAAACATTGTGGAAGTACTTGGCACTCAATTTACACTTGCAAGAATTATCATGCTATTTATCATAATTACTATGAAATGAAACCTAATTTGAAATGGGTTAAAGTTAATTCTACAGGTGCTAAGTCTGAAAATGTTAGTTTAAACTCTGAAAATGACAAATCCGCTGCAAAAGCTAACAGATTCAATAAAGCAAAAGGATCCAAGCAAGTCTGGATCCTTAAAACTAACAATTAATGATTGTTTGTGATTGCAGGGCATCAGGGAGAGTACCCTAGTCTTGGACAGTGGATGTTCTGGACACATGACAGGAAATAAAGCCCTGCTATCAGATTTTGAGGAGAAGGCTGGCCCAAAAGTTTCCTATGGAGATGACAACATAGGACATACTCTGGGATATGGCAATATCAATCTTGGAAGTGTCATCATCACTACTGTATCTTTGGTTCCAGGACTCAAGCATGATCTGCTATATGTAAGTTAAATCTGTGACAGAGGATTTCATGTTGATTTTCAACCTGAATACTGTGAGGTTATCAGTAAATCTACTGGAAAAGTTGCTTTGATTGGAAGAGAGTTGGAAGTGGCATAAGAAACTCTCTCATTTAAATCTGAACAACATCAATGAGCTGATAAAGAATGATCTTGTGAGAGGACTTCCAAAGTCCTTGTTAAATGCAGATGGCCTGTGTGATTCATGTCAAAAGGCCAAACAGAGAAAGGTTTCCTTCAAAAGCAAGTCTGAGTCTTCAATTATTGATCCTTATCATCTTCTACATGTTGATCTTTTTGGACCAGTGAATGTTATGTCTCTTGGAAAGAAGAGATATGCTCTAGTCATTGTTGATGAATACACAAGATACACTTGGGTGTATTTTCTAGCAAAGAAGGATGAAACTGCATTAACTCTGACAGAACATATAATGCAGTTGGACAAAGGATCAAAGAATAAAGTGAAGATTATCATAAGTGACAATGGAACTGAATTTAGGAATTCAACAATGGAAGAATTTTGCAAGAACAAAGGAATTAAACAAGAGTTTTCTGCACCTGGCACTCCACAACAGAATGGTGTAGTTGAGAGGAAGAACAGAACTTTGATAGAAGCTGCCAGAACCATGCTTGAAGAAGCAAAATTGCCAAACTATTTCTAGGCAGAGGCAATTCAAACTGCCTATTTTACTCAAAATTCTACTCTGATCAATAGACATGGGAAAACACCATATGAGATGGTGAAAGAGAAGAAGCCTAACCTGAAATATTTTCATATTTTTGGGTGCAAATGCTTTGTGTTGAAGACTCATCCTGAACAGTTGACCAAATTTGACCTGAAGGCAGATGAAGGAATTTTTGTTGGTTATCCAGTGTCAACTAAGGCATTCAGAGTTTATAATCTGAGAACAAAGGTGATTATGGAATCTATTCATGTGTCTTTTGATGACAAGAAAATAACTAGACTTGAAGATGTTAATGACCATGATCAACTGCATTTTGAAAATGAAGATCTAATCTCTGATGAAATAAACTCTGACGGAACAATTCCAACAGACTCTGATGATGCAAAATCTAAACCTCTACTGGTAAACACAGAAGAAATTGTTCAGACAGAACAAAGAAGAGAACCAGTTGAGGGGGAGCATGAAGAACCAAACTCTAATTCTGAAAGTGAGTCACATGAAAAATCTGGGTCAATCTCTGATGATTCAAACTCTGTTGGTTCAAAATCTGACAACTTAAACTCTGAGTGATCGAATTCAGGGGGAGCCTCAGAGAATGAAGAAAGGCAACAAGATGATCAGGAGAACATTGATCAAGGGGGAGGATCAACTGGTGACAGAATTCATTTACCTTCAGCAAGGAAATGGACAAAATCTCATACACCTGATCTGATAATTGGAGATCCAGATGCAAAAGTGAGGACAAGAAGTGCCACAACAAATGAATGTCTGTTTCATGCATTTCTGTCCAAATCAGAACCAAAGAAAGTGGAAGAAGCTCTTCAAGATACTGACTGGATAACAGCAATGCAGGAAGAGTTAAATGAATTTGAGAGGAATAAAGTCTGGACCCTCGTACCAAGACCAAAGGATAGATCTGTTGTTGGTACCAAATGGGTTTTCAGAAACAAGACTGATAGTGATGGGGTTGTTACAAGAAACAAGGCCAGACTTGTGGCCAAAGGCTATTCACAGCAGGAAGGCATAGACTATGATGAAACTTTTGCTCCAGTTGCAAGGTTGGAGGCAATAAGAATCTTTCTAGCATATGCTTCTTACAAGAAATTCAAGGTCTTTCAGATGGATGTGAAAAGTGCTTTTCTGAATGGAAAACTTGAAGAAGAAGTGTTTGTTGAACAACCACCAGGATTTGTAGACCCCAAGTATCCAGATTATGTCTACAGGCTTGACAAGGCTCTCTATGGACTTAAACAGGCACCAAGAGCATGGTATGAGACTTTGGCTCAATTTCTTTTGGAAAGTGGGTTCAACAGAGGTACAATTGATAAAACCTTGTTCTACTTCAAACTTGGTAGTGATCTGTTATTAGTTCAAATCTATGTAGATGACATAATTTTTGGGTCTACTAATGATAAACTCTGTAAGAGGTTTGCCAAGCTCATGCAGTCCAGATATCAGATGAGCATGATGGGAGAGCTTAGTTATTTTCTAGGCTTACAGGTGAAGCAAACAGATGATGGTATCTTTATCAATCAAGCAAAATATACCAGAAATCTTCTCAAGAAATTTGGCATGCTTGACTGTTCATCTGCAACAACTCCCATGGCAACTACAACTAAATTGGACAAAGATATAGGGTTACCAGTAGATATGACAAGCTATAGAGGAATGATTGGCTCTCTTCTCTATCTAACAGCAAGTAGAGACCTGATATCATGTATGCAACATGTCTGTGTGCAAGATTTCAGGCAGATCCAAGAGAACCACATCTAACAGCTATGAAGAGGATTTTTAAGTATCTCAAGGGCACTATAACTTTAGGGCTGTGGTATCCAAGAGAATCAAATTTCAACCTACTTGGCTACTCTGATGCAGACTTTGCAGGCTGTAAGATTGATAAAAAAAGCACCAGTGGAAGTTGTCAATTTCTTGGTGACAGACTTGTTTCTTGGTACAGCAAGAAACAGAAATCAATATCCACATCTACAGCTGAAGCAGAGTATATTGCTGCTGGTAGCTGTTGTGCACAGATTCTATGGATGAAGAATCAACTGCTGAATTATGGAATGAGGTATAGCAAAATACCTATTTTTTGTGATAATCAAAGTGATATTGCTATGACAGGTAATCCAGTACAACACTCAATGACCAAGCACATCAGTATAAGGTATCACTTTATCAGAGAGCATGTAGAGGAAGGCAACATTGAGCCCCATTTTGTATCTACTGAACAGCAACTTACAGATGTCTTCACCAAACCTTTGAGTGAAGCTACATTTACAAGGCTGGTAAATGAACTAGGAATGGTCTCTGGTTTTGATTAGAGATATTTGTTAGTTCCATAAATTTTCTTGAACAATATGTTGCTTATGTTTGTGTGAATTTAAGTCTGTGCTTAGAATCTCTTCATGTGTTTTTATACTGTTAGCATACTCTGTTTGTCAAAATCTGCTGCAATAATGATTAAACTCTGAATCTGTTTCTGTCTGAACATAAACACCAATGAAGAAAAATGTATGAAGCATGATTCACAGTTATTAGTCATGAATCCTTCTAAGTTATCTGTGATCTAATCTTAAACTATGCAGAAATTTTTACACAGCATGATACCGTTTCCATATTTATAGCATCTCTTAGGTTATCTATCCTAAACTCTGAATCTGTAAACAATGTGTGCGTTGCCTCTCACGATTAACTTTTGATGTTGATGAATTCTAAACTCTGTCAGATAAACTCTGTTAATTCAAACTCTGATTAGTTAGCTTCTGTAATTAGTAAACCCCCATAGGAATTAGATATGCTATTTAGCACTCCTTTGAGATTATGTTGTAACTAGGATGACCCATGAACTTGCTGGTAAAAAGTAAGGGCTAAAATTCCTTAATTTTTGGTGACTAGTCAAGGACTAGGAAGACCCAGGAACTTATCAAAAGATAAGGGCTAAAATTACTGGATTTTTGGTGACTAGTTCCAACCTCTGATTACTGGAGAGAAAAAAAAAATAAAAAATGAGAGTGTATAATTCTTTTTTAAGCTTAATTAGAAGGGGGTAAAGGAAAATTCAGAGTTACTGTATATTATTTCTCATCTACAGAGTTTAGCATTCATCAGATATTAAGAGTTTACTGTGAGAGTTTGTGCATCCAATGTTTACTGATTTATTTTATGGATTTTATAAAATATTAGATGCTCTAAATATTGACTTAGTAAACTCTGCTACATACACACTCATATTCACACTGTGCAGAGTTTGAAAGGGTTACAGTAATAAAGATGGAGGATTGGTAAACGCTGTTGGATTTTGTTAAATACTCTAAGGTATTATTTTATTTCGGACAGAATATATAATTGGAGTTTAAAGAGTTTTTGAAATATTGCATGTATTATGTGACAACTGTTAGTGGGTGTCGTACAGTTAATGTGTATTGGAAATAGGAGAGAGAACAGCGGTGATAATTGCTATTTTACTGCGCGTGATTAATTGATCCACTGCATGCATGACACGTGTCTCACTCACCCATTATTGTGTCCCACTCACACATTAATCTAGGAACGGTTGAGTGTTTTAATGCACAAACGATTGGGTTTTGATTTTTAATTATAACTCTAATCACTTCTGTGTATAACGATTCACTTTTACTCTCACTTACACAAAATTACATCTCACAGTTCTCTCATTTTTCACTTCGATATTTTCACAAGCACCTTTCCTACATACCATTTTCATTGTCATTTCCTGCTCTATTCTTGATATAATGGCTTCTAAACCTTTTACTGCTGTTGGTCTTCGATTTGTTCCTAACAACTTTGTAGCTCCACTCGATAATAACCGTGTTCCAGAAGCGTTTCATCTTATGCAGAACTTTCTTCGCGATTCAGAGATTGGGCAAGCTCTTATTGAACCCTCTACACTCTCTGCTTCTCAGATTGCCACTTTCTGGCAAAACTCAGTCTTTGTTGCTGGAGGAGAAAATGGGACTCCAACCATAATCTTCACTCATGATGATCAAGAGTTTGTGATTACTCCACAAACTATCAGAGAGACCATGGGCTTCGACACTCACACTTCATATGATGTTGTTTCTGAAAATAATCTGCGGGATATGTTAACAGAGATTGGGTACATGGAATATCTTGCAAAGCTAGGCAGTGTCAAAAGGCCAAATCTCAGAAAAGAATGGAACTTCTTCTTTGACTGCATCACAAGAACATTCCAGAAGAAGGTCACCAACTGGGATGCAATTCCCATGGACAGTCTGCAAATTGGGTATTCTCTACTTTATGGCAGTAATTTTGATTTTGGTCGTTATGTCTTAATGAATTTAGGTGCTAAACTGTCAGAGTCTACTACAGTATACTTTGCTAGATTTTGTCAAATACTATTCACTGCTTGTGTATCTGGATTAGACATTGATGAAGCTGATGTGATTCAGCCTTTTGAAGTCAATAAGAGAATATTCTCTGATATGACTAACAAGGATGCTGGTAAAGAGAACCTACCTGGTTTTGTTCTACCACTTGCTTTGTAGAACTTTCTTCACCAACCCCAAGATTCACAACCACCACAACCTCTACAACCTAAATCAATCATTGAACCAATTACATCTGAATCAACACCACACTCTGAACCACAGTCCCAATCTCAACCTAAAACCAAATTCATTCCATCTACTACTGCTACCACTTCACAACCCATAGCTGATTCAAACACTCAACCTCCACCTTCACTTCAAACTCAATCTCAACCTTCATTACACACTCAACTACCAACTCAACTTCAGCCATCTAAGCCAAAGAAATCTAGAGCTATCAGGCCTCCAAGAAAGCAAAGAGTCAACAGGCTTGTAGAAGATGAGCCTCCTATGCATAAGAGAAGGAGGTTGCTAATAGATGAATCTGAGAGTGAAAATGAAGCTCAAGCTGAAGCTTCAAAGGACATCTCTAAGGAGACTCCTGTTGTTGAGATAGAGGTTATCACTGAACCTGCTTTAGCAGAGAATGAACTTCAAGCTGATGAGCCAGTCATTGCTCCTTTGGAAGATTTTGCTGAAAATTTTCAGACATTCTCTGTTGAAGTTGAAGATCCAACTACAAACTCTGCTGACACTGGTGTTGCAGATCAACCTACTATGGTGTTAGAAGAAACAGAGGTTGCATCTCATACTGAGTTATTTTCTTGTGCACATCAAGGCTCAGAACATGGTGAGGAAATTGATCAACCTTCAAAAGATGTACCTTTCGAGTTTGTCCTGGTAAATACTACTCAAGAACAGGTTGCTCATCAAGAACAAACTGCTGTTAATGAAGAAGAACAGTTTGCTCAAGCAGAACCTGCTATAGATCATAATGAAGAAGCTGCCTCAGTTGCAGATGAAGCTGAAGATGACTCTGACAATATTCTTTCTGCTGAAGGGAGTGCAGAAACTGACTTTCCATCTAATGTTGAAGTTCAGACTGATGGACTGAAATCAGGGGTGAAGACAGGCTTTGCAGGACCTTCTGTCTGGGATATTGAAGATGAGTACTTGGAAAAACAAAGTGCAGAATGGTATAAGGCAGATTGCATTTTTCCTATTGGACGTGCAGCCAGCTTTCTTAAGGAAAACTCTAAGAAGATTTCAAATCCTGATATCCTAACTTGTCTACAAGGAACAGTAATTCAGGTTAAGGCTTTGAATCACAGGTTTGATGACAATCAGAAAGCACTTCTTGATCTCAGAACTGAAGTTGCTACTCATGAGGAGAAATCTCACAGAGAAAATTCAAACCTGTTTCAACAATTTTCTAAGGCACAGGAGACCTTCACTGAGAGATTGAATAAAGTTGAACAGAATCAGACTTTGCTAGCTGAAATGGTTGATTCTATTGCAAACTCTCTTGAGTTAATAACATCTATTCTGATTCCAGATGGTGATGATGTCAAAACGGGGGAGAGAATTGCTAGAACTAAGTGCAAGCAGTCTCAAACTCTGTCAAAGAGGGATCATCTGGATGATGAAGGTACAAATCCAGAGAAGAGGTTAAGAACTGATGCTGCAAATCCAAGATTTGGAAGGTCTACAAGATCAAGATCAAGCTCAGCAGCAAATACAAATCTTCAGAGTACTTCAAGACAAAAGGATTTGTCATTCTCTGACAATCCACAAACAGATAAAGAGCTGGCTGCTAAGATTTTTCTTGAAGAAAATGCTGAGGGTGCTACACTTGAAGATGTTCATGCTGAAGAGATGCTTTTACAAGAAGAACATTTGAAGGCATTGAAGTCTGGAAAAGGAAAGAAGACTGCTAAAGCTTCAAGGCCTGTAGAGATAGGAATTGTGATCAGAGAAAATGTAGTTGGCATTCAAGAAGAAGAAGAAGAAGAAGGGAAATTGATAAGAAAATCTTCTCTTGATGCTAAGTTAAAGCTGAAAGGGATAATGGGTGAAGAAGACAAAGACAAAAAGGTAGACACAACCTCTGTTGCTACACAAGTTGTGAGTGAATCTCTACCAGTACAAAGCAAACTCTTACCTAGATTCTCTAAGCCTAAGATTCCAGTTCCAGCACAAACAGAAGAGATTGGTAGTTTCCAACATAGCAGAGCTTGTTCAGGAAAGCCTCCTGGCAAGAATACTTCTGGTTTGGGTTCAAACAGAGATTTTAGAATCAGTAACAGTCCAAGGGATCCCTCATCACACATCTCTCCTGGTTCTGGTATGATTCAAGAGAATTTGGACAAACTGGAGTCAGTTCAACTAGTTCATCAGAAGAGTTTAGATATTCACTTCTTGTTGTACTTCATGGAAGATGGAACATTATATAGGGTGAATGAAGATGCTATCAAGCTCAAACTGTTTGAAGAACTTCAGTATGTTCTGTATATATTCAGGGTCAGAAATCAACGAACAACACTCTGTTAGGAATAATTCATGAGTTGTGATGTTAAGAATAGAATTTTACTTATAATTCTTGTATATCCTGATTTTATAAAGGATTTAGCACTTTGTATGGGAAATATGTGTTAGACAGTTATCTGTAGGGTTTAGTCAGGAATGAACAGTGTATCGGAGACTACATGTCAGGAACAAAGAGCAAATCCTGATGACGGTCTAATACTGATGATGATCAGATACTGATGCAAGATGAAATCCTGATATCAGTCGTGTTACTGATGATGTCATTATGGATGCTACAGAAACTGGCAAGCGCTATAAAACAGGATCTTTGTTTGAGGAACAAGCAAGAAGATATTATGAAAGGAAGAATTTTCTATTGATGGAAACTATCAACTGGACGGCAGAACATTGTCATGTATAGATTATCTTTCTGTTATTAGTTGATAGGTAGCATTATAAATATTTTCTCTATGTCATTGTAAAGAGAGTTCGGAAAAGTACTTGAGTTCGTTTCGTATGCGTAGCTCTGTATAAGGTTTGTATTCGAGAGTTCGAAACAAACAGAGAGAGAGTTTTATTTTGTCAGCAGCTGCTAAAGGTATTGTACACCTTTGGTAGAGTTTGTATTTGATCTTATTAATACAAACAGAGTTTGATTCATTCGTTTATTCTTGTTCATATAATCAAGCAAAAATCAGACACGATTATATAACTTGTATTCAACCCCCCCTTCTACAAGTTATTCGAGTTAACAATTGGTATCAGAGCAGGTTGATTTCGAATAATCATAAAGATCTGCAATCATGTCTGGTTACAAGGATGGGAATACTAAGATTCCTATGCTCAAGAGAAACGAATATACTCTATGGGAAGTAAAGATGTTGCATCATCTGGAAGCAACAGATCCTGATTATCTTGACAGAATCATAGATGGACCTTTTGTTCCAACAAAGGTTGTTGGATAAGCAACTGTTGATGGTGTGGTTGTTCCAGAACATACAGCAGAGAAGCCAAAATCTGAATGGTCAGATAAAGACAAGGAGAATGTTCTTAAAGATGCTAAAGTGAGAAACATATTATTCAACAGTCTTGATTCTGTTCTCACTAACTATGTTCTCTCTTGTAAAATTGCTAAGGATATATGGGACAATCTTAAGGTTCACTATGAAGGAACTAAGCCTGTCAGGAAGAATATGAGGACACTACTTATACAACAGTATGAGTACTTTGAATCCAAGTCTGGTGAGTCACTTACGGATACCTTTGATAGGTTTACAAAACTCATCAATGAGATGGCCATGCATGGTAAATATTATGACTTGGAGGATATGAATACAAAGTTCATGAAAGCTTTGCCTGATTTCTACAATGAGAAGATATCTGTGATTGAGGAAGCTAATGATCTGGATGAGATTTCATTAGAGGCAGTATATGGAAAATTGAGAGCTTATGAACTTGAAAAGCAGTAGAAGAAGAGCAGGAGTGAAGGAAAGATGAAGACTATTGCACTTACTGCTCAATCTGAATTAAAGAAGCTTCCTGAAGAACAGCATGAAGAGATTGCTGTAAAGAATTCAAGGAAGAAGAAAAGCAAAGAAAGTTCTGAGTCAGAGACTACTGATATGGACTCTGACAACAATGATTCTGAATCTGATATGTAGGAACTCTTTGCTATGTTTGTTAAAGCCTTCAAGAAAGGAAGATTCAACGGGAGAAGATTTAGCAAAGGACCTTTTCAAAAGAAGGAGGAGAAGAAGAGTGACAAAGGCAAAGGTACAATTGTCAAGCTTGATAAGGCCAAGATCAAGTGTTTTAATTACAGCGAGCTTGGACACTTTGCTAGTGAGTGTAAGAAACCTAGGAATTCAGGAAAGGGTAATGCACTTATGGTCACACAGAAGGATTGGGCTGATTCCAGTGATTCTGAAGATGAATTGGATTATGACAACATTGCACTGATGGCAAATGTCTCAGATAAACCTGGATCTCCAAAGAAAACTTCTCCATCCTCTGTTAAGGTATCACTTCACTCTCTTGATTCATTTGATAACTTAAATTCTGATGAAATTAGATCTATCCATGCTGAGTTTAAGAATCTTATGACTAATTTTAGAATTCTTACTTGTGAAAGAGATGAACTTAAGGTTAAGAATGATAAATTAGTTGATAGAAATAATTTTCTTGAATCTAAATTAATTCAAATGGAAGAATACAAGTTAAGTTCTGATAAAGCTAAGCATGATTATAGTGTTATTCTTGAGGCTTATGACTATGTCAGAAAAGAACTAGAGGAAGAGAGAGATGTGATTAAGACCATTAACATTTCTGGTAAAAAGACACAAGAAATCATCGAAAATGAAATTCGTGGTAAGGTTAATGGTTTAGGTTTTGATAAGGCTAGACAAGAAGAAAAAGTAGCTATTGTCAATGATGATAGTAAAATAGAAGCTAGCACATCTAAATCTGAAGGTAAGAAAATTGTTTCTGAACCTAATCATGTTAAATTTGTTGATTCAAAAGGTACCCCTGTTGTACACAAAAGGATTAACAATAATAATTCAGATGAGAAAGTGTTAGAGAAACCTAAGAATGTAAACATAGGGTTTCTGTCTAAGTCTCAGTTGAAACAGAGATTAGATGGTCTTTCAGAGTCTAGCAAGATCAAAAGAAATAGGAATGGAAAAGAAGGTATTAACAAAGAGAATAATTACAAGAATGTACCTGATGCACCTAGGAAAAAATGCTATAAGTGTGGAAATCATAACCATTTGGCCCTAGACTGCAATCAAAAACCTTCTTGGAAAACTGAGTCCAGATTCCCCAAGACTCAGAAAATTCAATACCAACCACAAAAAGCTTGTTATCATTGTGGTAGTTTACTTCATTCCATTTACATGTGTAGAGAATATCATGAACTGTATTATGACTATTATTCCTTGAAATCTGAAACTCCTAGTCACAAACAGTTTGTGAAATTAGAGTCTAAAGTTGACTCTACAACAGGTAAAGTAAAGACAAAATTCTCAAAGCCTGTTGTTTCTAAATCTAGTAAGAAAGGATCCAATCAAAGTTGTGTCCTAAAAAATTCTAACTAGTTACTTTTTGTTTGCAGGGCACAGGAAAGAAGCATTCAATTATCTTGGACAGTGGATGCTCTGGACATATGACTGGAAAGAAGTCCCTGCTTACAAAGTTTGAGAGGAAAGCTGGCCCAGTAATATCTTTTGGAGATGGCAACAAAGGAGAAACTCTAGGATATGGCTCAATTGTTTTGGGGAATGTCATCATAGAAAATGTAGCACTGGTTGAAGGCTTGAAACATACTCTTTTAAGCATAAGTCAACTGGGTGATAAAGGTTACAAATCAATCTTTGACAGAGAAAGATGCAAAATCCTAAATATGCAGAATGGAGACATTGTTCTAACTGGTCAAAAACATGGTAACATATATGAAGCCAGCTAAAGTGATACATCTAAAGGAATTGTTAGATGTCTCTACAGCAAAGCAACAAGTGATGAAAGCTGGAATTGGCACAAGAAGCTCTCACATCTTAATTTCAAGAAGCTTAATCAACTTGTTAAGCACAATCTGGTGAGAGGCCTACCTCAGGCAAATTATGTGCAAGATGGACTTTGTGATGCATGTCAGCTTGGAAAGCAGAGAAGAACCACTTTCAAGAGCAAGACTGAAAATTCAATTACTGAACCATTTCACATGCCACATCTTGATCTGTTTGATCCAGTAAACATTATGTCTATCATCAAGAAAAGATATGCTCTAGTGATAGTGGATGATTTCACAAGGTTTACATGGGTGTTCTTTCTACACAAGAAGGATGAAGCTCCTCAGCAAATCATTGAACTTATCAAGAATATTCATAATAACTCTGAGTACAAAGTCAAAGTACTTAGAAGTGACAATGGTACAGAATTCAAGAATTCTACAATGGAGGGGTTTTGTGCAGACAAAGGAATTACTCAACAGTTTTCTGCACCTGGTACACCTCAACAGAATGGTGTAGTGGAAAGAAAGAACAGGACTCTCATAGAGGCAGCAAGAACCATGCTTGCAGATGCAAAACTTCCAACCTACTTTTAGGCAGAAGCTATTAACACTGCATGTTTCACTCAAAACTGTACCTTGGTAAATAGTCATGGAAAAACTCCCTATGAGATGATCAAAGGAAAGAAACCAAGTGTGAAATATTTTCACATCTTTGGATGCAAATGCTATGTCCTAAAAGTTAATCCAGAACAACTTGGAAAATTTGAAGCCAAATCGGATGAAGCAATTTTTCTAGGATATTCAGCATCTAAGGCCTTCAAAGTTTATAATCTCAGAACTCACATTGTTATGGAATCAATTCATGTTGCATTTGATGATAAGAAATTTGGAATTCTGCAAACTGATGAAAGCCATGACAAATTGGAATTTGAAAATCTGAAGAATTCTAAGATACTCTCCAGTGATGATGAAGGTTCTCCAGAAGAAATTTCTATTGCTTCTCAAAGGAATGCTACTGTTGAGGGGGAGCAAATAAATCAAAGAGAACACAGTGATCATCAGGAGCAGATTAGTTATTCAGAGTCTACTCCATCAGGAACTGATCTTTCAGAGTCTACTGAAGGAAGATCAGTAACTAGCAGCAATATGGAATCTACTTATTCTACTGATCAAAGGGGAGTTATTGAAGGCAGAGAGAATTCTTCTACAAGAGATACCACTAACTTAGGGGGAGAGACTAGCAGAGTCAATCTACCACCTGTTAGAAAATGGACAAAGGATCATACTGAAGATTTGATTATTGGTGATCCAAATAGTGGTGTTCGAACTAGAAGATCAATTCAAAATGAATGCTTGTATAGTTGCTTTCTCTCAAAGAATGAACCTAAGAAGGTTGAAGAAGCCTTACAGGATCCTGATTGGGTAATTGCAATGCAGGAGGAGTTAAATGAGTTTGAGAGAAACAAAGTCTGGAAACTGGTACCAAGACCTAAAGATAGATCTATTGTTGGTGCAAGATGGGTTTTCAGAAACAAGCTAGATGAATCTGGTATAATTGTAAGAAACAAAGCAAGACTGGTGGCTAAGGGTTATTCTCAGGAAGAAGGCATTGATTATGATGAGACCTTTGCACTTGTAGCAAGATTGGAAGCAATCAGAATGTTTCTTGCATTTGCAGCTCATTCAAAATTCAAGGTATATCAGATGGATGTAAAGAGTGCTTTTCTAAATGGCAAACTTGATGAGGAAGTGTATGTGGAACAGCCACCTGGATTTGTTGATCCAAAGTTTCCAAATCATGTCTACAAACTTGACAAGGCACTCTATGGACTAAAGCAGGCACCAAGAGCATGGTATGAGACTTTGTCTAAATTTCTTCTTGAAAATGGCTTCACAAGAGGTACAATTGACAAAACTATATTCTTTAGAAAGATAAAAGGTGAATTGCTTTTAGTTCAAGTTTATGTTGATGATATTATTTTTGGTTCTACTAATGAAAAGTTGTGTGCTAAGTTTAACAAGCTTATGCAGTCTAAGTATCAGATGATCGTGATGGGTGAATTAAATTATTTCTTAGGCTTGCAGGTCAAACAGACTGAGACTGGTATTTTCATTAATCAGTCAAAGTATATCAAAGATCTTTTAAGAAGGTTTGACTTTCAAGACTGTGCAGTTGCAAAAACACCCATGGCAACAGCTACTAAACTAGACTCTGATCCTAAAGGAAAGAGTGTGGATAATACTAGTTATAGAGGCATGATAGGCTCATTGTTATATCGAACTGCAAGTAGGCCAGATATAATGTTTTCTACCTGTTTATGTGCTAGATTCCAAAGTGATCCTAAGGAATCTCATTTAATTGCTGTGAAGAGAATTTTTAGATATCTCAAAGGAACTCCAAATCTTGGTTTGTGGTACCCTAGAGAATCTGATTTCTTTCTAATTGGCTATTCAGACTCTGATTATGCAGGGTGTAAAATAGACAGGAAAAGCACTACCGGTACATGTCAATTCTTGGGAAATAGATTGATTTCTTGGGCAAGCAAGAGGCAACAATCTGTTTCAACCTCAACTGCAGAAGCTGAGTACATAGCAGCAGGCAGTTGTTGTGCACAGCTCCTTTGGATAAGAAATCAGTTGATGGATTATGGTATAACACTTAGTAATATTCCTATGTTTTGTGATAATACTAGTGCTATTAAAATTGAAGAAAATCCAGTTCAACATTCAAGGACTAAGCACATTGATGTCAGGTATCATTTTATTAGAGAACATATTGAGAATGGTACTGTGGAACTTCATTTTGTTCCTACTGACAAACAACTTGCAGATATTCTAACTAAACCACTTGATGAGACTACATTCAGTAGATTAGTAAGTGAGTTAGGAATGTTAAATTTCTAGATCTTTAACATCTGCAATAGTAGCAAGGTATGTTGTTTTTAGCTTATAGACTTGATATTCTTGTAAGGATCTATATTTGATTGTTAAAAGCTTTAGCTATAACACTTTTCCTTGATAAATTTCAGTATGATAGACTTGTTAATAATCATCAGGATTAGATTTGTTATCAGGATGCTGACGTCATCAGTATTGTGTCAGTATCAGGATTATGAAAATTGTTTCAGATCCTGACGTTTACTTTGTGTAGTAATCTAATTCTGTGATGTGTTAAGTCTATGCCAGCAAGTTTTAATATTTGCATACTGATAATTTATACATCATTCAATAATCAAAAGACAAGTAGATAACAAGAAATTGTATTTTCATTAATTGAAAGCATTACATACATGGAAATGAAATACAATATCTTTTTGTCTAACTTCTACTGATAATCCTATACTTGTCTAAATGAAATGAATTCCGAGGAACAAGACAAGGAGCATCTCAAGAAATCCATTAGGGGATTTACACAACCTCATCTGCTCTTGGATTCCTTGTCTGGGCGACTTGAATGAGAGTAGCTAACTTAAATGAATAGCACCTCCATCAAGATCAACCTCAGACTCTCGGCCAAATTCTTCATCCTCAAGTTTTGAGGAGGTTAGGGGAAGATTGTATCCAACAGATGGATGTTCTATGAGAAACCTCTGGATATTATCTGAAACTAATTCATCCATGATTAGTTCGATGAGAAGAGTCGTCTTTTCAAAGAGATGATCAAGAACAGGATGTTCATCGACTGTGAAAAATCTAAAGAATGGGTTTGAATGGAATTTTGGTTTGAGAAGCATTGTTGAGAAGAAAATAAATTGAAAGGTTTATGGAGAAATGCATAAGGCGTCTGTTTCTTTTAAAGAAAGACGTGAGAAGCTGAACAGTCACTTGGAAGTTTTAATGAAGTCAGATGCTAATGTTGTTTTCAAGAAATGTCGAATATATCTAACCAACTGATTTTGTTCAGATTAATTGTTTATTTCTTTTTCAGATAAAAGAAAAATGCCACGTGGAAACTCCATATTAAGTCTCTGGAATCAGGATGATATTGATCAGGATTTCAAGTGTGATCATCAGGATTTGAGAATTATTATTATTTTTAAATCACATTGCTTTTTGTGATTATTTTGATAAAAGGTCACAACAGGAAAATGAAGCTGATCAGTATTGATTTTTTATTTATCTTGATAATACCCTGATTTATTTCATGAAAATCAATTTTGGATTTTATTTTCCAAAAATCGTGGATAACCGCACTTTTCAGGGACTGACATCTATCAATCTGCGTGTCAACGTGGGATAGTGGTCTGAAAGATTTGTGAAATATATTTGTTTTGAAACTCTAATCGTGTAATTGCTTTCTCTAATTTTACATTCTCTAAAGCAAAAACACTCTTGAGTTTTCAAAATCACTAATCCATTTCAAGAATTTTTCAAGTTCTTTTCAAATCAAAAATGGCAGCTCAGAGAAGATTACCTAAGTCAGTAGCCTCCAAGTTTGGTGACTTTGATTTTATGATGAACAATCATGTAGCAGCTATCACCAACAAGGAAGGAGTGTCATCTGATTTTCATCCAATCATGAACTTTCTGGCATATGGACCATTAAGTTATGCATTGACAGCATCTCCACAAATTAATCAAGCAGCTGTCACACAAGCTTGGGAGAATGCTGAGGTAATTGATTCTACTCAGAGTCAATCAGGTAAGATTGTTCTACATGTAGGACAAGACTCATTTGATATTACTGAATCTGTTGTTAATTCAGTACTTCACTTACCTGTTAGTTTGATTTATGAGAATGTACCGTCTGATGATGATGTTAGAACTATGTTATCTGCATTAGGTTATAATGGACCTTTAGATAACATGAGCCAGTTAAGAAGATCTTTTCTTAGAAAAGAGTGGTCTTTCTACTTTGATCAATTAGCTAAATGCTTTACTGGTAAATGTAGTTCTTTTGATCAAATTACTTATGTTACTTCACATATTGCTTACAGTTTACTTTATGACAGAGTAGTTAACATTGGTCACATTATCTTAAGTCAGATGTGTATTCAACTTGGGTTAAGAGATCAAAGCAGGAAAATGGTTTATTATCATAGATTCATAAAATTGTTTATTAACCATTTTATTCCTGATGTTGAAGCTAGATTTGGTAGAGAACATTGTGTTTCTTCTTATGTACAGCAGAAGAGAATTTTCTCTGACATTACAAAGAAGGACAATGAAAAGAATCTAGATGAAATACCTGAAATTCATTATCCACATCATGTTCAGGTAATTCTTAAAACTCATCTTCCTACTCTCTACAATTCTTCTTTCTTTTGTGGTGAAATGGCGCAGAAATCTCATTTGGAGGAGAACCCACCTGTGTCTACCCAAGTAGCCCAAAACATTATAGTCTCTGAAACAATTCAAGAACCAAATTTTGATCCACAGCCTATTGTTTCAAAGAAACCAACCTCTGGTGTTTCTCAAAAGACATCAGTTGTAAGGAAGAGAAGATTTGTTGTGTCAAGTAGTAGTAGTTCTAGTGAAGATGATGATAATATATCTCTTGCTGAGAGAGAAAAATTGAAGGCTGCAATTCGACTTTCTAAGCTAGGATAAAGAGATGAAGCACCTAGTCACAGCCAGGCTGTAGTTTCTCAAAAGACTGTAGTACTTAAAAAGGGAAAACAGTTACTAGATACTGTCTCTCAAAATGCTGTGTCTATTGGAAAAGGATCTCATCCCAAGATCACTTCTGTGTCTACACCTCTTGAGTCTTCTCAGGATAAATCTTTTGCTCACTGTACCAGGAGAACAAGGAGAAAGATTCAATTGTCACCTACACACACAGAGTCTAGTCCAACTAATATCATGCAGGTTTCTACAAATGAAGCTACAATCAAGTCAGCAAATGACCATAGAGATCTGGATATTGATTCTTCATGGGAAACTACATTATCATACAGACTGGCTATGGGACTAATTTCTCTCAAAGTGAAGTTGTCAAGGCCTGTTCTAGATTTTTTGGTTGAAAGAGTACCAAAACTTTTATTTCCAGATGAATATGGACTTCTACATCAAAAACTTGACTTAATGAAGATGTATTTCTATGTATCTGTCAGAAGACAATTAGTCAAGAAATTTGGACTCTCGAAGCATGTTGCACTTCAATCACTACATACATATTTATTTGACAAAGATGTCATTATTGAAGGTGCCTCAACTCAAGGTGAACAACAGGAGGAAGTAGATTGAGGAATGCAGTCAATAGAAGATACTATTGCACCAGTGGTGAATAGTATGAAAGATCAGATCACAGTCACTACAACACAAGAACCATCTAGTCAGAGGTTCGATGACTCAGGAGCTGTGATAGCTGATGTTGAAAGGTCTTCTGTGATGACTGAAATTGCAAGTGAGAAACCTTATGATATGGGAGGAATAACTTTGACTGGTTTTCTTGAAGATCAAACAAACATTGTTCAGTCAGAGTCTATCCACCTTAAGGGTGAGTCTCAGCAAACAACACTTAAAGACGGTGATGTACTAACTATGGTGTCTAATGAAGTATTACTGAAGACATCAGAGTCTAGTAAAGAACCTGAAAGTGGTATACTGGAGCCTGTAGTCTCTGGAAGGAAAGAAGATGATTGTAAGGGTTCAGAGATTATAGCAGCTCATTCCTTGGAGAAAACCTCAAGCCCCTTGCCTAATGAGGAACCCTCTCTCCATGTGAGTTCAGGTATAAAAACTTCTTCTAAACTATATTTTTCTGTAGGTCATGAGAGCACTTATCCAAATTTGAGTGATACACTTGAAAAGATGGATATTGATCCACAATCAGAGCGGCTGGCTCCTGACTAGGCAAAAGGAGAGGTAGAAAGAGTGTTGACTTTAGATAGTCAAAGTGAGATTGAGGGTATGGATAATCAACTCCATAATGAGGGAGAGAAAATTAGGAAACCATCGTTTGATTTCTGGGATCAGGTTTTTCCTGAATCTTGGTCCGATAATCTTGGTATGGATGCTGGTACTTATTCTTTTATCAAGATGTATGAGAAGAATGACTTAGCAAAGCACAATTCAAAGCCAGAAGTTAAAGCTCAGAAGCAAAAAGAAAGGCTTGCAGGAATTATCAACAGAAGAGGTGAAAGGCTAAGATAAACTTCTATACAATCAGTACCAGAAGATATTTCTAATGATCCAAGTATTCCTTTATTTGTACTACCAATATCAGCTAGAATTGAGACATCAACAGTATCTGATCAATCTAAGGAGGCATCAGGTTTTGAAGATGTTAGTACACAGAATACTTGTGAAGGACAAGATGCTCATATTGAAGCTTCAGATCAGAACAATGAAGATGGTTGTAACTCTAATCGAGTTTTATTACTTGAATATCATTCTACACAGGCAACTTCTTCTACAAAATTTGAATCTGAAGATATTCCAAACACTTCCAACATTGAAGTCAATTCTGAAATTCTACAAGATATTCAGAAATCTCAAGTTGAAATTCAATCAAGACTTCAAACACTTGAAGATAACCAAGTCACTATTATGGAAAATCAAGCAGTTCTGATGAATCTCATTTGTTCTGTTACTGAATCTCTTGGAATTAATGTTGCTGATGTCAAAAAGGGGGAGATAAAGACAATTCAAAGACAACAACAACAACAGACTGGGGATAAAAGAAGAACTGGGGGAGATAAAGATTGTGACAGAGGTGAATCTCATCATGGAAGTGGTAAAGGAAAAGGAGCATCAAATAGTTGAATTCTTTCGTCTAAGTACTAGATACTATGTCTATATCTGAAAGAGGAGGTACTTAACTTCATGATTTTTTGAATTCATAAATTCTATTCTGATTGTATCATTATATGTTTTGACATCAAACAACTCGGATTTATGCTTCAGATTTTAAAGTATAAATAGGGGGAGATTGTTAGGAATAATTCATGAGTTGTGATGTTAAGAATAGAATTTTACTTATATTTCTTGTATATCCTGATTTTATAAAGGATTTAGCACTTTGTATAGGAAATATGTGTTAGACAGTTATCTGTAGGGTTTAGTCATGAATGAACAGTGTATCGGAGACTACATGTCAGGAACAAAGAGCAAATCCTGATGACGGTCTAATACTGATGATGATCAGATACTGATGCAAGATGAAATCCTAAAATCAGTCGTGTTACTTATGATGTCATTATAGATGCTACAGAAACTGGCAAGTGCTATAAAACAGGATCTTTGTTTGAGGAACAAGCAAGAAGATATTATGAAGGGAAGAATTTTCTATTGATGGAAACTATCAACTGGACGGCAGAACATTGTCATGTATAGATTATCTTTCTGTTATTAGTTGATAGGTAGCATTATAAATACTTTCTCTATGTCATTGTAAAGAGAGTTCGGAAACGTACGTGAGTTCGATTCGTATGCGTAGCTCTGTATAAGGTTTGTATTCGAGAGTTCGAAACAAACAGAGAGAGAGTTTTATTTTGTCAGCAGCTGCTAAAGGTATTGTATACCTTTGGTAGAGTTTGTATTTGATCTTATTAATACAAACAGAGTTTGATTCATTCGTTTATTCTTGTTCATATAATCAAGCAAAAATCAGACACGATTATATAACTTGTATTCAACCCCCCCTTCTACAAGTTATTCGAGTTAACACACTCATTGCTAATTCCATAAGAGAATATATGCAGAAAGTCAAAGTTCTTACTGGATCGAAGAATGTTGAAGAGTATGTGCCTAAGTACAGAGATTACAAAGGAAAACTGATTGAAATGCAGAAGAACAGTGCTAGATTGAAGACTGATCTTGGTGTAACAGTTCTGGATTTCAATTTAGAATCTAAAAAGGCATATTTCATCAAGCTGGGAAATGATATGAGGAAGAACAAAATCTACTCTCTAAGAGCTGCAATCTATCAGATTGGAGATAATGATCCTCAGTTGAGAGAAATCAAGCAAGTTATGCAGAGAGAGCTGGAGTATGCAGAAAGAAGGTTACTCATTGACTACCTTAGAACAACACCAGATCTTGAGGTGGTTAGGTAGAAAGAGTTTGTAAGTAATTCTGATTTTTTGTAGATTTTGTTAAGTCAAGATTAAACTCTGCTTAAATGTTAAACACTATGATTATATTAGATTGTTTTGACATCATCAATTACTGTGAACTTGTACATTTTTTACTAATGAACAAGTTGGGGGAGATTGTTAGATATAATTGATGTGATTTAATATCAGTGTTTAAGTGTTACAGGGAAACAGAGTATAACTTGTTAATGAAAGCAGTCGCAGCAGAGTTTGAGTATACGCTGACAGATGGAAGCGCAAACACTGCTGACTGGAAGCGCAACAAAGTTTGTTAAACTCTATCTAGCGGAAGCGTTTGCAGGTCAACAGAGATTGAAGATTAATTCAAGATAAACATGGAAGCAATATCTTTGAAGATTGGATAGCTGTCAAAGAGGTTGAGTTGACTTAGAAGACGTGTAGCAATCATAATTGATATCAATTGTATAGCTTAATTATAGGAGAATCAATTAACGATTGTACGTAGCTGTATATCTTCTAAATACAGTTAGGTTAACCCTAGAAGGGTATCATCGTGTACGAATATCATTCATTGTAACCTAAGCAGCTCTCTGTGATATTTACATCACTGAGAGAGGAGTTAATACAAAAACAGTTATTAAATTGTTATTTGCTCATATTTTATTGATTATTAGTGTGTATTCGGCCTAACACACCTGTTAGTGCTACTCCTACTTGTGATATTGCTCCATCTACACCTACCATACCTGCACCTATTCCTGATCAGCCTCCAGTGGCTGCTACTACTGCTGCTTTGCCACCTGCTCCCTCTGAGCATCCTGTTGTGGCCGGAGAGCCGGTTCCTTGGCACGTTCACCATACCTTTTTCCAGCAGTACCGTTGGTTATGGTCTCGTTATGAGGAGATCTTTGCTACTAGGGAAGGTATTCTTCGACTGTTGTATGTTCCAGATCCCCTTGCAGTGCATCATGGAGGTAGTCTGTTGGTGAGAGACATACCTATGGAGATTGTGCATTAGATAGCCCTGACTGTGTTGATCGGGCTTCAGACTGACTTAGCTACCTTGCCGTCATCTAGTACCGGACAGATTGATCGCACCAGAGTTTCTACCATGATCTCAGACATCATTGCAGAGTTCCATAGGAGGGTGGGCGAGATGTTTGCCCGTGATGGTTCGACTTGACTTGCTATTGTTGTTGACTTAGTATAGTCTTTTTGGTTTTAGGGGATGACATATATCTACGCTTGCGCATTCCCATCTTTTGGTTAACATGTATATTATAGCTAGTGGTGACCCGCTTTTTGTATGGCGTCATGATAGATCTTTCTGTATAGGGTGCACATATTCTGTTGATCGATGTATCCAATGTAGTTGTATGACGCCCCCAAATCTGAGGTCAGAGATTCAGGTCGTCACATCACCATCCAACCATATCATACCTGTATTAACTTTACAACTCAACAATACATCCATCCAGACCTCAATCTTACGCACATACAAGTTAGAGCCTCAGAAACGATAATCAAAAGTAACACTAAATATTACAATTCATCTGTACAATCCAGAATCTTACGCACTTCCACTTATACAACTACACTTGAAGACAAGTCTTACTATTACAGTTGAAAACCTATCAGACTTACTCTGTAGTATTTTTCAGGAACTAAATCATCTCCGGGGTAAATCTCCAACTCCTCTTCTGCTGGTGCGGAGTTAACCGACCAAATTCGTCTCTTTCTGAAAAGTTTTTATAAAGCAAGAATGAGCTACATAATGCTCAGCAAGTTCACCATTTTGAAAAATAATAAAGTGGTTTATTTTGAAAACCTTCCCAACTGTATGGGTATATATCTCAGATTACAAAACATAACTCGACAATATATATGTCCAAGTTTGAATAAAACGTTTATACTCACTAAGGAGCTTTAAGAATAACATATGAATCCTTTATAAGGTTCTCATTTCGATATATCTCAAGTTTGAAAATATATACGTATGAGTATATCAGTTTCGGCAAACACTCTACGGTTAACATAATGTACAGGGATGCATTGATGCAAAACCTCTTTCCTTCCATTAGCTTAGAAGGTTCCTCATTCAAAAACATTTCATTCTTTGAAATAATTGCAAGAGTGCACTAACACGTGCCAATCTCTATAGAAAATCTTGCAGTTCTAGATACTGCACGATATCAATATTTTTCTTATCAGAAATCACACTATCGGCAACTTGACACTTAGGCCCAAGAAGCAGTGTTTGATTATTTTTCCAAACTGGAGGATGGGACTGGAAGAAAACATAAAAACCTGACAAGGATTGACGATGATCAGTCGCCACAACCAAGTCCAACAATCCGCGGGTCTTCTCTACTAGTAGAAGGATAGAAACTACATCCGTAACTACCCTTGGGTGAAAACTACATCCGTAATCACCCTCGATGAAAACTACATCCGTAAACATCCTTCGGCAACACCTGGGCCGGAATAATAATTGATGGACCGCCTGGCTCACGGCCGCTTACACATCCCGGGAATCGTTCGTCAACGATTCCCACACCTGCCAGAGTCCCCTTTTTCTTTTCTTTTCAAAAATCATTTTGATAGAAAATTCGAGTAGTTGAAGTTCGACCTCAGTCGACCGATAATTCTTGAAAAATGTACCAGAAGCAAAACCTGACCGGGGGTTTTCGAAAATGTTTTGGGTTCGAAAGTGTTCGAGTTTGAAAACGCTAAAGGCATCTTGGATTAGTTTTGTCTTTAAAATAATGAACAATAACTAATAAATAATATTTTGAGATTTAATATAAATAATTAATAAAATAATTATTTAATTAAAATAAGCTTTTAATCCAAGATAGATATTTTTGAGTATTTTTAACAACGTAAAAATAATAAGGACTTAAGTATACGATACTTCCCGAATGACTCTTCGGGTTTTCGCGATTTAATCACGATACAACAATATACCGCTCCCCGGTCAATAGTATATTTGGACCGCTACGACCTCTATTGCTAGAGTCGTTGTCCGAAGAAAACACTTTCATTCTAAGTTCAAGGGTGTACAAACACATATGCATATATATCAAACTTCAACATAATCTCGTAAAGCATAAGCATATAATACGTTTGGAAGCTATAAACACAACAGTGAAAATCCTTATATATAAGTTTTGAAAAGTAAACTTGCATAGGTAAAATCAAGAATATGATCTTTTGAAAATAAATACTTAGGGTTGGAAAACTTGCCTTGGTGAGGTTGGGGTGGTCGGCTCGCGAAGTGGAATGGAAATCTATACATAATCAATATTTGTACGTTAGTACCTTAACAACGCTACTTAATCATAAGGTTTTAAAAATCGTAAGACCAACTTAACGACTCCACTTGTGACCACTAACCCTCTCATATGACCATATCGTCACATTATCACTTTCGTTCCCCATTCGACTCAAATCTATTCCTCAAACTCGAAACTCAAGTGAACATTCTTAAAACTACTTTAAACTAATCTCTTAAGTGGTTTTTCACTTGCGTGGATTTTACTCTAACATTTTTATAAAATTGAAAAATACATATTTTAATCAAATTCTTTTTGGGTAGCCTTCCCCACTGCATTTACTAGCTTCTCTAATTTTTCCATGATCCCACATAAAATTTTAGGGGTTTAAACAAGGTTCACAAGGGGGTCATTTAGTGCAGTCCGGAATCCAGAAACACAATTTACTTCTCCGGCCATAACTTAAAATCTATACATCACCTAGTCATGAACCTTACATTTACAGAAACTACATTCAAATACCTTTCCAACAATATATGGTAGGACCTCAGGGGACAAGATTTGAGGGTTCAAAACCATGTTACAAGACAGGTCAATGTTCCTGGAAAAACTCAGCATGCTTGTTTCACTTAAATCAACCAAGATTCTTACTTCCACAACACAACCAACATCTAATTCACCTAGTTCATGCTTTATAACATTCAAGGAGATACATATACTAACCACAATCATAAAAATCACAATCACAACACTTAAACTCAAGATCCATGTCATCCATTACTTATACAACCAAGATTAACACTATAACCATGGATCTAACATTAAACATCACAATTACTACATGGCCAAGAGGGGTTAGGGTTTTTATACCTTCTTGATGTTCTTACAATCTCAAACAAGCTTGGTTAACCTTGGGGAAGTCTTACTCTATGCTCACCATCTTCAATCTCACCAAAGAAATCAAGAACATGGAAGTGAGTTTCCTGACTGGAAAAATATGCCCCAAAGATCAGCCAAAACGAAGCCCTTGCACTCGTTTCCTGGTCGAGGCTACTGAATGAAAGTTGTAGAGAGTCTTCACAGCTTTCTAACGATGTAAAGAACAAAAAATGTCATTGAGTAATGAAGTCTCTAGGCCCGTTTTACTGAGAGGGTGTTCTGCTGGGCAGAATGGTTTTGTTCTTGGTTTTATGTTCTAATAATGCCATACACTTGATATATATCTATTTTTGGTTGGATGCATCTCATCCTTGCTAGGTGGCAACCTCTCATTGGATCCTCTAGATTTCTTATCCACTTAAATTGCAACCAAGTCCTTTGCTAATTGCAACCAAGTCCTTGTCTCTTGTTTCTTGCACTTAAGTCCTTTTGTTTTGTTTTCTTTTCCACCGCTTTGATTTCCTTGTCGTTTCTTGAATAAAATAAATACGTTACAACTTATACGTTGCATATTATTGCTCTAATATAGCACAATATCTCGAACGAATATTAATTCCAACATCCCTTGTTTATTTCTCTTTATCTCAGAAAAAAATTCTCGCGGTTTCTCATTTGTTCTCATTTCCTTTAACTCTAGGATTTTATTCTCAATTCCATTTTCCTCTCATAATATATCTTTCCTTGGACTTCTAATATTTACTATTCTCAATTCATGATTCGCTCGCTTGATCGCTTAATCTCGTTGTAAAGTTTCAGCGGTTTCTAGAACGTTTGTTTCACTTCCTCAGTGGTTTTCGTTCCAAATTCTCAAATCACTTATAATAAAATTCCAAAATATTAACTCCTCAATTCCTCAAATTAAATATCTCATTTCTTGATATTACTGATATATAATTCACTGTTCGGTCAAATATTACACGAAAATAGAATTTGGAATTTCTGAATTCTGATCGCATTTACATACACTTATTTACTCCGTAGATTACTAGTATAACTTCGGAATATCCACACTACGTCTCGTACATAGGTGGCATGAAAAATTTTCTTAATCCTCAAAATCAATATTCATTGATGCACTTCATCCTAATAGGAAAAGTTTTAATTCTACCAAAATTTTGGGTTCTTACAAGTTGACTCTATGCCCAGCTTGTTGGGTAGTTATCTTATTATCTTTCCGTATTAGCATGACAGTAGATGTTCCACGATGTATTTATATTCTGATGATGGGTCTGTATTATTATGATGATGATATATTCAGTATTATGACCTGGACTGTACCAGTATGGTACCTTGTGATATGTATATATATATTATGATATGCTAGTAGTACTGTGATCTTCTCTTATCTGTTGTAGAACTGTATTATGTTAGAAGTGCATGCTAGATTATTTCCCATGATACCCTTGGAATAGTACATTTCTTTTTAGATACTGCGACTTAAAAAGGTTTTCAAAAACCAAGGATTAAACCGACGAATGAGTTTAGAACTTAAAGATTTTATGAGAATTACCAGTAAAACCTGAATTAGTTTTCTTTCACGAGTACCCTGAACCTTTTTATAATAAGGAAGAAGAGTAACTGTTTTATAAAGAGACAAAAGAGAAAATCATGTTTTTGAGTATGGTTTATTTTGAGAAACCAGAGATTTTGACCAAGTAAATAATTTTGAATGCCTGTCATAACTGTGCCAGCAATGGTGTCATATAACTGCATACCTGTGATATAACATACCATATTGTTTTCGCTCTTATAGAAAAAGATGCCACGTAAAAGAGGAAGACCCCCAAGAAACCCTCGTCCTCAACCTGAAGTGAATCCAGAGAATGAGGTTCCACCTCGGAACCCAGTTCCAAACCCGAAACTGGAACCCGCTCAGAATCCAAACCAGAATAATAACCTGATGAACATGCTTTTGGACTTTTTTCTTCAGCATGCCCAGAACCCTCAGTCTCGGCAGGATCCTAACCCAGTGGGAGGAAATCCCCCTCTAGCTCAACTGACTCATGCCATAGTGACGTTCAAATCATTCAAATCTCTGAATCCACCTGAGTTTAAAGGTTCCACTAATCCCGTGGAGGCCAGAATCTGGTTACGAGAAATAGAGAAGACTTTTGAGATTGTGGGAGTAGAAGAGGATAAGAAGATAGTGTTTGCAGCGTATATGTTGAAGGGAGAAGCTAATTACTGGTGGGAAGCAAAGAGGACTTTGGAGGGAAATGCGGTTATTCCATGGACCAGATTCACAACGTTGTTTTTAGAAAGGTACTTTCCTAAGTATCTAGAGAATTAGATGGAGATCAAGTTTTTGGAACTCAAGTAAGGGACGATGACTGTTGTGGATTACGAAGCCAAGTTTACAGAACTCTCGAGGTTTGTACCTTATCATGTAGACACCGAAGAAAAGAGAGCCAAGCATTTCCAGCAAGGGCTGAAGCCCTGGATCCAGAATCAAGTTGCCGTATTTGAGATCACCATCTATGCAACCTTAGTTCAGAAAGTGGCTATAGTAGAAAGTGGAAGTGAGTTGTACCCGAAGGATAGAGATGAGAAGAAGAGAAAGTTTCAGAGTGGTGGAAGCAGTTTTGTGAGGAGAACTGATACTCGTGGTGTCAAGAGGCCGTTTGTGAAGAGAGAGGATAGAAGCTCGGATACTAAGAGAATTGGGAACCATGACACCAGAGGAAGTAATCAGAGGACCAAACCTCAGCAGACAGTGAACATGATGCAAGGAAGACCACCATTGCCAGAATGCAAGACATGTGGAAGGAAACACCATGGACCTTGCCAGCAAGCTACTGTGAATTGTTACAACTGCGGACAGAAGGGTCATTATGCTTCTAGTTGCAAGGATAAATCTGTCACCTGCTTCAACTATGGAAAGAAAGGTCACGTGTCCCGAGATTGCCGACAGACTACTAAGGAAAATCCAGTGCCTCGACTTACAATACCTCCCAGCAACAAGCCGACAACAAGAACTTTCAACATGATAGTGAGGGATGCTGTTGAAGACAGCGATGTGATTGCAGGTACGTTTCTAGTAAATTCTGAGGATGCGTGTATTCTAATTGATTCTGGTGCTACCAAATCTTTTATTCTGAGAACTTCATGAATAAGCTTAATCTTGAGTCTGTGCCCTTAGAGGAAATTCTGAGCATAGAAGTAGCGAATCAGGAAGTCATTCCAGTAAACCATTTGTGCCCGAACTGCTCTATAGAGATTCAAGGTCAACATTTTGACGCAGACCTCATTCCCTTTAAGTTAGGGGAATTCGACGTAATCCTAGGGATGGATTGGTTAGCACGTTACGATGCCCAAATCGATTGTCGTCGGAAGAAGGTTAGCTTAAGTGGACCTAACGGTATGAGAATCCCGTTTCGCGGACGTAAACTGGCTAAAGATTTTCTATCAATAATTCAAGCTAAGAGACTACTTCGATAAGGATGTCAAGCCTATCTGGCTCATGTGATAGATACCAAGAAGCAAACCCCTACCATTGATGAGATTCCTGTAGTTAATCAGTTCAAAGATGTTTTCCCTGATGAGTTGCCTGGGATGCCTCCAGACCGAGAGATAGAATTCACGATTGATCTAGCACCAGGAACCGCACCAATCTCGAAAGCACCTTACAGAATGACACCAGTAGAAATGAAGGAATTGGCAACACAACTGCAAGAGTTACTCGAAAAAGGTGTAATTAGACCTAGTGTATCCCCGTGGGGAGCTCCAGTTTTGTTCGTGAAGAAGAAGGACGGATCTATGCGGCTATGTATCGATTATCGCGAACTGAACAAGATGACTATCAAGAACAGATACCCTCTGCCTAGAATCGATGATCTGTTTGACCAACTTAAGGGAGTTACGCATTTTTTGAAGATTGATTTGAGATCCGGCTATCATCAACTGAAGATCAAGCCTGAAGATATTCCTAATACTGCCTTTAGGACCCGATATGGACATTACGAGTTTCTAGTGATGTCTTTTGGATTGACGAATGCTCTAGCTGCTTTCATGGATTTAATGAACCGTGTATTCAAGAGATACTTGGATAAGTTCGTGATTGTATTTATTGATGACATTCTCATTTACTCGAAGTCTCCGGAGGATCATGCAGAACATCTCCGTCTAGTTTTGGAAGCACTGAGGAAGGAAAAGTTGTATGCTAAATTTTCGAAGTGCGAATTCTGGATGAAAGAAGTTCAGTTTTTGGGACATATCGTGAGCGGTGAAGGAATTTCTGTAGACCCCGCTAAGATAGAAGCCGTGGCAGACTGGGAGAGACCCAAGACTCCAACAGAGGTTAGAAGTTTCCTTAGACTAGCTGGTTATTATCGCAGATTCGTGAAAGATTTCTCAAAGATAGCTACGCCACTGACTCGTCTTACCAGGAAGAGTGAAAAGTTTGAGTGAACCTCCAAATGTGAAGACAACTTTCAAGAACTAAAGAAGAGACTAATGACTGCCCCAGTTTTGACCCTACCCGATGAAAAGGGTGATTTCGTGATTTTCAGCGATGCTTCTCACAAAGGTTTAGGATGTGTATTGATGCAGCATGGGAAAGTGATAGCTTATGCCTCTCGACAACTAAAGGAATATGAATCCCGATACCCTACTCACGACCTGGAACTTGCTGCCATTGTTTTTACACTCAAGATTTGGAGACATTACCTGTACGGAGAAAAATGCGAGATTTTCACTGATCACAAGAGTTTAAAGTACATATTCATCCAGAAGGAATTGAACATGAGACAAAGGAGATGGTTAGAATTGATCAAAGACTATGACTGCTCGATAAATTATCATCCAGGAAAAGCTAATGTTGTAGCTGATGCTTTAAGTAGAAAAGAAAGACTCAACTTTTTAACGACCTCAGAAGAGTTAGTCAGAGAATTCGAAAAGATGGTTTTAGAAGTCAAGGACCCAGTCCAAAACAATGAAAGAGTTTATACCATTCATTTTAAACCAGAGCTGTTAGAGAAGATTCGCCGTTGTCAGGAGCAAGTAGTAGAAGAAAGAAGATCAGAGTTGATAGGAGAAGAATTTTTGAGTTCAAAAGATGATAAGGGGATTAAGCGATTTGCATCGAGAGTTTGGATTCCTAATGTTACAGAATTGAAAGAAGAAATCATGAGTGAAGCGCATAATTCGAGATATTCCATTCACCCAGGGAGCACAAAAATGTACCAAGACATCAAGCAGAATTATTGGTGGCCTAACATGAAAAGAGAAATTGCAGAATGGGTAAGCAAGTGTTTGACATGTCAGAGAGTGAAAGCAGAACATCAACGACCCAGTGGTTTACTCCAATCCTTAGAGATTCCAGAGTGGAAATGGGAGCACATCACCATGGATTTTTTAGTAGGTTTACCTCGAACCACAGCGAATTTCGATGCTATATGGGTTATAGTTGATAGACTTACGAAATCTGCGCATTTTCTGCCGATCAGTGAAAGGTATTCAGTGGAAAGACTGGTAGGTTTGTATTTGAAGGAAGTGGTAGTTCGTCATGGAGTGCTAGTGTCAATTGTGTCAGATAGGGATGCCTGCTTCACGTCTAGATTCTGGAAGAGTTTTCAGGAATGCCTTGGCACCAAGCTAAATTTGAGCACTGCCTACCATCCGCAGACAGACGGATAGAGCGAAAGGACAATTCAGACGATAGAGGATATGCTGCGAGCTTGCACCTTAGATTTTAAAGGAAGTTGGGATGATCATCTGCCGCTAGTAGAGTTTGCTTACAACAATAGCTATCACTCCAGTACCGGTATGGCCCCGTATGAAGCTTTATATGGACGAAAGTGCAGATCTCCACTTTGTTGGGATGAAGTTGGTGAAGGAAGATTACTCGGGCTAGAAATGGTCCATCAGACAAAGCAGTCCATAGAAACGATTCAAAAAAGATTAGTTGCTGCTCAGGACCGTCAGCAAAAATATGCAGATCTGAAGAGAAAGGATAAATCATTCGAGGTAGGAGACAAAGTATTGTTGAAGATTTCCCCGTGGAAAGGGGTGATGAGATTCGGGAAGAAAGGGAAACTGAGTCCTAGGTATATTGGACCCTTTGAGATTCTTAAGAAGGTTGGAGCCGTGTCGTATCAATTGGCCTTACCGCCAGACCTTCAACATGTGCATAATGTATTCCATGTGTCAATATTGAGAGCTTATCATCCTGATCATCGACACGTATTAGAGTACGAACCTATCGATGTCAAAGCCGACCTGACCTACATAGAGCAACCAGTGGAAGTTGTGGATTTCAAAGAGCATGAGTTGCGAAACAAGAAAATAAATTTAGTAAAAGTGATTTGGAGAAACCGTCAAATCGAAGAAGCCACTTGGGAACTTGAGAGTGAAATGCGTAGTAAATACCCTGAGTTGTTTAGCCAATAATGTTGATCCCGAGGACGGAATCCTTTTAAGGGGGGAGACTGTAATAACCATAAAATTCTCATAATATTTTGAGTCTCTTTTCTTATTATATTATCGTAAGGTTTGAAATTCTGTTTCAGTTATTATTAGGAGTGCATGTGGATATGTATGTTTTTTTTGTTAGTGCGCTACTAGACCATAATAATTAATTAGTAAAACGCTACTTATTATTGATCGGTGATTTATTGTTACTATTACTATTATTATTATATTGATTATTATTATTTAGAATAAATAGGAAATTATAGTAAGTGGTCCAAGAGGAAAGCTTAATAATCATGCATGACTATTAGATGGACTTAATTAAATGTAGTAAGTAGTTTTATTTTTAAGCCCATTAAAAGCCCAAGTATGTGGTTAATTCTCTCTTAATCTATTTAAGGGATTGAATCAAAAAGAATAAATGATCATCACATCATTTTATCAATACACGAGAGAACAAAAATACCATCACCTACTTTCCTCCATTAAAACTCAATCTTGAGAGCTTATATCAACTAGATTATTAGTCGGATCATGCATGCAATCTCGTTATTAGCTAGATCTTGAGAAGCTCTTTAATTAGAGATCCATTTGTAAGGAGTTTTGAGAAAAGAATTTGGTTTTCAAGTTTTAAAAATTTGGGTTTTCACATAAGGGTATGAATTTATATCCACCAACATCTCTTTTTATTGTTTTTATGGTATTATCATACTTATGATTTAATTGTGATCTAAATACTTGTATTGAAATTAGGGCTTGTATGCTTTTACTTTAAATTGTGGTTGATTTAATTTTTAATCAATGTTTTAAAAAGGATAATTAGGGATTAAGTGTGTAATTGTGATTTGGGGGAGGATCGGTGGTTGCATGTTGGTTTAGAGGCGGAGACGCCTTGGTGGTGGTGTCGGGGGAGGCCGATGGTGGCGTTCGGCGAGCAAGGGGGAGAGATTGAAGGGGGATTGAGAGAGATGAGAGTAGAGAGAGATAGAGATGCGAGGAGGGAGAAAGAGAGAAAAGTGAGTGGTGGTCGTGGTGAAGGAGGAGAGAGCAGGAGGTAGAGAGGTCGGAGAGAGGCGGAATCGAGGGGAGAGAGGGAGGTGGAGACAGCGAGTGAGAGAGATTGAGGCGGAGAGAGATGCGATCGGAGAGAGAGAGGGAGAGAAGGGATCGGAGAGAGGGAGAGAGAGAGAGAGATCGAAGAGAGAGAGACAGATGAGGAGAGGAGAGGGAGAGAGAGATTGTTCGTCGAGAGTCGGCGGTGGTCGGCGGCGGCCGCCGGCCGACGGTGGTATGCAGTGGTCGTGAAAGAGATGAGTGGGGGGGGGGCTATGTTAATTGTTTTTATTTTATTTGTTTAATTGTAATGATTTTGATAAAATAATGATAATAATTTAGAAAATGAATATTTGAGTTGGACTAAAAAGGATAAAAAGAGTTGTGTTGTAAAATGCCTTATAAAAGAATTTTTGGAAAAATTAGTTGATTGGTAATTCGGGAAAGGGATTTAAAATGTGAATAAAAATGGGTTGTTTGAATTGTTGAGAATAAATACAGTGGAATTTCTAATTGAACTTATTCTTTTTAAAAATTGAGAATCCTAGTTATTAGTAAAGATTCTTCAAGAGCTAATTAAATTTAGAGAGGTGATTTAATTAAATATTTGTAGCAAGTATTTATAGATATGTGGAGTCCCTTTTTAGTGAGAAATTTCTCTTATGAATAATTATGGATGATTTTGTACGAACCCTTTTTGTTCGAGATATGTCTTTAAATAATTAAATTAGTGCCATATATTAGAAATAATTAGAGGCCTTCAAATAAAAAGAGAATCTCCCTTACGAATAATTGTATTTGAGTCACACAATGTATAAAACTCGAGATATTGAAATTTAATAGGAAAAGCGAATAGAGCCTTCATTTAAATTATTAAATTGCTAATAAGGCGTTAGTGAAATTTTAAAGTTACGAGAATATTTTCCAAATTATATTTTGAGAATTACTTGATTATCAAGACCATGATTACTGCATTACATGACAATTCGTGATTAAATTCGAACTCGAGTACTAAAATAGTTTTGATAATTAATTATAGAATTTCTTTCTGAGCCTTGAGACAATTGCTCGTGGGTAATGCATTTATTATTTCAGTAGAGTTTAACGTCGATACAGAGGCAAGTTCATTCCTACCCTAACTCTCGAAAACTTTGTATTTCTGTTCGTATTATTTCATTTACTGATTATTTTCGAGTTTTCAATTATGAGATTTATTTGTTGTTCTTTAGGATGCAATAATTTTCTTTTGAGCATTATTTCTCGTTAAATATTACGATACTGTTAATTTAGTTTACTTGCGAATTATACTCCCTATAAGCGTAGAGGCAAATTCGTTGCTATCAGGTCGATCTCATTAATTCGAGACGACTATTATTTTGATTCAGTGAAACTAATCTCATTCGTTCGAGATAGTTAAATTTATTCTTTTCAGTTGAATTTATTGTACAAATTCAACAATAATTTATTGATTATCTTTTAGTTGATTCATCTTTCGAATCAACCGATAGGAATTATAAAATGTGGATCATTAGAAGGCTATTCATTGATCAAGTAAAAACATTCTATTTAACGTTCATCAGTTTTGAGTATTATAATCATTCGAGGGGTACTATTTGTTCAGTACGACTCATTATATTTCATTTTAAGACTATTTTCATTATTTCGAGATAGTTGCCTTTTCTGTCAAGGGTTGGCACTTTGTTCGTGTCAACCAATTTAAATATGTTTATTGAGAGTTACATCAGTCCACTGTTCGGATTGATGGTACATTGAGTAAAACTGGCAGTCCGCCAGATCAATTAAATATTTCCTGTGAAGTTTATCTCAAAGTGTCAGTTCATTAAATGTTCAGGAATTCTGTATTCTACTGGTCAATTTTGGGAAAGAGGCCCATTATAGAGAAAGAGAGAGTTGTGTACCTTTATATGGACACAATAATATTTTAGGCACTATGATTCCAGGGTTGATATAATCACCCACTATGATGCTAGCATTCATATACATATATTCGTTGATATCGTATTGTAGCCGTGATCGGGCGAAGTGCGGTGTCATTGGAGGACGGTATTCCCGGTCGGATAGTTGATCGCCCCGCCGAGATACCGAAAGGATGGAAGACCAGTTATTCTTTTATCATGAGTCATCAGAGTTTCACAAAAAGAGTCATTTCGAGTATTCTATTTTCGAGACGAGTCTTGAGTCAATTTTTTCAGAGTTCTGATATCTTATTTGTTTATTTAAAATTCGAGTAATTCTTTCGGTATATATTACTATATTTATGTACGGAGCAAGGAAAGAATTTGCTGAGCACCATAGTTGCTTACTCTTGCTTTACAACATTTGTTCAGCTGTCAAGAAGGAAAGATGCGAGACGTCCCGCCAGGGATCCAGAGGCAAGGAGAAAGCTTCCGGCTATGCTGACAAGGACTAGAATGGCCAGCTGGAACTTTTATCTTATCTACCTTCATAGACTTTTGAAAGATTTTATTCGGAGATGTCATAATCATATTGTAATCAAGTGTGAATCCGATCTTGGATCTATGGAGTGGGACTGTTCTGCTCCGTTGTAATAAAGATTTTATTATTATCGAGCTAACGTGTGTTGCAGGATGCTGAGGCCTGATGTGACGACCCTGGTCCCCGGACAGGGCGGATTTGGGGGCGTCACAAATTTGAAGTCGCATAGGTAGAGAATTTTCTACGGTGTCAGGTAGATTCTCTTTACCCTTCCAATTTTTACTTTTTTTAAACTTTCAAATATTTATAAAATTTCAAAAAATGAAAATACATCTTATCATCACTATATATTACAGAAACTCATGTATCTATTTTCTTACCTAAAATCTAAAACCTACAATTAAAGTAAATTTCATCTTTTATATAATATACTTCTGATAAATTAAAAAATTTATATAATATAATTTTTAGATGATCCTATCTAAATATTCTATTATATACACGCGCACAAACACAATATATATATATATATATATATACATATAGGCAAATGATATATATATATATATATATATATATATATATATATATTAGTATGATATATTAATATAAAAAAGATATTGATATCATTTTCTTTGAATTCTTTTTCTAACTTGATTTTGATAAAGTAAATTTTAGTCATGTGTCTATACTTTAAGTTTGAATTTCTCCTATCGTGTGAATTTGTATGATTTTCAAATTCAAATGCATACCAAAAGAAAAAATTAATAGTCTTCACATGGAAATTTCCTTCTATTAGGGTAGCATCAATTCCTTTTCTTTTTGAATATGAAGATTATTCGTTATGGAAATAATATTAGATTTATCGACAAATTTTCTTAATGCAAATTATTTAAGAGAAATTACCAAAAATACTACTTTTCCTAAGTTTTTTTATTTTTGAAATTTTTTTTCTTTTAAAAATATTTGCAAAAATGTGGTTTGCAACCAAGGCAGTCAAATGCAACTTATTTTTACGTTTTTATGTAAAAATAATTGAAGTTGCTTTTGGTTGTATTTAGGATTGATTTTGGTTGCATTTGATTCAATTAGTGCGACTTGTTAATCAACCTATCATGCAACCAAAAATGGTTTCAGTTACTACATTTTTAAAGTTGCATTTGTGGTTGATTTTGGTTGATATCAGTTACAAATATGGTTGCAAAGTTGCAATCCGTATTTTTGTAAAAAAAAATTTGAAAAATCGGTATTTTTGCAAAATAATTTTAAGAAATGTAGTAATTTTGCAAAAAAAAAAAAAAATCTAACCTTTGCTATTTCTAAAAAAGCCATATGATTAACTTGTATAAAAAAGAAATTAAAATAGATGATATTAAGAAATAAGATAATTAGGTTTAGAAGATTATCAACTTACGACCTTCATATTATATTTCCAATATAACTTTTAATTACAAGTTTTCTCTATAAATTCAAACTCTTCTTCTTTATAAATTTGAACACATGTTCTACTTCCGATAAAACTTTTAATTATATGTCTTATAAACACCTATTCTACTTTCAATAGAACTTATCCTCGTATTCTACATTCAATAAAACTTGCCCTCATATTCTACTTTTTTACTTCCAATAGAACTTTTGATTATATATCTTCTCAGTAAATTCGAATTTTTCTTCTCCAAATAATACTCAAACACCTATTTTATTTACAATAGGACTTTTAATTATATGTCTTTTTTATAAATTTGATTTCTTCTACTCTATAAATTCGAATATTTATTCTACTTCTAATAAAACTTTTAATTATATGCTTTATAAACAATTATTTTACTTCCAATCGAACTTTTAATTATATGCATTTCTTATAAATTCGAACTTTTCTTCTTTATAAGTTCAAACACCTATACTACTTGCAATAGAATTTTTAATTACATGTCTTACTTAAAAATTTGAATTATTCTCATTAATAAATTCGAATGCTTATTCCATCTCCAATTAAACTGTTAATTATATGTCTTCCCTATAAATCCGAACACTTATTCTAATTCTAATGCGTTAAATACGCTTCACGACGGTGTTATAATATTTTTTAAAAATATTTCAATATATATATATATATATATATTTCTTATATTATATCATCAATATTGAATTTCAACAGTTAACACGGTCCTCTTTATTGAACCACTCTCTACTTAAATGCGATTCTTCATATAGAGCAGCTTTTTCATTAAAACCAAAACCTAAATTTAACATATACTACTACGAATACTTATATCATAATTGATTTTAATCCATGTAAATTGAAATATAAAATTAAAGTAAAATTTATAACATCAATATCAAATTCTAATAATTAAAGTGACCTTTTCTAGTGAACCGTATTCTCGTATAACCGTATTTTCGTATAATCGTATTAAGATAATTAAAATTCAATTATCAAACTCATGAATAACTCAAGAATCTATTTAATGTGAAAAAGTGAGTAATTTCTAGATTCAGATATTTATTTATATACTTGTGATATGCTAATTTGAATTCTTGACTTTATGTTGAAATTAAGAAATTTGATACCCTTGCTATCACGATTAATTTTAGTAACTTTTTAATAAATTACATGATAAATTTTCAAGACATAAAGAAGTATTATCAAAATAATAATAAAAGAAATTGTGGTTACTTACTAATGCCGATATAAGCAAGGACAAAAATAACGGAAAAAAGACAAAACTTAGTACCTCTAGTGCTAAAGAAAAAACTTAGTACCTCTACTCCTAGAGATTGCATTCAATATGATGGAATTAAGCTGCAAGAGATCTTCACCTCACTCCCGTCACTCGGTGGAATCCTGTAAGAAAAAATAAATAAATTTAACATTAATTAATTACATGATAATAATACTTGATATATAAAAGACTTATTCATCAAAAGAGACAGTAAAACTGACGAACATCCAATCATCACAATGGTAAAGAAAAAATATAAGTTAAAAGGATACAATGAAAAAAAAATCGTATTTATAAGATTTTGGTGTAAAATTTTGAATATGTTATCCTCTTCTACTCTTCTGCTCCAAATATGTTTAAGAAGTTTTAATTAATGCACTTATAGGTCTTTCTTCTAAATTCTAAATCTGAATTCTTCTCTATAAATTCGAATACTTCTTCTACTTCTAATTCTCTATAATTCGAATACTTCTTCTACTTCTAATATGTTAAAGATACTTTTTTTATTTATTAATATTTAAAATTCTAAAATTCCAAAAAATTAGAAAAATAGAATGAGTCGATCTTAGAGCGTCACCTAAACTCCCGCGTAGCCTCCTTTATATATATAAAACCATACAACAAACAAACGTTATTTATATGATTTCGATCTCGCTTATTATATAATAGATTGTTATGTATCAAATGAAAATAACAAAAGACAATAAAAAGAGACAGAATTTGTGACTCACCATAGATTTTTTTTTTTCTGTCTAATCGGAAAACTTAGTTTGGATGGACTTATATAGATAGGTACGTGGTCAATATCGTTTAATTAAATTCAAAATATGATTGATTTTATATATTTAATTTATTCCCTATAAATTAGAATATAAATAAGGAAGTTTAATTTTATTGAATTAATAGGAAGTTTATATTTGTAAATTTGAATTCTTCTTCCATACAAATTCAAAAACTTTTTCTATTTCGAAGATGTTAATATTAAAAAAAGGAAGTTCCGAAATATAATTTATTTTTTCTATTTTCTTTTTGACATGATTTTTTTTTCTATTTTGAATATATAAATTTTCTCCTACAAATTCGAAAACCTTTTCTATTTTGAAGATGTTAATGTTAATGTTAATGTTAAAAAAAGAAGTTTTAATTTCTATTTTAAAAAATAGGGTCTAAAGAAGAAAGTTTAATTTTAAGTATTTAAAATTGAGGAGCTCTAGAAAAATAGATAAATATGAATCGAGCGATCTGAGGGCTCCTGGGGGTTTTCCTTTATATATATAAGGGATATTCCAAATGGTACTACTGTACAATTGGCTTTTCCATTTGGTACCATCCAACATTTTTGACTTCCAAGTGGTACCACTGTACTTTTGGCTTCATCCATTTTATACCATTCTGTCAAGCAAACGTTAGTGAGACATTAGACTATTCTTAATGGTACCACTATACAATTGGTTTTTCCATATGGTACCATTCAATATTTTTGACTTCTACGTGGTACCATTTTTCTCTCACTTAGGTCAAATTTTCCTCTGAATTTCACAATTTAACAATATATTTATACTCTATAATAAGTCATTGATTCTCTCACTAGCACACATTATATATGTATATGTTCATACGGGTTGATTCTATATATTATATATTAATTTAATATTTTGAACTATTGATCAAAATTTATTATGATTGGACAATTGGATCCGAGTCTAATGAATGACTTGATTGTTTATCAGAAGTTGTGACAGTTAGAGAATCAATGACTTATTACAGACAAAGCATATAGATAAGTTGTGAAAATTCCAAGAAAAAATTGATTTTAGTGAGAAAAATGGTACCACGTAGAAGTCAAAAATATTGAATGGCACTATGTGGAAAAACCAATTGTATAGTGGTACCATTAAGAATAATCTAACGTCTGATTAACGTTTGCTTGACAGAATGGTATAAAATAGATGAAGCCAAAAGTACAGTGGTACCACTTGGAAGTCAAAAATGGTGGATGGTACCAAATGGAAAAGTCAATTGTACAGTGGTACCATTTGGAATATCCCTATATATAATAGATATAGATATTGATGTTTAAATAAGTGTTCTTTAAAAAGATAATAAACTAAAACGATAATTAACGTGTTTTTGAAATAAAATATTATTTTTCTATAATTTTCATTCTAATAAAAAATAATAACATGTTATTTAATTTAAAAAATTATAATGTTTTTTTAAGTGTTCTTTCTGAAAAAATTTAAGTTTAAATATTATATAAATGTTCTATTAAGTGTTTTTTAAGTATTTCATGGAATAATGGAACGTATTTTTTGATAATTTTGATGATTTTGAATTTTTACAAAAAAAATTATTTAAAATGTTAATAAAGTGTTCTTTTAAGTGTCTATGAAAAACTAAAAACATTTCAAATTTAATTAAAATATTAATAAAATCTTAATAAAAGCACTTGTTATCAAGATGCAATGGCCATTTGTGAATGGGCTGGATATCCAGATTTGTTTCTGACTTTCACTTGCAACCCAAAGTGGCCGGAAATAAATGGGATGCAACAGTTGATTGGACAAAAAAATGATATCAGTAGAGTAGATATCATATGCAGAGTATTTCAAATAAAGTTATATCAGCTAATGTGAGATCTCAAAAAAGAACAGCCTTTCGGAAAAGTAATTGCATGTACGTAGCCTTCATCCCTTTGAATTATAAAATTTTACATCAACAATTGTAGCCAATACTTTGTACCTAATACATGATATTTCGTAAAAGTAACCAAAAAATTTAATATTGCAGGTATCTACACAATTGAGTTCCAGAAAAGAGGTTTGCCACATGCCCACATACTACTTTTCCTCGACTCGGCAATGAAAAATCCTTCATCTCAATATGTTGATCAAATAATTAGTGCGGAAATTCCAGACATAAATGATGATCCTGATGGTTACAATGCGGTCAGCAAATTTATGATTCACGGACCATGTGGTAACCTGAACAAAGATTCTCCATGTATGATGCAAGAAAAGTGCACAAAATATTTTCCCAAGAAATACAATGATCAAACTGCAGTCGATTCCGATGGCTATACAGTGTACAAGAGGAGAAATACGGGCATTCAAGTGGAAAAGAACGACGTCCATTTAGATAATCGTTATGTGGTCCCTTATAACAGGAATTTGATTGTCAAATTTGATGCACATATGAACATAGAGATCTGCAATTATTCTAAAGCTATAAAATATCTCTCTAAGTATGTTAATAAGGGACCTGATAGAGCAACTGTGGTAGTGGAACCCGTCGACAATGATGGAGTAGATGAGATTAAAAGATATCTTGATTACATGTACATATCAGCAACTGAGGCTTGCTGGAGAATATTTTAGTTTGACATACACCACAGATATCCGTTAGTCGAAAGATTACCCTTCCATTTACCAGGAGAACATACAGTACTATTCGAGGAAGGTCGATGTGTTGAAAATGTACTTTCTATGCCTGGAGTGGACAAAACCAAATTCACAGAATGGATACAAACCAACAAGGACAACGAAGATGCATGACAATTAACTTATTCTAACTTCCCCACTTCTTGGGTTTGGAATGCCAAAGATAAGATATGGACTAGGAGTAAAAAGGGGATATCAGTTGGAAGAATTTACTTTGCACATCCTTCTGTTGGGTATATTACAAACTACAACAATAATGAGGCAGACAATTAACCAATTAACAAAACAAATCACGAAGGCAAAACAAAGTATAATTAGAGACTGTATAATAACAAGAAAGGCAAGAATACTTATCTATCACAGAAGATTAGCAACCACTGATTAGAGAGAAAGAACAGCTAAGTCGCCAAACCCTTCGAGAGGACTTGACCGTTCTTGAAGAGAATATTGCCCCACTTACGCTGTTTTGGGATGCAGCAATATTATTTCCAGGATAAAACCGCACAGATCAATGTGTTCATAGATACACCAAAGATCAACGACGACTAGCACCTTAGTTCGCCTGAGAATTATGTATCTAACTGTATGTATTGAGGGAGAACAGAGTGTAATTGCAACCAAGGGTTTTTCTTTAACGTATATTCTTTCTCAACGTTATATCTTCGATAAATATAATACCCATAAATAAAACGTAAGAGATATGCCTTAAAAGGAAAGTAAATATTCTGATTTAATTTCATTAACTGCATCAGTATTTATTTTTCAGTTACAGCTGCATCAGGATTTAACCATCGTCAGGATCTGAGATCCATCAGGATTGGTCATCATCAGTATCTGATCCATCAGGATTTTAGTTCGTCAGGATCTGATGCCCATCAGTATTGGGTTATGTTCAGAGTCTGTCCATCAGGATTTGATGTCTGATCAGCTCAATAATCCAAGTACTGATACAACAGTAGTAACATATAAAATCTGATGTTCTGTTAAAATAAATCAATATTCCAAGTAATAAAATTCCTCGCCCAGGTCGCCTTGCGTACGCGAGATGCCGAGACATTCACCCAAATCGCCCTTTGACCTGACCCGACCCGAGTCGTGGCGTGGCATGGCGAGGCGGGCGGCGGCGGCACGCGTGTGTGTGCGCGCGAGGCTCACACTACAACCATGCACACCCACATGCCATAGTAGTTATACACTACACTTACACATGGAGCTATATAAAGCCACCAACCTCTCATTACCAATTCTATGTGGAACTCAAGTTATTTCAACTAACTAACCCACATAACCCATTTCAAGCAAGCAACTTCAACTCAATTTATTTATGGATTCCACTAAGAAAATGTCTTAGATCCAAACATGAAAGTTTAAGTCCTTATTACAAGGAACAACTTCCACTTGTTAGTTTCCGGAAATTACATCAAGAACATATTATAAATATGCCTCAAACTTCCCATTTTCTAACAATCCCCCACGAATCCATACAAAAAATGCATATCGATTCTCATCATGACTTGTTTTTCAGAGTAGGTACCCTTCCGGGTTTGAACCCTCCTAAGTCCTCTACTTCGATGGCTACCGGATTCAGATGGAATGTTTCACCTTGAATCTTTATCCATTTGGTGTAACCACACTCCATAGACGACGACAAGTCAAAGGCTATGATGCTAATCTACGGCTTTGAGACGTTAATGGTCATGTCTCGATCCTGTTCGTCGAGTGTTTCAAGGAATAACCCTTTCCTCTAATTGCGACCACACAATTACATTCGCTTAGCTGGGCATCTCCAGAGATGTACTGCTAGCATCTCGTCATATGACTTGACCCCATTCAGGGTTTAAATAACTCTTGCTATTCTGGCAGTTACAGTACCTTATAGGTTTACAGGGGACAGACTCCAGATACGTGAGTATCAGTCTACATAGTTAAAGGTACAACCAATTCACTCTTACAACTTGTTATTACCACATTGAATACACCTTCGAGGGATCTCCTCTCATGTGTATTGGGTTCCCGCTGTAGATGAATTATTATTGGCTATCAGTCCCATCCCCAACCTAGACTTAAGGACTACAGCATGCTCAAGCCCTTTAGTCAAATGATCAGCTAGGTTTTCTTGAGTTCCAATAAACTCAACAGCAATAATCCTTTCAGACATTAAACCCCTTATAGACTTCAGTCTAACTTGGATATGTCTCTTTGTTTTCACATTATATTTCCTGCTGTTTATCTTGTCGATAGTTGTACGGCTATCACAATGAACAGCAAAAGCAGGAAGTGGATGACTTACTACAGGTAACATTGACATAAGTCCATGTAACCATTCAGCCTCAGTCTCCGTGGCATCTAATGCACACAACTCAGCCTCAAAAGTAGACCGAGTTATAATAGTCTGTCTAGAAGACTTCCAAGATACTGCTCCACCCGCAAGGGTAAACAGGTATCCAGTCACTCCATTGGAACCAGACTTCTTAGCTATCCAACTTACATCACTATATCCCTCTAGCACTCCAGGAAACCTCCTGTAATGCAAACCAAGATATATGGTGCCTTTAGATATCTAAGTACTCTATCAAGAGCATCCCAATGAGTTTTGTTTGGACAGCTTGTATATCTTGCTAACTTAGACACTGAATATGAAATATCTGGCCTAGTTCCATTAGCAAGATACTGCAAACTCCCAATAATCTGAGAATACCTTAACTGAGACACAGGTACTCCTGAACTATTCTTGACAAGGGCAATTTTAGGATCATACGGAGTACTAGCGATTCTACAATTTGAATAACCATACTTCTCAAGTATAGATTTCTCTATATAATGATACTGTGATAATGTTATTCCATCAGTTGACTGAGTCAACTTGATACCAAGAATCACACTAGCCTCTCCCATATCCTTCATATCAAAATGCCTTTTCAAGAAACTTTTTGTCTCGTTAATAATCTCAATATTGGTTCCAAACAACAAAATATCATCCACATACAAGCACACAATAATACATTCATTTCCTTTAACCATGTAATAGACACACTTGTCACTTTCATTAACTACAAATTCTGATTCTAAAATAGTTTCATCAAACTTTATGTGCCAGTCTCTTGGAGCTTGTTTTAAGCCATATATAGACTTGATTAACTTACATACCTTCCTTTCATTTCCAGAGGCAACAAATCCCTCAGGCTGATCCATATAAATCTCTTCTTCAAGTTCACCATGAAGAAAAGCTGTCTTTACATCCATTTGATGGATGATAAGACCATGTACAGAAGCCAATGCTATAAGCATTCGGATTATTGTCATTCTAGCAACTGGAGAGTATGTGTCAAAGTAATCAATGCCTTCCTTTTGCTTAAAGCCCTTAGCTACCAGCCTAGCCTTATACTTATCTATTGAGCCATCCGGGTTCATCTTCCTTTTGAACACCCATTTACATCCTATAGTAGAACACCCAGGAGGTAGATCAACCAACTCCCATGTTCCGTTAGAAACAATAGAGTCAATTTCACTTTTTACAGCACCTTTCCAGTACCTCGATTCTGAAGAATCCATGGCCTATCTGAAAGTTAAATGTTCATCCTCGATATTGTAAGTGATAAAATCACTTCCAAAATCCTTGACCACCTTTGCGCGCTTACTTCTTCTAGGTTCCTCTACTTCATCAGGAGTAGAGCTACTACCAGGATCTGCCCCCACATTTGTCATCCTTTCCACATGATCAGGAATGGACCTTGATGTATGAGTGGGATCATCATCAGGAATATCCTGAGGTATACCAGTCTTCATAGGAAACACATTCTCAAAGAATGTTGCATCACGAAATTCAACTATAGTGTTAGCCACTATTCCGTCTATGTCAGATTTTAACACTAAAAATCTCATAGCCGTAGTGGTCTCAATATAGCCCAGAAAGATGCAATCAACAGTTTTCGGTCCTAGTTTCCTTCTCTTGTGTTCAGGGACAAGTACCTTTGCAAGGCACCCCCACACACGAAGATATTTTAAACTAGTCCTTTTCTCTGTCCATAATTCATAAGGTGTCTTGTCCATATGTTTCAGAGGAACTCTATTCAGAATATGGCAAGCCATTAGACCCAGAATTAATCAACATACTATTGATCATATCCTTAAAGGTTCTATTCTTTCGTTCTGCCACCCCATTAGGCTCAGGTGTGTATGGTGGAGTTACCTCATGAACTATACCATTGCTCTTGCAAAATTCATTAAATGAGTTACTCGTATACTCACCACCTCTATCTGATCTCAAACGTTTAAGTACTTTACCAGTTTGTGTTTCAGCTTTAGTTTTGAACATAATGAATTTATCTAGTGCTTCATCTTTATGTTTAAGCAAATAAACATAACAATATCTACTACAATCATCTATAAAAGTAATGAAATACCTATTATGTTCCTTAGTCAAAACACCACCAAATTCACATATGTCAGTGTGCACTAAATCTAACACATTTGAATCCCTAACCACATTATGAAAGGGTTTCCTAGTTTGTTTAGCAGTCACACATATTTGACATTTAGATTTTTTTATCAATGGCATGTTTTGGAATCAACTCTAAGTTCATCATATTCTTTAGAGCACCAAAATTCAAGTGACCAAGACGTGCGTGCCACAAATCAGATGATTCAACACAATTAACAGAAGGACCAACATTATTATTAATAAAACTGCCCAAAACAGGCTCAACATTTATCAAAAATAATCCATCCGACAAGTAAACTTTGCCAAAAAATACACCAGTATGTGTAATAACTACTTTATTACATTTCAAAGAAACTTCAAAACCATTCTTAACTAAACAACTTCCACTTATTATATTTCTACGAATATCAGGAACGTGATGCACTCAAGTGAGGGATAGAACACGCCCAGAAGCGAACTTCAGGTCCATGTTTCCTATTCCAAGTACTTGAGTTGCACTAGCATTCCCCATCGTCACAGTCATTCCATGAGTCTATTGATAAGATACAAACAGAGTAATATCAGTACAAATATGTACATTAGCTCCAGTATCAATCAACCATTCATGAGACGAATAAGTAGAAAGAAGTACAGGGTTGTAGGTTACATACCCGTTGTCAGTTTCAGAAGCAATAGCCTCACCAACAACCATGTTAACCGTAGGCCCACCAGTGGTACCAAGCATAGTGTTAGCTTGTGCTCCCACAACAGGTTTCTTAGCTTTCTGTTAACTCGAATAACTTGTAGAAGGGGGGTTGAATACAAGTTATATAATCGTGTCTGATTTTTGCTTGATTAGATAAACAAGAATAAACGAATGAATCAAACTGTTTGTATTAATAAGATAAAATACAAACTCTACCAAAGGTGTACAAATACCTTTAGCAGCTGCTGACAAAATAAATTTCTCTCTGTTTGCACTCTCGTATACTTACGATTACAAACCTTATGAACACCTTTTACAATGATATAGAGAGAGTATTTATAATGCTACCTATCAACTAATCACAGAAAGATAATCTATACATGACAATGTTCTGCTGTCCAGTTGATAGTTTCCCTCAATAGAAAATTCTTTCCTTCATAATATCTTCTTGCTTGTTCCTCAAACAAAGATCCTGTTTTATAGCACTTGCCAGTTTCTGTAGCATCCATAATGACATCATCAGTAACACGACTGATATCAGGATTCCATCTTGCATCAGGATCTGACCATCCCATCAGTACTTGATCAGTATTTGACTTGACGTATCAGGATTCAATCTCAGTTCCTGACATGTAGTACTCGATGCACTGTTCCTGACTTAATTCTATAGATTACTGTCTAACACATATATCCTATACAAAGTGCTAAATCCTTTATAAGATCAGGATATACAAGAAGTATAAGTAAAATTCTATTCTTAACATCACAACTCATGAATTATTCCTAACAATCTCCCCCTATTTATGCTTTAAAATCTGAAGCATAAATCTGAGTTGTTGATGTCAAAACATATAACAATATAATCAGAATAGAATTTATGAATTCAAAAATCATGAAGTTAAGTACCTCATTCTTCAGATATAGACATAGTATCCAGTACTTAGAAGAAAGAATTCAACTATTTGATGCTTCTTTTCCTTTACCACTTCCCTGATAAGATTCACTGTGACAGCCCCAAATCCGGGGTCATGAATCCAGGCCGTCACGGACCAATTTCCATTTATTAATATTCTTCTCTTGCAGCTGGAATATAAAGGCATAATAAAACTCACATAATCGACCCCACACTTAATAAAATTAATACACACCAGTCATATGCTCAGAGAACAACATCCACGATATTAAAAGTTTAGAGTTAAGAAGTTATTACAAACCCAGAATCATACTTAAATACATTGTTGAATAATACTTCGACATGAAGCATTTCAACAATCCAAAAGTTTCTTACATGCTTACACACTTAATTATACATAAGGCTACAAGGACCCGTCTGCCTCTACGCTACCTCAGGAATCGGTGCCAGCGTGCTCTCAAAAGGTCACCTTCCCCCTACCCTCTTGCGGGGTGTTCTACGAAGTATCGGCATACCTAGCTGTTATATAAATAAGTAGCAAGAGTGAGCTATAATAGCTCAGCAAGATAAACTTTATAGACTATCATCAAAGAGAAACATATATATATTTGTATAACAAACATAAGACAAATCATAAGTATTATGAAAGAATTTATTTTTATTCGATAAATACTCCTTCCAACTATTTTTATACCAAAAGAAATATATAGCCTTCTCATATTAGTTTCTCTTCTAAAATAATTAAAACCATTATATCATTTCAGTATAATATTTCCATTTTCCTTCTTATACAACACTTATATAAAAATAATATAAAATCAGTTTCTCTTCTTATTGCAAAATAATCGATTCATTTCATACCATTTTCCTTTTTCAGTATACAAACCTGAAACCATTATCAACACTTCTTTTAAAAGTTTTGGGGATATCCGTTAGCGCCAGATGCGTTAGGACGATGATCAGTCGCCTAAGTACCCGCTCCTTGTTTTCTACTAGTAGAAGGAATGTCAAACATCCCTGGAGGAAGGTTCTCCACTACATCCTCCTGGAGGAAGGTTCTTCACTACATCCTCCATCGGCAACACATGGGCCGAAAATAAAATAATGAGGAAGGTTCTCCACTACATCCTCATAATATGATGGTTGCTGGACTGTGCCACTCCCACACAGCCTCTTACGCTTTATGTTGCAATCCCCCTTTTTGACAAAACATTATTCCATATATATGTAACACCATTTCGTATTCACCTTTCCATTCACCTTTCTTTTCACAATTCTTTTCACATTTTCACTTATCATTACCTTTAAATATATATATAAATATACATTTATATATATATATATATATATATATATATATATATATATGTCATAATACTTTGATTATGACTCAAACATCTACTCTGTATTCAATGAAATCAAATATGCTCTTATATATATATATCAAATGTTCCATCTACTTTTAAAATAGTAGATAAAAATCAAATAACACTTATTAAATCACAATATCTAAAAGAATAACTTTATAAATCATATAACCTTAGATAACAATTGATACCATTCTTTCATATAACTCTAGATAATAACTGATACCATTCCTTTATATAATTCTAGATAACAACTGATACCATTCCTTTATATAACTCTTAACCATAAGACATGATCACTTTATGCATCTCGTATTTATATCCATACTCATAATTCATAGATCATATCCATCTCTCTTTAATTCCCAAAATCAGGAAATAAATTCTTAGTAATATGGCAACCATAGAAAATATATACATATTCCATGAAAGCATTTTACTTTGAAGATAAATAGTTTTCCAAAGTAAGGATAGAAAAAATCTTGCCTCGATCTCTGTATCCTGGAAGTATGGCTCGTGGCTCTCCCGAAGTTTCTATAAACACAAAAAGGACCGTCGTTAGAATAATACATTCCTTTCTCACTTCACCTTTTAAATATCTACACCCTTAATGCTTACTATGTGAGTAACATGTTATTTATAACCCAAGTGTTCCAAGAACCTAACCATTTTTTAAACTCCATCAAAGTTTCAATGTTTTTCACCATTTCCCCTAATGACCACACTTAATTGTAAAAATTCTCAGAAAATATGGATTTCGGATTTTACTACAAGGTCAACTGGTAATGACTCTTTGACTACCCTACTACAATATCCCAAAATTTCGAGACTTTTAAAAATGTATAGGTATGGTAATTATAGCCTCAAAGTTAACACAATTTCGGTTTCTCGGTTTTCGAACGTCTTTCACTAACTTTTCTCCTAAACCGTTCATCAGATTTTAACGCACCTTATATCAAAAGAATATATGAACTAAGCTCTATCATCTCATGGTCAGTTGGTGTTCTAAACAGGAGCCTACCGTACACGTCTGTTGCTCCAAAAACAGGGCATTCTTTGGTTAAACAAAAATCGGGCATTATAACGGCTATATTTTCATACTTTCCAAAAATCCAACTCCTCCAAATCAATCATCCACCTTATACACCATCACCTACACCATGTGGTCATCTTACCAACCATGGTTACAAGCACATACTCCTTTCCATATTCAACTTTAATCACTTACAAACACATATAACATCATGATCTTAACATTTATACCACTTAATCACTAATCAAATCCATATTCATCATAAATAAGAAAGGGTAAGGACATTTATACCTTCTTGAAGCTTTGACAACACTTAACAAGCCTTGGGATATCCTTAAACAACCTTATACTAGCTTGAATCAACTAAAGGAACCATAAAAAAAATGTTAGTTCTTGAAAACTACTATTCATCACTATTCATTCATCAACTTCCATGATTTTATTACCTTATCAAATGATGTTGGTTGGCCTTGAAACTTTGTGGATAACTCTTTCTAATCTCCAAGAAACTCCATAAATTTTCTCTTGATTTGTTATGGGTGTTAGCTAGGGTTTTGGATTTTCTTTTCTCCTTTTTTCTTGAAAAACCCGAATAGAATGAAATGGGGTGGGGGAGAGATTTTTGCTCTTGGTTTGATCTTATCTTGGTAATTACTTGTTAATTCTAGAGTGTCATGGAAGCTTTGGAGATTTTTGTGGCTAAAAATCATGTTAAAATACTAATCTACCCCTTAGCAAGTGTTAGTGGATAATGATGTCATTACTATGTCACTTGGATGATCTAATTTCCTAATTTCTTAATTTTCTAAGTAAAATGCCAATCATATTGGTAAATAATAATGTGGTATGTATCCTTGTCATATTACTAATCTTGGTTGTTTGGTTTCCATACTCGTCTAATTGTGATTCATTTCGAATATACCTCATTATCTCAGTGGTTCTGAAATCATTTAACAATCCAAATTCCTTTGGTATTTCCTTAACTTAAAAATCCCTTAGTTTACCCTAATTCACTAATTCCTCAATATATAATTCCTTCAATATTTCCATGCTCCTTAATAATAGAAGTTTATTCGAAATTAAAATCCTCAAAATCCATATTCCGGAATTTCTAAAATCTATCGTCATTTCGAGTCACTTATTTTTATAGTGTATCACTAATATGGTTTCTATTTACTCATTTTCTGTTTTAAGTATAGAGCACTTACATACCATTTCTCTAAATCCTCGAAATTTACTATTCATGTGATCACTGTAGCATTGCTAAAGTTAGGGTTATTACATTCACCTCTGTCATCCTTAGTTCTTCTTTTATCTCTCCCAGTCTGTTTATCTCCTCCCCCAGTCTGTTGCCTTTGAACTGTTTTTATCTCCCCCTTTTTGACATTAGCAACATTAATTCTAAGAGATTCAGTAACAGAACAAATGAGATTCATCAGAACTGTTTGATTTTCCATAATGGTGACTTGGTTATCTTCAAGTGTTTGAAGTCTTGATTGAATTTCAACTTGAGATTTCTGAATGTCTTGTAGAACTTCAGAATTGACTTCAATGTTGGAAGTGTTTGGAATATCTTCAGATTCAAGTCTTGTAGAAGAAGTTGCCTGTGTAGAATGATATTCAAGTAATAATACTCGATTAGAGTGACAAACATCTTCATCTTTCTGATCTGAAGCTGCAATATGATCATCTTTTCCTTCACCAGTATTCTGTGTACTAACATCTACAAATCCTGACGCCTCCTTAGATTGATCAGATACTGTTGATGTCTCAATTCTAGCTGATATTGGTAGTACAAATAAAGGAATACTAGGATCATTAGGAATATCTTCTGGTACTGGTGGTGTAGAAGTTTGTCTTAGCCTTTCACCTCTTCTGTTGATAATTCCTACAAGCCTTTCTTTCTGCTTCTGAGCTTTAACTTCTAGCTTTAACTTCTGGCTTTGCATTGTGCTTTGCTAAGTCATTCTTCTCATACATCTTTATAAAAGAATAAGTACCAGATCCATACCAAGATTATCAGACCAAGATTCAGGAAAAACCTGATCCCAGAAATCAAACGATGGTGGTTTCCTAATTTTCTCTCCCTCACTATGGAGTTGATCATCCATACCCTCATTCTCACTTTGACTATCTAAAGTCAACACTCTTTCTACCTCTCCTTTTGCCTGGTCAGGAGCCAGCCTCTCTGATTGTGGATCAATATCCATCTTTTAAAGTGTAACACTCAATTTTGGATAAGTGCTCTCATGACCTACAGAAAAATAGAGTTTAGAAGAAGTTTTTTTACCTGAACTCACATGGAGAGAGGGTCCCTCATTTGGTAAGGGGCTTGAGGTTTTCTCCAAGGAGTGAGCTACTATAGTCTCTGAACCCTCACAAACATCTTCTTTCCTTCCAGAGACTACAGGCTCCAGTATACCACTTTCAGGTTCTCTACTAGACTCTGATGTCTTAAGTAATACTTCATTAGACACCATAGTTAGTATGTTACCATCTTTAAGTGTTGTTTACTGAGACTCACCCTCAAGGTGGATAGACTCTGACTGAACAATGTTTGTTTGATCTTCAAGAAAATCAATCAAAGTCATTCCTCCCATATCATAGGGTTTCTCACTTGCAATTTCAGTCATCACAGAAGACCTTTCAACATCAGCTATCACGGCTCCTGAGTCATCCAACCTCTGACTAGATGGTTCTTGTGTTGCAGTGACTGTGATCTGATCTTTCCTACTATTCACCACTGGTGCAATAGTATCTTCTGTTGACTGCATTCCTCTATCTACTTCCTCCTGTTATTCACCTTGAGCTGAAGGATCTTCAATAATAACATCCTTGTCAAATAAATATGCATGAAGTGATTGAAGTGCAACATGCTTTGAGAATCCAAATTTCTTGACTAATTGTCTTCTGATAGATACATAGAAATACATCTTCATTAAGTCAAGTCTTTGATGTAGAAGTCCATACTCTTCTAGAAATAAAAGTTTTGGTACTCTTTCAACTAGAAAATCTAGAACAGACTTGGACAACTTCACTTTTATAGAAATAACTCCCATAGCCAGTCTGTATGATAATGTAGTTTCCCATAAAGAATCAATATCAAGATCTCTATAGTCATTTGCTGACTTGATTGTAGCTTCATTTGTAGAGACCTGCATGATATTAGTTGGACTAGACTCTATGTGTGTAGGTGACAAATGAATCTTTCTCCTTGTTCTCCTAGTATAGTGAGCAAAAGATTTATCCTGAGAAGACTCAAGAGGTGTAGACACAGAAGTGATCTTGGGATGAGATCCTTTTTCAATAGACACGGTCTTTTGAGAGACAATATCCAGTAACTGTTTTCCCTTTTTAAGTACTACAGTCTTTTGAGAGACTACAGCCTGGCTGTGACTAGGTGCTTCATCTCTTTGTCCTAGCTTAGAAAGTTGAATTGCAGCCTTCAATTCTTCTGTTAGGTCGATTACACAATAGATAATCAAGAACTGTATGAATAAGTAACAAGAACACACGTTTTTAACTCTTTAAAACTGTTTTGGAATTAATAATTCCTCTCTCGGTGATGTAAAGTATCACAGAGAGCTGCTTAGGTTACAAGAATGATGTTCGTTCATGTTCGATACCCTTCTAGGGTTAACCTAACTGTATTTATAAGATATACAGCTACGTACAATCGTAAATTGATTCTCCTAAAATTAAGCTATACAATTGATATCAATTACGATTGCTACACGTCTTCTAAGTCAACTCGATCTCTTTGACAGCTATCCAATCTTCAAAGATATCGCTTCCATATTAATATTAAATTAATCTTCAAACTCTGTTGACTTGTAGACGCTCCCAGTAGACAGACTTTAGCAAACTCTGTTCTCTCCATGCTAACAGCGTTTGCGCTTCCATGTATTCAGCTATCAGTGTTTACGCTTTCCTCTGTCAGCGTTTGCGCTTCCAGCAATCAGCGTATACTCAAACTCTGTTACAACTGCTTTCAATAACAAGTTAAACTCTCTTTACCTGAAACACTTAAACACTGACATTAAATCACATCAATTATATCTAACAATCTCCCCCAACTTGTTCATTAGAAAAATGTACAAGTTCATAATAATTGATGATGTCAAAACTAACAAATAAAAACACAGTGTTTAACATATAATCAGAGTTTAAACTTGACTTAGCAAAATTTACAGAAAATTCGAATTACTTACAAATTCTGTCTACCTAACCTCCTCAAGATCTGGAGTTGTTCTGAGATAATCAATCAACAATCTCCTTTCAGCATTTTCAAGTTCAATTTCCATAGCTTGCTTGATCTCTCTTAACTCTGGATCATTTTCATCCGTTTGAAAAATAGCAGCCCTGAGATCATAGATCTTGTTTCTCCTCATTTCATTACCCAATCTGATGTACTTCAATTCTTCAGACTTTACATTGAAATCAAGAACTGTAATTCCAAGATCAGTCTTCAACCTTGTAGTTCCCTTCTGCATTTCAATCAGATTTCCATTCCAGTCTCTGTATTTTGGAACATACTTTTCAGCAGACTTTGTTCCTGTAGCAGCTTTAGCTTTCAGCATATGCTTCCTTATAGAATTAGCAATGATCTGTGTTCTTTGATTTCTAACTCTGAAGATATGCAAGACATACTGAAGTTCCTCAAATAGTTTTAGCTTGACTGCTTCTTCATCCACTCTATACACTGACCCATCTGCCATAAAGTATAGTAGAAAGTGAATGTCTAAGCTTCTTTGACGAACTACCTGAACTGATTCCAACTTGTCTAGATTTTCTTGATTAATACCAGAACCAAGAGATACAAGTGCAGAGGGATCTCTTGGACTGTTACTAAATCTCAAATCTCTTGTTGCACCTAATCCAGAAGTATTTCTCCCTGGTGGCTTTCCTGAACAAGATTTATTATGCTGATACCCACCAGTTACTCCTACTTGTTCTTGCACTGGAATCTTTGGCCTTGAGAAACCAGGTAAGGGTTTACTTTGTGTCTGTACAACTTGTGTAGCAACAGAGGTTGTAACTATCATTTTGCCCTTGCTCTCTTCATCAACTTTCTCTTTTAATTTCAACTTAGCATCAAGAGAAGACTTTCTAACCAGCTTTCCAGTATCTTCTTCTTCTTCTTCTTGAATACCAGATAGTTTTTCTTTGATTACAATTCCTTTCATCACAGGCTTTGCAGACTTTGAAGTTTTAACAACTTTCTTCACTTTCTTGGACTTCACAGCTTTTAGATGTTCTTTCTGTAACAACTTCTCTTCAGCTTGAATATCCTCAAGTGTAGCTTCAGCATTCTCTTCTCGAAAAAGTTTTGCAGCCAATTCTTCATCTGTTTGTGGATTGTCAGAGAATAACAAATCCTTTGGCTTTGATCCTGAAGTACTCTGAGCATTTGAATCTATCACCAAATTCGGCTTTGACCTTGAAGACCTCCCATGTCCTTGTCTAAGATTCACATTTCTTAAGCCCTTATCAGCATTGGCTTCTTCATCATCATTTTTATCTTGCTTTGACAGAGTTTGATCTTTCTTACACTTGGTTTTAGAAACTCTCTCCCCCTTTTTGACATCATCACTGTCTTGAATCAGTATGGAGGTGATTAACTCAAGAGAATTTGCAATAGAATCAACTTTCTCAGCCAGTAAAGTCTGATTCTTTTCAACTGTACTCAGTCTGTCATTTAGATTAGATTGAGCTTTGGCAAATTGTTGAAAGAGTTTAGCATTAGCTAGTTGAGCTTTCTCCTCATGAGTAGCAACTTCTGTGCGAAGATCAACAATAGATTTCTGAGTGTCATCAAATCTATTATTCAAAGTTTTGATCTGTATCACCGTGCCTTGCAAACAAGTGAAAATTTCTGGATTTGTAATCTTCTTAGAATTGACTTCAAGAAACTTTTCTGCCCTTCCAGGAGGAAAAATACAGTCTGACTTGTACCATTCAGCAGTTTGCTTGGCCAAATAACCATCATCAATTTCATTATTAGAAGGCCCAGCAAAATCTGGTTTTTCACCTGTTTTCTGACCATCTGGCTGATTTTGTGGTTGATCAACTCCTGTACTATTAGCTTCAACAGAATCACTCATCGATTCACTAGTAGAGGCAACAGAAAGACTAGGTTCTGGAGCAGCAATTTGTTCTTGAGCAATTTGTTCTTGAGCAACAATAGGTTCTTGAGCAACCTGTTTTCCTTTATCAATTGGAGTTTGCTCTGAAGAAAGAACCTTCTCTGGTTTATCAACCTCCTCACCATGAGCAGAAATATTATTGGCATCAGAGTTTAACTCAGTGTGTGATGCAACCACAGTGTCTTCAAGAACAACAGTAGGCCCATCAGCAACACCAGTATCTATAGACAGTGGAGTAGATGTTTCATGATTAAAAGACATCGGAGTTTCAGCAAACTCTTCCATTGGAGATAAAACATCTCTAGCATCTTCATTGTCTTGAACCTTATCAACTTCTGGTTCAGCAACCTTGACTCCTGATTCTGGGATTTCAGGTTCTATGATAACCTCTGGCTCACCAGTAGGAATATCAAATGAGATTTTCTCTTGAGCCTCTGCAACAGGCTCATCATCAGAATCAGTCAGAATAAGCTTCCTCCTCTTAGCTTGAGGTACTGCAACCTGTTCTGCAGCTTCACTGGAACTCTCACTAGAACTTTCCTCAACCAAAGGTGGTGAAGGTCTGTTTGCCCTTTGTATGAATCTTCTAGAATAAACAGCCTTTGGAGTTGACTGTTTAGCCTTAGCACGTTCAGTGTTGATTGCAGTATGTTTCTTCCTTTTTGGCTTTGGAGGTGGTTGGGGATGAGTAGTAGAGACAGGGTTTGTTGGTTCAGTGTTCATTTGGTCAGGTTTGGTTTGAGGTTCTGTTTGTGTTGGAGGTAATATGTTTTGTTCAGTGGTTGTTGGTGTGGGTTCAGGTGTTTGAGTAGGTTGAGATGGTATGTTTTGTGTACGATCAGTGGCTAAAGGTTCAGGCATAGGCTGTGAGTCTGGTTGTTGTGGTTGATGTGTATCAGTGTCTTGTGGCTGATTAACAAAATTTTGCAAAGCAAGCGGCAATGCTAAAGGAGGCAAGTCTTTTCCAACATCTTTGTTAGACATATCAGAAAATATTCTTTTAGTGACTCGAAACGGTTGAATCTCATTAGCTTCATCAACAGTTAAACCAGGAACACATGCATTGAACAGAAGTTGACAAAATCTAGCAAAGTAAACTGTAGTAGACTCTGACAACTTATCACCCAAATTCATCAAAACATATCTACCAAAATCAAAATTACTACCATAAAGTAGAGAATACCCAATTTGTAGACTGTCCATTGGAATAGCATCCCAGTTGGTGACCTTCTTCTGGAATGTCCTTGTAATGCAATCAAAGAAAAAATTCCACTCTTTTCGCAAGTTTGGCCGCCTCACACTGCCCAGCTTGGCAAGTGATTCCATGTAACCAATCTCTGTGAGCATTTCTCTCAGATTTTGCTCAGAAACAACAGCATACGAAGTATGTGTGTCAAAATCCATGGCGTCGCGAACAGTTTGTGGAGTAATCACAAACTCTTGTTCTTCATGAGAGAAGATGATAGACGGAGTTCCATTCTCTCCTCCTTCAATATATCTTGAGTTTTGCCAGAAATTAACAACTTGGGAAGCAGATAGAGTAGCCGGTTCAACCAGCGCTTGCCCAATCTCAGAATCTCGAAGAAAATTTTGCATAAGATGAAACGGCTCTGGTGCCCGGTCATTCTCAAGTATAGCTGCATAGTTGTTAGGCACAAAACGTAGACCAAAGACAGTGAAAGGTTTAGTTGCCATTGAATTAAGAAATAAGCAAGAATCAACTGTGAAAGTGTTTTGCAAGAAAGGTGTTTGTGAAAATGCCAAAGTGAAAAACAAAGAGGTTCTCTGTTTTGGTAAAGTGAATACGTGTGGATAAAAATGATTGTGACAAAAAGTAATTTGAGTTGTAGTTAAAAACTAAACTCAAACGATTTTTACTTGAAAACACGCAACAGTTCCCTTGAAAAGTGTAAAAGGGAGACATAATGATGAGTGAGTGGGACAGGTGTCACACATGCAACGGTTCACTTAAGACAGGCGCAGTAAAAGCCATTATTACCGCTGTCGTTCCATTTTTCAAGACACGTTACCACTAATGACACTAATTAACAGTTGTCAACTACTCCATTTACTCCAAAATTTTCAAATTATCTTAATGAAAATATACCTTAGAGTATGTAGCACAATCAATCAGTGTTTGTCCAATTTTCAATCTTTATCACAAAAACCCTTTCAAAAACGCACAGTCGTGATTTTCGTGTGTGAGTAGCAGAGTTTACCAAATCAATTTTTATAGCATCTAATATTTCATAGAATCCATAAATCAAAACAATAAACACTGAATGCACAAACTCTCATATTAAACACAGAGTATATGATGAATGCTAAACTCTGTAGTTCCTTAATTACAGAAATCTGAATATCCCTGTTTCAGTTTATGATCATGATTATCCACGTAAGCACACAGTCATTAAAGACAAAAAGATCAGGAGATAAACATCATAGCATCATTCAGTGAGTTACATGTCAAGGATTTTCTCACAAACTCTCACATCACACAAGTGTTTAGGTGAAGTGTTTACTCTCAGATTCAATCATTAAAAGCAGATACTACCATAAGCTTGAATTTCCACCAAATCTACACCACCTCGATTACATATATGCACAAATCAAAAGGACTTTGTTCAGGGTTGTAATTGAGTGATATCAAACAGATGAGAAGAGATATGTTTCGAATGAGAATTTTGAACTGAACAATTTATTTAATCAAAATGTTCAGTCAAATGGTTAGTACATTTTGTACAAGATGATCAGTATATATACATTTTTTTTTTTTTTTTTTTATATACATATATATATATACTGAGTAATATATATTATGAGAGATACTCACCTGCTTGAATCAGATTTAACAAAAGAATATAACTGCTCTTAATACTTTAGTATTCAAGAAAATGAGCAGTTAATTAGGCTCAAAAAGGGTTTACTACGGGTCATGTTTATGAACAGAGTTTATGAGCAGTGTTCAAAAATATTTTGAACAGTGTTTGAAGAAATGGTCAAAAATTGGTTAATCCTAATTGCCTTTGTCATCTTCATGCACACATATATCATGTAGTTCCAAAATGGTTTAATGCAAGTTCTAGAGCAACATACTTACTGATGAATATCACACAACAATAAACTCTGATTGATATAAAATGTATCAATTACTGATTTGGCTCAAAATCTCACAGGGTTCAGACATGAACTGTTTCTCACCAAACTAAACAATGACATATCTCAAGTTTTAAAATTTTCACAAGTGCAAACACAGAATCATCAAGAATCAAGTATGACTTGAAAACAGAGTGTCACTAATCAGAGTTTAGAGTTCATCAATATCAGTGTCATTCATGAGAGGCAATGCATGAAGTATTCATAGATTCAGAGTTTAGGATCAAATAAACTAAGAGATGCTCTAAATATGAAACAGTATCATGCTGTGTTAACTTACTGTGCAATTTCTGATTAGATTACAGTGACTCAAAAAGAATCTTGATTTATCACTGAAAATCATGCTCTATACATTTTTCTTCATTGGTATTTTCATTCAGACAAAAATCAATTCAGAATTCACAGAGTTTAACAAACGTATTAACAGTGTATGACCAACAATTATGCTAACAGAGTTTAACTAATAAGGTTCACATAGCACTATAGCAATTTACAGAGACATGAGCAACACATTTTATTTGAAAGAGTTTGAGTCTAACCAACATGTTTAGTCAAAACCAGATACCATCCCTAGTTCATTGACCAGTCTTGTAAATGTTGCTTCACTTAGAGGCTTTGTGAAAACATCTGCTAGTTGTTGATCTGTAGGCACAAAGTGAAGCTCAATATTGCCTTCCTCTACATGCTCTCTGATAAAGTGATACCTTATGCTGATGTGCTTGGTCATTGAGTGTTGTACTGGATTACCTGTCATTGCAATAGCACTTTGATTATCACAGAAAATAGGTATTTTACTATACCTCAACCCATAATCCAGTAGTTGATTCTTCATCCATAAAATCTGTGCACAGCAACTACCAGCAGCAATATACTCTGCTTCAGCTGTAGATGTAGATATTGACTTCTGTTTCTTGCTGTACCAAGACACTAGTCTGTCACCAAGAAATTGACAACTTCCACTTGTACTTTTTCTGTCAATCTTACATCCAGCAAAATCTGCATCAGAGTAACCAAGTAGCTTAAAATCTGATTCTCTTGGGTACCACAGTCCTAAGGTTGCAGTTCCCTTGAGATATTTGAAAATCCTCTTCACAGCTGTTAAATGTGGTTCTCTTGGATCTGCCTGAAATCTTGCACACAGACAGGTGGCATACATGATATCAGGTCTACTAGCTGTTAAATAAAGTAAAGAACCAATCATCCCTCTGTAGCTTGTCATATCCACTGATGAACCTGTATCTTTGTCCAGTTTTGTTGCAGTTGCCATGGGAGTTGTTGCAGATGAACAGTCAAGCATGCCAAATTTCTTGAGTAGATTTCTGGTATATTTTGCTTGATTAATGAAAATTCCATCATCTGTTTGCTTCACCTGTAAGCCTAGAAAGTAGCTTAACTCTCCCATCATACTCATTTGATATCTTGACTGCATTAGCTTGGCAAATTTCTTACAGAGTTTATCATTAGTAGATCCAAAAATGATATCATCTACATATATCTGTACTAAGAGCAGGTCATTACCAGATTGAAAGTAAAACAGAGTTTTGTCAATAGTACCTCTGTGAAACCCACTTTCTAGCAGAAATTTAGCAAGTGTTTCATACCATGCCCTAGGTGCCTGTTTAAGTCCATAGAGTGCCTTGTCTAACCTGTAGACATGATCTGGATATTTTGGATCTACAAAACCAGGTGGTTGTTCAACAAATACTTCTTCTTCAAGTTTTCCATTCAGAAAAGCACTTTTCACATCCATTTGAAAAACCTTGAATTTCTTGTGAGAAGCATAGGCAAGAAACATCCTTATTGCCTCCAACCTGGCAACTGGTGCAAAAGTCTCATCATAATCTATTCCTTCCTGCTGTGAATAGCCTTTAGCTACCAGTCTTGCTTTGTTCCTTGTGATCACACCATCACTATCAGTTTTATTTCTGAAAACCCATTTAGTACCAACAATAGATCTGTTCTTTGGCCTTGGTACAAGGGTCCACACCTCATTTCTTTCAAACTCATTTAGCTCTTCTTGCATTGCTGTTATCCAGTCAGCATCTTTAAGAGCTTCTTCCACTTTCTTTGGCTCAGTTTGTGACAAGAATGCATGAAACAGACATTCATTTGTTGTTGCACTTCTTGTCCTTACTCTTGCATCTGGATCACCAATAATTAAATCAGGTGTATGTGACTTAGTCCATTTTCTTGCAGAAGGCAGATTGCTTCTGTCATCATGTGATCCTCCCCCTTGATCCATGCTCTCCTGATTTTCCTGGTGTCTTTCCTCATTTTCAGATGCTCCCCCTGAATGTGACTGCTCAGTATTTGAATGATCAGAATTTGAATCAACAGTGTTTGATTCAGAGTTATCAATTGAGTCACTATCAGTGTTTGAATTATCACTTTGATGTGATTCTTCATGCTCCCCCTCAACTGGTTCTTCCCTTGTTTCTGATTGAAAAGTTCCTTCAGTGTTTACCAGTAGAGGTTCGGAATTGACCTCAACAGTGTTTGTCAGATCTGTATCATCCGAGTTTAATAAATCTTCATTTTCAAAGTGCAGTTGATCATGCTCATTAACATCTTCAAGTCCAGTTATTTTCTTGTCATCAAATGACACATGAATAGACTCCATGATCACTCTGGTTCTCAGATTAAAAACTCTGAATGCCTTTGTTGACAGTGGATAGCCAACAAAAATTCCTTCATCTGCCTTTAGGTCAAACTTGGTCAACTGTTCAGGATGAGTCTTCAACACAAAGCACTTGCATCCAAAAATATGAAAATATTTTAGATTTGGCTTCTTCTTCTTCACCATTTCATATGGTGTTTTACCATGCTTGTTGATCAGTGTTGCATTTTGAGTAAAACAAGCAGTTTGAACTGCTTCTACCCAAAAATATGTTGGCAATTTTGCTTCATCTAGCATAGTTCTGGCAGCTTCTATCAAAGTTCTGTTCTTCCTTTCCACTACACCATTTTGTTGTGGAGTGCCAGGTGCAGAAAACTCTTGTTTGATCCCTTTACTCTTGCAAAAATCTTCCATAGATGAATTCCTGAATTCAGTTCCATTGTCACTTCTGATTATTTTCACTTGATTCTCTGACTCTTTGTCCAGTTGTAATATATGTTCTGTCAGTGTTAAAGCAGTTTCATCTTTCTTTGCTAGAAAATACACCCATGTATATCTGGTGTATTCATCAACAATGACTAGAGCATATTTCTTCTTTCCAAGTGACATGACATTTACTGGTCCAAAAAGATCAACATGTAGGAGATGATAAGGATCAACAATTGAAGACTCAGATTTGCTCTTGAAAGAGGTTTTTCTCTGTTTGGCCTTTTGACAAGAATCACACAGGCCTTCTACATTCAACAATGACTTTGGTAGTCCTCTTGCAAGATCATTCTTTATGAGCTCATTGATATTGTTCAGATTCAAATGAGAGAGTTTCTTGTGCCATTTCCAACTCTCTTCACTGGACATCCTTGTAGACAGACACACTGCTTTGCCATCAGTGTTTGTTGACAATTTGATTTCATAGATGTTGTTGTGTCTGTTTCCAACTAGAGCAACTTTCCCTGTAGATTTGCTGATAACTTGACAATATTCAGGCTGAAAATCTACATGATATCCTCTGTCACAGATTTGACTCACAGATAGCAAATCATGCTTGAGTCCTGGAACTAGAGCTACATTTGTGATGATGACATTTCCAAGATTAATGTTGCCATATCCCAGTGTATGTCCTATGTTGCCATCTCCATAGGAAACTTCTGGGCCAGCCTTCTTCTCATACTCTGATAGCAGGGCTTTATTTCCTGTCATGTGTCCTGAACATCCACTGTCCACGACTAAGGTACTGACCCTGGTGCCCTGCAATCACAACCAATCACTGATTATTAGTTTTAAGGATCCAGACTTGCTTGGATCCTTTGGCTTTCTTAAATCTGTTAGCTTTTGCAGCGGAATTCAAATTAACAGAGTTTAAGCTAACTTTTTCAGAGTTTACATTTGCAGAGTTTACTTTAACCCATTTCAAATTTGGTTTGGGTTCATAGTAATTATAATAAATAGCATGATAATCTCTGCAAGTGTAAATAGAATGCCAAGTACTTCCACAGTGTTTGCATAAAGTCTGTGGTCTAGTTCTCACATAATCACTCTTTACTGCAGTTTTAGAAGGCAAAGAATTAATGTTCTTATTCTTACTGCAGAAACTAGCAAGATGACTAGTGCTACCACAATTAAAACATGTTTTCCTGGGAGCTAACGAAGCAAGCATTGGCTTAATTCCTGAGGTTATGCCTACCTTTCCATTTCTGTTTTTCTTAGGCATACTCTGTTTGTTGACAGATTTTATCTCCTTAAGCTTATGCTTGAGTTGTTTATCTGTCATTAAGCCAATGTTAGCCTCTTTAACAAAAGTTTTAGCATATGACTCTTTAACAGCCTTTTTCTGTGCTTCAGTCTTAGGTCCACCTGTTCCCATGACATTACCCTCAGATGAACAATATGGTCTAACTTTTACATGATTTTCAAACCTAAGTTCATCTCCAACAGAGTAACCTAGACCTACTGTATCTGACTGAAACACTTCTTGAGTGTCTTTACCAGAGTGTGTCCAAGTTTTAATGATGTGTTTACTATCCTCCAATTCTGATTCTAGTTGCTTATACTTACCTAGCAACTCCTGTTCAATAAACACTGCATTATCTCTCTCTTTTTGAATTTTATTCATGTTCTCTAGCTGTTCCTCAACAAATTTATTTCTTTCTTTGAGTTGAGAACACTCAGACTTTATCCTCTCATTTTCTAAGGTCTGATCCCTATAACTGATATGCAATGCTTTAAGATAAATTCTTAATTCAGTTATATTATCAGTGTTATAAGCATAGGTAGTTGGAGGTACCTTGAGATCATCATTTTCATTCTGAGTAGTAGCCATGAGAGCATAGTTGACTTCCTCATCTGAATCTGAAGTGTCTGCCCAATCTCTGCCTTTGGTGTAGAGTGCCTTTTCAGTTTTACCCTTTTTGCACTCAGGAGCATAGTGACCCATCTCCTTACACTTGTAGCATTGAATTTCAGACTTATCTTTCTTTCCAGATTTGAAGTCCTTTCCTTCAGATTTCTTGAAATTCTTCTTATCAAACTTTGAGTAGTCCTTGGAGAATTTCTTTCCCTTCTTGAAGTTCTTGTATCCCATCTTCTTGAAGGTCTTTACCATCAATGCAGCCATTTGCATCATTTCTTCATCATCTTCAGAATCAGATGAATCATCTGTGTTTGAGTCAACATCAGTGTTTGATGACTCATTCTCTGAATGGATGACTAAGGCTTTCCCTTTTGCCTTTCTCCTTGATGCCTCCTTCTTTGATGGTTTCTCCTCAACCTTGAGAGCAACAGACTTTGACTTTCTACTAGATCTTTTGTTTCTCTGCTCCAATTCCAATTCATGAGTTTTGAGCAGTCCATAAATTTCATCAATCTCTGTCTCACCAAGTTCATAATTATCTCTAATAGTGGTCGTTTTCACATCCCACTTTTCAGGTAGAGAGAGAAGAAACTTGAGATTTGAATCTTCCAAATCATACTCTTTGTTCACCAATGACAAATCATTGAGCAGTTTACAGAATCTGTCAAATGTTTCTGTCATGGTTTCATCAGATTTTGCTTCAAAATGTTCATACTCCTGTGTGAGTATGTTCCTTCTGTTCTTCTTAATTGCAGGTGTTCCTTGACATCTAACCTCAAGTGCATCCCATATCTCCTTTGCAGTTGTGCAGTTTATCACTTTATTAGACATAACATTGTCTAATGCACTGTGAAGTAAGTGTCTTACTTTCGCATCCTTTGCAATAGATGAAAGATCCTCAGCAGATAGATCTTTCTTCTCTTTTGGAATTACTTTTGGTTCCTCACCAGCAGCAGCAGCAGATAACTTTGTAGGTTTGTGAGGACCTTCATAAATTCTGTCCAGATATTCTGGATTTGTAGCCTCCAGAAACATGGTCATCTTCACCTTCCAAATTGCATACTCTAATGGCCTCAGGATAGGAACCCTAATTGTTTCATACCTACTAACAGTAGTAGGGGCTTTCTCAGATGGTGGAGGTATCTCTGCCATTGATTACTATTGTGTTTGGATCTTTAACTGTAATAAAGTAACAGATTTGGCTCTGATACCACTTGTTAGGTCGATTACACAATAGATAATCAAGAACTGTATGAATAAGTAACAAGAACACACGTTTTTAACTCTTTAAAACTGTTTTGGAATTAATAATTCCTCTCTCGGTGATGTAAAGTATCACAGAGAGCTGCTTAGGTTACAAGAATGATGTTCGTTCACGTTCGATACCCTTCTAGGGTTAACCTAACTGTATTTATAAGATATACAGCTACGTACAATCGTAAATTGATTCTCCTAAAATTAAGCTATACAATTGATATCAATTACGATTGCTACACGTCTTCTAAGTCAACTCGATCTCTTTGACAGCTATCCAATCTTCAAAGATATCGCTTCCATATTAATATTAAATTAATCTTCAAACTCTGTTGACTTGTAGACGCTCCCAGTAGATAGACTTTAGCAAACTCTGTTCTCTCCACGCTAACAGCGTTTGCGCTTCCATGTATTCAGCTATCAGTGTTTACGCTTTCCTCTGTCAGCGTTTGCGCTTCCAGCAATCAGCGTATACTCAAACTCTGTTACAACTGCTTTCAATAACAAGTTAAACTCTCTTTACCTGAAACACTTAAACACTGACATTAAATCACATCAATTATATCTAACATCTTCTCTCTTAGCAAGAGATATATTATCATCATCTTCACTAGAACTACTACTACTACTTGACACAACAAACCTTCTCTTCCTTACAACTGATGTCTTTTGAGAAACACCAGAGGTTGGTTTCTTTGAAACAATAGGCTGTGGATTAAAACTTTGTTCTTGATTTTTTCAGAGACTATAATGTTTTGGGCTACTTGGGTAGACAAAGGGGGGTTCTCCTCCAAACGAGATTCCTGAGTCATTTCACCACAAAAGACAGAATAATTGTAGAGATTAGGAAGATGAGTTTTAAGAATTACCTGAACATGATGTGGATAATGAATTGCAGGTATTTCATCTAGATTCTTTTCATTGTCCTTCTTTGTAATGTCAGAGAAAATTCTCTTTTGCTGTACATAAGAAGAAACATAATGTTCTCTACCAAATCTAGCTTCAACATCAGGAATAAAATGGTTAATAAACATTTGCATAAATCTATGATAATAAACCATTTTCCTGTTTTGATCTCTTGACCCAAGTTTAATACACATCTGACTTAAGATAATGTGACCAATATTAATTACTCTGTCATAAAGCAAACTGTAAGCAATATGTGATGTGATAGAAGTAATTTGCTGAAAAGAATTACATTTGCCAGTAAAATATTTAGCAATTTGATCAAAGAAGAAAGACCATTCCTTCCTAAGAAAAGACCTATTTAACTGGCTCATGTTGTCTAGAGGTCCACTATAACCTAATGCAGACAACTTAGTTCTTACATCATCATCAGATGGTTCACTTGCATAATTATCAGTAATAGGTAAGCAAAGTACTGAATTAACAACAGATTCAGTAATGTCATAAGTATCTTGTCCTAAGTGTAGAACAATCTTACCTGATTGACTCTGAGTAGAATCAATTACCTCAGCATTCTCCCAAGCTTGTGAAACAGCAGCTTGATTTATTTCTGGAGATGCTGTCAATGCATAATGCAAAGGTCCAATAGCCATAAAATCCATTACTGGATGAAAATCAGCTAATACTCCTTTCTTGCTGGTGATTGCTGAAACATGATTATTCATCATAAAATCAAAGTCACCAAACTTGAAAGTTACTGATTTAGGTAGACTTCTTTGAGCTGCCATTTTTGATCTGAAATGAACTTGAGAAATCTTGAAATTGATTAATGATTTTGAGCACTTAATGAATGTTTTTATCTTAGAAAATACGAATTAGAAGTTAGCAATAAACAATCAGAGTCTCAAAATAAAGATATATTCAAAAATTCTTTAGACCCACTAACCCACGTTGACACGTAGGTTGACAGGTGTCAGTCCCTGAAAAATGCAGTTTACCCACGATTTTTGGAAAATAAAATCCAAAATTGATTTCAATTAAATAAATCAGGGTAAAATAAAATAAAATCAATACTGATCAGCTTCATTTTCTGATGTGATCTTTTTCACCAAGATAATCACAACTCTGAATGTGATTAAAAAATAATAAAAATAATCATTAATCCTGATGAAATCACTTTCATTTTCCTGATCACTATCATCCTGATTCCAAAGATTAAATGTAGTTCCACGTGGCAATTTTAGAATTTAACCTGAAAAGAACATCAATAATCTAAAAAAAAAAATCTTGTTAGATTGTCAAAAATATCTTGGAAATATGAAAGAACCAGTCATACGCATAGATGTATACGCCGATACATTGAATATTTAAAATGACTGTTCAGCTTCTCACTCTTTCCTTTATAAACCCTTGATGTCTTTTGCCTTTCTTAACTCCAAAAACACACATAACTCTCTGTAAAAACACAGAGCTTCCACAAAACACTATGACCTTCAACCCAATCTTTCGATTTCTCACAGACGATGAACACCAAAGATTCAATATTCGTCTCTTTGAAGAGATAACTTTTCTCATCGTTTTAGTCATGGTTGGAGTAGATCCATATAATGTCCAGAACCTTCTCTTAGAACATCCATCTGTTGGATACAATCACCCTCTAACCTCCTCAAAACTTGAGGATGAAGAATTTGGCCGAGAGTCTGAGGTTGATCTTGATGGAGATGGTATACATTCAAGTCAGCTACTCTCATTCAAGTTGCCCAGACAAGGAATCCAGAAGTAATCATCAAAGTGACTCTTGAGATGCTCCTTGTCCTGAAGTAGATCTTTGAAGACTAAGAACAGCAACAACTTTAGACAATAATAGGGTTATCAGTAGAAATTAGACAAAAAGATATTTGTATTTCATTTCCATGTATGTAATGCTTTCAATTAATGAAAATACAAGTTCTTATTATCTACTTGCCTATTGTTGTTTATTGACTGATCTGAAAAACAATATAAACTATCAGTATGAATGAATTAAAGTTTGCTTGAATAGACTTAACAAAACTCAGAATTAGATTAAAAATAATAATGAACTTCAGGATTTGAAACAATAGTACACACAAATTTCACAATCCTGATACTGACGATAAAATCCTGATGACGTCAGCATACTGATAGCAATCCTGATCCTGATGTTTATTAACAAGTCTATCATACTGAAATTTATCAAAGTACAATGTTATAGCTTAAGCATTTAACAATCAAATATAGATCCTGACAAGAATATCAAGTCTATAAGCTGAAAACAACATACCTTGCTACTTTTGCAAATGTTAAAGATCTAGAAATTTAACATTCCTAACTCACTTACTAATCGACTGAATGTAGTCTCATCAAGTGGTTTAGTTAGGATATCTGCAAGCTGTTTGTCAGTAGAAACAAAATGAAGTTCCACAGTACCATTCTCAATATGTTCTCTAATAAAATGATACCTGACATCAATGTGCTTAGTCCTTGAATGTTGAACTGGATTTTCTGCAATTTTGATAGCACTAGTATTATCACAAAACATAGGAATATTACTAAGTGTCATACCATAATCCATCAACTGAATTCTTACCCAAAGGAGTTGTGCACAACAACTGCCTGCTGCTATGTACTCAGCTTTTGCAGTTGAGGTTGAAACTGATTGTTGCTTTTTGCTTGCCCAAGAAATCAATCTGTTTCCCAAGAATTGACATGTACCTGTAGTGCTTTTCTTGTCTATTTTACACCCTGCATAATCAGAGTCTGAATATCCAATTAGGAAGAAATCAGATTCTCTAGGATACCACAAACCAAGATTTGGAGTTCCTTTGAGATATCTAAAAATTCTTTTCACAACAATTAAATGAGATTCCTTAGGATCACTTTGGAATCTAGCACATAAATAGGTAGAAAACATTATATCTGGTCTACTTGCTGTTAAGTATAACAATGAGCCTATCATGCCTCTATAACTATTATTATCCACACTCTTTCCCTTAGGATTAGAGTCTAGTTTAGTGGCTGTTGCCATGGGTGTTTTTGCAACTGCACAGTCTTGAAAGTCAAACCTTCTTAAAAGATCTTTGATATACTTTGACTGATTAATGAAAATACTAGTCTTAGTCTGTTTGACCTGCAAGCCTAAGAAATAATTTAATTCACCCATCATGCTCATCTGATACTTAGACTGCATAAGCTTGCTAAACTTAGTACACAAATTTTCATTAGTAGAGCCAAATATGATATCATCAACATAAACTTGAACTAAAAGCAATTCACCTTTTATCTTTTCAAAGAATAGAGTTTTGTCAATTGTACCTCTTGTGAAGCCATTTTCAAGAAGAAATTTAGACAAAGTCTCATACCATGCTCTTGGTGCCTGCTTTAGTCCATAGAGTGCCTTGTCAAGTTTGTAGACATGATTTGGAAACTTTGGATCAACAAATCCAGGTGGTTGCTCCACATACACTTCCTCATCAAGATTGCCATTTAGAAAAGCACTCTTTACATCCATCTAGTATACCTTGAACTTTGAATAAGCTGCAAATGCAAGAAACATTCTGATTGCTTCCAATCTTGCTACAGGTGCAAAGGTTTCATCATAATCAATTCCTTCTTCCTGAGAGTAACCCTTGGCCACCAGTCTTGCTTTGTTTCTTACAATCATACCAGATTCATCTAGCTTGTTTCTGAAAACCCATTTTGCACCAACAATTGATCTGTCTTTGGGTCTTGGTACCATTTTCCAGACTTTGTTTCTCTCAAACTCATTTAATTCTTCCTGCATTGCAATTACCCAATCAGGATCCTGTAAGGCTTCTTCAACCTTCTTAGGTTCATTCTTTGAGAGAAAGAAACTATACAAGCATTCATTCTGAATTGATCTTCTAGTTCGAAAACCACTATTTGGATCACCAATAATCAAATCTTCAGTATGATCCTTTGTCCATTTTCTAACAGGTGGTAGATTGACTCTGCTAGTCTCTCCCCCTAAGTTAGTGGTTTCTATTGTAGAAGAATTCTCTCTGCCTTCAAAAACTCCCCTTTGATCAATAGAATCAATAGATTCCATATTGTTGCTAGTTACTGATCTTTCATCAGTAGACTCTGAAGGATCAGTTCCTGATGGAGTAGACTCTGAATAGTTAGTCTGCTCCTGATGATCACTGTGTTCTTCTTGATTCATTTGCTCCCCCTCAATAGTAGCATTCCTTTGAGAAGCAATAGAAATTCCTTCTGGAGAACCTTCATCATCACTGGAGAGTATCTCAGAATTCTTCAGATTTTCAAATTCCAATTTGTCATGGCTCTCATCAGTTTGCAGAATTCAAAATTTCTTGTCATCAAATGCAACATGAATTGATTCCATAACAATGTGAGTTCTGAGATTATAAACCTTGAAGGCCTTTGATGCTGAATATCCTAGAAAGATTGCTTCATCCGATTTGGCTTCAAATTTTCCAAGTTGTTCTGGATGAACTTTTAGGACATAGCATTTGCATCCAAAGATGTGAAAGTATTTCACACTTGGTTTTTTTCCTTTGATCATCTCATAGGGAGTCTTTCCATGACTATTTACCAAGGTACAGTTTTGAGTGAAACATGCAGTGTTAATAGCTTCTGCCCAAAAATAGGTTGGAAGTTTTGCATCTGCAAGCATGGTTCTTGTTGCCTCTATGAGAGTCATGTTCTTTCTTTCCACTACACCATTCTGCTGAGGTGTACCAGGTGCAGAAAACTGTTGAGTGATTCCATTGTCTGCACAATACTCCTCCATTGTTGAATTCTTGAATTCAGTACCATTATCACTCCTAAGTACTTTGACTTTGTACTCAGAGTTATTCTGAATATTCTTTACAAGTTCAATGATTTACTGAGGAGCTTCATCCTTCTTGTGTAGAAAGAACACCCATGTAAACCTTGTGAAATCATCCACTATCACTAGAGCATATCTTTTCTTGTTGATAGACATAATGTTTACTGGACCAAACAGATTAAGATGTAGCATGTGAAATGGTTCAGTAATTGAATTTTCAGTCTTGCTCTTGAAAGTGGTTCTTCTTTGTTTTCCAAGCTGACAAGCATCACAAAGTCCATCTTGCACATAATTTGCCCGAGGTAGGCCTCTCACCAGATTGTACTTAACAAGTTGATTAAGCTTCTTGAAGTTGAGATGTGAGAGCTTATTGTGCCAATTCCAGCTTTCATCACTTGTTGCTTTACTATAGAGACATCTAACAATTCCTTTAGATGTATCACTTAAGCTAGCTTCATATATGTTACCATGTCTTTGACCAGTTAGAAAAATGTCTCCATTCTGCATATTCAAGATTTTGCATCCTTCTCTGTCAAAGATTGATTGGTAACCTTTATCACCCAGTTGACTTATGCTTAACAGTGTATGTTTCAAGCCTTCAACCAGTGCTACGTTTTTTATGATGACATTCCCCAGAACAATTGAGCCATATCCCAGAGTTTCTCCTTTGTTGCCATCACCAAAAGATATTACTGGGCCAGCTTTCCTCTAAAACTTTGTAAGCAGGGACTTCTTTCCAGTCATATGTCCAGAGCATCCACTGTCCAAGATAATTTAATGCTTCTTTCCTGTGCCCTGCAAACAAAAAGTAACTAGTTAGAATTTTTTAGGACCCAACTTTGATCGGATCCATTCTTACTAGATTTTGAATCAACAGGCTTTGAAGATTTTGCTTTTACTTTACCTGTTGCAGAGTCAATCTTAGACTCTGATTTCACAAACTGTTTGTGACTAGGAGTTTCAGATTTCAAAGAATAATAGTCATAATACAGTTCATGATATTCTCTACACATGTAAATGGAATGAAGTAAACTACCACAATGATAACAAGCTTTCTGTGGTTGGTATTGAATTTTCTGAGTCTTGGGGAATCTGGACTCAGTTTTCCAAGAAGGTTTTTGATTGCAGTCTAGGGCCAAATGATTATGATTTCCACACTTATAGCATTTTTTCCTAGGTGCATCAGGTACATTCTTGTAATTATTCTCTTTGTTAATACCTTCTTTTCCATTCCTATTTCTTTTGATCTTGCTAGACTCCGAAAGACCATCTAATCTCTGTTTCAACTGAGACTTAGACAGAAACCCTATGTTTACATTCTTAGGTTTCTCTAACATTTTCTCATCTGAATTACTATTGTTAATCCTTTTGTGTACAACATGGGTACCTTTTGAATCAACAAATTTAACATGATTAGGTTCAGAAACAATTTTCTTACCTTCATATTTAGATGTGCTAGCTTCTACTTTACTATCATCATTGACAATAGCTACTTTTTCTTCTTGTCTAGCTTTATCAAAACCTAAACCATTAACCTTACCACGAATTCCACTTTCAAAGATTTCTATAGTCTTTTTACCAGAATTGTTAATGGTCATAATCACATCTCTCTCTTCCTCTAGTTCTTTTCTGACATAGTCATAAGCCTCAAGAATAACACTATAATTGATTAGTGCATAATTTTGCATATTTTTATTACGTATTTATTGTTTGAATTCGTATTTTAATAAATTATTTTGTTGCATTTCAGGAAATTCAAGAAAAAAATGAAGAAATGGCAAAATAAAGAAATAAAGATCAAAGAAGAGAAAAAAAAGAAGAAGAAGGATCAAAATGGAAGAAAAGAAAAGAAAAGGGGGTGTGGTGCAAAGAAAAATTGGAAGGCTAAGATTAAATCACACCAAACAAAAATGAATGGTGGGGATTAATCCTCACCAACCAAAAATCCCAATTTTTTCCCTATAAATAGCATAGTATTTTCTCTTGTAAAGATCACTTAGAATTAAGATTAGAACCCCTTAGGATTAGTATTAGTTAGTTGTAATTTTTATTTTGCAGCTCTTGTAATCATTTTTATTTTTAATTCATATTTTTCTTGCATTTATTTCTTAATTCTATTTTTATAAAACCTTTAAATTGAAGCAAAATATACTCTCCCCTGTTTTATTCGAAGACCCAGTTTAATTCCCTGTTTAATTGCTCGACATACACAAACCACCAATGAAAACCCCTTTCTCCTCTTATTCTTATTTTCTACGAAGACAGCACTCGTTAGTTTCTTTTCCAAATCTTCAAATCTCTCTCCTTCAATCTCCGTCGTCTCCAATCCCTCTCTCCCTCCTCCTTCCCTCTCCCTTCTTCGAATCTCACACAAACAACACCCATCTCCCTTGTTTTCTCCCTTAAAACCACCCACGAATTTTCCTAATGATATTCCTCTACCTTCTCTCTCTGATTCCCAGGTCAACCTTATGGCTGCACCATTTTCTGAGAGTGAAGTGATAAGCACTTTGAAAAGAATGGCTAAGAACAAGAGCCCTGGGCCGGATGGTTTCACTGTTGAATTCTATTTGGCGGTTTGGCACCTGGTAGGAAACGATGTGACTAAAGGTATCATGCATTTCTTTAACACATTGCACTTGCCTAGAGTAATAAATGCTGCTTCCATTTGTTTAGTCCCTAAACAACCCAACCCATCTGAAATGCAACATTTTAGACCAATTTCCTGTTGTAATGTACTTTATAAATGCATCTCTTCTATGCTAGCCAAGAGGCTTAAAGCTGTGCTTCCCTCCATCATTTCCCCGGTACAATCTGCTTTTGTAGCTAGGAGATCCATTGGTGACAATATTTTCCTTGCTCAAGCATTATGCAAGGACTATAATGGTAATTCAGGCCAGCCTCGATGTGCTATAAAACTAGACATTCATAAGGCTTTTGACTCCCTAAACTAGAATTTTGTGTTTGCAATCATGGGAAAAATGAGGTTTCCTACTCAGTACATTAAGTGGCTGGAAAAATGTATCACTTCAACAATGTTTTCTGTAAAGTTGAATGGCAGTTTGGAAGGGTTTTTCAAAGGGGAATCTGGCCTCAGGCAGGGGGATCCTCTATCCCCTTATCTGTTCGTGATTGTCATGGAGGCTCTCTCAGCATGCCTGGATAAGAAGACTGTGGACTCCAACTTCAAATTCCATTGGAGAACTAAGGAAGTAAAGCTAAATCACATTATATTTGCCGATGATGTTTTCCTGTTTAGTCATGGTGATTTGGGTTCAGTCTCGGCTCTCCTGGATGGGATCAAGCTTTTCTCAAACTGTTCGAATTTGAAGCCAAACATCTCCAAAACTACATGCTTCTTTGCTAATGTTAGGCAAGACGTGACTGATGCTATTCTTTCTCACTCAGGGTTCCAAAGAGGTCATATGCCCATCACTTACCTGGGGCTCCCTCTTATCACAGGAAAGCTTAACAAGAATGATTGCCAGACACTGATTACTAGACTGTGTAGCAAAATGGAAATGTGGACAACTAGATTCCTTAATTTTGCAGGGCGTCTCCAACTAATCAAAGCCATTCTGGTCAGCATTGTGGGGTACTGGAGTATGTTTCTCTTCCTTCCGAAAGGGATCCTAAAAAAGATCAATGCTCTATTTTTCAAGTTCCTATGGGGAGGTTTCTACAAGCCAGATGGGAAGTGTCACTATAAAGTTGGATGGGAGGAGTGTTGCAAACCGAAAGCAGAAGGGGGTCTAGGCATTCGGAATATTTTTGAATGGAATGAAGCAGCCATCCTTTTTCAGCTGTGGCGCATCATTCAGCCCACATCTAACTCTCTATGGATAGCATGGTTCCATAAAGCTTTGCTGGCAAAGAAGGAATTCTGGACTTCCAAAATGCCATATCGCTCATGTTGGATTGTAAGGAAACTGTTCAAGGCGAGGCAGCGTGCCCTTCAGTATGTGCACTATAACATAGGAGAAAACTCTGACTTTCTATTCTGGCATGATCCTTGGGTCCATAATAAGCCCCTTCTGGATATGGCCCCTTCCATTGTATCTACAGCTGAGTCCACTAGTTCAGTCACTATTAATGTCTACCTTCAAAATGGGATTTGGGACTTACCATCTTCGAACCATAATGATGTGATCGAAATTAGACGGATGGTGCAGCATGTTCAAATCCATAAGTCTGATTCCATTCTGTGGGATGGAATGCTTCCAAAGCATGTCAAATTGTCCACTATTTGGTCCTCCATGCGGGTGAAAGGAAGCTATGTCCAGTGGCTTCACATGGTCTGGGGCAAATTCAATATCCCGAAATGCTCATTCATCGCATGGTTGGCCATCAAAAATAGGCTCCTCACGAAGGATAGAATGCTTCTGTTCGGAATGCAGGTTGATCAAAAATGTGTTTTGTGTGGGGTGGATGATGAATCCATTAGCCACATCTTCACTGCTTGCCCATTCTTTGATATTATCAGCAGGTCGATGCCATTTCGTTTCTCTCGAAACTGGTCCAATTGTCAGTCAGGCAACTGCACGGTTAATCAGCTTCGGGCAAAGGAGGAACCAATTGCCCATCTGTTTTTTAGCACAGCTATTTATCATATTTGGAAAGAGCGTAACTACCGCATGCACAACCATGGTCCTGGCCACCCTACATCAGTGGTCAGTGGGGAGATAAGGCGTATGGTGCGTGAGAAACTATTCTCATGTAACTTGTTTAAGGGTTGGGTTCGGCAAGACCCGACCATCCTCTTATTTATCATGTAAAAGAATAGGCTAGGTACATCTGTAATGTTGAGTAGGATTTACCTCCTTATTCTTGTATCATGTTGATTAGTTGTTTTAGCTTGGATGTTGTCTCGCGGGGTATGCCCCTAGATATGTATTTTCTGTTCCCTTTGGTATAAATTCTTTTAACTAGCAAAAAAAAAAAAAACCACCCACGACTTTCCCTTTTCTTCTTCCTGTTTAAATCTCCAACAGTCCTTTCCCATTTTTAATTTCGTTGTTGATCGATTCCGAGTTATGCCGAGTCAAATAGTATTTTGTTGATTGTATTGGGTGTATAGTATTGAGTTGATTGTATTGCCGAGTTTGGTTATTGCTACTGTCGTTTGATGTGAATTTTGTTTTTGATTTCTGTCGATTTACGGATTACTGAGAAGATTGCTGTGTTTTACTGGTTGTATAGTGTTCGTTCTGCATTTGAGTTCTGAGTTCCTCGTTTGCTAAATTATAAATTCGAGTTTTTGCTGTGTAATTAGAGTTGCTACATTTCCGAGTTATGTGCTGTTGTAGTGTCCGAGTTTGAATCTTGCATTTCTGGTTCTTGTAATTACTAGTTTTTGGTTTTAAGTAGTAGCCGAGTCTTCTTGTTGCTGTGTATACTGCTTGTCGAGTTAATTACTGTTTTCGTGATTCAATTTCATGTTTTGAGTATTTACGCGAGTCCAGGTTTAGGTAGAGTTTTGCTGTAAAGTTTGAATGATGATGAGGTTTATTTACGAGTTGAGTCCAGTTTGGTGTTGTCAAATCTGCTGAAAGTTTTTGCTAGAATTTTCTATAAATAAAAACGTCTTGAATTCAAATAGAAAATTGTTTGAGAATAAAATGTAATTTTATTTAACATTTAGAATTTTTAGATTAATTTAATAAATTAGTTTAGGAATAGAATAGGTTAATAATTTAATTTTCTTTTAAAATAGTTTTAGGAAATTTAAAATCGAAATTTTTCCAAAATCTAAAATTGTCCTAGTTCGATTAAATTAAATAATTAAGGATTGCGAAAATATTAGTCCCTGTGGATCGAATCTAAAATACTAAAACGAGATCGTGCGCTTGCGATTTTAATTGTCACATTTTCACCACAACAAGTTTTTGGCGCCGCTGCCGGGGACTATAATTTTTCGCGCCTTAATTTTTAATTTTTCGGATTAGTTTTACTTGTCTCATTTTTTATCTCATTTTTTTAGGAAAGTTGGAAATTCGGGAATCTTCTCGCGGAGCGTGGAAAAATTAGAATTTTTGGAAGCTTGCTTCGGTAACCCGTATCTCATTCTTTTCGCCTTCTTATTTTTTTTTAGAAAATCACAAAAAAAAAATTAAAAAAAAAATAATTGAAAATTGAAAAAAAAAAGAAAAAAGAAAAAAATTAGTTATAAATATATAATTGTTGCATCATGCATTTAATCACTTAGGGGCACATCATCTAGATTTTTTATTTTCTTGTTTTTAATTTTTCGTACCTATTTAATTGTGGTGATTGCTGGAGGAACCCAAGGTACGTTAAATTTTTTATATTTTTTCTTTAATTTAGGACACGTAGTAATGCATCCATATTTGTTTACCGTTTTTGTATATACCTCGTTGTTTGTTGCATCATTAATTTTCAACATTTGCATCCCCTAGCCCTTTAATAAAATTAATTAGCCATTTGCCCCTAGGATTTCGCGCTCAATTAGAAAGGTGCCAAAAAATAAACGTAATTAAGACTTATTCACGACCTTCAGTGTCTAAGGTTCGCCTGGCTGTTAAGATTCGATGTCTAAGTGACGAGTTTGGCCTCTTGGCAATGCCTGCTCTAATCTGGCCGAATCGGTCTGAATAATTCTTAATTTACGGAATTTTTAGTATGTCTTAACATTATGAGAAATGTCTAGTTATTTTATTTAGGGAACCTAGGTTAGAGTTTTCTTTTGATTTTTCACCATTTATTTTGTGTGTTTCATTTTCGCACTTACTTGCTACGTGGTTTTATCCTTGATCAATCTTTACCATGTCCGTAGCATGTAGGGAGCGTTATTACCAAGGTTGGAATTTTGACGAGGAGTTAGCGGATAATACGATGTGGTGTGAGTCAACTAGGGAACCTAGTGTATATAACGAGTCGTCTAGTACTTTTAGTGATTTGCATTATAGTGAAAACGATATTGCAATCGACTCGGAACTAGATGCTCTTATTAGACGACTCGAAGCTTTAGAAACCCTTAGTAGCCCTTCACACACGTCTTGGCACCCAAATTTCAATTCTTCGAGTCTCGATTTTCAACATGGCCCCGACTCTCAACAAGTCAATGCCATGTTTCAACCAACCTCTCGAAATGACCATTTTACATCGTCTTCTAATTCCGGTTGGAGAGATTATCCCGATCTCTCATGGAACCAAGGTCATAGCTATCAAACTCCGCCTCCACGTTTTCAAGAACCGAACTCTTATCCAATTCCGAGTCAAGTTCCTTGTTCGAGTTCAATTCAAACAACCGCCCACCCACCCGGATTTCATGATTCGAGTAGGAAACTTGACACCTTGGAAAAGAGCCTTGATGCACTTGTAAAAACAACAACTAATTTGGCTCAATCTCAACAAGCCTTCATGCAAACCATGACTCAAGATAGGCAAATTTTGAACTCTAATGCTCAAGCCTTATCTAAGTTAGAATTTCAAGTGAATCAATTATCCACCATGTGCGAGCGTGAGACGATAACCACCCCGAATCCACCCGAGGTCAACCCTGAAATTCTTATCACTCAAAGACCTATCGATACTTTCGATGATATCATTCCTCCTAGGTCTAATGTTCAAGTTGACACTCCTTTCGGTGGTGATTCACACGAAGAAGATTCTAATGCTGACATCATTCTTTCTCTAGGTCAAACAAAGAATCCCGATGATTCTGAGTTTGTGGCTTCACCTAGACAACCATCATCTTCTTCTAGTGAACTTTTCCTTTCATCTTCCAAACCTCTTCCCGAAAAACCCAAAGAACTTCATACTCAACCAATAGGAGCTAATCTAGTTAAGGAGGTTGTTTCAAGGTCAAATTTGGACGATCATGAGATTGAGTCTCTTCTTAAACAAGATTTTCAATTGCATTACGAGGCCAATCGAGAGCTTCACGAATCTTTTAAGGATTTGACCTCGGAAGAGATGTTTGAAGAGATGAAGAATATTTGTTCCAAATGGGAAACCCAACATATGGATAGTTCTTGTGATCCTAATTCTGTTGGTAAAACATTTTTCAAAGAGCCACCCCCACCCGTTTCTATTTCTTCATTTTCCACTCGTGCTCCATCTTTCATCGAAACTCATGATATTCATGACCAACATCTTATCGTAATTAATTTTCTTAAACAACAAAAAGAAGCATCTTCATGGTCTATGGATGAAGTTAGGAATATGAGTTTTATTCTTGCGCCTAATCGGATTGTTCGAGTGGTCTATGCTATTTTTGTGGGTGAGTTTCTGAAATATGTTGGTTGTTTAACAAAAATAGTTTTTCCGAGAGCAGGTATTGGTTAGTAAATATTTGTTTTGTACCTCCCATAGTAGAATGTAGGTATGGGGGAGTTACAATGTGTGTGCGTGTGTGAGTTGTTTTTCTTTTGTTGTTTTTAGAAGTTTTTCATCTCCGTCATCCCTTGTCAGGTATTATTTCCTCATTTTCTTTCACTCATTTTCTCTTGAATTTGCATACATTGAGGACAATGCATGATTTAGGTATGGGGGAGGGCTTTTAGTGTTAAAAAAAATAAAAATAAAATAAAAATAAAAATTGAAAAATCCAAAAAAATTAAAAAATTTTAAAAATCCAAAAAATAGAGATAATTTAGCTTAGTTGTCCTTCCCACTCTTGAACTTTAGAACTAGTTGGTGTTAACTATTTTTCAAAAATTATATGTATAATGCCTTTAGATGATTTGAACGTAGTCAAGTTAGGTTTTACTCATGAAACTTGTGTCGAACAAATTTTTGCTTAAAAGTCCAAGACGACACATTTGCACAAGACCTTTGATGGAAAGATTGCATAGGAATGTTATTCGATACCTGAGAGAGAACTCACATGTTAAAACAATGTCGAATCAAACCTTTGCGAAAATTGTTCCTATAGTGTCTTAAAAAAAAAGAGTCAATAAATATTTGTAGTCATAGAGTGCTAGTGTAATTTTATAATAATAAATTCTTAGTAGGGAAATCGGCTAGGTTGGGCTCATTGATAACCCGAGTAAGTAAGTCTGAGGGGACTTTGTGCCTAGCAACCTAAGGTCCTTTGTGATCTGGGATTGTTGACCTAAAACTCGTTAAATGGGTATTGATGCAAAAGTCTTTTGGGACCTCAACCATTGCACAGTCGGTCTAACTACTAAGAACGTGAAGTTTGGCTAGATACTTGTTTTGATAGAGATTGGATCAGTTCAATATTGGTTGAAAAAGAGAAAATGTTCGTATGCACTTTATCCATCATTGGCCTTAAATTCACTACACACCTTGGAATTTTTTGTAAATTTTTTTAGTCTATTCAAGTGGATTGTGGGAACCTATAACTTGGTTGTCATTAGATTAATCTTTAAGGAATATATTTTTCCTACAAAATTGTTTTGTTGACACCAATGAAAGCTAGGTTGTAAGAGGAAAGTTGGATACTTGCTAATTTATCTCAAAGATTTTATGGGTATATCTTCTGTAAACCCTTAGGAGACAACACTCCTCCTGTAGAGATCGTCTATGGGTTTAACGGGTTGATAAACCTAAAATTACCCGTGATTCCTACGATAGTGAGTATAGGTTTTTATTCTGCATTTTTCTTTTTGTTTTACTCGAGGACGAGCAAAAGATAGGTATGGGGGCATTTGATTAGTGCATAATTTTGCATATTTTTATTACGTATTTATTGTTTGAATTCGTATTTTAATAAATTATTTTGTTGCATTTCAGGAAATTCGAGAGAAAAAATGAAGAAATGGCAAAATAAAGAAATAAAGATCAAAGAAGAGAAAAATAAGAAGAAGAAGGACCAAAATGGAAGAAAAGAAAAGAAAAGGGGGTGTGGTGCAAAGAAAAATTAGAAGGCTAAGATTAAATCACACCAAACAAAAATGAATGGTGGGGATTAATCCTCACCAACCAAAAATTCCAATTTTTTTCCTATAAATAGCCTAATATTTTCTCTTGTAAAGATCACTTAGAATTAAGATTAGAACCCCTTAGGATTAGTATTAGTTAGTTGTAATTTTTATTTTGCAGCTCTTGTAATCATTTTTATTTTTAATTCATATTTTTCTTGCATTTATTTCTTAATTCTGTTTTTAGAAAACCTTTAAATTGAAGCAAAATATACTCTCCCCTGTTTTATTCGAAGACCCAGTTTAATTCCCTGTTTAATTGCTCGACATACACAAACCACCAGTGAAAACCCCTTTCTCCTCTTATTCTTATTTTCTACGAAGACAGCACTCGTTAGTTTCTTTTCCAAATCTTCAAATCTCTCTCCATCAATCCCTGTCGTCTCCAATCCCTCTCTCCCTCTTCCTTCCCTCTCCCTTCTTCGAATCTCACACAAACAACACCCCTCTCCCCTGTTTTCTCCCTTAAAACCACCCACGACTTTCCCTTTTATTCTTCCTGTTTAAATCTCCAACAGTCCTTTCCCATTTTTAATTTCTTTGTTGATCGATTCCGAGTTATGCCGAGTCAAATAGTATTTTGTTGATTGTATTGGGTGTATAGTATTGAGTTGATTGTATTGCCGAGTTTGGTTATTGCTACTGTCGTTTGATGTGAATTTTGTTTTTGATTTCTGTCGATTTACGGATTACTGAGAAGATTGCTGAGTTTTACTGGTTGTATAGTGTTCGTTCTGCATTTGAGTTCTGAGTTCCTCGTTTGCTAAATTATAAATTCGAGTTTTTGCTGTGTAATTAGAGTTGCTACATTTCCGAGTTATGTGCTGTTGTAGTGTCCGAGTTTGAATCTTGCATTTCTGGTTCTTGTAATTACTAGTTTTTGGTTTTAAGTAGTAGCCGAGTCTTCTTGTTGCTGTGTATACTGCTTGTCGAGTTAATTACTATTTTCGTGATTCGATTTCATGTTTTGAGTATTTACGCGAGTCCAGGTTTAGGTAGAGTTTCGTTGTAAAGTTTGAATGATGATGAGGTTTATTTACGAGTTGAGTCCAGTTTGGTGTTGTCAAATCTGCTGAAAGTTTTTGCTAGAATTTTCTATAAATAAAAACGTCTTGAATTCAAATAGAAAATTGTTTGAGAATAAAATGTAATTTTATTTAATATTTAGAATTTTTAGAATAATTTAATAAATTAGTTTAGGAATAGGTTAATAATTTAATTTTCTTTTAAAATAATTTTAGGAAATTTAAAATCGAAAATTTTCCAAAATCTAAAATTGTCCTAGTTCGATTAAATTAAATAATTAAGGATTGCGAAAATATTAGTCCCTGTGGATCGAATCTAAAATACTAAAACGAGATCGTGCGCTTGCGATTTTAATTGTCACATTTTCACCACATCAATAATCATGCTTTTCTTTATCAGAACTTAACTTGTATTCTTCCATTTAAATTAACTCAGATTCAAGAAAATTATTTCTATCAACTAACTTATCATTCTTAACTTTAAATTCATCTCTTTCACTGGTAAGAATTCTAAAATTAGTCATAAGATTTTTAAACTCAGCATGAATAGATCTAATTTCATTAGAATTTAAGCTATCAAATGAATCAAGAGAGTGAAGTGATACCGTAACAGAAGATGGAGAAGTTTTCTTTGGAGATCCAGGTTTGTCTGAAACATTTGCCATTGTTAGGAATAATTCATGAGTTGTGATGTTGAGAATAGAATTTTACTTATACTTCTTGTATATCCTGATTAATAAAGGGTTTAGCTCTTTGTATATAGGATATATGTATTAGATAGTAATCTGTAGAATTAAGTCAGGAACAGTGCATCAAGGACTACATGTCAGGAATTGTGATTGAATCCTAATACGGCAAGTCAAATACTGATCAAGTACTGATGAGATGGTCAGATCCTGATGCAAGATGAAATCCTGATATCAGTTGTGTTACTGATGATGTCATTATGGATGCTACAGAAACTGGCAAGTGCTATAAAATAGGATCTTTGTTTGAGGAACAAGCAAGAAGATTTTATGAAGGAAAGAATTTTCTATTGATGGAAACTATCAACTGGACGGCAGAACATTGTCATGTATAGATTATCTTTCTGTAATTAGTTGATAGGTAGCATTAAAAATATTCTCTCTATATCATTGTAAAAGGTGTTCATGAGGTTTGTAATCGTAAGAATACGAGAGTACAAACAGAGAGAGAGATTTGTATTGTCAGCAGCTGCTAAAGGTATTGTACACCTTTTGTAGAGTTTGTATTTGATCTTATTAATACAAACAAAGTTTGATTCATTCGTTTATTCTTGTTCTTATAACCAAGAAAAAATCAGACACGATTATATAACTTGTATTCAACCCCCCTTCTATAAGTTATTCGAGTTAACAAGTGGTATCAGAGCAGGTTGATTTCGAATAATCATAAAGATCTACAATCATGTCTGGTTACAAGGATGGGAATACTAAGATTCCTATGCTCAAGAGAAACGAATATACTCTATGGGAAATAAAGATGTTGCATCATCTGGAAGCAACAGATCCTGATTATCTTGACAGAATCAGAGATGGACCTTTTGTTCCAACAAAAGTCGTTGGACAAGCAACTGTTGATGGTGTGGTTGTTCCAGAACATACAGCAGAGAAGCCTAAATCTGAGTGGTCAGACAAGGACAAGGAGAATGTTCTTAAAGATGCTAAAGTGAGAAACATATTATTTAACAGTCTTGATTCTGTTCTCACTAACTATGTTCTCTCTTGTAAAACTTCTAAGGATATATGGGACAATCTTAAGGTTCACTGTGAAGGAACTAAGCCTGTCAGGAAGAATATGAGGACACTACTTATACAACAGTATGAGTACTTTGAATCCAATTCTGGTGAGTCACTTACTGATACCTTTGATAGGTTTACAAAACTCATCAATGAGATGGCCATGCATGGTAAATATTATGACTTGGAGGATATGAATACAAAGTTCATGAAAGCTTTGCCTGATTTCTACAATGAAAATATATCTGCGATTGAGGAAGCTAATGATCTTGATGAAATATCATTAGAGGCAGTAATGGAAAACTAAGAGCTTATGAACTTGACAAGCAGCAGGAGTGAAGGAAAGATGAAGACTGTTGCACTTACTGCTCAATCTGAATTAAAGAAGCTTCCGGAGGAACAGCATGATGAGCTTGCTGTAAAGAACTCAAGGAAGAAGAAAAACAAAGAAAGTTCTGAGTCAGAAACTATTGATATGGACTCTAACAACAATGATTCTGAATCTGAGATGCAGGAACTATTTGCTATGTTTGCTAAAGCTTTCAAGAAAGGAAGATTCAACAGGAGAAGATTTAGCAAAGGACCTTTTCAAAAGAAGGAGGAGAAGAAGAGTGACAAAGGCAAAAGTATAATTGTCAAGCTTGATATGGCCAAGATCAAGTGCTTTAACTGCAGCGAGCTTGGACACTTTGCTAGTGAGTGTAAGAAGCCTAGGAATTCAGGAAAGGGTAATGCACTTATGGTCACACAGAAGGATTGGGCTGATTCCAGTGATTCTGAAGATGAATTGGATTATGACAACATTGCACTGATGGCAAATGGTTCAGACAAACCTGGATCTCCAAAGAAAACTTCTCCATCCTCTGTTAAGGGCACAAGAAAGAAGCATTCAATTATCTTGGATAGTGGATGCTCTGGACATATGACTGGAAAGAAGTCCCTGCTTACAAAGTTTGAGAGGAAAGCTGGCCCAGTAATATCCTTTGGAGATGGCAACAAAGGAGAAACTCTGGGATATGGCTCAATTGTTTTTGGGAATGTCATCTTAGAAAACGTAGCACTGGTTGAAGGCTTGAAACATACTCTTTTAAGCATAAGTCAACTGGGTGATAAAGGTTACAAATCAATCTTTGACAAAGAAGGATGCAAAATCATGAATATGCAGAATGGAGACATTGTTCTAACTGGTCAAAGACATGGTAACATATATGAAGCCAGCTTAAGTGATACATCTAAAGGAATTGTTAGATGTCTCTACAGTAAAGCAACAAATGATGAAAGCTGGAAATGGCACAAGAAGCTCTCACATCTCAACTTCAAGAAACTTAATCAACTTGTTAAGCACAATTTGGTGAGAGGCCTACCTCAGGCAAATTATGTGCAAGATGGACTTTGTGATGCATGTCAGCTTGGAAAGCAAAGAAGAACCACTTTCAAGAGCAAGACTGAAAATTCAATTACTGAACCATTTCACATGCTACATCTTGATCTGTTTGGTCTAGTAAACATTATGTCAATCAGCAAGAAAAGATATGCTCTAGTGATAGTGGATGATTTTACAAGGTTTACATGGGTGTTCTTTCTACACAAGAAGGATGAAGCTCCTCAGCAAATCATTGAACTTGTAAAGAATATTCAGAATAACTCTGAGTACAAAGTTAAAGTACTTAGGAGTGACAATGGTACTGAATTCAAGAATTCAACAATGGAGGAGTATTGTGCAGACAATGGAATCACTCAACAGTTTTCTGCACCTGGTACACCTCAGCAGAATGGTGTAGTGGAAAGAAAGAACAGGACTCTCATAGAGGCAGCGAGAACCATGCTTGCAGATGCAAAACTTCCAACCTACTTTTGGGCAGAAGCTATTAACCCTGCATGTTTCACTCAAAACTGTACCTTGGTAAATGGTCATGGAAAAACTCCCTATGAGATGATCAAAGGAAAGAAACCAAGTGTGAAATACTTTCACATCTTTGGATGCAAATGCTATGTCCTAAAAGTTCATCCAGAACAACTTGGAAAATTTGAAGCCAAATCGGATGAAGCAATCTTTCTAGGATATTCAGCATCAAAGGTCTTCAAAGTTTATAATCTCAGAACTCACATTGTTATGGAATCAATTCATGTTGCATTTGATGATAAGAAATTTGGAATTCTGCAAACTGATGAAAGCCATGACAAATTGGAATTTGAAAATCTGAAGAATTCTGAGATACTCTCTAGTGATGATGAAGGTTCTTCAGAGGAAATTTCTATTGCTTCTCAAAGGAATGCTACTGTTGAGGGGGAGCAAATGAATCAAGAAGAACACAGTGATCATCAGGAGCAGACTAGCTATTCAGAGTCTACTCCATCAGGAACTGATCCTTCAGAGTCTACTGAGAAAAGATCAGTAACTAGCAGCAATATGGAATCTACTGATTCTATTGATCAAAGGAGAGTTTTTGAAGGTAGAGAGAATTCTTCTACAAGAGATACCACTAACTTAGGGGGAGGGACTAGCAGAGTTAATCTACCACCTGTTAGAAAATGGACAAAGGATCATACTGAAGATTTGATAATTGGTGATCCAAATAGTGGTGTTCGAACTAGAAGATCAATTCAAAATGAATGCTTGTATAGTTGCTTTTTCTCAAATAATGAACCTAAGAAGGTTGAAGAAGCCTTACAGGATCCTGATTGGGTAATTGCAATACAAGAAGAGTTAAATGAGTTTGAGAGAAACAAAGTCTGGAAACTGGTACCAAGACCTAAAGATAGATCTATTGTTGGTGCAAAATGGGTTTTCAGAAACAAGCTAGATGAATCTGGTATGATTGTAAGAAACAAAGCTAGACTGGTGGCCAAGGGTTATTCTCAGGAAGAAGGCATTGATTATGATGAAACCTTTGCAGCTGTAGCAAGATTGGAAGCAATCAGAATGTTTCTTGCATTTGCAGCTCATTCAAAATTCAAGGTATATCAGATGGATGTAAAGAGTGCTTTTCTAAATGGCAAACTTGATGAGGAAGTGTATGTGGAACAGCCACCTGGATTTGTTGATCCAAAATTTCCAAATCATGTCTACAAATTTGACAAGGCACTCTATGGACTAAAGTAGGCACCAAGAGCATGGTATGAGACTTTGTCTAAATTTCTTCTTGAAAATGGCTTCACAAGAGGTACAATTGACAAAACTCGATTCTTTAGAAAGATAAAAGGTGAATTGCTTTTAGTTCAAGTTTATGTTGATGATATTATTTTTGGTTCTACTAATGAAAAGTTGTGTGCTAAGTTTAGCAAGCTTATGCAGTCTAAGTATCAAATGAGCATGATGGGTGAATTAACTTATTTCTTAGGCTTGCAGGTCAAACAAACTGAGACTGGTATTTTCATTAATCAGTCAAAGTATATCAAAGATCTTTTAAGAAGGTTTGACTTTCAAGACTGTGCAGTTGCAAAAACACCCATGGCAACAGCTACTAAACTAGACTCTGATCCTAAAGGAAAGAGTGTGGATAATACTAGTTATAGAGGCATGATAGGCTTATTGTTATATCTAACTGCAAGTAGGCCAGATATAATGTTTTCTACCTGTTTATGTGCTAGATTCCAAAGTGATCCTAAGGAATCTCATTTAATTACAGTAAAAAGAATTTTTAGATATCTCAAAGGAACTCCAAATCTTGGTTTGTGGTATCCTAGAGAATCTGATTTCTTACTAATTGGCTATTCAGACTCTGATTATGCAGGGTGTAAGATAGACAGGAAAAGCACTACAGGTACATGTCAATTTTTGGGAAACAGATTGATTTCTTGGGCAAGCAAGAAGCAACAATCTGTCTCAACCTCAACTGTAGAAGCTGATTACATAGCAGCAGGCAGTTGTTGTGCACAGCTCCTTTGGATAAGAAATCAGTTGATGGATTATGGTATGACACTTAGTAATATTCCTATGTTTTGTGATAATACTAGTGCTATAAAAATTGCAGAAAATCCAGTTCAACATTCAAGGACTAAGCACATTGATGTCAGGTATCATTTTATTAGAGAACATATTGAGAATGGTACTGTGGAACTTCATTTTGTTTCTATTGACAAACAGCTTGCAGATATCCGAACTAAATCACTTGATGAGACTACATTCAGTAGATTAGTAAGTGAGTTAGGAATGTTAAATTTATAGATCGTTAACATCTGTAAAAGTAGCAAGGTATGTTGTTTTTAGCTTATAGACTTGATATTCTTGTCAGGATCTATATTTGATTGTTAAATGCTTTAGCTATAACACTTTGCCTTGATAAATTTCAGTATGATAGACTTGTTAATAATCATCAGGATTAGATTTATTATCAGGATGCTGACGTCATCAGTATTGTGTCAGTATCAGGATTGTGAAAATTGTTTCAGATCTTGACGTTTACTTTGTGTAGTAATCTAATTCTGTGATGTATTAAGTCTATGCCAGCAAGTTTTAATATTTGCATACTGATAATTTTTACATCATTCAATAATCAAAAGATAAGTAGATAATAAGAAATTGTATTTTCATTAATTGAAAGCATTACAAACATGGAAATGAAATACAACATCTTTTTGTCTAACTTCTATTGATAATCCTATACTTGTCTATTGATATGAATTCTGAGGTACAGGACAAGGAGCATCTCAAGAAATCCATCAGGGGATTGAACAACCTCGTCTACTCTTGGATTCCTTGTCTGGGCGACTTGAATGAGAGCAGCTAACTTAAATGTATAGCATCCCCATCAAGATCAACCTCAGACTCTCGGCCAAATTCTTCATCCTCAAGTTTTGAGGAGGTTAGGGGAAGATTGTATCCAACAGATGGGTGTTCTAGGAGAAACCTCTGGATATTATCGGAAACCAATCCATCCATGATTAGTTCGATGAGAAGAGTCATCTTTTCAAAGAGATGATCAAGAACAGGATGTTCATCGACTGTGAAAAATCTAAATAATGGGTTTGAATGGAATTTTGGTTTGAGAAGCATTGTTTAGATGAAAAGAAATTGAAAGGTTTATGGAGAATGGCATAAGGCATCTGTTTCTTTTATAGAAAGACGTGAGAAGCTGAACAGTCACTTGGAAGTTTTAATGAAGTCAGATGCTAATTATTGCGTGTGACTGTATTTCTTGTATTTTCAAGAAATGTCGAATATATCTAACCAGTTGATATTGTTCAAATTAATTGTTTATTTCTTTTTCAGATGAAAAATGCCATGTGGAAACTTTGTTTAAGTCTCTGGAATCAGGATGATATTGATCAGGATTTCAAGTGTGACCATCAGGATTTGAGAATTATTATTTTTAAATCACATTGCTTTTTGTGATTATTCTGATGAAGGTCATAACAGGACAAGGAAGCTGATCAGTATTGATTATTTATACCCTGATTAATTTCATGAAAATCAATTTTGGATTTTATTTTCCAAAAATCGTGGGCAAACCACATTTTTCAGGGACTGACACCTGTCAATCTACGTGTCGACGTGGGATAGTGGTCTGAAAGATTTGTGAAATGTAGTTGTTTTGAAATCTTAATTGTGTAATTGCTTTCTCTAATTTCACATTCTCTAAAGCAAAAACACTCTCTAGTTTTCAAAATCACTAACTCATTTCAAGAATTTTTCAAAGTTCTTTTCAGATCAAAAATGGCAGCTCAAAGAAGATTACCTAAATCAGTAGCTTTCAAGTTTGGTGACTTTGATTTTATGACGAACAATCATGTAGCAGCTATCACCAACAAGGAAGGAGTATTAACTGATTTTCATCCAATCATGGACTTTCTGGCGTATGGACCATTAAGTTATGCATTGACAGTATCTCCACAAATTAATCAAGCAGCTGTTTCACAAGCTTGGAAGAATGCTGAGGTAATTGATTCTACTCAGAGTCAATCAGGTAAGATTGTTCTACACTTAGGACAAGATTCATTTGATATTACTGAATCTGTTGTTAATTCAGTACTTCGCTTACCTGTTACTGATAATTATGCAAGTGAACCATCTGATGATAATGTAAGAACTATGTTGTCTGAATTAGGTTATAGTGGACCTCTAGACAACATGAGCCAGTTGAATAGGTCTTTTCTTAGAAAGGAATGGTCTTTCTTCTTTGATCAAATTGCTAAATGTTTTACTGGTAAATGTAGTTCTTTTCAGCAAATTACTTCTGTTACATCACATATCACTACTAGAAAAAGTGCCTTAGACATCGCTTATTAGCTGATGTCTTTTAAAAATCCAAGCGATGTCTTTGCATGCGATGTGAAAAGTAGGGGCCTTAGACATCGCTTTTTAGCCGATGTCTATAAGCCTTTAAGACATCATTTCCTTAGACAATCTGATGTACTTTCCTTCAATTTATATCTTGACTATGATTTCAGTTCTGCTATAATATGACATCTATATCATTTTGAACATATCACATATACATAAAATGAGCCATTAACATCGAGTACTTCTTTAAACTGATGTGCATCTTAACATTTTACATCAGTCATGTATTAGAAGCGATGTTGTATTTCTGTTTTAACATCGGTTTCTATTAACTTGTGATGTCTATTATATACTTTAACATCGATTCTTTACTAGGTAACTGATATGTATGTTTGCTTATGACATCAGTTCTTTTGTTTGTAAAGTGATGTCAGTTTTCTTTTTGTAATTCATGAATCCCCTGTTTCAATGAAATGCCCAAAAACCAAACATTCATCCAAAAACTAAATTACCATATCAAAACTAAAGAACCAAACCAATATCACAAAACCAAACTTTCATTAATTTACTAAGATTCCAACTACATCTTCCACCAATCCAAACAAACTACATAAATCAAAACCAAATATACATATTTCCAAACCATCATTACAAACTACATAATTCATCCCAAACATAGTTTACTTAAGTCAAAATAAATCAAAATAAAAGATCTGCAGATCTGGGCCTTTTTTACAAGGATTCGATATGGCTAAGAGTCTCAAATCGAACCTCATCAAGCTCAGCGCTGGAATAAGTCACCTTTCGATTCTTGGCAGCCCACTGAAAAGTGTAACACTAGTGGGAATGAGAGCTACTTAAATTCTGGAAAAGTGCCTAAAGAAGTAGCAGTGCAGCAGAACCAGTATGTCATACCCATTTTGTTTATCAGATGATTTTGTACCCGCCTTGTTTGCAAACCTTCAATTTCTTCATCTAATTCTTCTTGCAAGCTCAGCTAACATTTATGGAAAACATAGACAAGTATTAGAAATAAAAGACCAAGATCAGTCTATTTACTAAGCAAAAAAATTTCAACATTCTAAAATAGTATCAGAATTGTATGACAAAACTTTAAGTATCTATTACTAGTGTAAATATTAAATAGTTCAACTACATTTACTATAAATGGAAGTAGTGAATGATTCTGGTACCGATATTATATGTATTTTTTAAAATGATATTTTCTAGTTTAAGTACGTGAAACAAAAACTGAAAGGAAATGAAAACCAGAATGAAATATCTTAACTATTCAGATATTAGCAATAAATTTCCACCTAGTCCATGTGATTTAAAAGGTTACCATTTGATGTGAAACATATACTTAATTAACTAAACTAAGTATTGCAAGTAATATTCAGAACCACAAAATAGATAAGCTCCAGCTAATTATGTATTGGACATAATTTAAGGCAGAAATTGTAAACATAATTAACTAACACAGATCATATAATAAAAATAGATAAGAATATGAAAATAAAATGATAATATATGTACTTATGCAGCAGGAGTAGCCATGAGAGTTGGAGAATCAAAAATATCAGCAGTGTTTTTAACATTGAGTGCAGCGCAGCGCATAGGTTGGAACTATGTCGTTTTAGTGATTTGAAGAATAAGAAAATTGATAAAGTAATATCGCATTCATGCACCGTTACGCAAAATAACTGTTGTTGCTTACCTGCAATTTCTCGGCTTCTTCCCTGTCCATGGAAAGTTGCTTTTGCAATTCTTGTATCTTTATTGAATAGTCTGTTTTGTCCCCCTGGATTGTAAACAATGAAAACATCATTTCGTGTAGGTAAGCCACTCGAAGAGTTGTGGTATTCGTAGTAATAGGAGGCAACAGAAACAGAGATCAGACAAGGATAATTTACCTTAGATGAACTCTTCGGTCGCCTTAATAGGGCCTCTAGCTCTCTTGTCTGCAATTAAACTATACAGATTATAAAATAATATACCAGCTTTAAACAAGTTTATAAGACTCACTGCAGTTGGGAGACCATGTATTTGTATTTCGACCTTTCCCAACTGCAAGGCGAAGTTGGAACAAATCAATGATAACAATCCTAATGTAGTAGTGCAGTTGTAATTTTGCAACTTTGAAAAACACAGAAATGAAAATTTAAGCCAAAATATGTAATCCTATCAAGAAATGACCAGGCCAAGGTACTTTCTTCCTACCCGTTGAAGTTGCTGACAGTAAATTAAACCTATACCAGCCATTAAATCTCTTCTCAAATAGTTCTGTAACGAATTTCACAGGTGGTTATTTTTATGGTTTCACTTTACTCTCTTACTTTGGCATCTATGCATTGCTGGCTTGCTCTATCTTCGTGCTGTAGATTTTTGTCTTAAGTGTTATTCTAGTATCAGTACAGAGGGACACATTGACACATACTTAAAGCCTGAAAAAACAACTAAAACGAGACAGAATGAAATGTGGCATGCCATAAAAATTTAGATTTACAATCGTGTCAACTATACATCAATAAAACAGAACACATAAGGTACGCATAAAACTTACCTGGGTAGCATCGCAGATTGTGTTAAAACTTGTAAAATGATCATTGATATTTTCTACTCCATGTTTGCGCATCATTGTATACTCCGGTAATTTCCCTGGTAACATGAAAATAAGTTAGACATTACAAAGCTAAATTGCCGACATATAACAGTGACCAGGATAGGGATAAAGAGCTGCGTAGAACATTGACATACCAATCTCCTCCGTTTCTCCCTTCAACATTGTAGTTTGGTTTGCAATTCCAACTTTTACCAAGTCAGTGTCAGGATCAAAACCCTTAGAGACTGCATTTTTGAATTTCTGTTCACAACACAGACTCACAAATCAAAATCATATTAAGAATATTAAAACCAAACACTGAAAAGGGAACCAAGAAATTCCACCTCCAAAAAGGCCTCTTTAGTTGAGCTAGATCCATCAAGCTCACCCCCGAGAATGTAATCAAACACATAAGTTCCCTAAATTAGAGAAGTAAATAATTATCTCCAATCCAGTTATTAGCAATAAAAAATTCATAGAATAATAAACCGACACAATAACGTACCTCTGCCATACTCTTAAGTATAGAAGTGTACTCTCCCTTTTTTTGCTTTTCAACAGAATTCCAGACCTTTGTAAAACATTATATAAATGTTTCATTGTGAGGTGGGTGCTGGACAAAAATCTAATGCACTGGACTTGAGAGAATAATAACACTTGAATTCGAAAAATACCTTAGATACCCATGGGCATGTTATGTCAACTATTTGTACATGTAAATTAAGCAAATACATTATAGATGAACATGTAAATTAAGATGAACAATCATTATAGATACCCATGAGAATAATCAATCTCTTTTAGTCTCTCTCTATCTCTATCTCTCACTCATTATAGATGAACATGTAAATTAAGCAAATACATGACCAAGTAAACCCAAAAATCGAACCCTAAAATCGAACCCAAAATTGAACCACAAAATCAAACAAATACATAATTAAGCTCAATCTTCAAGCTCCAAGCTCCAAATCTTCAAGCCCCAAGCTCGAAAAAACTCCACTCTTAAGCTCGAACTGAATAAAAAAAAATGAGTAAATCGAACAATTAAAACAAACAAAGAAAGAAAGTAAATGAAAAAATTGAAAGGTGTAATCAGAGATTGAAGGTGTAATTGAACAAAACGAACATCTAGGGTTTGAAAGGGGAAGAAACGGGAACATCAGTCATCCCGAAGTAAAATGAGAGTCGTCTTTTCTCTCTCTAGAAACCCTATTAGCCGCCACTAAAATCCTTGTTCCTACGCACATTCCTCCATCAGATCTACAAAATTAACCTTCATTAATCCACCTTCCACCTCTATTCTCTCACCTACACACCAAATTTCTTATATTTTAGTTATATTGTATCTATTTATATATTTTACTAGGTTTTAATGGCCTCTGGTGGCTGTCGTGAGATAGATCCATTTTGTGTTGGTGCCAAGAACTGGGCAAGAGGCATGTTCGTCTCCTTTGCCCTTAGCCGTTGGACCACTATTCCAGGTGAGGTTGAAGGAAATCCGTCACGCTGCTGTGTATTTCTTTCAAATGGAAGTGAGGGGTCTCGGTGTTTGTTTGGGACCCTGCCTATGTCAAGTAAGATGACAATTGCACCTGTTGAGGTTACTCGACTATGGGAATGTTTGGATAAATCTTTGGTGGGTTTACTCCTTCATGATTTAACGATTGCTTTCAGAAAGTTTTTCATCATGAATGGTGAGTGTATGACGTTTGACAAAATGTCTCAACGTGTTTTCGTTGTACTAATGATGAGGGTGGCCTCGGGTTCTATGGAGAGTCACTTCTTGCTTAGCCTAGGCTATGCTTGCAAGCTGTTTGATCCTTGTCTCGACCCAAAGTATGACTTTGTGTGCTCTGATGAAGGGAATGTCATGAAAGCTTGTTATGTGTTAGACGATATGTTGCAGCGGTTTGGTGAGGCCAAAGAGTGCAGAACTTTTGATGGTCCACAATGCGTGTTTTCGTTTGGTCTTCTAATTTCTTTCAGCTGGGGGGTTTTGCCAATGATGGGTTTTCTCGACTAGTGCTTACAGTCGGGTAATTTCATGGTTATGATGGTTAATTTAAATGATTCATTGCATCTTGTGTACCAAGAGGGGGTCATGTTAGATTTTGCGAAGACACTCCAGGTGTTTATGGTATGTACTGAGTTTGCAGTAGAGAAGCGTGGTGCTTCTATTGATGTTGCTACCAGGTCTCTGTCCACTCGTTGTACATTGGAAGCCTGCGAAGAGGGTGAAGATGCTGTTAAGCTCACCGCTCAAGTTTATCAACTCTTTTATGTAGGTGTTGATTTGGTATATGGAAGAGTGTTTGGAATGGAAATAATGGAAATTCAAAGGGAGACTGTCTTTGGAATGGGGACTCGAACCACTTTGATGAATCTGGGATCTCTTGTGGATTCGAATGGGAAGTTGAGCGAATCACTACTGATGTTTGCTAACATGTGGGATCATAATGTCGCTTTCCAGGTTGAGGAAGACATCAATGAAGATGAGGGAGAATGCTGCTTAGGTGGTTTTCAGAAATCTGACAATTTTCGGTGGATAGGGATGGTTGGCACGTTTAGATTGTTTGAAGGTGTCGAGGTTTAGGCTGATGGAATTAACATAATGATGATGATGATTTGTCGTAATAGGAGGATGATGCCATGTTTGTTGAGGAATATGATGTGTTCTAAACGATTTGTTGTTTGGGGTTTGTCCTGGACTGTGTCCTTGGAAAAACGAAGTCATGCTGTTAGTCACGATGGGGACATAGCTGTTACATACAGGACGTGTGCAGGTCTGAGGAGGGGAGATTTCAATGCTACTTTTAGTGTGACAAAGGGTTTGATTACCTTTGATCCCAAGTTCGCCATGGGATTTTTTATCCTGTCTGTGCAAATTGTATCAAATGGTTTGGATATGGGGTTTGTTGGTGGGGGCTATCTGAAGGACTTGTTGCCAAGATGGCCTTTTCTTTTTGTTTGCGGTTGCATACTCCATATGATATGGGGTATGCTCAATGTTGGTGTCGCTGCGACATCCAGGCACGTCCCTGGGCTGTTGGTCAAGATAGGTGTAAATGTTGGAGCTTCTAAAAAGACTGTGCAAAATGTGTATCTTGAGGACAGGCTCATCTTGGCGCCAATCGCTGGTAAAAAATGGATTGGGAATGGGCTTATAATGAGTTTTATTAGCGATTCTATGATGGCAGCTCACGCACATGTGCATATACACTTTACTAATGTTTGTATGAGATTCTTTTCAATCTCAAAGGATGACTTAAAGGTGCAGGGGATTGTTGATGGCCTGACCACTCATGGCTCGGTCGAAGTCTGGGGTTTGGTGTTTCAGGATGAATTCAGGACAGGAAATGATGAGGGCCGCAAGGGCGCATTGATGGTAAAGAAGCTTTGGCTTAGATCTATGGGGTGTGCACCAGCTTGCACCTTTTGTATGATGTCGGCATAGGTTTATTCTAGGTTATTCTGGTAGTTTATGTTGACATTAAGGTGACTTTCTGTTATTATGAATTTGTAATGTTTTAAAGTGTTGATTTCGCGGGGTATACCCCTAGACTTGTATCAGCTGTTCCTTTGTTGGTATAAAATTTTAATTAGCAAAAAAAAAAAAGGGGGAAGAAACGGGTTTGAAAGGGGGAGAGAAATGAGAGTAATGTTTTGGTGAGTAATGTTTTATGTTTTGTTTTTTATTATTTTAAATTGGGGGAAAAGGACAGAGAGCGGGAGGGGGGAAATATTCAACTAAAATTGAAAATTTGGCTAAGGCGGGGAGAAAAGGGAGGACTGAGCGGATTTCATTTTTTTTTAAAAAAAGGGCTTAGACATCACTTTACATATTAACCGATGTATAGCTATTAAAAAGACAAAGGGTAGCGGGTTTCCGTTTTTTTAAAAAAGGCCTTAGACATCGCTTTACCGATTGACTGATGTACAGATATTCAAAAGACATCACTTTTTAATTCGGTGATGTGTAAAATGCTTTTAACATCAGTGGTTTTTCTAACTGATGTCTAATGTGTGATGTCTAATCATGTTTTTCTAGTAGTGTATTACTTATAGTTTGCTTTATGACAGAGTAATTAACATTGGTCACATTATCTTAAGTCAGATGAGTATTAAACTTGGGTTTAGAGATCAAAACAGGAAAATGGTTTATTATCATAGATTTATGCAAATGTTTATTAACCATTTTATTCCTGATGTTGAAGCTAGATTTGGTAGGGAACATTGTGTTTCTTCTTATGAACAACAAAAGAGAATTTTCTCTGACATTATAAAGAAGGACAATGAAAAGAATCTAGATGAAATACCTGCAATTCATTATCCACATCATTTTCAGGTAATTCTTAAAACTCATCTTCCTACTCTCTACAATTCTTCTTTCTTTTGTGGTGAAATGGCTCAGAAATCTCAATTGGAGGAGAACCGGCCACCTGTGTCTACCCAAGTAGCCCAAAACATTATAGTCTCTGAAACAACTCAAGAACCAAATTTTAATTCACAGCCTATTGTTTCAAAGAAACCAACCTCTGGTGTTTCTCAAAAGACATCAGTTGTAAGGAAGAGAAGATTTGTTGTGTCAAGTAGTAGTAGTTCTAGTGAAGATGATGATAATATATCTCTTGCTGAGAGAGAAGAATTGAAGGCTGCAATTCGACTTTCTAAGCTAGGACAAAGAGATGAAGCACCTAGTCACAGCCAGGCTGCAGTCTCCCAAAAGGCTGTAGTTCTTAACAAAGGAAAACAGTTACTGGATACTGTCTCTCAAAAGACTGTGTCTATTAAAAAAGGATCTCATCCCAAGATCAATTCTGTGTCTACACCTCTTGAGTCTTCTCAGGATAAATCTTTTGTTCACTATACCAGGAGAACAAGGAGAAAGATTCAATTGTCACCTACACACACAGAGTCTAGTCCAACTAATATCATGCAGGTTTCTACAAATGAAGCTACAATCAAGTCAGTAAATGACTATAGAGATCTGTATATTGATTCTTCATGGGAAACTACATTATCATACAGATTGGCTATGGGACTAATTTCTCTCAAAGTGAAGTTGTCAAGGCCTGTTCTAGATTTTCTGGTTGAAAGAGTACCAAAACTTTTATTTCCAGATGAATATGGACTTCTACATCAAAGACTTGACTTAATGAAGATGTATTTCTATGTATCTGTCAGAAGACAATTAGTCAAGAAATTTGGACTCTCGAAGCATGTTGCACTTCAATCACTTCATGCATATTTATTTGACAAGGATGTCGTTATTGAAGATGCTTCAGCTCAAGGTGAACAACTGGAGGAAGTAGATAGTGGAAAGAAGTCAACAGAAGATACTATTGCACCAGTGGTGGATAGTAGGAAAGATCAGATCACAGTCACTGCAACACAAGAACCATCTAGTCAGAGGTTGGTTGACTCAGGAGCTGTGATAGCTGATGTTGAAAGGTCTTCTGTGATGACTGAAATTGCAAGTGAGAAACCCTATGATATGGGAGGAATAACTTTGACTGATTTTCTTGAAGATCAAACAAATATTATTCAGTCAGAGTCTATCCACCTTGAGGGTGAGTCTCAGCAAACAACACTTAAAGATGGTGAAATACTAACTATGGTGTCTAATGAAGTATTACTGAAGACATCAGAGTCTAGTAAAGAACCTGAAAGTGGTATACTGGAGCCTGTAGTCTCTGGAATGAAAGAAGATGATTGTAAGGTTCAGAGATTATAGCAGCTCACTCCTTGGAGAAAACCTCAAGCCCCATGCAAAATGAGGAACCCTATCTCCATGTGAGTTCAGGTATAAAAACTTCTTATAACCTCTATTTTTCTGTAGGTCATGAGAGCACTTATCCAAATTTGAGTGATACACTTGAAAAGATGGATATTGATCCACAATCTGAGCGGCTAGCTCCTGACCAGGCAAAAGGTGAGGTAGAAAGAGTGTTGACTTTAGATAGTCAAAGTGAGAATGAGGGTATGGATGATCAACTCCATAGTGAGGGAGAGAAAATTAGGAAACCATCGTTTGATTTCTGGGATCAGGTTTTTCCTGAATCTTGGTCTGACAATCTTGGTATGGATGCTGGTACTTATTCATTTATCAAGATGTATCAGAAGAATGACCTAGCACATCATAATGCAATTCCAGAAGTTAAAATTTAGAAGCAAAAAGAGAGGCTTGCAGGAATCATTAACAGAAGAGGTGCCAGGATAAAACAATCTCTTGATACATATGTACCAGATGAAATTCCTAATGATCCTAGTGTTCCTTTGTATGTACTTCCAATATCAGCAAGAATTGAGACATCAACAGTCTCTGATCACTCTAAAGAGGAGTCAGGATTTGAAGATGTTAGTACACAGAATACTGGTGAAGGACAAGATGATCATATTGCAGCTTCAGATCAGAAAGATGAAGATGTTTGTAACTCTAATCGAGTTTTATTACTTAAATATCATTCTACACAGGCAACTTCTTCTACAAGACTTGAATCTGAAGATATTCCAAACACTTCCAACATTGAAGTCAATTCTGAAGTTTTACAAGACATTCAGAAATCACAAGTTGAAATTCAATCAAGACTTCAAACACTTGAAGATAACCAAGTCACAATTATGGAAAATCAAGCAGTTCTGATGAGTCTCATTTGTTCTGTTTCTGAATCTCTTGGAATTAATGTTGATGATGTAAAAAAGGGGGAGATAAAGACGATTCAAAGACAAAGACAACAACAACACCAGACTGGGGGAACTGGAGATAGAGATAAAGAACAGATAAAGGGAAATAAAAAGAAGAACTAAAATGTGACAGTGGTGAATCTCGTCATGGAAGTGGTAAAGGAAAAGAAGCATCAAATAGTTGAATTCTTTCGTCTAAGTACTGGAGACTTTGTCTACATCTAAGGAAGGAGAGGTACTTAACTTCATGATTTTTGAATTCATAAATTCTATTCTGGTTGTATTGTTATATGTTTTGACATCAACAACTCAGATTTATGCTTCAGATTTTAAATCATAAATAGGGGGAGATTGTTAGGAATAATTCATGAGTTGTGATGTTGAGAATAGAATTTTACTTATACTTCTTGTATATCCTGATTAATAAAGGGTTTAGCACTTTGTATATAGGATATATGTATTAGACAGTAATCTGTAGAATTAAGTCAGGAACAGTGCATCAAGGACTACATGTCAGGAATTGTGATTGAATCCTGATACGGCAAGTCAAATACTGATCAAGTACTGATGAGATGGTCAGATCCTGATGCAAGATGAAATCCTGATATCAGTTGTGTTACTGATGATGTCATTATGGATGCTACAGAAACTGGCAAGTGCTATAAAACAGGATCTTTGTTTGAGGAACAAGCAAGAAGATTTTATGAAGGAAAGAATTTTCTATTGATGGAAACTATCAACTGGACGGCAGAACATTGTCATGTATAGATTATCTTTCTGTAATTAGTTGATAGGTAGCATTATAAATATTCTCTCTATATCATTGTAAAAGGTGTTCATGAGATTTGTAATCGTAAGAATACGAGAGTACAAACAGAGAGAGAGATTTGTATTGTCAGCAGCTGCTAAAGGTATTGTACACCTTTGGTAGAGTTTGTATTTGATCTTATTAATACAAACAAAGTTTGATTCATTCGTTTATTCTTGTTCATATAACCAAGAAAAAATCAGACACGATTATATAACTTGTATTCAACCCCCCCTTCTACAATTTATTCGAGTTAACAGCCATCAATGCAATGTTATCATAATCCAATTCTTCTTCAGAATCACTGGAATCAGCCCAATCCTTCTGTGTGACCATAATTGCATTGCCCTTTCCTGAATTCCTAGGCTTCTTACACTCACTAGCAAAGTGTCCAAGCTCGCTGCAGTTAAAGCACTTGATCTTGGCCTTATCAAGCTTGACAATTGTACTTTTGCCTTTGTCACTCTTCTTCTCCTCCTTCTTTTGAAAAGGTCCTTTGCTAAATCTTCTCCTGTTGAATCTTCCTTTCTTGAAAGCTTTAGCAAACATAGCAAAGAGTTCCTGCATCTTTGATTCAGAATCACCGTTATCAGAGTCTATATCAGTAGTCTCTGACTCAGAACTTTCTTTGCTTTTCTTCTTCCTTGAGTTCTTTTCGGCAGGCTCATCATGCTGTTCCTCTGGAAGCTTCTTTGATTCAGATTGAGCAGTAAGTAAAACAGTCTTCATCTTTCCTTCACTCATGCTCTTCTTCTACTGCTTGTCAAGTTCATAAGCTCTCAGTTTTCCATACACTGCCTCTAATGATATTTCATCCAGATCATTAGCTTCCTCAATCGTAGATATCTTCTCATTGTAGAAATCAGGCAAAGCTTTCATGAACTTTGTATTCATATCCTCCAAGTCATAATATTTACCATGCATGGCCATCTCATTGATGAGTTTTGTAAACCTATCAAAGGTATCAGTAAGTGACTCACCAGACTTGGATTCAAAGTACTCATACTGTTGTATAAGTAGTGTCCTCATGTTCTTCCTGACAGGCTTAGTTTCTTCACAATGAACCTTAAGATTGTCCCATATATCCTTAGCAGTTTTACAAGAGAGAACATAGTTAGTGAGAATAGAATCAAGACTGTTGAATAATATGTTTCTCACTTTAGCATCTTTAAGAACATTCTCCTTGTCCTTATCTTACCACTCAGATTTAGGCTTCTCTCCTGTATGTTCTGGAACAACTTCACCATCAACAGTTGCTTGTCCAACGACCTTTGTTGGAACAAAAGGTCCATCTCTGATTCTGTCAAGATAATCAGGATCTGTTGCTTCCAGATGATGCAACATCTTTACTTCCCATAGAGTATATTCGTTTCTCTTGAGCATAGGAATCTTAGTATTCCCATCCTTGTAACCAGACATGATTGCAGATCTTTATGATTATTCGAAATCAACCTGCTCTGATACCAATTATTAACTCGAATAACTTGTAGAAGGGGGGGGGGGGGTTGAATACAAGTTATATAATCGTGTCTGATTTTTGCTTGATTAGATAAACAAGAATAAACGAATTAATCAAACTGTTTGTATTAATAGGATCAAATACAAACTCTACCAAAGGTGTACAAATACCTTTAGCAGCTACTGACAATACAAATCTCTCTCTGTTTGTTTCGAACTCTTGAATACAAACCTTATACAGAGCTACGCACATTCGCACTTTTTACAATGATATTGAGAGAGTATTTATAATGCTACCTATCAACTAATCACAGAAAGATAATCTATACATGACAATGTTCTGCCGTCCAGTTGATAGTTTCCATCAATAGAAAATTCTTTCCTTCATGAAATCTTCTTGCTTGTTCTTCAAACAAAGATCCTGTTTTATAGCACTTGCCAGTTTCTGTAGCATCCATAATGACATCATCAGTAACACGACTGATATCAGGATTCCATCTTGCATCAGGATCTGACCATCCCATCAGTACTTGATCAGTATTTGACTTGACGTATCAGGATTCAATCTCAGTTCCTGACATGTAGTACTCGATGCACTGTTCCTGACTTAAATTCTACAGATTACTATCTAATACATATATCCTATACAAAGTGCTAAATCCTTTATAAAATCAGGATATACAAGAAGTATAAGTAAAATTCTATTCTTAACATCACAACTCATGAATTATTCCTAACAGGTTTGTCCAAGTGATCTCTCCTTTCTTTCTTTTCAGGGAGAGTGCAAACTCTTCCCAAGACTTAGGGAGCTTTTCAATCACAGACATAACCTGAAACTTTTCAGGTAGGTCCATTCCGGACTCCTTCAAAGCATGAACCAACATCTCAAACTCATGCACTTGCTCAGTCATAGATTTCGTATCCACCAGTTTAAAGTCAAGGAACCTAGCCACAGAATACTTTTCCAACCCTTGCGAGTCAGTATTATGTGTCTGGTCAAGATTCTCCCATAAGAGCTTAGCAGTGTAGGAGTCAGATGAATAAACATCGAATAGGGTGTTCGCTAAAGCTGCCAGAATAGCAGCCCTAGCCACCCCATCCTTTTCCTCCCACATTGTATAAGCCTTAACAGTTTCAGCTTTCTCCTTAACCACAACTGGTTTCTCATACTACACCACTGGCCATAGACCCTTTACCGTTAGCCACAGTTTCATCTTTTTCTACCAACGAGAAAAACCAACACCCCCACCGAATTTATCAGGCATTCCTGACAAATCGATAGGTTGTGGGAAACAGTACGTAGTCCAATCAATGGTGGGTAAAATAACACCAGACCCAGAGCTAGTCTCAACAACAGGAGTTTCAGTTTCGTTAACCATCTTGTTAATTAACAATATATAACACAAGTATTCTCTTCAAGATTGTTGGGTATATTACAAACTACAGCAACAATGAGGCAGTGATATATATTAAACAAGAACAAGCAATTAACCAATTAACAAAACAAATCACGAAGGCAAAACAAAGTATAATTAGAGACTGTATAATAACAAGAAAGGCAAGAATACTTATCTCTCACAGAAGATTATCAACCACTGATTAGAGAGAAAGAACAGCTGAGTCGCCAAACCCTTCGAGAGGACTTGACTGTTCTTGAAGAGAATATTGCCCCACTTACGCTGTGTTGAGATGCAACAATATTACTTCCAGGATAAAATAGCATAGATCAATGTGTTCACAGATACACCAGAGATCAACGATGACTAGCACCTCAGTTCGCCTGAGAATTATGTATCTAACTGTATGTATTGAGGGAGAACAGAGTGTAATTGCAACCAAGGGTTTTTCCTTAACGTATATTCTTTCTCAACGTTATATCTTCAATATATATAATACCCATAAATAAAACGTAAAAGATATGCCTTAAAAGGAAAGTAAATATTCTGATTTAATTTCATTAACTGCATCAGTATTTATTTTTCAATTACAGCTGCATCAGGATTTAACCATCGTCAGGATCTTAGATCCATCAGGATTGGTCATCATCAGTATCTGATCCATCAGGATTTTAGTCCGTCAGGATCTGATGCCCATTAGTATTGGGTTATGTTCAGAGTCTGTCCATCAGGATTTGATGTCTGATCAGCTCAATAATCCAAGTACTGATACAATAGTAGTAACATATAAAATCTGATGTTCTGTTAAAATAAATCAATATTCCAGGTAATAAAATTCCTCGCCCAGGTCGCCTCGCGTACGTGAGACGCCGAGACATTCGTCCAAATCGCCCTTCGACCCGACCCGAGTCGTGGCGTGGCGTGGTGTGGCGAGGCGGGCTGCGGCGGCACGCATGTGTGTGCGCGCGAGGCTCACACTACAACCATGCACACCCACATGCTTTAGTAGTTATACACTACACTTGCACATGGAGCTATATTAAGCCACCAACCTCTCATTACCAATTCTGTGTGGAACTCAAGTTATTTCAACTAACTAACCCACATAACCCATTTCAAGCAAGCAACTTCAACTCAATTTATTTATGGATTCCACTAAGAAAATGTCTTAGATCCAAACATGAAAGTTTAAGTCCTTATTACAAGGAACAACTTCCACTTGTTAGTTTCCGGAAATTACATCAAGAACATATTATAAATATGCCTCAAACTTCCCATTTTCTAACACCTTCATCTGGTGAGCGTTTCTACATGCGAATGCTTCTCAATTTTGTAAAAGGTTGCACGTCCTTCGAATGTATCAGAACAGTAAACGGCGTAACATATCCAACTTTTAAACAGGCATGTTATAACGACTTAGAAAATCGTGAATTTAAATTTCTTATTTAATATTTAATATTTAATATTAAATATGGATTATATGATGTGAATATTTTTTATGTCAATATATGTGATATTGTGTGCAAGTGTGTACATGATGATTTTTTTGTGTCGTGTAGATCTGTGTATTTTATTTGTATTTTTGATGATTTAAATATGTTTAAATCAGAAAGAATGCCCAAAATGCCTAAATTTTCACTAACCACTAACCAAAATACCCAAATCTGAAAACACAGACTTCGGGATACGCCACTCCTATGGGCGTATCCGCGGTTCCTGTTGACGCCAGAAAAATCAAAAACTTCGCCAGAAATTGGAGAGAGTGGTGGCCGGCGACTTGGGCGAATTCGACATTCTCGTCGATTCCCCAACCATACCTCCTCTCCCACACTCCAAATTTTCACCCCGGGACCAGGTAGTCATCACCTTCGTCGTCCGGTGATCCGTTATCTCAGTTGGCCCCGCAGGGGCGTCAAAAGCTCTCATCGGAATCTTAAAATCGGAAAATGTTTTGATTTGGGTGTTTTCAATCCGGGAAAAAAAATGATAAAACATTGGTATAGGATTGTAGAGGATTGAAAGACGAATTGAATGGTACTTAGAACGTAACCAGAAAGTTACACCAGAGAGAGAACGGATTGAATGAAAATTTCAGTCGGAATCGCCGTTTTTGAGATCTCTGGAGACGACGAAGATAACGTCAGATACGCATCTTCAAAATGCGTATCGCCTGATGCGCATTTTGAAGATGCGTATCTGACGTCACTGATGACGTCGGATACGTTGCTTCATAAGGCGTGTATGGTTATATTTTTGCGTATCCTCTACCATTCTCCTTTTGTATGGGCGCATCCTCTGGCTTGCTCCTATGGCAACGACGTATCACCACATACGCCCATGCCAGTGGCGTATGTGGTGGGTATTTTGGGTGGTGTTTCCCGAATCTGGGCATTTTGGTAAGAGAAAGTAAAATTGTGGGTATATAGGGCACTCACCCTTTAAATCATGCATTATTGATCTTCTAAATTTTTTATAAAATCATCGGAATTGTTAAAAATCATGAAATCTTTTGTGTTATCATCTTTATGATATTAGTTAGTTTTTAAAATTACCGGGAGAATTATTTTGGGTGTTTCAGTATTTTAAAATGATTTTAAGAGTTTTATTTCATTTAAAGGATCAAAACTTGTAAAATTTATACTTAATTCATTTTTTATCCTAAAAATATTTTAAAAATATCTGGGTGTTTGTAAATTCATACTCTTTATTTTAAAAATTTAAAGTTTAATTTTTCACCCATTTTCCCTTTAAATTCTATTTTTTTAAGAAGTGATTTAATGGATTTTATTTGTTGTTTTTCAGAATTATGAAATTAGGAAAAGACCCTTGTCTTCTTCGATATGCAAAACCCAGCCCATTTCTACAAGTTTCCAGATTATTCTCAGTCAAGAAAAAAAAACAATAGCGGGGAGAGTAAAGAAATAGAAATTGGGGGAGAAAGAAAATGAAGGTTTGTGGGTTTGAATTGGGGGTTGATTGTTGAAGCAAAATTGGGAAACCTATATATATATATGTGTGTGTGTGTGTGTATATGCGTTTGTGTATATGTGCGGGAGTGTGTGTATGGGTGTGTGCAGCACGAAGGTGTGGTGGGAGGACCACCGCGGAGGCGGTGGTGGTGTTGTGCCGAGGAAGGCAGGTGGGACTACGGTGGTGTTGTCCAGTAGTCGCAGAGAAGAAGGGGAGAGGCTGTTGCTGTGTGGTGGCGGTGGACTGGAGGTGGGCAGGTGTTGTGCAGGAGAGACAAGAGAGAGAGAGAGAGAGAGAGAGAGAGAGAGAGAGAGAGAGAAAGAGAGAGGGAGAGAGAGAGAGAGGGGGGGGGGGGGAGATTTTCGTGGGGAAAATTTGGAAATCGGAAAGGTATAATATTTTTATTCATTTATTTATTTATTTTCATTTTCGATGTAATTATTTAATTCTCGTGTTAGATAAAATTATTCGATTTTTGTAATTTAATTAGTTTAAATTGTGAGATATTGTTTTAATTTCTGTTAATTAATTCGGAGAGCATATTTGTAAATTATGATTGTGGGGATTAATTGTGAGTCCGAAACATGTTTGGATTAGTATATATTAATGGTTAATTAATTTTGAGATTAATTGTGGGTTCAATTATATGTTTAGATGATTGTCAATTGTTAATTGTTAATTATTATTTGCTACTTGTAATTGTCGAAAATATTTTGTGGTCTCGTTAATATCGGGTTTAGTGATTGGGGGTTGTTAATTATAATTTTGGTAATAATTGAGGTTTTGATATAATATTTGGACTGAGTGGTCGTTAGTGGGTATTTATCAATTGTCGGATAATACATGGAGTTATGTGGTTATACTAGTTATAAATGTCTATGTGTTAAATGTTATAGGTCGAGTCATATTATCTGTTAAATGCAATACTTGTCAATTACGTGGTGATGAGTTAAACATATGGTCAAAATGGTTTTGACTTAGTATTTTATAATTAATTAAACCTTATATTTGGTAGATGTTAATGTGGTGAATTCTGAAAGTACCACTGGCCCTAGAGGCCGTGTGGTATGTCTTGATTTAGTTTTGATTAAAATTGAGGGGTTGTGACCCCGGGATAGTCCAACTTACAAAAAGGCTAATTCACAAAGTTTTCTTAAAATAAGAATTTAATTCCTGATTGTATGGTTTTAAAATTTTATTTATCAAAGATTAATTGTTAGATTCATTTTATTATGTGTTTATCTGCAAGGAGTTGCAATGAGATCACAAGTCTTAAGTGTCAATATTTAAGGACTTGTGTAATTCTCTTCAACTAGTTCCTCGGGCTTACGAATATCAGTGATTAACTATCACGAGTATAATTAATATACTTGAGTGATGTGATCATTGATATAGCGTAAGTAATAGTTAATGCTAGGGGTTGTTCCCTAGGGCTTACGAATATCAATAATTGATTGTCACGTGTATCATTAAAATGCGTGAGTGATATGATTATTGATGTAGCGTAAGTAGTAGTTAATGCTAATATAAATTATTATGTGTTTACTGCATGTCGAGGCAGAATTTCCTTATGTGCTATGTGCCGCATGTCTGGGCGGGTATTTTTCTTACTTGTTTACTTTTATGTTGTTGCAAATTGAGGCAACTTGATTTTCCTTGGTGGTTACACAGTTGGATTGTGAATTGAAAAACAGGGGAATAGTCCTATTTATGAATACTTCATGCCGAAATTTTCTAAAATTCCCCTGCAAATCTATTTAAAATCTTTTTAATTTATTTGATTTGAAAGTATGTTATTTTTATCGTCATAGAGTAGAATTTCTTTCGATCGGTTGACCTTTATCAATGGAACTTTTTAGATCCTCTATTTTTCAAGAGGAAAAGTATTCACCAGATGTAAGAATTGTATAAAGACCGTCTTTATGACTTTTGTATCCAACAATCATTGCCCTCGTGCCACATTCTCTATGATATCACATTACAAAATTATCAGGACATGAAGGAATAAACCTTGTTGTATTCTTTTTGTCCATCCTTACATCTCCGAAAATCGAGACTCCTAGTATTTGGAACCATCAACATTCTTGGAACATCCAATGTGGAATTCTTATTGAAATTATCTATTGGACCTTGTTATTTTGAAACCATTCCTTTCAAAAGTGATTACTCTAAGGTGAACGGGAGGTACAATTGTGAACCGTTGCACCAATATGAGATCAAAAACCAAATGTTGTAATTGTGCAGCCAGAGCGTTATGCCGAGTGATTATTTAAAGTAGGATAACATGTCGGGGCATACCACAAGGACCTTTAATATTAGTGTGAGGAAGGTTATAAGAAATGATGAGGTGGTTGGGAGCACGCCCCTACCAACCGTCGTCAGGATGCTATATTAATGAATTCTGGAGTTACCAAGCCTTTTCCTGATCCAAGAAATGCAAATCGACTGCGATGTAAGACATATCCTTAGAGGAAACTAACATGGAAGTGAGATGGACAAGAAAGGAAGAAATATTGTGGCAAGAATGTGAAGCTTTACTTAGCTTAAAGGGATTGACGCACATAGAGAGACATAAAGTTTAAAAGGCCCTAATAACAAATGGATGCATGGATATATCCCAATGATCCTTCGAGATTACCACATAATCAAGTTTATTGGGAATCGCAGCAGCATGCAGGCCTCAGGCTGATTGGCACCAGTTGTGAAAGAGGACGAGCGTATGACATCTTACATATACCATCGAGAACTGATACCCTTATCGGAAATGGAGGAATTGTTGACTAGTTAAAATGTGTAGTTGTTTTTCAAAGATAAGGTTGAAGAGAAGGTTTTACCAACTCAAGATCGATCTCTGTACTGCACCAAAGTCGGCATTTCACACTAATATAAACATTATAAATTTTGGTAGTATCATGTGGATTGACTAGTGAGTCAGAAGCCCTTGTGGGTTAATAAATAAAGTTTTAAGAATGATATGAGCGATTAGTAACAACCTCGTTGTTAGCTATACTTTATGATGAGAAGAGGACTTTGAGGGTCACGATGATGCGTCTTTCAAGAGTTAAGAGGTGTGCTGATGCAGTAGAAAGGGGATGATTGCCTATACTTCTAAACAACATAAAGGTTACGGGATAGGATATACTAACCGTGAGTCGGGGATTAGTCATGATAGCGTTCACGCATAAAACTGAGACGTTAACCTTATGAGAAAAGTGTGAAATTTTTCCATAAGTGCCATAAGTATATCTTCATATTAGAACTAAACATAAGAGAGAAGGTGACGAAATGGAACAGGGAGTATAATGGAGAAATTTGTTATTACCCAGGAAAGGCCAGTGTGGTGGCCGATACCTATAGAAGGGATTATTCGAAATTGGAATTAAGTCAGTATTGACCAAGAAAATAGAGTATATACAATAAAGAATAATGTTAGAGGAAAATGACTAAATTATGGGGAAGGACAAAGATGTATAGAGAATTAAGAGAATGTTTGGCAAACGGGTATGAAGAATGGTATTGGCAAACTATTAAGTACAAACGCGACATGTCAAAAGCAGAATGATAGAGATCTAGTGGATTAATTCCGCCTGTAGAAAATCTTGAACGTGGACAGAATTATAATGGATTTCATAAGTAGGTCGCCGAAGACCGAGCCAAGAGATGGCCCTAGTTGATTTATAATTATTGAACCAAGTGATTTACCTATGAGGGACTTTCCATTTAGAATATTATCGATTTATATACGGAAGAGATGGTGGTGCAATATAAAACTTCTGCAGCGATTACGCCAAATAAAGACTTAAGGTTAAACTTCGAATATTGAATGTGCTTTCAAGTATATTTAACAAAGAGATTGAGCGTATGTACTAATTTGACCTGTGGTTGATGGACAGGGACGAAGAATTATCCAGACGATCGAATTTATATTTAGTGTTGTGCCTTAGATTTCACGGGGCAGTCGAGAATAAAAACTTGTCCATGAAATGAACGTTGTTATCACGATCGTCACCATGCGAACGTAAGTCCGTCTCTTGTAAAGCATACTGCGAAAGAAGAAGTTTCGCTTTTCTTGCATTACGAAGAAGTCAATGAACGAGGGATATAGTAGCTGAACTGGTTCGACGTATACCAAAGACTATACAATATCCATAACAAGTGGTAACGGCTGACGGGAGGCAACACATGCGTGCTAATCAAGCCAAGGAATATGAGGAATACCATGCGTATTGACGTTGTCTTAGATTATAAAACATGACCATAAAGTATTCACAGGCCAACGATACCAGGACTCAACACGGATACACTGAACAAGGTAGAAGAGGAACGTATAAGTAGTGGGATAGAAATTTTCATTCATAGAACAATTGATAAGGAATGCATGTCGAGGAGAGCATGCGTTGAGAAACAACATTAAAGCGTTGGTGGGACCAAGGTGCAAGAACTAAAGGGTTGAAGTTTCAACCTGAGAGTTGGAAAGGGTAAAGTTGGAATCGTATCCACAACTATTTTCCGTATGTTCTTAAGATAGAATCCTTTTAAGGAGAGAAGACTACAATAACCCTAATTTTCGTGAATATTCGAAACCTGGATGAATAGTAATTTTATGGGTGGATGAGAAATTTTTGCAATCACGATATGTACGAATTATTAAATGAAGATTTCGAATTGATATTACGTTTTTACGGTGCAGACGAGTGTATGTAAAAGTCATTAGTTTTTTTTTACGAAACCCATTATTTCGAATGGTCAAATTTTATGAGATATCAAAGGAGTATGAGGTGGGAGACTTCGTGATGCTAAAGGTATCCCCATCGAAAGGATTGATACGGTTTGGTAAGAAAGGAAAGCTAAGTCCGAGGTTTATTGGACCTTTTGAGATTTTGAGGCGTATTGGGAAGTTAGCCTACGAGTTAGCCTTGCCCCCAAGCTTGCAGCAAATTCATAATGTGTTTCATGTGTCTATGTTACGACCCTACCACACTGACTATCGGCATGTGATAGAGTACGACCAAGTGGACCTACAACCAGACTTGACCTATGTGGAGCAACCCGTGGAAATCATGGATAGAAAAGAACAAGTGCTGAGGAACAAGGTTGTCAAGCTAGTGAAAGTTTTGTGGAGAAACTAGAACGTCGAGGAATTAACATGGGAACTAGAAAGCACTATGCGTGAAAAGTACCCTCAACTGTTTTCAACCTGATTCCGGGACGGAATCCTTTTAAGGAGGGGAGGCTGTAAGAACCCTGATTTTTGTAATATTTTAAATGTGTAAAAGATTATGACATTGTGAATTAGGGACCTTTTGAGTCACCTATGTTATGTAATGGAGTTGATTGTCTGAAATTTTATGTTTTTATATTCACGGTGTAAGAAAAAGGGAAGATTGTTGAAGGCAAGAGGCCTACCACTATTAAGATTTATAAAAACTTGAGATTTGAGGATTATTAGAGTATTAGAAGATTTCAAGAGATTATGACAAGGAGTTGTGGATATTTAAAGGATTTACCCAATTAAGTATTTAAGGAATTACAAGGGAAATCTCTACGCGACAAAATATTATTACGAGGAATTAATTATGATACGATATGAATTAAGGATTAAGTGACAACCATTGGTGGAGGAATAACAATACAAGGAAAGAATATTGCATACAAGTGTCATGTAACTAGCTAGTTAGGAAAAGAAGCTAGAAAAGCAAAAAGCAAACATGAATAGTAACTAGTTAGTGGTGCATGTTTCAAGGAGACAAGAGGGCATGGTGCATACCTAGCCTATAAACCCTAGAGTGCAACATGTGACTACTTTTCCAACATATCAATCATACACCCATACATACAACAATAATACATCACTTTATTTCAAACACAACACAAACAAACATCTCTCTCTCTTTCCAATCTGCAATAGGCCGAGAGCTTCCAAGGATGGGAGAAGAAGATTTTTCTTCAACTTCTTTTCATTCATAAATCAAGATAAAATTTCTAGGCCATCCTTACACTATAGAGAAGGTATGCTATGAATTTCAACCCCTTTCATCCTCTAGATTTTGAGTTATAAATTCTTGAAGTTTTGATGTTTAGTAACCAAATTGTTCATCCTTTTAGATCTTGAAGGCTTGAGGGTTGTAGGAGCTCATACATGTGTTATTAGGGATTACCAAGCTCACTCAAGGCTCCTAGATACTCAAGAAGGTATAACATACTCCTCACTCTTAACCATGCTTAGTGTAGAGCTCATATTGTTAGATCTAAAGGTTATAGTGCATATCTTGCGTATAAGAGTTATGGATGATGAAAATCTTGAGGTTATATGTGGTTGATGTGATTTTAAAGCTTGTACTTAGAGTATGTAACCCCATGTATGTTTTAGAGATGAGTCTTGATGATTTTAATGGTAGATATGATGTATAAGTTGAGTTCTTGAAAGATTAAGCAAAGATGTATGCAGAATAAAAAGTCTGGGAGTATGTACTGCCTTGCCGTGGACTTTTGAACCCCTTACACTTATCTCCCGAGGTTCTAATACATATGGTTAGAACGGTATTTGAATGTAGTTTCCAGAAATATAAAGTTCATGTCTAGGTGATGTGTAGATTTTGAGTTATGACCAGAAGAGTGAGGAGTGGTTCTGAAATCCGGACTGCACTGTATGGTCTGTTTGTGAACTATCTTTGGACCCCCAAACTTTCTGCAAACATTGTGAAACATTGAGGTTAGCTAGTTCTTACAGTAAGGAAGGCTTCCCAAAAAGAATCTGATTAAAATTTGAATTTTTCAATTTTATAAAAATGTTGGAGCGAGGTGTGCGCAAGTGAAAAATCACTTAGGGGATTAGTTTAAAATAGTTTTAAGAATGTTCACTTGAGTTTCGAGTTTGAGGAATAGATTTGAGTCGAATGGGTAACGAAAGTGATAATGTGACGACATGGTCATATGAGAGGGTTAGTGGTCACAAGTGGAGTCGTTAAGTTGGTCTTACGATTTTTAAAACCTTATGATTAAGTAGCGTTGTTAAGGTACTAACGTACAAATATTGATTATGTATAGATTTCCATTCCACTTCGCGAGCCGACCACCCCAACCTCACCAAGGCAAGTTTTCCAACCCTAAGTATTTATTTTCAAAAGATTATATTCTTGATTTTACCTATGCAAGTTTACTTTTCAAAACTTATATATAAGGATTTTCACTGTTGTGTTTATAGCTTCCAAACGTATTATATGCTTATGCTTTACGAGATTATGTTGAAGTTTGAGATATATGCATATGTGTTTGTACACCCTTGAACTTAGAATGAAAGTGTTTTCTTCGGACAACGACTCTAGCAATAGAGGTCGTAGCGGTCCAAATATACTATTGACCGGGGAGCGGTATATTGTTGTATCGTGATTAAATTGCGAAAACCCGAAGAGTCATTCAGGAAGTATCGTATACCTAAGTAATTATTATTTTTACGTTGTTAAAAATACTAAAAAATATCTATCTTGGATTAAAAGCTTATTTTAATTAAATAATTATTTTATTAATTGTTTATATTAAATCTTAAAATATTATTTATTAATTATCGTTCATTATTTTAAAGACAAAACTAATCCAAGATACCTTTAGCGTTTTCAAACTCGAACTCTTTCCCACCCAAAACATTTTCGAAAACCCCCGGTCAGGTTTTGCTTCTTGTACGTTTTTCAAGAATTATCGGTCGATTGAGGTCGAACTTCAACTACTCGAATTTTCTATCAAAATGATTTTTGAAAAGAAAAGAAAAAGGGGACTCTGGCAGGTGTGGGAATCGTCGACGAACGATTCCCGGGATGTGTACGCGGCCGTGAGCCAGGCGGTCCATCAATTATTATTCCGGCCCAGGTGTTGCCGAAGGATGATTACGGATGTAGTTTTCATCGAGGGTGATTACGGATGTAGTTTTCACCCAAGGGTAGTTACGGATGTAGTTTCTATCCTTCTACTAGTAGAGAAGACCCGTGGATTGTTGGACTTGGTTGTGGCGACTGATCATCGTCAATCCTTGTCAGGTTTTTATGTTTTCTTCCAGTCCCATCCTCCACTTTGGAAAAATACTCAAACACTGCTTCTTAAGCCTAAGTGCCAAGTTGCCGATAATGTGGTTTTTGATAAGAAAAATATTGACATCGTGCAGTATCTAGAACTGCAAGATTTTCTATAAAGATTGGCACGTGTTAGTGCACTCTTGCAATTATTTCAAAGAATGAAATGTTTTTGAATGAGAAACCTTCTAAGCTAATGGAAGGAAAGAGGTTTTACAATAATGTATTCCCTGTACAGTATGTTAACCGTAGAGTGTTTTGCCGAAAATGATATACTCATATGTATATATTTTCAAACTTGAGGTATATTGAAACGGAAACCTTATAAAGGATTCATATGTTATTCTTAAAGCTCCTTAGTGAGTATAAATGTTTTATTCAAAATCGGACATATATATTGTCTAATTATGTTTTGAAATCTGAGATATATACCCATACAGTTGGGAACGTTTTCGAAATAAACCACATTATTATTTTTCGAAATGGTGAACTTGCTGAGCATTATGTAGCTCATTCTTGCTTTATAAAAACTTTTCAGAAAGAGAAGAATTTGGTCGGTTAACTCCGCACCAGCAGAAGAGGAGTAGAAGATTTCCCCCTGAGATGAATTAGTTCCTGATAAATACTACAGAGTAAGTCTGATAGGTTTCCAACTGTAATAGTAAGACTTGTCTTCAAGTGTAGTTGTATAAGTGGGAGTGCGTAAGATTCTGGATTGTACAGATGAATTGTAATATTTAGTAATACTTTTGATTATCGTTTCTGAGGCTCTAACTTGTATGTGCGTAAGATTGAGGTCTGGATGGATGTATTGTTGAGTTGTAAAGTTAATACAGGTATGATATGGTTGGATGGTGATGTGACAACCTGAATCTCTGACCTCGAATTTGGGGGCGTCACAATCTCCGCCAACTTGTTCATTAGCAAAAATGCACAAGTTAACAATAATTGATGACGTCAAAACAAAATAGACAAATGCAGTGTTTAACATATAATCAGAGTTTAAACTTCTACTTAAATAAAATCTACAGAAAGTGAGAAATTCTTACAGAGCATTATTCACTTAATTTCCTCAACATTTGGTGTTGTTCTGAGATAGTCAATAAGCAATCTTCTCTCTGCATTCTCAAGTTCACTCTGCATAATCTCCTTGATCTCTTTTAGCTTAGGATCATTTTCACCAGTTTGATAGATAGCAGATCTTAGAGAATAGATTTTGTTCCTCCTCATTTCATTACCCAGTCTGATGAAATGTACTGTCTTTGACTTAGAGTTAAAATCAAGAACTGTTATGCCCAAGTCGGTCTTCAGCTTAGCACTGTCTTTCTTCATCTCAATAATATTACCATGATAATCTCTGTACTTTGGAACATACTGACTATTATACTTTATACCTCTAACTGCCAAATTATGCAGCATCTTCTTTCTCAGCACATTTGCAGCTTGATGAGTCCTTTGATTCTTCACTCGGAAAATATACAGAACATACTCTAATTCCTCCCACAGCTTCAAATCAAGATCATCCTCACCAATTTTGTATACAGTCCCATCAGCCATAAAGTACAAAAGAAAATCCTTTCCTAAACTCCTCTGGTGAATCAACTGCACTGATTCCAGTGTGACGCCCCCAAATCCGAGGTCAGAGATTCAGGTCGTCACATCACCATCCAACCATATCCTACCTGTATTAACTTTACAGCTCAACAATACATCAATCCAGACCTCAATCTTACGTACATACAAGTTAGAGCCTCAGAAACGATAATCAAAAGTAACACTAAATATTACAATTCATCTGTACAATCCGGAATCTTACGCACTTCCACTTATACAACTACACTTGAAGACGAGTCTTACTATTACAGTTGAAAACCTATCAGACTTACTCTGTAGTATTTATCTGGAACTAAATCATCTCGGGGTAAATCTTCTACTCCTCTTCTGCTGGTGCGGAGTTAACTGACCAAATTCTTCTCTTTCTGAAAAGTTTTTATAAAGCAAGAATGAGCTACATAATGCCCAGCAAGTTCGCCATTTTGAAAAATAATAATGTGCTTTATTTCGAAAACGTTCCCAACTGTATGGGTATATATATCTCAGATTTCAAAACATAATTCGACAATATATATGTCCGAGTTTGAATAAAACATTTATACTCGCTAAGGAGCTTTAAGAATAACATATGAGTCCTTTATAAGGTTCCCATTTCAATATATCTCAGGTTTAAAAATATATACATATTAGTATATCATTTTCGGCAAAACACTCTACGGTTAACATACTGTACAGGGAATACATTATTGCAAAACCTCTTTCCTTCCATTAGCTTAGAAGGTTTCTCATTCAAAAACATTTCCTTCTTTGAAATAATTGCAAGAGTGCACTAACACGTGCCAATCTTTATAGGAAATCTTGCAGTTCTAGATACTGCACGATGTCAATACTTTTCTTATCAAAAACTACACTATAGACAACTTGGTACTTAGGCCCAAGAAGCAGTGTTTGAGTATTTTTCCAAAGTGGAGGATGGGACTGGAAGAAAACATAAAAACCTGACAAGGATTGACGATGATCAGTCGCCACAACCAAGTCCAACAATCCGCGGGTCTTCTCTACTAGTAGAAGGATAGAAACTACATCCGTAACTACCCTTGGGTGAAAACTACATCCGTAATCACCCTCGATGAAAACTACATCCGTAATCATCCTTCGGCAACACCTGGGCCGGAATAATAATTGATGGACCGCCTGGCTCACGGCCGCTTACACATCCCGGGAATCGTTCGTCAACGATTCCCACACCTGCCAGAGTCCCCTTTTTCTTTTCTTTTCAAAAATCTTTTTGATAGAAAATTCGAGTAGTTGAAGTTCGACCTCAGTCGACCGATAATTCTTGAAAAACGTACAAGAAGCAAAACCTGACCGGGGGTTTTCGAAAATGTTTTGGGTTCGAAAGTGTTCGAGTTTGAAAACGCTAAAGGCATCTTGGATTAGTTTTGTCTTTAAAATTATGAACAATAACTAATAAATAATATTTTGAGATTTAATATAAATAATTAATAAAATAATTATTTAATTAAAATAAGCTTTTAATCCAAGATAGATATTTTTGAGTACTTTTAACAACGTAAAAATAATAAAGACTTAAGTATACGATACTTCCCGAATGACTCTTCGGGTTTTCGCGATTTAATCACGATACAACAATATACCGCTCACCGGTCAATAATATATTTGGACCGCTACGACCTGTATTGCTAGAGTCGTTGTCCGAAGAAAACACTTTCATTCTAAGTTCAAGGGTGTACAAACACATATGCATATATCTCAAACTTCAACATAACTTGTAAACCATAAGCATATAATACGTTTGGAAGCTATAAACACAACAGTGAAAATCCTTATATATAAGTTTTGAAAAGTAAACTTGCATAGATAAAATCAAGAATATAATCTTTTGAAATTAAATACTTAGGGATGGAAAACTTGCCTTGGTGAGGTTGGGGTGGTCGGCTCGCGAAGTGGAATGGAAATCTATACATAATCAATATTTGTACGTTAGTACCTTAACAACGCTACTTAATCATAAGGTTTTAAAAATCGTAAGACCAACTTAACGACTCCACTTGTGACCACTAACCCTCTCATATGACCATGTCGTCACATTATCACTTTTGTTACCCATTCGACTCAAATCTATTCCTCGAACTCGAAACTCAAGTGAATATCCTTAAAACTACTTTAAACTAATCCCCTAAGTTGTTTTTCACTTGCGCACACCTCGCTCTAACATTTTTATAAAATTGGAAAATTCGAGTTTTAATCAGATTCGTTTTGGGTAGACTTCACCACTGCATTTCCTAGCTTCTCTAATTTTTTCATGATCCCACATAAATTTTTAGGGGTTTAAACAAGGTTCGCAAGGGGGTCACTTACTGCAGTCAGGAATCCAGAAACACAATCCACTTCTCCGGCCATAACTAAAAATCTATACATCACCTAGTCATGAACCTTACATTTCCAGAAACTACATTCAATTATCTTTCCATCAATATATGGTAGGACATCAGGGGACAACATTTGTGGGTTCAAAACCGTGTTACAAGACAGGTCAATGCTCCTGGAAAATCTCAGCAAGCACATACTACTTAGATTAACCATTTTTTTTCACAATTCCACAACACAACCAACACTTAATACACTTAGTTCATGGTTCATAACACTCATGGAGATATATATATTATCCATAATCATAAAAGTCACAATCTCAACATCAAAACTCAAGATCCATGTCATCCAATACTTATACAACCAAGATTAGCTCACAAATACATGGATCTACTACCAAATATTATAAATACTAATAACCAAGAGGGTTAGGGTTTTTATACCTTCTTGATGTTCTTACAATCTCAAACAAGCTTGGTTAACCTTGGGGAAGCCTTACTCTATGCTCACCATCTTCAATCTCACCAAAGAAATCAAGAACATGGAAGTGAGTTTCCTGATTGGAAAAACACGCCCCAAAGATCAGCCAAAACGAAGACCTTGCACTCGTTTTCTGGTCGAGGCTCCTGAATGAACGTTGTAGAGCGTCTTCACAGCTTTCTAACCATATAAAGAACAAAAACTTTCATTGAGTAATGAAGTCTCTAGGCCCGTTTTACTGAGAGGGTGTTCTGCTGGGTAGAATTATTTTGTTCTTGTTTTATGTTCTAATAATGCCATACACTTGATATATATCTATTTTTGGTTGGATGCATCTCATCCTTGCTAGGTGGCAACCTCTCATTGGCTCCTCTAGATTTCTTATCCACTTAAATTGCAACCAAGTCCTTTGCTAATTGCAACCAAGTCCTTGTCTCTTGTTTCTTGCACTTAAGTCCTTTTGTTTTGTTTTCTTTTCCACCGCTTTGATTTCCTTGTCGTTTCTTGAATAAAATAAATACGTTACAACTTATACGTTGCATATTATTGCTCTAATATAGCACAATACCTCGAACGAATATTAATTCCAACATCCCTTGTTTATTTCTCTTTATCTCAGAAAAATTCTCGCGGTTTCTCAATTGTTCTCATTTCCTTTAACTCTAGGATTTTATTCTCAATTCCATTTTCCTCTCATAATATATCCTTCCTTGGACTTCTAATATTTACTATTCACAATTCATGATTCGCTCGCTTGATCGCTTAATCTCGTTGTAAAGTTTCAGCGGTTTCTAGAACGTTTGTTTCACTTCCTCAGTGGTTTTCGTTCCAAATTCTCAAATCACTTATAATAAAATTCCAAAATATTAACTCCTCAATTCCTCAAATTAAATATCTCATTTCTTGATATTACTGATATATAATTCACTGCTCGGTCAAATATTACACGAAAATAGAATTTGGAATTTCTGAATTCCGATCGCATTTACATACACTTATTTACTCCGTAGATTACTAGTATAACTTCGGAATATCCACACTACGTCTCGTACATAGGTGGCATGAAAAATTTTCTTAATCCTCAAAATCACTATTCATTGATGCACTTCATCATAATAGGAAAAGTTTTAATTCTACCAAAATTTTGGGTTCTTACAGTCTCCCCTCCTTAAAAGGATTCCGTCCCGGAATCAGTTTAGGAATCACTGGGGTTACTCCTTCTTTGTTTCACTCTTTCAACTTCCAGGTGGATTCTTCCACATCTTGATTTTCTCACAATTCCTTATTAGTTTGAAAACCTTGTTCCTCAGCACTTGTTCTTCTCTATCCATGATTTCCACGGGTTGCTCCACATAGGTCAAGTCGGGTCATAGGTCCACTTGGTCGTATTCTATCACATGCCGATAGTCGGTGTGGTAGGGTCGTAACATAGACATATGAAACACATTATGAATTTGTTGCAAGCTTGGGGCAAGGCTAACTCGCAGGCTAACTTCCCAATACGCCTCAAAATCTAAAAAAAGGTCCAATAAACCTCAGACTTAGCTTCCCTTTCTTACCAAACCGCATCAATCCTTTTCAGGGGGATACCTTTAACATCACGAAGTCTCCCACCTCATACTCCTTTGATATCTCATAAAATTTGACCATTCGAAATAATGGGTTTCGTAAAAACTAATGACTTTTACATACACTCGTCTACACTGTAAAGGCGTAATATCAATTCGAAATCTTCAATTAATAATTTGTACATATCGTGATTGCAAAAATTTCTCATCCACCCATAAAATTAATTTTCATCCAGGTTCGAATATTCATAAAAATTAGGGCTATTGCAGTCTCACCAACGCTTTAATGTTGCTTCTCAACGCATGCTCTCCTCGACCTGTATTCCTTATCGGTTGTTCTATGAATGAAAATTTCTATCCCACTACTTATACGTTACTCTTCTACCTTGTTCATAGTATCCGTGTTGAGTCCTTGTATCGTTGGGCCGTGAATACTTTGTGGTCGTGTTCTATAATCTGAGACAACGTCATTACGCACGGTATTCCTCATTTTCCTTGGCTTGATTAGCACGCATGTGTTGCCTCTCGTTGGTCGTTACCACTTGCTATGGATACTATATAGTCTTCGGTATACGTCGAACCAGTTCAGCTACTATATCCCTCGTTCATTGACTTCTTCGTAACGCAAGAAAAGCGAAACTTCTTCTTTCGTAGTACGCTTTACAAGAGACGTCCTTACGTCCGCATGGTGCCGATCGTGATAACAACATTCGTTTCATGGATAAGTTTTTATTCTCGACTGCCCCGTGAAATCTAAGGCACGACACTAATTATAAATTCGAACGTCTGGACAATTCTTCTTCCCTGTCCGTCAGCCACAGATCAAATTAGTACATACGCTCAATCTCTTAGTTAAATATACTTAGAAGCACCTTCAATATTCGTAGTTTAATCTTAAGTCTTTATCTGACGTAATCGCTGCAGAAGTTTTATACTGCACCACCATCTTTTCCGTATATAAATCGATAATCTTCTAAATGGAAAGTCTTTCGTAGGTAAATCACTTGGTTCAACAATTATAAATCAACTAGGGCCATCTCTTGGCTCGGTCTTCGGCGACCTACTTATGAAATTCATTATAATTCTATCCACGTTCAAGATTTTCTACAGGCGGAATTAATCCACTAGATCTCTATCATTCTGCTTTCGACATGTCGCGTTTGTACTTAATAGTTTGCCAATGCCATTCTTCATACCTGTCTGTCAAACATTCTCTTAATTCTCTATACATCTTTGTCCTTCCCCATAATTTAGTCATTTTCCTCTAACAGTATTCTTTATTGTATATACTCTATTTTCTTGGTCAATACTGACTGAATTCCAATTTCGAATAATCCCTTCTATAAGTATCGGCCACCACACTGGCCTTTCTTGGGTCATAACAAATTTCTCCATTATACTCCCTGCTCCCTTTCATCACCTTCTCTTTCTTATGTTTAGTTCTAATATGAAGATATACTTAAGGCACTTGTGGAAAAAAAAATCACACTTTTCTTATAAGATTAACGTCTCCGTTTTATGCGTGAATGCTATCATGACTAATCCCCGACTCACGGTTAGTATATCACATCCCGTAACCTTTATGTTGTTTAGAAGTATAGGCTATCATCCCCTTTCTACTGCATCAGCACACCTCTTAAACTCTTGAAAGGTGCATCATCGTGACTCTCAAAGTCCTCTTTTTATCATCAAGTATAGCTAACAACGAGGTTGTTGCTAATGTCTCATTTCATTCCAAAACTTTGTTCATTAATCAATAAAGGCTTCTGACTCATTAATCCACTCAAACGATACTACCATAATTTTATAACGTTTATATTAGTGTGAAATGCCAATTTTGGCACAGTACAGAGGTCGATCTTGAGTTGGTGAAACCCGCTTTTCAACCTTATCTTTGAAAAACAACTACACATTTTAACTAGTCAACAATTCCTCCATTTCCGATAAGGGTATCAGTTCTCGATGGTATATGTAAGATGTCATACGCTCGTCCTCTTTCACAACTGGTGCCAATCAGCCTGAGGCCTGCATGCTGCTGCGATTCCTAATAAACTTGATTAGGTGGTAATCTCGAAGGATCATTGGGATATATCCATGCATCCATTTGCTATTAGGGCCTTTTAAACTTTATGTCTCTCTATGTGCATCAATCCCTTTTAGCTAAGTAAAGCTTCACATTCTTGCCACGATATTTCTTCCTTTCTTGTCCATCTCACTTCCATGTTAGTTTCCTCTAAGGATATGTCTTACATCGCAATCGATTTGAATTTCTTGGATCAGGAAAAGGCTTGGTAACTCCAGAATTCATTACTATAACATCCTGACAACGGTTGGTAGGAACGTACTCCCAACCACCTCATCATTTCCTATAACTTTCCTCACACTAATATTAAAGGTCTTGTATTATGCCCCGACATGTTATTCCTACTTTAAATAATTACTCGGCATCACGCTCTGGCTGCACAATTACAACATTTGGTTTTTGATCTCATATTGGTGCAACGGTTCACAATTGTACCTCCCGTTCACCTATGAGTAATGACTTTTGAAAGGAATGGTTTCAAAATAACAAGGTCCAATAGATAATTTCAGTAAAAATTCCACATTGGATGTTCCAAGAATGTTGATGGTTCCAAATACTAGGAGTCTCAATTTTCGGAGATGTAAGGATGGACAGAAAGAATACAACAAGGTTTATTCCTTCATGTCCTGATAATTTTGTAATGTGATATCATAGAGAATGTTGCACGAGGGCAATGATTGTTGGATACAAAAGTCATAAAGGCGGTCTTTATACGATTCTTACATCTGGTGAATACTTTTCCTCTTGAAAAATAGAGGATCTGAAAAGTCCCATTGATAAAGGTCAACCGATCGAAAGCAATTCTACTCTATGACAATAAAAATGAAGCAGTTTATCATTCAAGTAATCTATGGTTTCAAATAAATCTTCATTATATGAATGAAAGAACAGAATATTCAAGTGACATAAAGTCTGATACGAAGATGGGTAGAATTCAAGTTGAGTGGGCGACCTCACTAGGTCTCAATCAAGTTATTCGTCAAAACTTTCATTATCATACTTTACCACATGCAAAATGCATTGAGGAATTGCTGAATGAATTAAATTGGGAGTTGGACCAGTGAAACAATAACTAGTCCTTTTCAAGAAACACTAGCAACTAGCTAGACAAAATTTGCTAGTTCACTTGTTTGAGACATCACCACTAGCTAGGAAAATTAGCTAGGTGTTCTTCACAACATTACAATTTTGACTAGTTAGAACAATCCACTAGTCATTCATATTGACATATCGACTAACCAGTTTCAATTGGCTAGAACAGAATTTCAACATCGTAGCCACTGAAGAAACTTTAGGCTACTCGGACAACGAATGGAAATAAGAAGTTATTAAGTTTGAAAAAGAAAACTATAAAATCTGAAGAGAATGTTCTAGGTATCGGAACAATCGATAACCTCCCATCAAATATTACCTACCAGTGAAACGGTCCACCCAAGGGTGCCTCCGTACACATGCTTTATCAGATCCTACAGTAGAATTAAATTCAGAATACCAATATCAAAATGATATCCTTACTATGATTTCAATGTACGATGTACAATCTCATCTTGAATAGAAGAACAGAATTCATGAAGGATGTCTGGATGTTAGATCATCCCTGTTCTCAACAAGTTGATAAATATTTATGGGCTCGACTGAAGAGTGCAAGTATGAAAGAAGTAGTCAAATATCAATATTCGTTTAGGAATATTCATTGATTAATTAAGGAAACAATTGTTGAACATTCCTTGGATAATTGAAAGGAAGTGTAAATAGTCCTGAGCAGAACGAAATAATTATAAACTTCAAATAGAATACTCGGGGATCAAATAAGATACTTTGGATGAGTCCCGGTTTAGAGAAAGTATATCACTGGTGGTTATTCCACAAGTTTGAAGTAGAAAGCTAGAAGGATTACCTGATATAAACTAATCGAGGTAACATGGTTAGTGAACAGTTTAAAATGAAGTAGTGCACCAGCCGGTAGTTACCAAAATAAGTTAATAACCATTCGTGCATCTCACTATCACCACTATGAGGGTAACTCCATCTCTTCGTCTTCGTAATTCAAGACACCAACTAGTGCGTCTCTCAATCATCATCTTAAAGTCATTTATCGAGTTAGGGTTTCACAATATATCTGTCATTCCCGTGCTTTATCTTGAAGGCCAAGCTTCACATCATTCCGGGGACACCTGCTAAGTCCATAGGGTCCTACTTCATGCCTTCCGACATGAATCACAAGTGGCCAGTTCCCCCTGGGAACAGATCAAAGAGATCTCTCAGGGATCTCAATGCAGTCCATAGGTTCAGTGGCAGTGTGTGTGCACGTGAACATACGTTACCAGCAATATATAGGTTTACAAGTATATATGCGTAGTCTCTGCTAAAATTTCTATCAAAGAATTCCAGTATAGACTCACTGGTCTCTTCCTTTGGTAGACTCTGAGATCACTGTATCGCTCGTTGCAACCATATTCAACTTCACTAGAGTCGCTTTGTTAATTCTGCTTGTTTGTTCTCTAAGTTGAACTACCATGCTCTAGCATCCGAATCATGCGTGGGATTATCTAGCACGCTCGTCTTATGATAACATTCTCGTATAACACATGTAAAATTCGCCATCAAGGGTAATGGAATCCACAACAACATAGTGACCGACCTTCAGGGAAACCCGTTACTTATCGAAAATCGGATCTTATAACCAAAGTAAAAGACTTTCATTAATCCAAGTACTAAGTACTCCTAATTATGTAGGGAAGTCCAAACTTCTTGATTCTTAAAATGCCGCCTCCTAAACTGTGGAGGAATATGGGCCATAAAATTTATGCCAGCCTAGTCATCCAATCATATTGGCAATATCGCCTCTACCTCAGTTGCTCTCGAGATTTTGCTCTGCTTCCTATATCATTACCTATGATAGGTCATGTACGACTCTCAAATCTCTATTCATCATTCTGTAGGTCTCTAGGGATTCCATCGACCCTAGTATAATACCTTCAATAACACTCCAGTCCATTCTACTCACCGGTACCTCCTCCGGTAGTCCAATCATAAGTTTACTACGATCTCTTATGTCATTCCCCTACTTAGACTTAACTCTCAACACTCTCGTTTCTGAGTACTGTAACTTATCGCTATGATACCATTTCTGTGACGCCCCCAAATCCGAGGTCAGAGATTCAGGTCGTCACATCACCATCCAACCATATCCTACCTGTATTAACTTTACAACTCAACAATACATCAATCCAGACCTCAATCTTACGTACATACAAGTTAGAGCCTCGGAAACGATAATCAAAAGTAACACTAAATATTACAATTCATCTGTACAATCCGGAATCTTACGCACTTCCACTTATACAACTACACTTGAAGACGAGTCTTACTATTACAGTTGAAAACCTATCAGACTTACTCTGTAGTATTTATCTGGAACTAAATCATCTCGGGGTAAATCTTCTACTCCTCTTCTGCTGGTGCGGAGTTAACTGACCAAATTCTTCTCTTTCTGAAAAGTTTTTATAAAGCAAGAATGAGCTACATAATGCCCAGCAAGTTCGCCATTTTGAAAAATAATAATGTGCTTTATTTCGAAAACGTTCCCAACTGTATGGGTATATATATCTCAGATTTCAAAACATAATTCGACAATATATATGTCCGAGTTTGAATAAAACATTTATACTCGCTAAGGAGCTTTAAGAATAACATATGAGTCCTTTATAAGGTTCCCATTTCAATATATCTCAGGTTTAAAAATATATACATATTAGTATATCATTTTCGGCAAAACACTCTACTGTTACATACTGTACAGGGAATACATTATTGCAAAACCTCTTTCCTTCCATTAGCTTAGAAGGTTTCTCATTCAAAAACATTTCCTTCTTTGAAATAATTGCAAGAGTGCACTAACACGTGCCAATCTTTATAGGAAATCTTGCAGTTCTAGATACTGCACGATGTCAATACTTTTCTTATCAAAAACTACACTATAGACAACTTGGTACTTAGGCCCAAGAAGCAGTGTTTGAGTATTTTTCCAAAGTGGGGGATGGGACTGGAAGAAAACATAAAAACCTGACAAGGATTGACGATGATCAGTCGCCACAACCAAGTCCAACAATCCGCGGGTCTTCTCTACTAGTAGAAGGATAGAAACTACATCCGTAACTACCCTTGGGTGAAAACTACATCCGTAATCACCCTCGATGAAAACTACATCCGTAATCATCCTTCGGCAACACCTGGGCCGGAATAATAATTGATGGACCGCCTGGCTCACGGCCGCTTACACATCCCGGGAATCGTTCGTCAACGATTCCCACACCTGCCAGAGTCCCCTTTTTCTTTTCTTTTCAAAAATCATTTTGATAGAAAATTCGAGTAGTTGAAGTTCGACCTCAGTCGACCGATAATTCTTGAAAAACGTACAAGAACCAAAACCTGACCGGGGGTTTTCGAAAATGTTTTGGGTTCGAAAGTGTTCGAGTTTGAAAACGCTAAAGGCATCTTGGATTAGTTTTGTCTTTAAAATTATGAACAATAACTAATAAATAATATTTTGAGATTTAATATAAATAATTAATAAAATAATTATTTAATTAAAATAAGCTTTTAATCCAAGATAGATATTTTTGAGTACTTTTAACAACGTAAAAATAATAAAGACTTAAGTATACGATACTTCCCGAATGACTCTTCGGGTTTTCGCGATTTAATCACGATACAACAATATACCGCTCACCGGTCAATAATATATTTGGACCGCTACGACCTGTATTGCTAGAGTCGTTGTCCGAAGAAAACACTTTCATTCTAAGTTCAAGGGTGTACAAACACATATGCATATATCTCAAACTTCAACATAACTTGTAAACCATAAGCATATAATACGTTTGGAAGCTATAAACACAACAGTGAAAATCCTTATATATAAGTTTTGAAAAGTAAACTTGCATAGATAAAATCAAGAATATAATCTTTTGAAATTAAATACTTAGGGATGGAAAACTTGCCTTGGTGAGGTTGGGGTGGTCGGCTCGCGAAGTGGAATGGAAATCTATACATAATCAATATTTGTACGTTAGTACCTTAACAACGCTACTTAATCATAAGGTTTTAAAAATCGTAAGACCAACTTAACGACTCCACTTGTGACCACTAACCCTCTCATATGACCATGTCGTCACATTATCACTTTTGTTACCCATTCGACTCAAATCTATTCCTCGAACTCGAAACTCAAGTGAATATCCTTAAAACTACTTTAAACTAATCCCCTAAGTTGTTTTTCACTTGCGCACACCTCGCTCTAACATTTTTATAAAATTGGAAAATTCGAGTTTTAATCAGATTCGTTTTGGGTAGACTTCACCACTGCATTTCCTAGCTTCTCTAATTTTTTCATGATCCCACATAAATTTTTAGGGGTTTAAACAAGGTTCGCAAGGGGGTCACTTACTGCAGTCAGGAATCCAGAAACACAATCCACTTCTCCGGCCATAACTAAATATCTATACATCACCTAGTCATGAACCTTACATTTCCAGAAACTACATTCAATTATCTTTCCATCAATATATGGTAGGACATCAGGGGACAACATTTGTGGGTTCAAAACCGTGTTACAAGACAGGTCAATGCTCCTGGAAAATCTCAGCAAGCACATACTACTTAGATTAACCATTTTTTTTCACAATTCCACAACACAACCAACACTTAATACACTTAGTTCATGGTTCATAACACTCATGGAGATATATATATTATCCATAATCATAAAAGTCACAATCTCAACATCAAAACTCAAGATCCATGTCATCCAATACTTATACAACCAAGATTAGCTCACAAATACATAGATCTACTACCAAATATTATAAATACTAATAACCAAGAGGGTTAGGGTTTTTATACCTTCTTGATGTTCTTACAATCTCAAACAAGCTTGGTTAACCTTGGGGAAGCCTTACTCTATGCTCACCATCTTCAATCTCACCAAAGAAATCAAGAACATGGAAGTGAGTTTCCTGATTGGAAAAACACGCCCCAAAGATCAGCCAAAACGAAGACCTTGCACTCGTTTTCTGGTCGAGGCTCCTGAATGAACGTTGTAGAGCGTCTTCACAGCTTTCTAACCATATAAAGAACAAAAACTTTCATTGAGTAATGAAGTCTCTAGGCCCGTTTTACTGAGAGGGTGTTCTGCTGGGTAGAATTATTTTGTTCTTGTTTTATGTTCTAATAATGCCATACACTTGATATATATCTATTTTTGGTTGGATGCATCTCATCCTTGCTAGGTGGCAACCTCTCATTGGCTCCTCTAGATTTCTTATCCACTTAAATTGCAACCAAGTCCTTTGCTAATTGCAACCAAGTCCTTGTCTCTTGTTTCTTGCACTTAAGTCCTTTTGTTTTGTTTTCTTTTCCACCGCTTTGATTTCCTTGTCGTTTCTTGAATAAAATAAATACGTTACAACTTATACGTTGCATATTATTGCTCTAATATAGCACAATACCTCGAACGAATATTAATTCCAACATCCCTTGTTTATTTCTCTTTATCTCAGAAAAATTCTCGCGGTTTCTCAATTGTTCTCATTTCCTTTAACTCTAGGATTTTATTCTCAATTCCATTTTCCTCTCATAATATATCCTTCCTTGGACTTCTAATATTTACTATTCACAATTCATGATTCGCTCGCTTGATCGCTTAATCTCGTTGTAAAGTTTCAGCGGTTTCTAGAACGTTTGTTTCACTTCCTCAGTGGTTTTCGTTCCAAATTCTCAAATCACTTATAATAAAATTCCAAAATATTAACTCCTCAATTCCTCAAATTAAATATCTCATTTCTTGATATTACTGATATATAATTCACTGCTCGGTCAAATATTACACGAAAATAGAATTTGGAATTTCTGAATTCCGATCGCATTTACATACACTTATTTACTCCGTAGATTACTAGTATAACTTCGGAATATCCACACTACGTCTCGTACATAGGTGGCATGAAAAATTTTCTTAATCCTCAAAATCACTATTCATTGATGCACTTCATCATAATAGGAAAAGTTTTAATTCTACCAAAATTTTGGGTTCTTACAGTCTCCCCTCCTTAAAAGGATTCCGTCCCGGAATCAGTTTAGGAATCACTGGGGTTACTCCTTCTTTGTTTCACTCTTTCAACTTCCAGGTGGATTCTTCCACATCTTGATTTTCTCACAATTCCTTATTAGTTTGAAAACCTTGTTCCTCAGCACTTGTTCTTCTCTATCCATGATTTCCACGGGTTGCTCCACATAGGTCAAGTCGGGTCATAGGTCCACTTGGTCGTATTCTATCACATGCCGATAGTCGGTGTGGTAGGGTCGTAACATAGACATATGAAACACATTATGAATTTGTTGCAAGCTTGGGGCAAGGCTAACTCGCAGGCTAACTTCCCAATACGCCTCAAAATCTAAAAAAAGGTCCAATAAACCTCAGACTTAGCTTCCCTTTCTTACCAAACCGCATCAATCCTTTTCAGGGGGATACCTTTAACATCACGAAGTCTCCCACCTCATACTCCTTTGATATCTCATAAAATTTGACCATTCGAAATAATGGGTTTCGTAAAAACTAATGACTTTTACATACACTCGTCTACACTGTAAAGGCGTAATATCAATTCGAAATCTTCAATTAATAATTTGTACATATCGTGATTGCAAAAATTTCTCATCCACCCATAAAATTAATTTTCATCCAGGTTCGAATATTCATAAAAATTAGGGCTATTGCAGTCTCACCAACGCTTTAATGTTGCTTCTCAACGCATGCTCTCCTCGACCTGTATTCCTTATCGGTTGTTCTATGAATGAAAATTTCTATCCCACTACTTATACGTTACTCTTCTACCTTGTTCATAGTATCCGTGTTGAGTCCTTGTATCGTTGGGCCGTGAATACTTTGTGGTCGTGTTCTATAATCTGAGACAACGTCATTACGCACGGTATTCCTCATTTTCCTTGGCTTGATTAGCACGCATGTGTTGCCTCTCGTTGGTCGTTACCACTTGCTATGGATACTATATAGTCTTCGGTATACGTCGAACCAGTTCAGCTACTATATCCCTCGTTCATTGACTTCTTCGTAACGCAAGAAAAGCGAAACTTCTTCTTTCGTAGTACGCTTTACAAGAGACGTCCTTACGTCCGCATGGTGCCGATCGTGATAACAACATTCGTTTCATGGATAAGTTTTTATTCTCGACTGCCCCGTGAAATCTAAGGCACGACACTAATTATAAATTCGAACGTCTGGACAATTCTTCTTCCCTGTCCGTCAGCCACAGATCAAATTAGTACATACGCTCAATCTCTTAGTTAAATATACTTAGAAGCACCTTCAATATTCGTAGTTTAATCTTAAGTCTTTATCTGACGTAATCGCTGCAGAAGTTTTATACTGCACCACCATCTTTTCCGTATATAAATCGATAATCTTCTAAATGGAAAGTCTTTCGTAGGTAAATCACTTGGTTCAACAATTATAAATCAACTAGGGCCATCTCTTGGCTCGGTCTTCGGCGACCTACTTATGAAATTCATTATAATTCTATCCACGTTCAAGATTTTCTACAGGCGGAATTAATCCACTAGATCTCTATCATTCTGCTTTCGACATGTCGCGTTTGTACTTAATAGTTTGCCAATGCCATTCTTCATACCTGTCTGTCAAACATTCTCTTAATTCTCTATACATCTTTGTCCTTCCCCATAATTTAGTCATTTTCCTCTAACAGTATTCTTTATTGTATATACTCTATTTTCTTGGTCAATACTGACTGAATTCCAATTTCGAATAATCCCTTCTATAAGTATCGGCCACCACACTGGCCTTTCTTGGGTCATAACAAATTTCTCCATTATACTCCCTGCTCCCTTTCATCACCTTCTCTTTCTTATGTTTAGTTCTAATATGAAGATATACTTAAGGCACTTGTGGAAAAAAAAAATCACACTTTTCTTATAAGATTAACGTCTCCGTTTTATGCGTGAATGCTATCATGACTAATCCCCGACTCACGGTTAGTATATCACATCCCGTAACCTTTATGTTGTTTAGAAGTATAGGCTATCATCCCCTTTCTACTGCATCAGCACACCTCTTAAACTCTTGAAAGATGCATCATCGTGACTCTCAAAGTCCTCTTTTTATCATCAAGTATAGCTAACAACGAGGTTGTTGCTAATGTCTCATTTCATTCCAAAACTTTGTTCATTAATCAATAAAGGCTTCTGACTCATTAATCCACTCAAACGATACTACCATAATTTTATAACGTTTATATTAGTGTGAAATGCCAATTTTGGCACAGTACAGAGGTCGATCTTGAGTTGGTGAAACCCGCTTTTCAACCTTATCTTTGAAAAACAACTACACATTTTAACTAGTCAACAATTCCTCCATTTCCGATAAGGGTATCAGTTCTCGATGGTATATGTAAGATGTCATACGCTCGTCCTCTTTCACAACTGGTGCCAATCAGCCTGAGGCCTGCATGCTGCTGCGATTCCTAATAAACTTGATTAGGTGGTAATCTCGAAGGATCATTGGGATATATCCATGCATCCATTTGCTATTAGGGCCTTTTAAACTTTATGTCTCTCTATGTGCATCAATCCCTTTTAGCTAAGTAAAGCTTCACATTCTTGCCACGATATTTCTTCCTTTCTTGTCCATCTCACTTCCATGTTAGTTTCCTCTAAGGATATGTCTTACATCGCAATCGATTTGAATTTCTTGGATCAGGAAAAGGCTTGGTAACTCCAGAATTCATTACTATAACATCCTGACAACGGTTGGTAGGAACGTACTCCCAACCACCTCATCATTTCCTATAACTTTCCTCACACTAATATTAAAGGTCTTGTATTATGCCCCGACATGTTATTCCTACTTTAAATAATTACTCGGCATCACGCTCTGGCTGCACAATTACAACATTTGGTTTTTGATCTCATATTGGTGCAACGGTTCACAATTGTACCTCCCGTTCACCTATGAGTAATGACTTTTGAAAGGAATGGTTTCAAAATAACAAGGTCCAATAGATAATTTCAGTAAAAATTCCACATTGGATGTTCCAAGAATGTTGATGGTTCCAAATACTAGGAGTCTCAATTTTCGGAGATGTAAGGATGGACAGAAAGAATACAACAAGGTTTATTCCTTCATGTCCTGATAATTTTGTAATGTGATATCATAGAGAATGTTGCACGAGGGCAATGATTGTTGGATACAAAAGTCATAAAGGCGGTCTTTATACGATTCTTACATCTGGTGAATACTTTTCCTCTTGAAAAATAGAGGATCTGAAAAGTCCCATTGATAAAGGTCAACCGATCGAAAGCAATTCTACTCTATGACAATAAAAATGAAGCAGTTTATCATTCAAGTAATCTATGGTTTCAAATAAATCTTCATTATATGAATGAAAGAACAGAATATTCAAGTGACATAAAGTCTGATACGAAGATGGGTAGAATTCAAGTTGAGTGGGCGACCTCACTAGGTCTCAATCAAGTTATTCGTCAAAACTTTCATTATCATACTTTACCACATGCAAAATGCATTGAGGAATTGCTGAATGAATTAAATTGGGAGTTGGACCAGTGAAACAATAACTAGTCCTTTTCAAGAAACACTAGCAACTAGCTAGACAAAATTTGCTAGTTCACTTGTTTGAGACATCACCACTAGCTAGGAAAATTAGCTAGGTGTTCTTCACAACATTACAATTTTGACTAGTTAGAACAATCCACTAGTCATTCATATTGACATATCGACTAACCAGTTTCAATTGGCTAGAACAGAATTTCAACATCGTAGCCACTGAAGAAACTTTAGGCTACTCGGACAACGAATGGAAATAAGAAGTTATTAAGTTTGAAAAAGAAAACTATAAAATCTGAAGAGAATGTTCTAGGTATCGGAACAATCGATAACCTCCCATCAAATATTACCTACCAGTGAAACGGTCCACCCAAGGGTGCCTCCGTACACATGCTTTATCAGATCCTACAGTAGAATTAAATTCAGAATACCAATATCAAAATGATATCCTTACTATGATTTCAATGTACGATGTACAATCTCATCTTGAATAGAAGAACAGAATTCATGAAGGATGTCTGGATGTTAGATCATCCCTGTTCTCAACAAGTTGATAAATATTTATGGGCTCGACTGAAGAGTGCAAGTATGAAAGAAGTAGTCAAATATCAATATTCGTTTAGGAATATTCATTGATTAATTAAGGAAACAATTGTTGAACATTCCTTGGATAATTGAAAGGAAGTGTAAATAGTCCTGAGCAGAACGAAATAATTATAAACTTCAAATAGAATACTCGGGGATCAAATAAGATACTTTGGATGAGTCCCGGTTTAGAGAAAGTATATCACTGGTGGTTATTCCACAAGTTTGAAGTAGAAAGCTAGAAGGATTACCTGATATAAACTAATCGAGGTAACATGGTTAGTGAACAGTTTAAAATGAAGTAGTGCACCAGCCGGTAGTTACCAAAATAAGTTAATAACCATTCGTGCATCTCACTATCACCACTATGAGGGTAACTCCATCTCTTCGTCTTCGTAATTCAAGACACCAACTAGTGCGTCTCTCAATCATCATCTTAAAGTCATTTATCGAGTTAGGGTTTCACAATATATCTGTCATTCCCGTGCTTTATCTTGAAGGCCAAGCTTCACATCATTCCGGGGACACCTGCTAAGTCCATAGGGTCCTACTTCATGCCTTCCGACATGAATCACAAGTGGCCAGTTCCCCCTGGGAACAGATCAAAGAGATCTCTCAGGGATCTCAATGCAGTCCATAGGTTCAGTGGCAGTGTGTGTGCACGTGAACATACGTTACCAGCAATATATAGGTTTACAAGTATATATGCGTAGTCTCTGCTAAAATTTCTATCAAAGAATTCCAGTATAGACTCACTGGTCTCTTCCTTTGGTAGACTCTGAGATCACTGTATCGCTCGTTGCAACCATATTCAACTTCACTAGAGTCGCTTTGTTAATTCTGCTTGTTTGTTCTCTAAGTTGAACTACCATGCTCTAGCATCCGAATCATGCGTGGGATTATCTAGCACGCTCGTCTTATGATAACATTCTCGTATAACACATGTAAAATTCGCCATCAAGGGTAATGGAATCCACAACAACATAGTGACCGACCTTCAGGGAAACCCGTTACTTATCGAAAATCGGATCTTATAACCAAAGTAAAAGACTTTCATTAATCCAAGTACTAAGTACTCCTAATTATGTAGGGAAGTCCAAACTTCTTGATTCTTAAAATGCCGCCTCCTAAACTGTGGAGGAATATGGGCCATAAAATTTATGCCAGCCTAGTCATCCGATCATATTGGCAATATCGCCTCTACCTCAGTTGCTCTCGAGATTTTGCTCTGCTTCCTATATCATTACCTATGATAGGTCATGTACGACTCTCAAATCTCTATTCATCATTCTGTAGGTCTCTAGGGATTCCATCGACCCTAGTATAATACCTTCAATAACACTCCAGTCCATTCTACTCACCGGTACCTCCTCCGGTAGTCCAATCATAAGTTTACTACGATCTCTTATGTCATTCCCCTACTTAGACTTAACTCTCAACACTCTCGTTTCTGAGTACTGTAACTTATCGCTCTGATACCATTTCTGTGACGCCCCCAAATCCGAGGTCAGAGATTCAGGTCGTCACATCACCATCCAACCATATCCTACCTGTATTAACTTTACAACTCAACAATACATCAATCCAGACCTCAATCTTACGTACATACAAGTTAGAGCCTCGGAAACGATAATCAAAAGTAACACTAAATATTACAATTCATCTGTACAATCCGGAATCTTACGCACTTCCACTTATACAACTACACTTGAAGACGAGTCTTACTATTACAGTTGAAAACCTATCAGACTTACTCTGTAGTATTTATCTGGAACTAAATCATCTCGGGGTAAATCTTCTACTCCTCTTCTGCTGGTGCGGAGTTAACTGACCAAATTCTTCTCTTTCTGAAAAGTTTTTATAAAGCAAGAATGAGCTACATAATGCCCAGCAAGTTCGCCATTTTGAAAAATAATAATGTGCTTTATTTCGAAAACGTTCCCAACTGTATGGGTATATATATCTCAGATTTCAAAACATAATTCGACAATATATATGTCCGAGTTTGAATAAAACATTTATACTCGCTAAGGAGCTTTAAGAATAACATATGAGTCCTTTATAAGGTTCCCATTTCAATATATCTCAGGTTTAAAAATATATACATATTAGTATATCATTTTCGGCAAAACACTCTACGGTTACATACTGTACAGGGAATACATTATTGCAAAACCTCTTTCCTTCCATTAGCTTAGAAGGTTTCTCATTCAAAAACATTTCCTTCTTTGAAATAATTGCAAGAGTGCACTAACACGTGCCAATCTTTATAGGAAATCTTGCAGTTCTAGATACTGCACGATGTCAATACTTTTCTTATCAAAAACTACACTATAGACAACTTGGTACTTAGGCCCAAGAAGCAGTGTTTGAGTATTTTTCCAAAGTGGGGGATGGGACTGGAAGAAAACATAAAAACCTGACAAGGATTGACGATGATCAGTCGCCACAACCAAGTCCAACAATCCGCGGGTCTTCTCTACTAGTAGAAGGATAGAAACTACATCCGTAACTACCCTTGGGTGAAAACTACATCCGTAATCACCCTCGATGAAAACTACATCCGTAATCATCCTTCGGCAACACCTGGGCCGGAATAATAATTGATGGACCGCCTGGCTCACGGCCGCTTACACATCCCGGGAATCGTTCGTTAACGATTCCCACACCTGCCAGAGTCCCCTTTTTCTTTTCTTTTCAAAAATCATTTTGATAGAAAATTCGAGTAGTTGAAGTTCGACCTCAGTCGACCGATAATTCTTGAAAAACGTACAAGAACCAAAACCTGACCGGGGGTTTTCGAAAATGTTTTGGGTTCGAAAGTGTTCGAGTTTGAAAACGCTAAAGGCATCTTGGATTAGTTTTGTCTTTAAAATTATGAACAATAACTAATAAATAATATTTTGAGATTTAATATAAATAATTAATAAAATAATTATTTAATTAAAATAAGCTTTTAATCCAAGATAGATATTTTTGAGTACTTTTAACAACGTAAAAATAATAAAGACTTAAGTATACGATACTTCCCGAATGACTCTTCGGGTTTTCGCGATTTAATCACGATACAACAATATACCGCTCACCGGTCAATAATATATTTGGACCGCTACGACCTGTATTGCTAGAGTCGTTGTCCGAAGAAAACACTTTCATTCTAAGTTCAAGGGTGTACAAACACATATGCATATATCTCAAACTTCAACATAACTTGTAAAGCATAAGCATATAATACGTTTGGAAGCTATAAACACAACAGTGAAAATCCTTATATATAAGTTTTGAAAAGTAAACTTGCATAGATAAAATCAAGAATATAATCTTTTGAAATTAAATACTTAGGGATGGAAAACTTGCCTTGGTGAGGTTGGGGTGGTCGGCTCGCGAAGTGGAATGGAAATCTATACATAATCAATATTTGTACGTTAGTACCTTAACAACGCTACTTAATCATAAGGTTTTAAAAATCGTAAGACCAACTTAACGACTCCACTTGTAACCACTAACCCTCTCATATGACCATGTCGTCACATTATCACTTTTGTTACCCATTCGACTCAAATCTATTCCTCGAACTCGAAACTCAAGTGAATATCCTTAAAACTACTTTAAACTAATCCCCTAAGTTGTTTTTCACTTGCGCACACCTCGCTCTAACATTTTTATAAAATTGGAAAATTCGAGTTTTAATCAGATTCGTTTTGGGTAGACTTCACCACTGCATTTCCTAGCTTCTCTAATTTTTTCATGATCCCACATAAATTTTTAGGGGTTTAAACAAGGTTCACAAGGGGGTCACTTACTGCAGTCAGGAATCCAGAAACACAATCCACTTCTCCGGCCATAACTAAAAATCTATACATCACCTAGTCATGAACCTTACATTTCCAGAAACTACATTCAATTATCTTTCCATCAATATATGGTAGGACATCAGAGGACAACATTTGTGGGTTCAAAACCGTGTTACAAGACAGGTCAATGCTCCTGGAAAATCTCAGCAAGCACATACTACTTAGATTAACCATTTTTTTCACAATTCCACAACACAACCAACACTTAATACACTTAGTTCATGGTTCATAACACTCATGGAGATATATATATTATCCATAATCATAAAAGTCACAATCTCAACATCAAAACTCAAGATCCATGTCATCCAATACTTATACAACCAAGATTAGCTCACAAATACATGGATCTACTACCAAATATTATAAATACTAATAACCAAGAGGGTTAGGGTTTTTATACCTTCTTGATGTTCTTACAATCTCAAACAAGCTTGGTTAACCTTGGGGAAGCCTTACTCTATGCTCACCATCTTCAATCTCACCAAAGAAATCAAGAACATGGAAGTGAGTTTCCTGATTGGAAAAACACGCCCCAAAGATCAGCCAAAACGAAGCCCTTGCACTCGTTTTCTGGTCGAGGCTCCTGAATGAACGTTGTAGAGCGTCTTCACAGCTTTCTAACCATATAAAGAACAAAAACTTTCATTGAGTAATGAAGTCTCTAGGCCCGTTTTACTGAGAGGGTGTTCTGCTGGGTAGAATTATTTTGTTCTTGTTTTATGTTCTAATAATGCCATACACTTGATATATATCTATTTTTGGTTGGATGCATCTCATCCTTGCTAGGTGGCAACCTCTCATTGGCTCCTCTAGATTTCTTATCCACTTAAATTGCAACCAAGTCCTTTGCTAATTGCAACCAAGTCCTTGTCTCTTGTTTCTTGCACTTAAGTCCTTTTGTTTTGTTTTCTTTTCCACCGCTTTGATTTCCTTGTCGTTTCTTGAATAAAATAAATACGTTACAACTTATACGTTGCATATTATTGCTCTAATATAGCACAATACCTCGAACGAATATTAATTCCAACATCCCTTGTTTATTTCTCTTTATCTCAGAAAAATTCTCGCGGTTTCTCAATTGTTCTCATTTCCTTTAACTCTAGGATTTTATTCTCAATTCCATTTTCCTCTCATAATATATCCTTCCTTGGACTTCTAATATTTACTATTCACAATTCATGATTCGCTCGCTTGATCGCTTAATCTCGTTGTAAAGTTTCAGCGGTTTCTAGAACGTTTGTTTCACTTCCTCAGTGGTTTTCGTTCCAAATTCTCAAATCACTTATAATAAAATTCCAAAATATTAACTCCTCAATTCCTCAAATTAAATATCTCATTTCTTGATATTACTGATATATAATTCACTGCTCGGTCAAATATTACACGAAAATAGAATTTGGAATTTCTGAATTCCGATCGCATTTACATACACTTATTTACTCCGTAGATTACTAGTATAACTTCGGAATATCCACACTACGTCTCGTACATAGGTGGCATGAAAAATTTTCTTAATCCTCAAAATCACTATTCATTGATGCACTTCATCATAATAGGAAAAGTTTTAATTCTACCAAAATTTTGGGTTCTTACAGTCTCCCCTCCTTAAAAGGATTCCGTCCCGGAATCAGTTTAGGAATCACTGGGGTTACTCCTTCTTTGTTTCACTCTTTCAACTTCCAGGTGGATTCTTCCACATCTTGATTTTCTCACAATTCCTTATTAGTTTGAAAACCTTGTTCCTCAGCACTTGTTCTTCTCTATCCATGATTTCCACGGGTTGCTCCACATAGGTCAAGTCGGGTCATACGTCCACTTGGTCGTATTCTATCACATGCCGATAGTCGGTGTGGTAGGGTCGTAACATAGACATATGAAACACATTATGAATTTGTTGCAAGCTTGGGGCAAGGCTAACTCGCAGGCTAACTTCCCAATACGCCTCAAAATCTAAAAAAAGGTCCAATAAACCTCAGACTTAGCTTCCCTTTCTTACCAAACCGCATCAATCCTTTTCAGGGGGATACCTTTAACATCACGAAGTCTCCCACCTCATACTCCTTTGATATCTCATAAAATTTGACCATTCGAAATAATGGGTTTCGTAAAAACTAATGACTTTTACATACACTCGTCTGCACTGTAAAGGCGTAATATCAATTCGAAATCTTCATTTAATAATTTGTACATATCGTGATTGCAAAAATTTCTCATCCACCCATAAAATTAATTTTCATCCAGGTTCGAATATTCATAAAAATTAGGGCTATTGCAGTCTCACCAACGCTTTAATGTTGCTTCTCAACGCATGCTCTCCTCGACCTGTATTCCTTATCGGTTGTTCTATGAATGAAAATTTCTATCCCACTACTTATACGTTACTCTTCTACCTTGTTCATAGTATCCGTGTTGAGTCCTTGTATCGTTGGGCCGTGAATACTTTGTGGTCGTGTTCTATAATCTGAGACAACGTCATTACGCACGGTATTCCTCATTTTCCTTGGCTTGATTAGCACGCATGTGTTGCCTCTCGTTGGTCGTTACCACTTGCTATGGATACTATATAGTCTTCGGTATACGTCGAACCAGTTCAGCTACTATATCCCTCGTTCATTGACTTCTTCGTAACGCAAGAAAAGCGAAACTTCATCTTTCGTAGTACGCTTTACAAGAGACGTCCTTACGTCCGCATGGTGCCGATCGTGATAACAACATTCGTTTCATGGATAAGTTTTTATTCTCGACTGCCCCGTGAAATCTAAGGCACGACACTAATTATAAATTCGAACGTCTGGACAATTCTTCTTCCCTGTCCGTCAGCCACAGATCAAATTAGTACATACGCTCAATATCTTCGTTAAATATACTTAGAAGCACCTTCAATATTCGTAGTTTAATCTTAAGTCTTTATCTGACGTAATCGCTGCAGAAGTTTTATACTGCACCACCATCTTTTCCGTATATAAATCGATAATCTTCTAAATGGAAAGTCTTTCGTAGGTAAATCACTTGGTTCAACAATTATAAATCAACTAGGGCCATCTCTTGGCTCGGTCTTCGGCGACCTACTTATGAAATTCATTATAATTCTATCCACGTTCAAGATTTTCTACAGGCGGAATTAATCCACTAGATCTCTATCATTCTGCTTTCGACATGTCGCGTTTGTACTTAATAGTTTGCCAATGCCATTCTTCATACCTGTCTGTCAAACATTCTCTTAATTCTCTATACATCTTTGTCCTTCCCCATAATTTAGTCATTTTCCTCTAACAGTATTCTTTATTGTATATACTCTATTTTCTTGGTCAATACTGACTGAATTCCAATTTCGAATAATCCCTTCTATAAGTATCGGCCACCACACTGGCCTTTCTTGGGTCATAACAAATTTCTCCATTATACTCCCTGCTCCCTTTCATCACCTTCTCTTTCTTATGTTTAGTTCTAATATGAAGATATACTTAAGGCACTTGTGGAAAAAAAATTCACACTTTTCTTATAAGATTAACGTCTCCGTTTTATGCGTGAATGCTATCATGACTAATCCCCGACTCACGGTTAGTATATCACATCCCGTAACCTTTATGTTGTTTAGAAGTATAGGCTATCATCCCCTTTCTACTGCATCAGCACACCTCTTAAACTCTTGAAAGATGCATCATCGTGACTCTCAAAGTCCTCTTTTTATCATCAAGTATAGCTAACAACGAGGTTGTTGCTAATGTCTCATTTCATTCCAAAACTTTGTTCATTAATCAATAAAGGCTTCTGACTCATTAATCCACTCAAACGATACTACCATAATTTTATAACGTTTATATTAGTGTGAAATGCCAATTTTGGCACAGTACAGAGGTCGATCTTGAGTTGGTGAAACCCGCTTTTCAACCTTATCTTTGAAAAACAACTACACATTTTAACTAGTCAACAATTCCTCCATTTCCGATAAGGGTATCAGTTCTCGATGGTATATGTAAGATGTCCTACGCTCGTCCTCTTTCACAACTGGTGCCAATCAGCCTGAGGCCTGCATGCTGCTGCGATTCCTAATAAACTTGATTAGGTGGTAATCTCGAAGGATCATTGGGATATATCCATGCATCCATTTGCTATTAGGGCCTTTTAAACTTTATGTCTCTCTATGTGCATCAATCCCTTTTAGCTAAGTAAAGCTTCACATTCTTGCCACGATATTTCTTCCTTTCTTGTCCATCTCACTTCCATGTTAGTTTCCTCTAAGGATATGTCTTACATCGCAATCGATTTGAATTTCTTGGATCAGGAAAAGGCTTGGTAACTCCAGAATTCATTACTATAACATCCTGACAACGGTTGGTAGGAACGTACTCCCAACCACCTCATCATTTCCTATAACTTTCCTCACACTAATATTAAAGGTCTTGTATTATGCCCCGACATGTTATTCCTACTTTAAATAATTACTCGGCATCACGCTCTGGCTGCACAATTACAACATTTGGTTTTTGATCTCATATTGGTGCAACGGTTCACAATTGTACCTCCCGTTCACCTATGAGTAATGACTTTTGAAAGGAATGGTTTCAAAATAACAAGGTCCAATAGATAATTTCAGTAAAAATTCCACATTGGATGTTCCAAGAATGTTGATGGTTCCAAATACTAGGAGTCTCAATTTTCGGAGATGTAAGGATGGACAGAAAGAATACAACAAGGTTTATTCCTTCATGTCCTGATAATTTTGTAATGTGATATCATAGAGAATGTTGCACGAGGGCAATGATTGTTGGATACAAAAGTCATAAAGGCGGTCTTTATACGATTCTTACATCTGGTGAATACTTTTCCTCTTGAAAAATAGAGGATCTGAAAAGTCCCATTGATAAAGGTCAACCGATCGAAAGCAATTCTACTCTATGACAATAAAAATGAAGCAGTTTATCATTCAAGTAATCTATGGTTTCAAATGAATCTTCATTATATGAATGAAAGAACAGAATATTCAAGTGACATAAAGTCTGATACGAAGATGGGTAGAATTCAAGTTGAGTGGGCGACCTCACTAGGTCTCAATCAAGTTATTCGTCAAAACTTTCATTATCATACTTTACCACATGCAAAATGCATTGAGGAATTGCTGAATGAATTAAATTGGGAGTTGGACCAGTGAAACAATAACTAGTCCTTTTCAAGAAACACTAGCAACTAGCTAGACAAAATTTGCTAGTTCACTTGTTTGAGACATCACCACTAGCTAGGAAAATTAGCTAGGTGTTCTTCACAACATTACAATTTTGACTAGTTAGAACAATCCACTAGTCATTCATATTGACATATCGACTAACCAGTTTCAATTGGCTAGAACAGAATTTCAACATCGTAGCCACTGAAGAAACTTTAGGCTACTCGGACAACGAATGGAAATAAGAAGTTATTAAGTTTGAAAAAGAAAACTATAAAATCTGAAGAGAATGTTCTAGGTATCGGAACAATCGATAACCTCCCATCAAATATTACCTACCAGTGAAACGGTCCACCCAAGGGTGCCTCCGTACACATGCTTTATCAGATCCTACAGTAGAATTAAATTCAGAATACCAATATCAAAATGATATCCTTACTATGATTTCAATGTACGATGTACAATCTCATCTTGAATAGAAGAAAAGAATTCATGAAGGATGTCTGGATGTTAGATCATCCCTGTTCTCAACAAGTTGATAAATATTTATGGGCTCGACTGAAGAGTGCAAGTATGAAAGAAGTAGTAAAATATCAATATTCGTTTAGGAATATTCATTAATTAATTAAGGAAACAATTGTTGAACATTCCTTGGATAATTGAAAGGAAGTGTAAATAGTCCTGAGCAGAACGAAATAATTATAAACTTCAAATAGAATACTCGGGGATCAAATAAGATACTTTGGATGAGTCCCGGTTTAGAGAAAGTATATCACTGGTGGTTATTCCACAAGTTTGAAGTAGAAAGCTAGAAGGATTACCTGATATAAACTAATCGAGGTAACATGGTTAGTGAACAGTTTAAAATGAAGTAGTGCACCAGCCGGTAGTTACCAAAATAAGTTAATAACCATTCGTGCATCTCACTATCACCACTATGAGGGTAACTCCATCTCTTCGTCTTCGTAATTCAAGACACCAACTAGTGCGTCTCTCAATCATCATCTTAAAGTCATTTATCGAGTTAGGGTTTCACAATATATCTGTCATTCCCGTGCTTTATCTTGAAGGCCAAGCTTCACATCATTCCGGGGACACCTGCTAAGTCCATAGGGTCCTACTTCATGCCTTCCGACATGAATCACAAGTGGCCAGTTCCCCCTGGGAACAGATCAAAGAGATCTCTCAGGGATCTCAATGCAGTCCATAGGTTCAGTGGCAGTGTGTGTGCACGTGAACATACGTTACCAGCAATATATAGGTTTACAAGTATATATGCGTAGTCTCTGCTAAAATTTCTATCAAAGAATTCCAGTATAGACTCACTGGTCTCTTCCTTTGGTAGACTCTGAGATCACTGTATCGCTCGTTGCAACCATATTCAACTTCACTAGAGTCGCTTTGTTAATTCTGCTTGTTTGTTCTCTAAGTTGAACTACCATGCTCTAGCATCCGAATCATGCGTGGGATTATCTAGCACGCTCGTCTTATGATAACATTCTCGTATAACACATGTAAAATTTGCCATCAAGGGTAATGGAATCCACAACAACATAGTGACCGACCTTCAGGGAAACCCGTTACTTATCGAAAATCGGATCTTATAACCAAAGTAAAAGACTTTCATTAATCCAAGTACTAAGTACTCCTAATTATGTAGGGAAGTCCAAACTTCTTGATTCTTAAAATGCCGCCTCCTAAACTGTGGAGGAATATGGGCCATAAAATTTATGCCAGCCTAGTCATCCGATCATATTGGCAATATCGCCTCTACCTCAGTTGCTCTCGAGATTTTGCTCTGCTTCCTATATCATTACCTATGATAGGTCATGTACGACTCTCAAATCTCTATTCATCATTCTGTAGGTCTCTAGGGATTCCATCGACCCTAGTATAATACCTTCAGTAACACTCCAGTCCATTCTACTCACCGGTACCTCCTCCGGTAGTCCAATCATAAGTTTACTACGATCTCTTATGTCATTCCCCTACTTAGACTTAACTCTCAACACTCTCGTTTCTGAGTACTGTAACTTATCTCTCTGATACCATTTCTGTGACGCCCCCAAATCCGAGGTCAGAGATTCAGGTCGTCACATCACCATCCAACCATATCCTACCTGTATTAACTTTACAACTCAACAATACATCAATCCAGACCTCAATCTTACGTACATACAAGTTAGAGCCTCAGAAACGATAATCAAAAGTAACACTAAATATTACAATTCATCTGTACAATCCGGAATCTTACGCACTTCCACTTATACAACTACACTTGAAGACGAGTCTTACTATTATAGTTGAAAACCTATCAGACTTACTCTGTAGTATTTATCTGGAACTAAATCATCTCGGGGTAAATCTTCTACTCCTCTTCTGCTGGTGCGGAGTTAACTGACCAAATTCTTCTCTTTCTGAAAAGTTTTTATAAAGCAAGAATGAGCTACATAATGCCCAGCAAGTTCGCCATTTTGAAAAATAATAATGTGCTTTATTTCGAAAACGTTCCCAACTGTATGGGTATATATATCTCAGATTTCAAAACATAATTCGACAATATATATGTCCGAGTTTGAATAAAACATTTATACTCGCTAAGGAGCTTTAAGAATAACATATGAGTCCTTTATAAGGTTCCCATTTCAATATATCTCAGGTTTAAAAATATATACATATTAGTATATCATTTTCGGCAAAACACTCTACGGTTAACATACTGTACAGGGAATACATTATTGCAAAACCTCCTTCCTTCCATTAGCTTAGAAGGTTTCTCATTCAAAAACATTTCCTTCTTTGAAATAATTGCAAGAGTGCACTAACACGTGCCAATCTTTATAGGAAATCTTGCAGTTCTAGATACTGCACGATGTCAATACTTTTCTTATCAAAAACTACACTATCGACAACTTGGTACTTAGGCCCAAGAAGCAGTGTTTGAGTATTTTTCCAAAGTGGAGGATGGGACTGGAAGAAAACATAAAAACCTGACAAGGATTGACGATGATCAGTCGCCACAACCAAGTCCAACAATCCGCGGGTCTTCTCTACTAGTAGAAGGATAGAAACTACATCCGTAACTACCCTTGGGTGAAAACTACATCCGTAATCACCCTCGATGAAAACTACATCCGTAATCATCCTTCGGCAACACCTGGGCCGGAATAATAATTAATGGACCGCCTGGCTCACGGCCGCTTACACATCCCGGGAATCGTTCGTCAACGATTCCCACACCTGCCAGAGTCCCCTTTTTCTTTTCTTTTCAAAAATCATTTTGATAGAAAATTCGAGTAGTTGAAGTTCGACCTCAGTCGACCGATAATTCTTGAAAAACGTACAAGAAGCAAAACCTGACCGGGGGTTTTCGAAAATGTTTTGGGTTCGAAAGTGTTCGAGTTTGAAAACGCTAAAGGCATCTTGGATTAGTTTTGTCTTTAAAATTATGAACAATAACTAATAAATAATATTTTAAGATTTAATATAAATAATTAATAAAATAATTATTTAATTAAAATAAGCTTTTAATCCAAGATAGATATTTTTGAGTACTTTTAACAACGTAAAAATAATAAAGACTTAAGTATACGATACTTCCCGAATGACTCTTCGGGTTTTCGCGATTTAATCACGATACAACAATATACCGCTCCCCGGTCAATAATATATTTGGACCGCTACGACCTCTATTGCTAGAGTCGTTGTCCGAAGAAAACACTTTCATTCTAAGTTCAAGGGTGTACAAACACATATGCATATATCTCAAACTTCAACATAACTTGTAAAGCATAAGCATATAATACGTTTGGAAGCTATAAACACAACAGTGAAAATCCTTATATATAAGTTTTGAAAAGTAAACTTGCATAGATAAAATCAAGAATATAATCTTTTGAAATTAAATACTTAGGGATGGAAAACTTGCCTTGGTGAGGTTGGGGTGGTCGGCTCGCGAAGTGGAATGGAAATCTATACATAATCAATATTTGTACGTTAGTACTTTAACAACGCTACTTAATCATAAGGTTTTAAAAATCGTAAGACCAACTTAACGACTCCACTTGTGACCACTAACCCTCTCATATGACCATGTCGTCACATCATCACTTTTGTTACCCATTCGACTCAAATCTATTCCTCGAACTCGAAACTCAAGTGAATATCCTTAAAACTACTTTAAACTAATCCCCTAAGTGGTTTTTCACTTGCGCACACCTCGCTCTAACATTTTTATAAAATTGGAAAATTCGAGTTTTAATCAGATTCTTTTTGGGTAGCCTTCATCACTGCATTTCCTAGCTTCTCTAATTTTTTCATCATCCCACATAAATTTTTAGGGGTTTAAACAAGGTTCACAAGGGGGTCACTAACTGCAGTCAGGAATCCAGAAACACAATCCACTTCTCCGGCCATAACTAAAAATCTATACATCACCTAGTCATGAACCTTACATTTCCAGAAACTACATTCAATTATCTTTCCATCAATATATGGTAGGACATCAGGGGACAACATTTGGGGGTTCAAAACCGTGTTACAAGACAGGTCAATGCTCCTGGAAAATCTCAGCAAGCACATACTACTTAGATTAACCATTTTTTTTCACAATTCCACAACACAACCAACACTTAATACACTTAGTTCATGGTTCATAACACTCATGGAGATATATATATTATCCATAATCATAAAAGTCACCATCTCAACATCAAAACTCAAGATCCATGTCATCCAATACTTATACAACCAAGATTAGCTCACAAATACATGGATCTACTACCAAACATTATAAATACTAATAACCAAGAGGGTTAGGGTTTTTATACCTTCTTGATGTTCTTACAATCTCAAACAAGCTTGGTTAACCTTGGGGAAGCCTTACTCTATGCTCACCATCTTCAATCTCACCAAAGAAATCAAGAACATGGAAGTGAGTTTCCTGATTGGAAAAACACGCCCCAAAGATCAGCCAAAACGAAGCCCTTGCACTCGTTTTCTGGTCGAGGCTCCTGAATGAAAGTTGTAGAGAGTCTTCACAGCTTTCTAACCATATAAAGAACAAAAAATTTCATTGAGTAATGAAGTCTCTAGGCCCGTTTTACTGAGAGGGTGTTCTGCTGGGTAGAATTATTTTGTTCTTGTTTTATGTTCTAATAATGCCATACACTTGATATATATCTATTTTTGGTTGGATGCATCTCATCCTTGCTAGGTGGCAACCTCTCATTGGCTCCTCTAGATTTCTTATCCACTTAAATTGCAACCAAGTCCTTTGCTAATTGCAACCAAGTCCTTGTCTCTTGTTTCTTGCACTTAAGTCCTTTTGTTTTGTTTTCTTTTCCACCGCTTTGATTTCCTTGTCGTTTCTTGAATAAAATAAATACGTTACAACTTATACGTTGCATATTATTTCTCTAATATAGCACAATACCTCGAACGAATATTAATTCCAACATCCCTTGTTTATTTCTCTTTATCTCAGAAAAATTCTCGCGGTTTCTCAATTGTTCTCATTTCCTTTAACTCTAGGATTTTATTCTCAATTCCATTTTCCTCTCATAATATATCCTTCCTTGGACTTCTAATATTTACTATTCACAATTCATGATTCGCTCGCTTGATCGCTTAATCTCGTTGTAAAGTTTCAGCGGTTTCTAGAACGTTTGTTTCACTTCCTCAGTGGTTTTCGTTCCAAATTCTCAAATCACTTATAATAAAATTCCAAAATATTAACTCCTCAATTCCTCAAATTAAATATCTCATTTCTTGATATTACTGATATATAATTCACTGCTCGGTCAAATATTACACGAAAATAGAATTTGGAATTTCTGAATTCCGATCGCATTTACATACACTTATTTACTCCGTAGATTACTAGTATAACTTCGGAATATCCACACTACGTCTCGTACATAGGTGGCATGAAAAATTTTCTTAATCCTCAAAATCACTATTCATTGATGCACTTCATCATAATAGGAAAAGTTTTAATTCTACCAAAATTTTGGGTTCTTACGTCCAGTCTATCTAAACTCTCTTATGTAACACCAAGACCTGGAACAGCCAGTGATGAAGGATCTTGAGGATTGGTATTCATTCTCTATTCTCTGTGTGAGCCCAAACCAGCTTTATCTCTTCCTATCTTACCCATTAAAGCTCTGCTCTGTAAAAAATTTCCCCCAGCCTCTTCAACCTCCAGAGTTTGTTCACGAATTATTGGTTTCCCAAAAATCGTTTGCATTTGTTTAGACAAGGGTTTCTGTACAACTTGTGTAGCAACAGAGGTTGTATTTCCTTTCTTCAATACCTTTTCTTCTTCAACAGCTTTACCCTTCATCTTCAATTTATCCTCTGCCTCTGTTGGTTTTCTAGATACTTGTACTCTCTGATCAGCACCAACATTCTCTTTAATGGTAATGCCTTTAAGAACAGGCCTAGGAGTTTTTACATTCTTCTTGAATTTGCCAGACTTCAAAGCTTTCTGATGCTCTTCCTGTAGATTCTTCTCTTCAGCTTGAATGTCTGCAAGTGTAACTCCTTCTTCATTCTCCTCAATAAACAATCTAGCAGCCAACTCTTCATCAGTCTGTGGATTATCAGTGAATAGCAAACTCTGGATCTTTGATGTACCCTGAGTATCAGTATTTACTCTACCAGACTTTGACTTAGTAGTTTTGCCAGATTGCAGACTCATATCAACTTTTGATTTTGAACCCTTTTGTTCTTTTGCTCCTCCATCTCCAGCATCATCCTTCTAAATCAGAGTTTGAGACTGCCTGCATTTAGTCTTAGCAACTCTCCCCCCCTTTTGACATCATCAGGAATCAAAATCGATGTAATCAGCTCCAAGGAGGTAGCAATGGAATCAATTTTATCAGACAATGCTGTCTGATTTTCTTCAACTTTACCTAGCCTTTGAAACAGAGTTTCTTGGGCTTTAGAAAATTTCTGAAGCTTCATTGAAGTATCTCTCTGCATAGTCATATCTCTTGTCATTATTTCAGTCTTCAGGTCAGTGATTGCCTTCTGAGAATCATCAAATCTTCCATTCAAAGTTTTGACCTGAACCACAGTTGCCTTCAGACATGAAAGAATCTCTGGATTTGAAATCTCTTTAGCAGTTTGCTGAACAAATTTAGCTGCTTTTTTTCTTGGAAAAATGCAATCTTCTTTATACCAATTCTCAGAGAATGTAGCAAAATACTCTGCTTCAATGTCATGTGCTTTTGAAGGTTGAGAAAAAGGTGTATGCTTTGCATCAGTCTATACTGGAATACTCTTAGAAGAGTTAGACTCTGCACTCCCTTCATCTGGAACATCAACATTTGCATCTTCAACTGGATCAGTCTCAGCAACAGTCTCAGCTATGTGCACTTCAACATTCTCTGCAACAGTCTCTTCAGTATTTGCAACAGTCTCTACAATATTCTCTGCAGGTTGTTCTAGAATTTCAACAGACTTTGCATTACTTCCTTGATCAACTTCTTCACCTTTTTCAACAGTTTGGTGAGCATCAGAGAATATCTCAGTATGAGTAGCTACTATTACATCAAGTACTACAGTAGGTTGATCTGCTGCACCAGTGTCTCCAGAATATGTAAGTATATGTGAGATAGGAACTTGAATAGGATCAGAGAATGGTATGAATATTTCAACAAAATCATCCATAGTAGGAAAACCATCTCTGTTTGCCTCATCCAATTGTACATTTGCAGGTGTATGAACAGCTTCCTCTGCAGTATTTATCTCAACAGCAGGTATCACTGTAGAAACAACCTCTGGAGCTTCAACATTCGTCTCCTCATCAGACTCATCAAGGATCAACTTTCTCCTCTTATATGTAAGCACCTCAGCTGGCACTTCTTCTTCAGAAGAATCTGCTTCTGTAGACTCCTCTATAACAGATGGTGATGAAGGTCTATTTGCTCTTGCCTTTGGAGCCCTTTTAGCCTTTTTGACGACAATATGCTTGGTTCTTCCTCTCTTCTTAGGTTTAGCCTGTGTTGATGATGATTGGTGTTCAGGTTGAGGTTGGGCTTGAGGTTGAGTTTGTGATTGAGGTTGGGTAGTTGCTGGTGTTTCAGTGATTATAGTTTGTGAAGGTTCAGTGTTTGGTTCAGTGTTTGTGGGTTGAGGTTGAGTTTGAGTGGGAATATTTGTAGGTTGTGATGCAGTGGTTGGATGTTGAGGTTCAGTGTTTGCTGGTTGTTGAGGTTCTTGAGGTTGATGTAGGAAGTTCTGAAGAGCAAGAGGCAAAACTAACTCAGGCAGAACCTTGGTTGCATCCTTGTTAGTCAAATCAGAGAATATTCTCTTGTTGACTTTAAAGGGCTGAATCACATCATCCTCAGCAATTGCAATATTAGGCACACAAGCAGTAACAATTGATATAATCTAGCAAAATAAACAGTAGTAGACTCTGACAATCTATCACCTAAGTTCATTAAGACAAGTCTGCCAAAATCAAAATTACTTCTAAAGAGAAGAGAATACCCAATTTGTAGACTATCAGTAGGAATTGCATCCCAGTTGGTGACTTTCTTGCCAAAGGCCCTTATTGTACAGTCAAAGAAGAAACTCTATTCCTTTCTCAGCTGTGGCCTTTTCCCTGATCCAAGCTTGGCTAATGAACCTGAGTAACTTAATTGCTGCAATATCTCTCTCAGAGTATTTTCAGGAGCAACACTGTAGGAAGTGTGGGTATCAAAACCCATGGTTTCTCTGACAGTAGTTGGAGTGATAACATAGTCTGCTTCCTCATATGTGAAAACAATAGACGGAGTCCTATTCTCTCCTCCATCGTCATAAACAGAATTCTGCCAGAAAGTAGCAATCTGCGAGGCAGAAAGCGTTGATGGTTCAACCAGAGCTTGACCAATTTTTGAATGCCTCAAGAAATTCTAAATCATATGAAACGCCTCTTGAACGTTTGCATTGTTCAATGGGGCTGCATAGTTGTTAGAAATAAACAATAGCCCTAGAGCAGTAAAAGGTTTGGTAGCCATTAGAATCGGTTTGAGAAGAAAATATGAAAGAAAGCGAAGTGTATGAATGGTGTTCGGTAAAATGCCCAAGTGAAAATTTGAAAGTACGAAATAACTGAGTGGTTGTGTGAAAAGTAACTGTAAGTGGGTGTGTAAGTGAATGAGTGAATATGAACCGTGAAATGATTAGATATGTAATTAAAAGGTACCCATGAAGTGAATGAACAATGAGAGTCATTTTCTCTCTCTAGAAAATCCCAGCCGCCACTAAAACTTAGCCTTAATCTTCACCTTTTCTCTACCAGATCCACAACTAATCCCTCCTAAATTCATCTTCCTCCTTCAAATCTCCCACCTAAAACACCATATTTCTTACTATATAGTTATTATTTAATGAAGAGAGTTTCCTTTTCTGAGAACTTGGTGACTGTGATTCCTCCCCGTGTGAGAGGTTTTGCAGATCGCCTTCCTGTGAGTAGTCCGATTAGGAGTCCGAAGAGGGTCTCTTTTTCGGAGAACTTGGAGACTGTGATTCCTCCCCGTGTGAGAGGTTCTGCAGATTGCCTTCCGGTGGGTAGTTCGATTAGGAGTCCAAAGAGGGTCTCCTTTTCGGAGAACTTGGTGACTGTATATCCTTTGGAGGATGTCCGAGCAAAGAAGGACAGTGAAAGACAAGGGGATGTGTTTATTCCCTTTTCGGCGATTCCTTTGGGGATTCCTATATGTGATCTAGATGCGATTGTTGATAATTGTTTCTGGATTGAAGTTCCTGAGAAACAAAAGGAGTAGGTTGGATACCTTTCTGTTGTTAAAGCACCCCTGGGTGTTTTGCTTGAAACCTGGAGTCTAAGGAACCGATGTATGGGTCTTCTTTGTGTTGGGAAATCTAATACGGAGTATGGAGTTGTAACTCTAAGTTTTGCTCACGAGCTCCGGTCGCTAGACTTGGATGGAATTCTGGCGATTCCGTTGAGGTCTCTTATGGTTGTGTCTAAGGCACGCCATATGTTTGCTAGTATGACTCTGAGAATGCTTGCTCTTTTTTCAAGAATTTGTAACTATTTGGAGGTTGGGTGTCTTAAGTTTGATGTTGGGTGTCCTATTTTCGATGTGGTGATATACCGATTTCTCAAGGTGTATGAAAACAGAGCAACCAAGTTGAATGATATTGAAACCGATCTATATTCTGGGTTCTTGAAGTATGGTTTCTTTCGTAAAGCTCTGCTCAAGCGAAATATTGATGGGTTTAGATGGAAGTTAGTCTTTGCTTCCAAGATGTTTGTTACATGGCTTGACCCAAAGCAACACCTTGGGGGGTTTTATTGGATTATATCCAAGGGTTTCTTGCCACAACGTGGATCTTCCAAGCTCCTTTCTGAACAGAGGAGAGGCCTTATTGAGGTTCTTGATGTCGCTACTATGAAACAGATTGCAATGGAGTTCTTCGGCACATGGATTGTTATTAGGAGACAGGGAATGTGGTGTAACAGGCTTACTTTCTCAATGATGCTTGATTTGGATGGGTTTGAGCGGGCCTTATTCGCTCAGTTTCAATCTTCTTTCGGGATGCTGGAACCATATGCTTGGTCCACCATCATTGGAGATATTATTATTTTCGATTCATCAACGATTGATGGAAGGGGCGTCACCGTTCCTGTTTGGGTTTTAGTTTTCAGAAACTATACCATTGATTATGCTTTACCTGCTACTCTCGTAGAGGTTATGGGGGGTTCTGTTGACAAGAAGAAGTTTGTCTTATCAAAACTCGATGAAAACCGAAGACACTACTTTGTTTCTGATGGGTTTGAGAATAGGGTGCAGGTGACGAATTTGAAGATGGTAAAGGAAAAGTGTGGCTTTACTATGGAACTCATGATTGGGATAGATTTTACCCAGTTGGATATCAACCAGGTGGTGAAGATTGTCAATTGTTTCTTTAAGAATAATGGTATTGTTGGCCTAAGGTTGCAAGCTGGAAACTTTGAGGGTATACAGCTAGATGCTTATGGTGTCATAAGGCTCGGTTTGGTTGATGGGCGGTGGCCTCGGTGGCAGGACAGTACCTCGCTGATTGCTGCTGTGATTTCTTGCAATAAAAACGAAGGGAACGATGGGGGTTGCAACCCAGTTTGTACATTCTGGGTTGTACTTTTCAGGCTGTTGAGATGCTTTAAGGCAAGGGATGCTAGTTCAGTATTTCATACTGCTGTAAAAGGTGGCTATGATGTTGTTAATGAGCTTCGATTGCCTGGATTGGCTAAGCAAGTGCGGGGTTGCGGTGATGTCGTGCAGGTGACTATGCTGCCGAATAGTGAATTGCTGTTTGGTGTGGCCTTTGTTCGTGTGCTCTCTCACCTTGCCTGGAAACGTGCGACTGTTATCACTGGGTCCTGTTACATTATGGTGGCAGGCAATGGAAAGGATTTTGTGCTAATACTGTTGATGCAGTTTGCTTCGGCTTTTGTACTGTGCGAATGGTGGTCCTATTTTTTCAAATTTAGTATCTTCAATTAAGGGAAAGATCTGGTATTTTATGCCATGTGTAGGCGTTTGCCTAGTCTAGATATTATGCTCTTTGTACTGTAGACCTTGATGGTTTTTCTGTTGTTCCGTTTGAAATTCGTTTATAAATCGCAGGGTATGCCCCTAGAATTGTAACCGTTTTTCTTTGGTATAAAAATTTTAATTAGCAAAAAAAAAAAAAAAATAGATATGTAATTAAAAATTAAAACCAAACGTTTTAACATTAATACATGCAACCAGTTACCATGTGTGAGTGGGACACGTTCCTAGAGAAATGTGTGAGTGGGACACGCGGCACATAATTAGCGGAACAACTTTGTATTGCTCTGTAATTATAGCAATAATTACTGCTACTCTCTCACCTATTACCAATGCACTTTAACACTCTAATACTGATCAACAGTTGGCAGTTCACACTTTTTACCCCAAATGTAGAAATTGTCTGAAAGAAAATATACCTTAGAGTATTAGACAAAATCCATCAGCGTTTGTCAATTCTCCAACTTCATTACTGTAACCCTTTCAAAAACTGCACAGCTGTGAATATATGTGTGTGGATAGCAGAGTTTACCAATCCAATTTTTAGAGCATCTAATATTTCATAAAATCCATAAAATAAATCAGTAAACACTGAATGCACAAACTCTCATAGTAAACACTGAATGTATGATGAATGCTAAACTCTGTAGAATATGATATATAGTAACTCTGAAAATACCTATACCCCCTTTTTAACTATTTTTTTTTAACAGAGATTGTAACTAGTCACCAAAAATCCTATAATTTTAGCCCTTATCAGTTTGATAAGTTCCTAGGTCTTCCTAATCTCTGACCAGTCACCAAAAATCCTATAATTTTAGCCCTTATCTTTTGATAAGTTCCTGGGTCTTCCTAGTCTTTGACTAGTCACCAAAAATTAGAGAATTTTAGCCCTTATCTTGTGATAAGTTCCTGGTTTTTGATTAGTCACCAAAAATTAGAGAATTTTAGCCCTTACTTTTTACCAGCAAGTTCCTGGGTCTTCCTAGATACAATCATAATCAAAAAGAAATTCTAGCATCCTATATACAATTTCTTTGGGGGTTTACTAAAATACAGCATCTAACTAAACAGAGTTTAATTAACAGAGTTTAGAAATCATCAACATCAGAAGTTATTCATGAGAGGCAATGCACACAGTATTTACAGACTCAGAGTTTAGGATAGATAAACTAAGAGATGCTATAAATATGAGTCAGTATCATGCTTGTGTTAGTTGACTGCACAGTCTAAGATTAGATCATAAATAACTTAGAAAGATTCATGATTAATTACTGAGAATCATGCTTCATATAGTTTTCTTCATCGGTGTTCATATCAGACAATAACTTTATCAGAGTTTATCAGTGTTTATCCAACATGTTAACAGTGTTTGACCGACAGAACATGCTAACAGAGTTTAACAGTATACGAACAGAGTTTGCATAGCAGAGTTTAAAAACAGAGTTCACATAGCAGTTAACACATCACAGAAACATAAGTAACACATTACATAAGTGAAAATTTGAGTCTAACCAATATCTCTAGTCAAAACCAGAGACCATTCCTAGTTCATTTACCAGCCTTGTAAATATAGCTTCACTCAATAGCTTGGTAAAGATATCTGCAAGTTGTTGTTCTGTAGATACAAAATGAAGCTCAATTTTTCCTTCCTCTACATGTTCTCCGATAAAGTGATACCTTATGCTGATGTGCTTGGTCATTGAATGCTGTATTGGATTACCTGTCATAGCAATAGCACTTTGATTATCACAGTATATAGGAATCTTACTATACCTCAATCCATAATCCAGCAATTGATTCTTCATCCATAAAATCTGTGCACAACAGCCACCATATGCAATATACTCTACCTCAGCTGTAGATGTAGAAATTGATTTTTGTTTCTTGTTGTACCAAGAAACAAGTCTTTCACCCAGAAATTGACAACTTCCACTGGTGCTTTTTCTGTCTATCTTACAGCCTGCAAAGTCTGCATCAGAGTAACCAAGTAGCTTGAAATCTGATTCTTTGGGATACCACAACCCTAAAGTAATGGTGCCCTTGAGATATTTAAAGATTCTTTTCACAGCTGTAAGATGTGGTTCTCTGGTGTCTGCCTGAAACCTAGCACAGAGACAGGTTGCATACATGATATCAGGTCTACTTGCTATCAGATAAAGAAGAGACCCTATCATGCCTCTGTAGTTTGTCATATCTACTGAAGCTCCTGTATCTTTGTCCAACTTTGTTGCTGTTGCCATGGGAGTTGATGCAGATGAGCAGTCAAGCATACCAAATTTCTTGAGAAGATTTCTGGTATATTTTGCTTGATTTATGAAAATTCCATCATCTTTTTGCTTCACCTGTAGGCCTAGAAAATAACTAAGCTCTCCCATCATACTCATTTGATACCTGCACTGCATTAGCTTGGCAAACTTTGTACAGAGTTTATCATTAGTAGACCCAAAAATTATGTCATCAACATATATTTGAACCAAAAGCAAGTCACTACCAGATTTAAAGTAGAACAGGGTTTTATCAATTGTACCTCTGTGGAACCCACTTTCTAGAAGAAATTGATACAGAGTTTCATACCATGCTCTTGGTGCCTGCTTAAGTCCATAGAGTGCCTTACCAAGCCTGTAGACATAATCTGGATATTTGGGGTCCACAAATCCTGGTGGTTGTTCAACAAACACTTCTTCTTCAAGTTTCCCATTCAGAAAGGCACTTTTCACATCCATCTAAAATACCTTGAATTTCTTATGAGAGGCATATGCTAGAAACATCCTTATTGCCTCCAATCTTGCAACAAGAGCAAAAGTTTCATCATAGTCTATCCCTTCCTGCTGTGAATAGCCTTTTGCCAGAAGTCTAGCCTTGTTTCTTGTAACAACCCCCTCACTGTCAGTTTTATTCCTAAAAACCCATTTAGTACCAACAACAGATCTATTCTTTGGTCTTGGTACAAGGGTCCAAACTTCATTTCTCTCAAATTCATTCAACTCTTCCTGCATTGCTGTTATCCAGTTAGCTTCTTGAAGAGCTTCTTCTACCTTCTTTGGTTCAGATTGTGACAAGAATGCATGAAACAGACACTCATTTGTTGTAGCACTCCTTGTCTTTACTTTGCATCAGGATCACCAATAATCAAATCAGGTGTGTGAGATTTGGTCCATTTCCTAGCTGAAGGCAAATGGCTTCTCTCAGTATTTGAGCCTCCCCCTTGATCCATGCTCTCCTAATTTTCTTGTTGTCTTTCTTCATTTTCTGAGACTCCCCCTGGATTTGATTGCTTAGAGTTTGAGCTTTCAGAGTTTGGACTTTCAGAGTTTGAGTCATCAGAGTTTGATCCAGATTTTTCAGCTGACTCACTTTCAGAATTTGAGTCATCACTTTGAAGTGATTCTTCATGCTCCCCCTCAACTGGTTCTTCCCTTGTTTGTGGCTGAGAAGTTCCTTCAGTTTTTACCAGTAGAGGTTCAGAGTTTAGCTCAACAGAGTTTGTCAGTTCAGCCTCATCAGAGTTTACTTCATCAGAGTTTAAATCTTCATTTTCAAAGTGCAGTTGATCATGTTCATCTACATCTTCAAGTCCAATTATTTTCTTGTCATCAAATGACACATGAATTGACTCCATAATCGCCTTTGTTCTCAGATTATAAACTCTGAATGCCTTTGTTGATAGTGGATAGCCAACAAAAATTCCTTCATCAGCTTTTAACTCAAATTTTGTCAACTGTTCAGGATGAGTTTTCAGCACAAAGCATTTGCACCCAAAAATATGAAAATATTTCAGGTTTGGCTTCTTTTCCCTCACCATCTCATATGGTGTTTTTGCATGCTTGTTGATCAGAGTAGCATTCTGAGTAAAACAGGCAGTTTGAACAACTTTTGCCCAGAAATAGGTTGGCAATTTTGCTTCATCAAGCATAGTTCTGGCAACTTCTATCAAAGTTCTGTTCTTTCTTTCAACTACACCATTTTGCTGTGGTGTACCAGGTGCAGAAAACTCTTGTTTCACTTCTCTGTTCTTGCAGAATTCTTCCATTGTTGCACTTCTGAATTCGGTTCCATTATCACTCCTGATTATCTTGACTTTGTGTTTTGATCCTTTGTCCAGCAGCTTTACATGCTCCATCAGAGTTAATGCAGTTTCATCCTTCTTTGCTAGAAAATACACCCATGTATATCTGGTGTGTTCATCAACAATGACTAGAGCATATTTCTTTCTTGCAATAGACATCACATTTACTGGTCCAAAAAGATCAACATGTAGAAGATGATAAGGATCAACAATTGAAGATTCAGACTTGCTCTTGAAAGATGACTTCCTATGTTTGGCCTTTTGACAGGAATCACACAGGCCATCAACATTTAATAAAGATTTTGGGAGTCCTCTAACAAGATTCTTTCTTATCAGCTCATTGATGTTGTTCAGATTCAAATGAGAGAGTTTCTTATTCCACTTCGAACTCTCTTCACTAGACATTCTTGTTGATAGGCACACTGCTTTTCCATCAGAGTTTGTTGACAACCTTATTTCATAGATATTGTTGTGCCTGTGTCCGACTAGAACAACTTTACCTGTAGATTTACTGATGATTTCAAAATACTCAGGCTGAAAATCTACATGATATCCTCTGTCACAGATTTGACTCATAGATAGCAGATCATGCTTGAGTCCTGGAACTAGAGCTACATTTGTGATGATGACACTTCCAAGATTGATATTGCCATATCCCAGAGTACATCCTATATTGCCATCTCCATAGGAAACTTTTGGGCCAGCCTTCTTTAGATACTCTGATAGCAGGGCTTCATTTCCAGTCATGTGTCCTGAACATCCACTGTCCACGACTAGGGTACTCTCCCTAATGCCCTGTAATCACAAACATTTACTGAAGGTCAGATTTAAGGATCCAGACTTGCTTGGATCCTTTGGCTTTCTTAACTTTGTTAGCTTTAGCAGCGGAATTTACATTATCAGAGTTTAAGCTAACTTTATCAGAGTTTACACTTGCAGAATTAACCTTAACCCATTTCAAATTGGGCTTAAGTTCATAGTAATTATGATAAATAGCATGATAATCTCTGCAAGTATAAATAGAATGCCAAGTACTTCCACAATGTTTGCATAAAGTCTGTGGTCTAGCTCTAACATTATCTTTCTTTACTTCAGACTTGGAAGGTAAAGAATTAATGTTTTTATTCTTCCTGCAAAAACTATCAAGATGGTTAGTGCTACCACAGTTATGACATGTCTTTCTTGGAGCTAAAGTAGCAAGCATTGGATAAATACCTTGAGTAATACCTACTTTACCATTTCTATTCTTTCTAGACACTTTTTGTTTCTTAACAGATTTTAACTCCTTAAGTCTATGCTTGAGTTGTTTATCTGTCATTAAACCAATATTAACCTGTTTAACACTAGTTTTTACTGTTTCTTTCTTAACAGCTCCATGAACAAATTTTGTAGTTGGAAGATGTGTTCTAATTTTGACTTGATTTTGAAACCTCAGTTCATCTCCCTCACAGTAACCTAAACCAACCGTGTCTGATTGAAAAACCTCATTAGTGTCTTTTCCAGAATGAGTCCATGTTTTAATTATGTGATTTGCCTTCTCCAATTCAGATTCTAGTTGCTTATATCTTCCTAGCAACTCCTGTTCTAGATAAACAGCATCATCTCTTTCTTTCTGAACTTGTTGCATGTTTCCAAGTTTCTCTTCAACAATTTTATTTCTCTCTTTAAGTTCAGAATTCTCAGATTTGATTCTCTCATTCTCTAAAGTCTGATCCCTATAACTGATATGCAGTGCCTTAAGATAAATTCTCAATTAAGATATATTATCAGTATTATAAGCATAAGTAGTTAAGGGTACCTTGTTTTCATAATCTTCTGATTCATTCTCAATAGAAGCCATGAGAGCATAGTTGACATCATCATCTGAGTCTGAAGTGTCTGCCCAATCTCTGCCTTTTGTGATGAGTGCTTTTTCAGTTTTACCCTTCTTGCACTCAGGAGCATAGTGACCCATCCCCTTACACTTGTAGCATTGAATCTCAGACTTATCTTTCTTCCCAGACTTGGTATCCTTTCTCTCAGACTTTTTGAAACTCTCCCTGTCTGAATTTGAATCTTTAGAGAACCTGTTTCCCTTCTTGAAATTCTTGAAACCCATCTTCTTGAAAGTTTTCACCATCAAGATAGCCATTTTCCTCATTTCTTATTCATCATCCCCAGAATCAGATGATTCATTAGTGTTTGAATCAACATCAGAGTTTGATGACTCACTCTCAGAATGTATGACTAAAGCCTTTCCCTTAGCTTTCTTCCTTGATGTTTCCTTCTTCAAGGGTTTCTCTTCAACCTTAAGAGCAACAAACTTAGCCTTCTTGCTTGATCTCCTGTTTCTCTATTCCATTTCCAGTTCATGAGTTTTGAGCAACCCATAGATTTCATCAATCTCAGTATCAGCAATATCATAATTGTCTCTAATAATGGTTGTTTTCACATCCCACTTTTCAGGTAGAACAAGAAGAAATTTGAGATTTGAATATTCTAGATCATGCTCTTTATTTACCAATGACAAATCATTGAGCAGCTTACAAAATCTGTTAAATGTTTCTGTCATGGTTTCCTCAGATTTTGCCTCAAAGTGCTCATACTCCTGTATGAGTATGTTCCTTCTATTCTTCTTGATAGTAGCAGTTCCTTGACATCTAACTTCAAGGGCATCCCAGATTTCTTTTGCAGTTGTGTAATTAATCACTTTGTTAGACATAACATTATCTAAGGCACTATGAAGTAGATGTCTAACCTTTGCATCCTTAGCAATAGATGAAATATCCTCAGGAGTCATATCTTTCTTTTCCTTTGGAACTGTCTTTGCTTCTTGACCAGCAGTAGCAGCAGATAGCTTTGTAGGCTTATGAGGACCTTCATAAATTCTGTCAAGATATTCTGGATCTGTAGCCTCCAGAAACATAGTCATCTTCACCTTCCAGATAGCATAATCTGCTGGCCTCAGAATAGGAACCCTAATTGTCTCATAACGACTCACAGTAGTAGGAGCCTTTTCAGAACCTAAACCTGTTGGAGGAGGAATCTCTGCCATTGATTATATTTGTGTGTGGATCTTTTAACTGTATAGAATAACAGATCTGCTCTGATACCACTTTTTAGGCCGAATACACAATAATAATCAAGTTCGTATGAAAGAGTAACAAGCAAAACACGTTCGAACGATTAAAAACTATTTTAGAATTAAAAACTCCTCTCTCAGTGATGTAGAATATCACAGAGAGCTGCTTAGGTTACAATGAATGATAATTCGTTACACGATACCCTTCTAGGATTAACCTAACTGTATTTATAAGATATACAGCTGCTATACAATCGTAAATTGATACTCCTATAAATTAGCTATACAATTGATATCAATCACGATTGCTACGCGTCTCCTTAGTCAACACAATCTCTTTGATAGCTATCCAATCTTCAAAGATATTGCTTCCATAATTATCTTCAATTATGGAAACTGTGGTAACTCTAACCATCTTGCTATTGATTACAGTAGGAGTAAAAAGAAGGCTACTGTGTTCCTAAGTCTGACATTAGGAATAGATCAGTATTTTATAAACCACAGAATCCTTGTTTTCATTGTGGTAGTAAATGCCATTCTATCTATACATGTGAAGAATACCATAATTTGTACTACAATTATTATGATCCTTTGCCTAAAAATAATAAAAGTGAAAATTCTAGTAAAACAAAGAATGTGAATTCTAAGCATGCATTTGTTATATCTGATAAGCACAAGGCAAATTCTGATGGAGTTAATCCTGAAGAAACAGTTTTTGCCAAAAGTCTTCTGCTGCTAAAAATGTTAAGGTGCATGCAAATAGAACCCAACAAGTGTTAACTCGAATAACTTGTAGAAGGGGGGGTTGAATACAAGTTATATAATCGTGTCTGATTTTTTCTTGAATAAATAAACAAGAACAAACGAATAAATCAAACTGTTTGTATTAATAAGATCAAATACAAACTCTACCAAAGGTGTACAAATACCTTTAGCAGCTGCTGACAATACAAATCTCTCTCTGTTTTTTTGAACTCTCGAATACAAACCTTATGCTTTCGACTCACAATCGCTTGACACTTTTTACAATGATATAGAGAGAGTATTTATAATGCTACCTATCAACTAATAACAGAAAGTTAATCTATACATGACAATGTTCTGCCGTCCAGTTGATAGTTTCCATCAATAGAAAATTCTTTCCTTCATGATATCTTCTTGCTTGTTCTTCATACAAAGATCCTATTTTATAGCACTTACCAATTTCTGTAGCATCCATAATGACATCATCAATAACACGACTGATATCAGGATTCCATCTTGCATCAGGATCTGACCATCCCATCAGTACTCGATCAGTATTTGACATGTCATATCAGGACTCAATCTCAGTTCCTGACATGTTGTACTTGATGCACTGTTCCTGACTTAATCCTACAGATTACTGTCTAACACATGTCTCCTATACAAAGTGCTAAATCCTTTATAAGATTAGGATATACAAGAAGTATAAGTAAAATTCTATTCTTAACATCACAACTCATGAATTATTCCTAACAATCTCCCCCTATTTATGCTTTAAGATCTGAAGCATAAATCTGAGTTGTTGATGTCAAAACATATAACAATACAATCAGAATAGAATTTATGAATTTAAAATTTATGAAGTTAAGTACCTCCCTCTTGAGATGTAGACAAAGTATCTAGTATTTAGATGAAAGAATTCAACTATTTGATGCTTCTTTTCCTTTACCACTTCCCTGATAAGATTCACATCTGTCATCCTTAGTTCTTCTTTTATCTCTCCCAGTTTGTTTATCCCCCCTAGTCTGTTGCCTTATAATTTTTTTTATCTCCCCCTTTTTGACATCAACAACATTGATTCCAAGAGACCCAGTAACAGAACAAATCAGATTCATCAGAACTGCTTGATTTTCCATAATAGTGACTTGGTTATCTTCAAGTATTTGAAGTCTTGATTGAATTTCAACTTGAGATTTCTGAATGTCTTGTAAAACTTCAGAATTGACTTCAATGTTGGAAGTGTTTGGAATATCTTCAGATTCAAGTCTTGTAGAAGTTGCCTGTGTAGTATGATATTCAAGTAATAATACCCGAGTAGACTTACAAACATCTTCATCTTTCTGATCTGAAGCTGAAATATGATCATTCTGTCCTTCACCAGTATTCTATGTACTAACATCTACAAATCCTGACTCCTCATTAGAGTGATCAGATACTGTTGATGTCTCAATTCTAGCTGATATTGGAAGTACATACAAAGGAATACTAGGATCATTAGGAATTTCTTCTAGTACAAGTGGTGTAGAAGTTTGTCTTAGCCTTTCACCTCTTTTGTTGATAATTCCTGCAAGCCTTTCTTTTTGCTTCTGAGCTTTAACTTCTGGCTTTGCATTGTGCTTTGCTAAGTCATTCTTCTCATGCATCTTGATAAAGAATAAGTACCAGCATCCATACCAAGATTGTCAGACCAAGATTCAGGAAAAACCTGATCCCAGAAATCAAACGATGGTGGTTTCCTAATTTTCTCTCCCTCACTATGGAGTTGATCATCCATACCCTCATTCTCACTTTGACTATCTAAAGTTAACACTCTTTCTACCTCTCCTTTTTCCTGGTCAGGCGCCAGCCTCTCAGATTGTGGATCTATGTCCATCTTTTCAAGTGTATCACTCAAATTTGGATAAGTGCTCTCATGACCTACAGAAAAATAGAGTTTAGAAGAAGTTTTTATACCTGAACTCGCATGGAGAGAGGGTTCCTCATCTGGTAAGGGGCTTGAGGTTTTCTCCAAGGAGTGAGCTGCTATAGTCTCTGAACCCTGACAAGCATCTTCTTTCCTTCCAGAGACTACAGGCTCCAGTATACCACTTTTATATTCTCTACTAGACTCTGATGTCTTCAGTAATACTTCATTAGACACCATAGTTAGCATGTTACCGTCTTTAAGTGTTGTTTGCTGAGACACACCCTCAAGGTGGATAGACTCTGACTGAACAATTTTAGTTTTATCTTCAGTAAAATCAATCAAAGCCTTTCCTCCTATATCATAGGGTTTCTCACTTGCAATTTCAGTCATCACAGAAGACCTTTCAGCATCAGCCATCACAGCTCCTGAGTCATCCAACCTCTGACTAGATGGTTCTTATGTTGCAGTGACTGTGATCTGATCTGTCCTACTATCCACCACTGATGCAATAGTATCTCCTGTTGACTGCATTTCTCTATCTACTTCCTCATGTTGTTCACCTTTAGCTAAAGCATCTTCAATAATGATATCCTTGTCAAATAAATATGCATGAAGTGATTGAAGTGCAACATGCTTTGAGAGTCCAAATTTCTTGACTAATTGTCTTCTGACAGATACATAGAAATACATCTTCATTAAGTCAAGTCTTTGATGTAAAAGTCCATATTCTTCTGCAAATGAAAGTTTTGGTACTCTTTCAACTAGAAAATCTAGAACAGGCCTGGACAGCTTCACTTTGACATAAATAACTCCCATAGCCAGTCTGTATGATAATGTAGTTTCCCATGAAGAATCAATGTCAAAATCTCTATTGTCAATTGCTGACTTGATTGTAGCTTCTTTTGTAGAGACCTGCATGATGTTAGTTGGACTAGACTCTATGTGTGTAGGTGACAATTGAATCTTTCTCCTTTTTCTCCTAGTATAGTGAGCAAAAGATTTATCCTGAGAAGACTCAAGAGGTGTAGACACAGAAGTGATCTTGGGATGAGATCCTTTTTCAATAGACACAGTCTGTTGAGAGACAGTATCCAGTAACTGTTTTCCCTTTTTAAGTACTACAGCCTTTTGAGAGACTGCAGCCTGGCTGTGACTAGGTGCTTCATCTCTTTGTCCTAACTTAGAAAGTTGAATTGCAGCCTTCAATTCTTCTCTCTCAGCAAGAGATATATTATCATCATCTTCACTAGAACTACTACTACTTGACACAACAAATCTTCTCTTCCTTACAACTGATGTCTTTTGAGAAACACCAGAGGTTGGTTTCTTTGAAACAATAGGCTGTGGATCAAAACTTGGTTCTCGAATTGTTTCAGAGACTATAATGTTTTGGGCTACTTGGGTAGACACAAGGGGTTCTCCTCCAAATGAGATTCCTGAGTCATTTCACCACAAAAGAAAGAAGAATTGTATAGAGTAGGAAGATGAGTTTTTAGAATTACCAGAACATGATGTGGATAATGAATTGTAGGTATTTCATCTAGATTCTTTTCATTGTCCTTCTTTGTAATATCAGAGAAAATTCTCTTTTGCTGATTGACTCTGAGTAGAATCAATTACTTCAGCATTCTCCCAATCTTGTGAAACTGCAGCTTGATTTATTTCTGGAGATGCTGCCAATGCATAACGCAAAGGTCCAATAGCCATAAAATCCATCACAGGATGAAAATCAGCTGATACACCTTTCTTGCTAGTGATTGCTGCAACATGATTGTTAGTCATAAAATCAAAGTCACCAAACTTGAAAGCTACTAATTTAGGTAATCTTCGTTGAGCTGCCATTTTTGATCTGAAAAGAACTTGAGAAATCTTGAAATTGATTAGAGATTTTGAGAACCTAAATGAATGTTTTTTCCTTAAGAAATACGAATTAGAAGTTAGCAATAAACAATCAGAGTCTCAAAATAAAGATATATTCAAAAATTCTTCAGACCCACTAACCCACGTTGACACGTAGGTAGACAGGTGTCAGTCCCTGAAAAATGCAGTTTACCCACGATTTTTGGAAAATAAAATCCAAAATTGATTTCAATTAAATAAATCAGGGTAAAATCAAAATAAAATCAATATTGATCAGCTTCATTTCCTATTGTGACCTTTTTCACCAAGATAATCATAATTTTCAATGTGATTAAAAAATTAAAAATAATCATCAATCCTGATGAAATCATTCTTGTTTTCCTGATCACTATTATCCTGATTCCAAAGATTAAATAGAGCTCCACGTGGCAATTTCAAAATTTAACCTGAAAAGAACATCAATAATCCAAACAAAAATATTTTGTTCGATTTTCAAAATATCTTGGAAATATGAAAGGACCAGTCATACGCATAGATATATACACCGATACATTGAACACTTCAAATGACTGTTCAGCTTCTCATTCTTTCCTTTATAAACACCTGATGCCTTTTGCCTTTCTTAACTCCAAAACCACACAAAAATCTCTCTATTTTCACAGAGCTTCCACAAAACACAATGGCCTTTAATCCAATCTTCCGATTCCTCACAAATGATGAACCGATTGTTTATGACCAAAGGTTCATAGTTAGTCTCTTTGAAGAGATGACTTTTCTCATCACTTTAGCCATGGTTTGAGTAGATCCAAATAATGTCCAGAACCTTCTCTTAAAACATCCATCTGTTGGATACAATCTCCCTCTAACCTCCTCAAAACTTGAGGATGAAGAATTTGGACGAGAGTCTGAGGTTGATCTTGATGGAGATGCTATTCATTATCCTCAACAAGAATGGAGTTGAGTCAGCTGCTCTCATTCAAGTCGTCTAGACAAGGAATCCATGAGTAAATCATCAAAGTTACTCTTGAGATGCTCCTTGTCCTGAAGTAGATCTGTGAAGTCTAAGAACAGCAACAACTTTAGACAAAGAATAGGGTTATCAATAGAAGTTAGACAAAAAGATGTTTGTATTTCATTTCCATTTATGTAATGATTTCAATTAATGAAAATACAATTTCTTATTATCTACTTGCCTATTGTTGTTTATTGACTGATATGAAAAACAATATAAACTATCAGTATGAATGACTTAAAGCTTACTAGCATAGACTTAACAAAACTCAGAATTAGATAACTAAATAAAACGAACTTCAGGATTTCACAAAATTTTCAGAATTAGACACATAAATTTCACAATCCTGATACTGACGATAAAAATAAGTCTATCATACTGAACTTTATCAAAGTACAATATTACAGCTTAATTATTTAACAATCAAATATAGATCCTGACAAAAATATCAAGTCTATAAGATGAAAACAACATACCTTGCTACTTTTGCAGATGTTAAAGATCTAGAAATTTAACATTCCTAACTCACTTACTAACCTACTGAATGTAGCCTCATCAAGTGGTTTAGTTAGAATATCTGCAAGCTGTTTGTCAGTATGAACAAAATGAAGTTCCACAGTACCATTCTCAATATGTCCTCCAATAAAATGATACCAGACATCAATGTGCTTAGTCCTTGAATGTTGAACTGGATTTTCTGCAATTTTGATAGCACTAGTATTATCACAACACATAGGAATATTACTAAGTGTCATACCATAATCCATCAACTGATTTCTTACCCAAAGGAGTTGTGCACAACAACTGCCTGCTGCTATGTACTCAGCTTCTGCAGTTGAGGTTGAAACTAATTGTTGCTTCTTGCTTGCCCAAGAAATCAATCTGTTTCCCAAGAATTGACATGTACCTGTAGTGCTTTTCCTGTCTATTTTACACCCTGCATAATCAGAGTCTGAATAGCCAATTAGGGAGAAATCAGATTCTTTAGGATACCACAAACCAAGATCTGGAGTTCCTTTGAGATATCTAAAAATTCTCTTTACAACAATTAAATGAGATTCCTTAGGATCACTTTGGAATCTAACACATAAACAGGTAGAAAACATTATATCTGGTCTACTTGCAGTTAAATATAATAATATCATGCCTCTATAACTAGTGTTATCCACACTCTTTCCTTTAGGATCAGAGTCTAGTTTAGTAGCTGTAGCAATGGGTGTTTTTGCAACTGCACAGTCTTGAAAGTCAAACCTTCTTAAAAGATCTTTGATATACTTTGACTGATTAATAAAAATACCAGTCTCAGTCTATTTGACCAGCAAGCCTAAGAAATAATTAAGTTCACCCATCATGCTCATCTGATACTTAGACTGCATAAGCTTGCTAAACTTAGCACACAACTTTTCATTAGTAGAACCAAATATGATATCATCAACATAAACTTGAACTAAAAGTAATTCACCTTTTATCTTTCTAAAGAATAGAGTTTTGCCAATTGTACTTCTTGTGAAGCCATTTTCAAGAAGAAATTTAGACAAAGTCTCATACCATGCTCTTGGTGCCTGCTTTAGTCCATAGAGTGCCTTGTCAAGTTTGTAGACATGATTTGGAAACTTTGGATCAACAAATCAAGGTGGTTGCTCTACATACACTTCCTCATCAAGCTTGCCATTTAGAAAAGCACTCTTTACGTCCATCTGGTATACCTTGAATTTTGAATAAGCTGCAAATGCAAGAAACATCCTGATTGCTTCCAATCTTGCTACAGGGGCAAAGGTTTCATCATAGTCAATTCCTTCTTCCTGAGAGTAACCCTTGGTCACCAGTCTTGATTTGTTTCTTACAATCATACCAGATTCATCTAGCTTGTTTCTGAAAACACATTTTGCACCAATAATTGATCTGTCTTTAGGTCTTGGTACTAGTTTCCAGACTTTGTTTCTCTCAAACTCATTTAACTCTTCCTGTATTGCAATTACCCAATCAGGATCCTGTAAGGCTTCTTCAACCTTCTTAGGTTCATTCTTTGAGAGAAAACAACTGTACAAGCATTCATTTTGAATTGATCTTCTAGTTCGAACACCACTATTTGGATCACCAATTATCAAATCTTGTTAGGAATAATTCATAAGTTGTGATGTTAAGAATAGAATTTACACATTATACTTCTTGTAATCCTGATCTTATAAAGGATTTAGCACTGTATATAGGATTTATGTGTAAGACAGTTATCTGTACAGTTTAGTTAGGAATGAACAGTGTATCGGAGACTACATGTCAGGAACAAAGGGCAAATCCTGATGACGGTCTAATACTGATGATGATCAGATACTGATGCAAGATGAAATCCTGATATCAGTCGTGTTACTGATGATGTCATTATGGATGCTACAGAAACTGGCAAGTGCTATAAAACAGGATCGTTGTTTGAAGAACAAGCAAGAAGATATTATTAAGGAAAGAGTTTTCTATTGATGGAAACTATCGACTAGAAGGCAGAACATTGTCATGTATAGATTATATCTTTCTGTTATTAGTTGATAGGTAGCATTATAAATACTATCTCAATATCATTGTAAAGAGATGTACGTGAGTCGAACAAGTGCGTTGTGAGTTCGTGTGCGTAGCTCTGTATAAGGTTTGTATTTGAGAGTTCGAAACAAACAGAGAGAGAGATTTGTATTGTCAGCAGCTGCTAAAGGTATTGTACACCTTTGGTAGAGTTTGTATTTGATCTTATTAATACAAACAAGAGTTTGATTCATTCGTTTATTCTTGTTCATATAATCAAGCAAAAATCAGACACGATTATATAACTTGTATTCAACCCCCCCCTTCTACAAGTTATTCGAGTTAACAATTGGTATCAGAGCAGGTTGATTTCCAATAATCATAAAGATCTGCAATCATGTCTGGTTACAAGGATGGGAATACTAAAATTCCTATGCTCAAGAGAAACGAATATACTCTATGGGAAGTAAAGATGTTGCATCATCTGGAAGCAACAGATCCTGATTATCTTGACAGAATCAGAGATGGACCTTTTGTTCCAACAAAGGTCGTTGGACAAGCAACTGTTGATGGTGTGGTTGTTCCAGAACATACAGCAGAGAAGCCAAAATCTGAATGGTCAGATAAGGACAAGGAGAATGTTCTTAAAGATGCTAAAGTGAACAACATATTATTCAACAGTCTTGATTCTGTTCTCACTAACTATGTTCTCTCTTGTAAAACTGCTAAGGATATATGGGACAATCTTAAGGTTCACTATGAAGGAACTAAGCCTGTCAGGAAGAATATGAGGACATTACTTATACAAAAGTATGAGTACTTTGAATCCAAGTCTGGTGAGTCACTTACTGATACCTTTGATAGGTTTACAAAACTCATCAATGAGATGGCCATGCATGGTAAATATTATGACTTGGAGGATATGAATACTAAGTTCATGAAAGCTTTGCCTGATTTCTACAATGAGAAGATATCTGCAATTGAGGAAGCTAATGATCTGGATGAGATTTCATTAGAGGCAGTATATGGAAAATTGAGAGCTTATGAACTTGACAAGCAACAGAAGAAGAGCAGGAGTGAAGGAAAGATGAAGACTATTGCACTTACTGCTCAATCTGAAGTTAAGAAGCTTCTTGAAGAACAGCATGAAGAGATTGCTGTAAAGAATCCAAGGAAGAAGAAAAGCAAAGAAAGTTCTGAGTCAGAGACTACTGATATGGACTCTGACAACAATGATTCTGAATCTGAGATGCAGGAACTCTTTGCTATGTTTGCTAAAGCTTTCAAGAAAGGAAGATTCAACAGGAGAAGATTTAGCAAAGGACCTTTTCAAAAGAAGGAGGAGAAGAAGAGTGACAAAGGCAAAAGTACAATTATCAAGCTTGATAAGGCCAAGATCAAGTGCTTTAACTGCAGCGAGCTTGGACACTTTGCTAGTGAGTGTAAGAAGCCTAGAAATTCAGGAAAGGGTAATGCACTTATGGTCACACAGAAGGATTGGGCTGATTCCAGTGACTCTGAAGATGAATTGGATTATGACAACATTGCATTGATGGCAAATAGTTCAGACAAACCTGGATCTCCAAAGAAAACTTCTCCATCATCTGTTAAGGTATCACTTTACTCTCTTGATTCATTTGATAGCTTAAATTCTGATGAAATTAGATCTATCCATGCTGAGTTTAAGAATCTTATGACTAATTTTAGAATTCTTACTTGTGAAAGAGATGAACTTAAGGTTAAGAATGATAAATTAGTTGATAGAAATAATTTTCTTGAATCTGAATTAATTCAAATGGAAGAATACAAGTTAAGTTCTGATAAAGCTAAGCATGATTATAGTGTTATTCTTGAGGCTTATGACTATGTCAGAAAAGAACTAGAAGAAGAGAGAGATGTGATTAAGACCATTAACAATTCCAGTAAAAAGACTATAGAAATCTTTGAAAGTGGAATTCGTGGTAAGGTTAATGGTTTAGGTTTTGATAAGGCTAGACAAGAAGAAAAAGTAGCTATTGTCAATGATGATAGTAAGATAGAAGCTAACACATCTAAATCTGAAGGTAAGAAAAGTGTTTCTGAACCTAATCATGTTAAATTTGTTGATTCAAAAGGTACCCCTGTTGTACACAAAAGGATTAACAATAGAAATTCAGATGAGAAAGTGTTAGAGAAACCTAAGAATGTAAACATAGGGTTTCTGTCTAAGTCTCAGTTGAAACAGAGATTAGATGGTCTTTCAGAGTCTAGCAAGATTAAAAGAAATAGGAATGGAAAAGAAGGTATTAGCAAAGAGAATAATTACAAGAATGTACCTGATGCACCTAGGAAAAAATGCTATAAGTATGGAAATCATAATCATTTGGCCCTAGACTGCAATCAAAAACCTTCTTGGAAAACTGAGTCCAGATTCCCCAAGTCTCAGAAAATTCAATACCAACCACAAAAAGCTTGTTATCATTGTGGTAGTTTACTTCATTCCATTTACATGTGTAGAGAATATCATGAACTGTATTATGACTATTATTCCTTGAAATCTGAAACTCCTAGTCACAAACAGTTTGTGAAATTAGAGTCTAAGGTTGATTCTGCAACAGGTAAAATAAAAGCAAAATCTTCAAAGCTTGTCGTTTCTAAATCTAATAAGAAAGGGTCCAATCAAAGTTGGGTCCTAAAAAATTCTAACTAGTTACTTTTTGTTTACAGGGCACAGGAAAGAAGCATTCAATTATCTTGGACAGTGGATGCTCTGGACATATGACTGGAAAGAAGTCCCTGCTTACAAAGTTTGAGAGGAAAGCTGGCCCAGTAATATCTTTTGGAGATGGCAACAAAGGAGAAACTCTGGGATATGGCTCAATTGTTTTAGGGAATGTCATCATATAAAATGTAGCACTGGTTGAAGGCTTGAAACACACTCTTTTAAGCATAAGTCAACTGGGTGATAAAGGTTACAAATCAATCTTTGACAGAGAAGGATGCAAAATCTTGAATATGCAGAATGGAGACATTGTTCTAACTGGTCAAAGACATGGTAACATATATGAAGCCAGCTTAAGTGATACATCTAAAGGAATTGTTAGATGTCTCTACAGCAAAGCAACAAGTGATGAAAGCTGGAATTGGCACAAGAAGCTCTCACATCTTAATTTTAAGAAGCTTAATCAACTTGTTAAGCACAATTTGGTGAGAGGCCTACCACAGGCAAATTTTGTGCAAGATGGACTTTGTGATGCATGTCAGCTTGGAAAACAAAGAAGAACCACTTTCAAGAGCAAGACTGAAAATTCAATTACTGAACCATTTCACATGCTACATCTTGATCTGTTTGGTCCAGTAAACATTATGTCTATCAGCAAGAAAAGATATGCTCTAGTTATAGTGGATGATTTCACAAGGTTCACATGGGTGTTCTTTCTACACAAGAAGGATGAAGCTCCTCAGCAAATCATTGAACTTATCAAGAATATTCAGAATAACTCTGAGTACAAAGTTAAAGTACTTAGAAGTGACAATGGTACAGAATTCAAGAATTCTACAATGGAGGGGTTTTGTGCAGACAATGGAATCACTCAACAGTTTTTTGCACCTGGTACACCTCAGCAGAATGGTGTAGTGGAAAGAAAGAACAGGACTCTCATAGAGGCAGCAAGAACCATGCTTGCAGATGCAAAACTTCCAACCTGCTTTTGGGCAGAAGCTATTAACACTGCATGTTTTACTCAAAATTGTACCTTGGTAAATAGTCATGGAAAAACTCCCTATGAGATGATCAAAGGAAAGAAACCAAGTGTGAAATACTTTCACATCTTTGGATGCAAATGCTATGTCCTAAAAGTTCATCAAGAACAACTTGGAAAATTTGAAGTCAAATCGGATGAAGCAATTTTTCTAGGATATTCAGCATCTAAGGCCTTCAAAGTTTATAATCTCAGAACTCACATTGTTATGGAATCAATTCATGTTGCATTTGATGATAAGAAATTTGGAATTCTGCAAACTGATGAAAGCCATGACAAATTGGAATTTGAAAATCTGAAGAATTCTGAGATACTCTCTAGTGATGATGAAGGTTCTCCAGAAGGAATTTCTATTGCTTCTCAAAGGAATGCTACTGTTAAGGGGGAGCAAATAAATCAAAGAGAACACAGTGATCATCAGGAGCAGACTAGCCTTTCAGAGTCTATTCCATCAGGAATTGATGTTTCAGAGTCTACTCCATCAGGAACTGATTTTTCAGAGTCTACTGAGGAAAGATCAGTAACTAGCAGCAATATGGAACCCTTCTCTCTAAAAAACCTAGCCGCCACCAAATTCAAACCTTAATCTAAACCATTTCTTCATCAGACCTTCTCTTTAGCCTGCACAAATCCATATCCTCTTCTAATCTCTCACCTCAAACACTATATTTCTTACTATATTATTATTATTTAATGAAGAGAGTTTCTTTTTCTGAGAACTTGGTGACTGTGATTCCTCCCCGTGTGAGAGGTTCCGCAGATTGCCTTCCTGTGGGTAGTCCGATTAGGAGTCCGAAGAGGGTCTCTTTTTCGGAGAACTTGGAGACTGTGATTCCTCCCCGTGTGAGAGGCTCTACAGATTGCCTTCCGGTGGGTAGTCCGATAAGGAGTCCGAAGAGGGTCTCTTTTTTGGAGAACTTGGTGACTGTATATCCTTCGGAGGATGTCCGCGCAGGTGAGTTTTTCGATGGTTTCACCAATTCAGGTGAATCTGTATTAACGGATTTCTGTGTTAAGAAAGATGTTATACATTTGATTTTATTTTCTTGTACTGGTTTTGGGGGTCTCCATAACCCACTAGTGGATCTCAGGGGAGATAGCCTCACGGTTTTTAGGGATAATGAGACTAATTTATGTGGTTTATTGGGGACTCTCTTGGTGACTTTTGGCCAAGGCTCAACAAAGTCGAAAGAGGGGGTTGAATGTAAAGAGGGATTCCAAAATGCTGATACGCTCCGGGATACTACATCGGGAGGTATGGTTCTCACCAATGTTGCGTTTCAAAGTTTCACGGTTGGTACGAATGTCTCTTTGAATATCCGGTTGATTGAGGGGGAAGGCTCTCGCCTTGACCCGATAGGGGTGATTTGTTGTGATGAGGATGTCTTTGACATAATGGAGGCGCTTGATGCGTACAACCTGTTTGTTGTTTTGTTTGAGATACAGCGGACTTCTCTGGAGGCTAGACCTTATTGTAAGCTTGGTCACCCTTGCTTCGGTTCTCAGGATTTAAGTCCTAATTTGTTTGATGTGGATGGTTTAAAGTCTTGTTGCTGTGAAATTATGATAGGTTCGTCTGAGCAACATTTAGCGGGGGGTGACCTGCTTCATTTGCGAGATGAGATGATGGGGTCTTCAAACCTTGATGGGGAAAAGGCTGTAAATGGGATCATCAGTCGTGGTGATGATTTACTTGTTAGGTTTGATATAGTTCTTTGCCAAAAAATGCATCTACATCTGGTTGGTGTCGGCTATGTCGTGAACAGCTATGCTGGTTTTTTTCAGTTTCTTTTGAAACTGGCGAATTTTCAAGGAGATTGTAGGTCTTCAAATGAGAGAGGGGTCTTTTCCCTTGTTCTTGCATTTAATAATCAAGATGGTGGGTTTATTCGCTTCTTTGGAATTGAGGTTTTATCCTCTCCTGGTTCTTTGGAGCATTGTGAAGGAAAAACACTCAGGTCTTTTGGAATTGGAGGTGTTGGCATGGATGCCTATCTAGTATGTGATTTACATGCTTATTTCATGGGACATCTTTTGGTGATGGTTGGTCTAGGCCTATCTGTCATGATGTTGTTCTTGAGTGGTTCGACTGCAATTGTTGATGCGAATGAGAAGGATGGTGCTCAACAACTCTTTCAGTTTGTTGATGATGCGGTTGAGGAACCTACTGGTTATGATTATGTCTATACTGATGGTAATTGCAGTAGGAGTGGAGGCAACAAGTACCGAATGTGCACGGCTAGACCTGCTGGCAGGTATAGGTTTTCTGTTAATGCGATGTGGTTTGAGGAGGGTTTTGTGGGAAGCTTTGATGATTCAGGGAGGAAAAGTTGTCATCGATTTGATGAGTTCGAAAATGTCACCGCGGACAGTCCGTGGGGTATTTATCCAGTTCGGGTATTTACCAGATTTTGCTATATGCAAAACAAGTTCTGTCTTGGTTGGAAGAGTACTCTTCCTATGGTGGCCCATCCAGATGGGAACCCTTTTCATGATATGATGAATGTAGGGTATGGTCTCTACAAAATGAACGGTATACCGAGTCTCGAGTTGGTTTTCAGGATGTGTACCGCAGGGTTAACTTTGCCTGTTAATTGTGTTTTAAGATTAATGCTTGCACCTTGGGTCTTGTGTGATCTTGGGAACGTGTAGAGTATTTGGTTTCTGTGCATCAATGTGAATCAGATGGTCTCTTGTGCTTGGGCCGCAGAGGTGCTTGTTATGATTGCTGCGGTTGGGCATCCTCAAGATGTCATCTGGAAGGATCTCTTACCTTTTTTATTTCTTGGCATAGATTAATTATGTTATTTGGGCATAGTTCTATTTTGATGTTTTTAAACTAGTTTAAACTAGTTTAATTAGTTTAAATATGTTGACTTCGCGGGGTATGCCCCTAGATTTGTAACAGTTGTTCCTTTATGGTATAAAAATTAATTAGCAAAAAAAAATATGGAATCTACTGATTCTATTGATCAAAGGAGAGTTTTTGAAGGTAGAGATAATTCTTCTACAAGAGATACCACTAACTTAGGGGGAGAAACTAGCAGAGTTAATCTACCACCTGTTAGAAAATGGACAAAGGATCATACTGAAGATTTGATTATTGGTGATCCAAATAGTGGTGTTCGAACTAGAAGATCAATTCAAAATGAATGCTTGTATAGTTGCTTTCTCTCAAAGAATGAACCTAAGAAGGTTGAAGAAGCCTTACAGGATCCTGATTGGATAATTGCAATGCAGGAGGAGTTAAATGAGTTTGAGAGAAACAAAGTCTGAAAACTGGTACCAAGACCTAAAGATAGATCTATTGTTGGTGCAAGATGGGTTTTCAGAAACAAGCTAGATGAATCTGGTATGATTGTAAGAAACAAAGCAAGACTAGTGGCCAAGGGTTATTCTCAGGAAGAAGGCATTGATTATGATGAGACCTTTGCACCTGTAGCAAGATTGGAAGCAATCAAAATGTTTCTTACATTTGCAGCTCATTCAAAATTCAAGGTATACCAGATGGATGTAAAGAGTGCTTTTCTAAATGGCAAACTTGATGAGGAGGTGTATGTGGAACAACCACCTGGATTTGTTGATCCAAAGTTTCCAAATCATGTCTACAAACTTGACAAGGCACTCTATGGACTAAAGCAGGCACCAAGAGCATGGTATGAGACTTTGTCTAAATTTCTTCTTGAAAATGGCTTCACAAGAGGTACAATTGACAAAACTCTATTCTTTAGAAAGATAAAAGGTGAATTGCTTTTAGTTCAAGTTTATGTTGATGATATTATTTTTGGTTCTACTAATGAAAAGTTGTGTGCTAAGTATCAGATGAGCATGATGGGTGAATTAAATTATTTCTTAGGCTTGCAGGTCAAACAGACTGAGACTGGTATTTTCATTAATCAGTCAAAGTATATCAAAGATCTTTTAAGAAGGTTTGACTTTCAAGACTGTGCAGTTGCAAAAACACCCATGGCAACAGCCACTAAACTAGACTCTGATCCTAAAGGGAAGAGTGTGGATAATACTAGTTATAGAGGCATGATAGGCTCATTGTTATATCTAACTGCAAGTAGGCCAGATATAATGTTTTCTACCTGTTTATGTGCTAGATTCCAAAGTGATCCTAAGGAATCTCATTTAATTGCTGTGAAGAGAATTTTTAGATATCTCAAAGGAACTCCAAATCTTGGTTTGTGGTATCCTAGAGAATCTGATTTCTTTCTAATTGGCTATTCAGACTCTGATTATGCAGGGTGTAAGATAGACAGGAAAAGCACTACAGGTACATGTCAATTCTTGGGAAATAGATTGATTTCTTGGGCAAGCAAGAAGCAACAATCTGTTTCAACCTCAACTGCAGAAGCTGAGTACATAGCAGCATGCAGTTGTTGTGCACAGCTCCTTTGGATAAGAAATCAGTTGATGGATTATGGTATGACACTTAGTAATATTCCTATGTTTTGTGATAATACTAGTGCTATTAAAATTGCAGAAAATCCAGTTCAACATTCAAGGACTAAGCACATTGATGTCAAGTATCATTTTATTAGAGAACATATTGAGAATGGTACTTTGGAACTTCATTTTGTTCCTACTGACAAACAGCTTGCAGATATTCTAACTAAACCACTTGATGAGACTACATTCAGTAGATTAGTAAGTGAGTTAGGAATGTTAAATTTTTAGATCTTTAACATCTGCAAAAGTAGCAAGGTATGTTGTTCTTAGCTTATAGACTTGATATTCTTGTCAGGATCTATATTTGATTGTTAAATGTTTTAGCTATAACACTTTGCCTTGATAAATTTCAGTATGATAGACTTGTTAATAATCATCAGGATTAGATTTGTTATCAGGATGCTGACGTCATCAGTATTGTGTTAGTATCAGGATTATGAAAATTGTTTCAGATCCTGACGTTTACTTTGTGTAGTAATCTAATTCTATGATGTGTTAAGTCTATACCAGCAAGTTTTAGTATTTGCATACTGATAATTTATACATCATTCAGTAATCAAAAGACAAGTAAATAACAAGAAATTGTATTTTCATTAATTGAAATCATTACATGGAAATGAAATACAACATCTTTTTGTCTAATTTCTACTGATAATTCTATGCTTGTCTATTGATAATAAATTCTGAGGTACAAGACAAGGAGCATCTCAAGAAATCCATCAGAGGATTTGAACAGCTTCGTCTACTCTTGGATTCCTTGTCTGGGCGACTTGAATGAGAGCAGCTAACTTAAATGAATAGCATCTCCATCAAGATCAACCTCAGACTCTCGACCAAATTCTTCATCCTCAAAGTTTTGAGGAGGTTAGGGGAAGATTGTATCCAACAGATGGATGTTCTAGGAGAAACCTCTGGATATTATCGAAAACCAATCCATCCATGATTAGTTCGATGAGAAGAGTTGTCTTTTCAAAGAGATGATCAAGAACAGGATGTTCATTGATCAAGAAAAATCTAAAGAATGGGTTTGAAGGGAATTTTGGTTTGAGAAGCATTGTTAAGAAGAAAAGAGATTGAAAGGTTTATGGAGAATGGCATAAGGCGTCTGTTTCTTTTAAAGGAAGACGTGAGAAGCTGAACAGTCACTTGGAAGTTTTAATGAAGTCAGATGCTATTTATTGCGTGTGACTGTATTTCTTGTTTTCAAGAAATATTGAATATATCTAACCAATTGATTTTTGTTCAGATTAATTGTTTATTTCTTTTTCAGATAAAAGAAAAATGCCACGTGGAAACTCCATATTAAGTCTCTGATGATATTGATCAGGATTTCATGTGTGACCATCAGGATTTGAGAATTATTATCACATTGTGTTATGTGATTATTTTGATGAGAGGTCAACAGTAAAAGGAAGCTGATCAGTATTGATTATTTATACCCTGATTTATTTCATGAAAATCAATTTTGGATTTTATTTTCCAAAAATCGTGGGTAACCGCATTTTTCAGGGACTGACACCTGTCAATCTACGTGTCAACGTGGGATAGTGGTCTGAAAGATTTGTGAAATATATTTGTTTTGAAACTCTAATCGTGTAATTGCTTTCTCTAATTTTATATTCTCTAAAGCAAAAACCACTTTTGAGTTTTCAAAATCACTAATCCATTTCAAGAATTTTTCAAGTTCTTTTCAGATCAAAAATGGCAGCTCAGAGAAGATTACCTAAGTCAGTAGCCTTCAAGTTTGGTGACTTTGATTTTATGACAAACAATCATGTAGCAGCTATCACCAACAAGGAAGGAGTGTCATCTGATTTTCATCCAATCATGGACTTTCTGGCGTATGGACCATTAAGTTATGCATTGACAGCATCTCCACAAATTAATCAAGTAGCTGTTTCACAAGCTTGGGAGAATGCTGAGGTAATTGATTCTACTCAGAGTCAATCAGGTAAGATTGTTCTACATTTAGGACAAGATTCATTTGACATTACTGAATCTGTTGTTAATTCAGTACTTTGCTTACCTGTTACTGATAGTTATGCAAGTGAACCATCTGATGATAATATAAGAACTATGTTGTCTGAATTAGGTTATAGTGGACCTCTAGACAACATGAGCCAGTTGAATAGGTCTTTTCTTAGAAAGGAATGGTCTTTTTACTTTGATCAAATTGCTAACTGTTTTACTGGTAAATGTAATTCTTTTCAGCAAATTACTTCTGTTACATCACATATTGCTTATAGTTTGCTTTATGACAGAGTAATTAACATTGGTCATATTATCTTAAGTCAGATGAGTATTAAACTTGGGTTAAGAGATCAAAATAGGAGAATGGTTTATTATCATAGATTTATGCAAATGTTTATTAACCATTTTATTCCTGATGTTGAAGCTAGATTTGGTAGGGAACATTGTGTTTCTTCTTATGAACAGCAAAAGAGAATTTTCTCTGACATTACAAAGAAGGACAATGAAAAGAATCTAGATGAAATACCTGCAATTCATTATCCACATCATTTTCAGGTAATTCTTAAAACTCATCTTCCTACTATCTACAATTCTTCTTTCTTTTGTGGTGAAATGGCTCACGAATCTCAATTGGAGGAGAACCCACCTGTGTCTACCCAAGTAGCCCAAAACATTATAGTCTCTGAAACAATTCAAGAACCAAATTTTGATCCACAGCCTATTGTTTCAAAGAAACCAACCTCTGGTGTTTCTCAAAAGACATCAGTTGTAAGGAAGAGAAGATTTGTTGTGTCAAGTAGTAGTAATTCTAGTGAAGATGATGATGATATAACTCTTGCTGAGAGAGTTATAAATTCAAGATTCTAAGAAGTGATAATGAAACTGAATTCAAAAATTCAGCAATGGAAGAGTTCTGCAAATACAAAGGAATAGTTCAACAATTCTCTGCTCCTGGCACACCCCAGCAAAATGGAGTAGTTGAAAGGAAAAAATAGAACTCTTATAGAAGCTGGCAAAACTATGTTGGAGGAAGCTAAACTACCTACATATTTCTGGGCAGAAGCAGTCAACACAACATGCTACACTCAGAACATTACACTGATCAACAGACATGGTGTAACTCCTTATCAAATGATCAAGGAAAAGAAGCCAAGTCTGAAGCATTTACATGTGTTTTGCTGCAAGTGCTTTGTTCTAAGACCTCATCCTGAACAGCTAGGTAAATTTGAGACTAAAGCTGATGAGGGCATCTTTATTGGCTATCCATCATCAAGAGCCTTTAAAGTCTACAATCTAAGAACAAAGACAGTCATGGAGTCCATCAATGTATCTTTTGATGATAAGAAGATTACAGGAATAATTGAAGACTCACATGACAGTTTGATTTTTGCAAATGAATCTACCAAGAATCCTGATGAAATCTTGTCAGAGACTGATACTCCATCAGATCCTGACGATCCTCAAATTTCTGATGAAACACAAATCAATGATGGTAATGCAAATGTTGAGGGGGAGCAATAGTAAGAAACCACCAACACTGAAACGACTCAGGCATCAGGAGGAGGCTCATCAGAAATAGTTTCAAGTGATAATTCTGACAGTAGATAAGAAAGATATAGCACTATCTCAGGGGGAGCTTCTAGCAGTTCTAGTTCTTTTGAAGATAACACCAATTCAGGGGGAGCATCCAGTTCAAGGAATGACTTACCACCAGCAAGGAAATGGACTAAAAGCCATACTCCTGATTTAATTATTGGGAATCCTGACGCAGGTGTTAAAACCAAGAGTGCAACACAGAATGAATGTCTTTATCACAACTTTCTGTCAAAGGAGGAACCTAATAAAGTTGAAGATTCACTAAAGGACACTGATTGAGTTATGCCTATTCAAGAAGAACTAAATGAGTTTGAAAGAAATGAAGTCAGGAAACTAGTACCAAGGCGAAAAGGAAGGTCAATTGTAGGTACAAAGTGGGTGTTCAGAAACAAGACAGATTCAGATGGCACAAATATCAGAAATAAAGCAAGACTAGTTGCAAAGGGGTATTCTCAACATGAAGGAATAGACTATGATGAGACTTTTGCTCCTGTTGCAAGGTTAGAAGCCATCAGAATTTTTCTGGCATATGCAGCTCACAAAAATTCAAGGTTTACCAGATGGATGTGAAAAGTGCTTTTCTCAATGGCGAATTAGAAGAGGAGGTATATGTTGAACAACCTCCTGGCTTTGTTGATACTAAACATCCAGATTATGTCTACAGACTGGATAAAGCACTTTATGGACTAAAGCAAGCTCCAAGAGCCTGGTATGAAACATTGGCTCAATTCTTACTGGAAAGTGGATTCAAATGAGGTACAATTGATAAAACCTTGTTTTATTTGAATCATGGTAAGGACTTGCTGTTAGTACAAATTTATGTTGATGATATCATTTTTGGGTCAACTAACTCCAAATTGTGTGAGAAGTTTTCAAAGCTAATGCAGTCTAGATATCAAATGAGCATGATGGGAGAAATGAGCTATTTCTTAGGTCTTCAAGTTAAACAGACTGATGATGGGATTTTTATCAATCAGTCAAAATACACAAAGAATCTTTTGAAAAAGTTTAGCATGCAAGACAGTTCTACTGCTTCAACTCCCATAGCTACAGCTACCAAGATTGATCCTAATCAAGGTACTGAGGTAGATGTAACAAACTACAGAGGTATGATTGGCTCACTCTTGTATCTAACTGCTAGTAGACCAGATATCATGTATGCAACCTATCTATGTGCAAGATTTTAGGCAAATCCTAGAGAACCACATCTCATTGCTGTTAAAAGGATTTTCAGATATTTGAAAGGCACACCAACTCTTGGCCTTTGGTATGCTAGAGAATCTGATTTAAGTTTATGTGGATACTCAGATGCTGATTTTACAGGCTACAAAATAGACAGAAAAAGTACTTCAGGCAGTTGTCAGTTTCTCGGAGGAAGACTTGTTTCTTGGTTTAGCAAAAAGCAAAAGTCTATCTCCATATCAACTGCAGAAGTTGAGTACATTGCTTCTGGAAGCTATTGTGCTCAGATTATGTGGATGAGAAATCAGCTAATGGACTATGGTTCGTCATTTTCAAAAATACCTATTTATTGTGATAACCAAAGTGCTATTGCTATGACAGAAAATCCAGTACAACATTCTCTTACTAAGCATATCAGTATCAGATATCATTTTATAAGAGAGCAAGTATTGAAAGGAACTATTGAGCTACACTTTGTTCCTACTGATCAACAGCTAGCTGATATATTCACCAAGCCACTTCCTGAAGCTACGTTTACAAAATTGGTGAATGAATTAGGAATGGTGAACTACGAGAGTTACTAAGAATAAGGGAAGACCAATTACTGATGATCTAATCCTGATGCATATCGAATACTGATGAAAAGTCAATCCTAACTATAGTTAAACATTGAATCCTGATGCGACGGTTCATTTATCAGTAAAATATTAAATATCTAAGAACTTCCTTATTGTTCAGTTTCCTAATCTAATTTGTGGCCATTGTTAAAGAACTTGTTACTTATGTGATTACTTTAATTAGTTTTCATGTTTCCTTCTCTGATTTAATTCTTTGAAAAACAGTTCAGAAACAAAATTGTAGAATATATTGAATAAGATTAGAGAAACAGGGTTTTTCATTGTTAATAAGAAAGAGATTACATGCATAATATTACATCTTTTTGTTCTCTCCATCTACTAATCTATTCAACAGGAAAATAAAAAGTCCAAACCACTTCATTGTTAACAGCCATCCCAGATCTCATCTTTGCCACTTTGTTTGGGTGGAAGTTGAATGGGATAAGGTTATTTTTGCTGACATATTCATTAACAATGGTTGGTGGAGTTGGATGAGGATGTCTTAGAAGAAATCCATGCTAATGTTGCTTGGAGGGCAGCATCGATGTCGGTCACTTTTGCAGGTCTTTCTCTCTCGATCTCTTCAAGACCGGCATCCATCTGCAGCCACAAAGTTTCAAGTTGCCTTTCCCAGTCGAAGGCATCAAACTCTTCATGAGTATAGCTGAAGAAATTGATAGATAGAAAGAAACTTCTGCTACAAGAAGAGGAAAAGGTATAGGAGGAAGAAACAGAGGTAGAGGAAAGAAACCTGTACAAGCAAGCACAAGGCAGATGAGATCTAGTGGAATCAGAATAGAAGAAATTTCTGAGGATAAAAAGAAGAAAACTCCACTACTTCTTGAAATGGCTCTAGACAACAAATTTAATGAACCTGAAGATGTTGTCAATATAGAAGTTGAAGAAGAAAGTTCACTGAGAACTAGGAGGAGTAAATCTGTTATGAAATCACAAAGGAATGTTGCTGAAATAACTCAGAATGTTGCTTCTAATTCTGAATCTGATGATGCTATTAAGGATGTAACAGATGAGTATGTGAGAAGAATTTTTGAGTCTGATGGTCAATTGTGGTATGACATCAATAAACTACCTATGGAGGAAATTCCAAATGAACCACAATCCAAGAAGAAAGAAGGAAAATGGAAAGATGTTGATGATATGAAGTACACTAGACCGGCTGTTTTTAGGTCTGGTGGAATAATTTTGCCACCACAAGTTTCTCCTGGACTTCAGAAAGCTAAAGCTTCCGAGTCTAACAAATCTCCACCGAGGTGGATCAGAATGCAATCTGAATTGATAGGACTGGAACCTTACACTCTAGGAGGTATTGGTTTTAGAGATACAGAATTAAGGTCTACATCTCAAACAGATCAACAATTTTTTGTTAGAAGATTTGGTGATGAATTATCTGTTGATGATCTTTGGGAACTTGAATCTGTTGCAATTGTTGCTTGCAATTTGGATTCTAAGAAAGTAGAGAAATTATTGTATTTCATGAAAGACAAAAGTGTCAAGAAGCTGTTTATTCATGAAGTATTGTGCAAGTCAACAAAAGAACTGAAATATGTTCTTTATCTACTTGAGAACAGAAGTATTCCTGATCAAGAAGCCAGTGTTTATCATAACTGGTGTACCATGATCTTCAGAATAATCAAATCCAGATATTTAGAAGGAGGATCAAGGTATAATGGTAACTACACTCCTATGTACTTGAATTCAGAAGGACAAGAAGTAGAAATGCAAAGGGGTTCAGCTGTTAAAGAAGTAATACTGTTTCAAGAACAGTTATCTTTGAATCCTGGTGGAAGAGATCTTGCATATTTACTATTGGGAGAGTTAGATGTACCGAGAAGCTCAATTCAAAATCTCAGGGCTGATATCTATCAGATTGATAAGAACAATGAAGAACTCAGGAATCTGAAAAAAAGACTGATTCAGATTTTGAGAGAAAAAGAAGAAGAGTTACTATCAAGTTTCCTGCAGATAAGTAATTTCTTTGTGAGAATTTCTGAGACCGAGCCTAAAGATTTCTTGTAAAATTTTGTTTTGAGTTTTTGACATCATTGAATCAAGGAATTTGTGCTTTATTTCATTAAGTACAAATTGGAGGAGATTGTTAGATTTGATTCAAGTGATATCAGGATATGGAATGTTACTAATCAGATACTGATGCTAACGTCATCAGTAATACAACGTCAGTATTAAGTTATCATCAGGATTGTAAGTTGATCAGGATTACGTGAAGATTTTCATCAGTCCAGAGATCAAGGAAGATTGATATGTCGGTTCCTAATTTATAGAAGGCATCTATCATTCAAGATATGTATTCATAGTCATATGTAATTGATTTAGAATATCTTATAATTGATAGTGCAGCTGTGTATGTTATATAAACACAGTTTTAGGCTTTACATGAGAGTAATCGCTTACACGAGTTATCTTGTAACCTAGCAGCTCTTAAGAACAAAAGGATTTCTTAAGAGAGTTTGTAACAGTTTTATATCAGAATTAATAAAGCTGTTATTGATTCATACTTGTGTTATTTTCTGTTTAAGTCGAAAATTTTATACAATTGTATTCAACCCCCCTTTTACAATCGTTAATTACTGGGCAACATTTCTCTTGATAAGACTACAACAAACTAGAAGAGTTCTTAAAGGTCTTGAGTTTAAATTCATTTTCTTCTATTTGTTCCCTAAGAGCTTTCTCAATCTGGCTAGCACATAGAACCTTATTCTCTAGGTATTCAACTTCTTTCTTAAGGTTTTCTACTTGCATAGTAGTTAGCTCTAATTCCTCATTCTTTTTGTTTAACACTTCATTTCTAGCAGGTAGTTTCACAATTTCTTCATTAGCAGCAGTCATACTAGTATGAATATTAGACATCTCAATAGATAATTGTTCAATCATATCTTTGTATGCAGAAACAGACATATCTATGGTAGTTTGAGATGGTACCTGAGAATCTGATGAAGATGTTTCTCCCTTGGAATTGGCCATCAAGGCATAATTGCAGAATCTTGCTCTTCTTCATCACTATCAGTATCATCCTAACACTTCCCTTCAGCTATGTAGGCCTTGCTTGGTGTTTGATTCCTAAGAAGGGCCTCATACTTAGCTTCAAGCTCAAGAAACTCCTTGTCCTTCTTCTTAGACTTCTTGCATTCATTAGAAAAATACCCTAGGTCATTGCATCTATAACATCTCAAAGATGACCTATCCACATAGGCAGTTTTGAATTTTTCTTGTTTGACTTCATAGGTGCTTTGCTCTTGTTGAATGAATGGTTTTGAGGTCTTGGTTTGAAGAGTTATTTTCTCTTTAATCTGATGTTTGGAAATTTTCTAGCCATAAATGCAAATGATATATTTTCCATTGCATCTAACTCCTCAAGAGTGTAAAACTCATCTTCTTCCTTTTCCTCCTCAACAGTCTCAGGCATTTTCACTTCAGTTTCTTCATCCACTATCTCTTTAATTCTCAGCTGGCTTGTAGAGGCTTCAAGGTCTTGGATAGATTTGTTCACAATCAGGGCACATGATGTATTGACCATCTTGCCTTGGTTGTCTTGAATCGCCCTTTTCTGTAGCAGCTCTAGTTCATGAGTCTTCAACAGCCCATAGAGCACATCAAATGTAACTTTGTTCAAATCTCTTTCTCTTAGAGAAATAATTCTTTGCTCTAGATGGTTGGGTGAAGAGAGTAGAAACTTCATATTCAGATCGTTGGTATTGTAAACCTTTCCATTCATCTGTAGCTCAGTCACCAACTTGTGAAATCTTTCAAACATCTCAATGATGCTTTCTTTAGGCTGAGTCATGAAAGCTTCATACTGGATGACCAGTATCTATTTTCTATTTTCTCTAACTTCATCTGTGATAAGTGGATTTTATATCCACTTGGAGCGTTCCATATCGGCTTAAATTGATTGACTTGGTCTCAAGTATGTTGTGTTTTTAATGTATTTTTGTCTAGTTGTGCAGGTTCGTAAAATGTCAGCTAGGGTTATTGATTTTCGCAAATCTTGGAGTTGAAATTGAGCTTTGGAATGAATGAAGGAGTGTCTCTTTATGCTACCATGAAGATTCATGAGTCAAGGGAGTGAATACGGGAGCTAGTGCAAAAGAAACGAAGGAAAAAGGAGCAAAAACGAAGAAAATAGAGTAAAATCAGCAAAATGGCCAGAGAATTGGGCGCGGCGTGCTGTTGGACACTATTTGAGCACGGGCGCGCCTGATTTGTATGGTGTTAGAGCGCGGGCGCGCCGGTCCGTCTACCAAATTTTCGGAATTTTGTTTTGGCCATATCTTGAGTTCTACAAGTCCGTTTTGGGCGATCTTATAGTCCACGCAAAGCTAACGAGATTCTCTTTCATTCTAAAGTGGTTCAGAGGTCCAATTACGAATGGAACGGCCCAGAAATATTGAAGAAAAGTCAGCTACGAATTTTCCTTCAAAACAGAATCAATTTAGGAAACATATTTTGCAGAAATTCTATTTTAATTCTATTTTGGTAGTTTCTTACTGGAAAAGACTCCCGTGGCCTATATAAACACATCCTATCATCATAAAACGTACATCACACCACAACACATCAGAGAGAAACAAAGGAGACAAGTTGGAGAAGGATTCACCAAAGCTCGTGACAAGCAACGGAGATCTAGATCTACTTCATCTTTTGTTTTCTTCTATTAGGATACATTATTATTAAGACTTTGTTTTTATCATGGTTTCATCAGATCCCATGGTGACGAGTGGATTGATTATGAACTAATCGTTGTCATGGGATTCTAACGGATTTATCTATGTAGCTTAGTAGTTTGATTGCTTTAAAGATTTGTGTGTGGTGAATTCTTGATATCCTCGTATGGTTATGCTTCATGTGTTTAGATGCATCGCGAACATCTAATTTGTTAATCTCTTGTGAAACGAGAGTGGATCTTGAGATTTAGAACTTGCCATGCTAGCATAGGATAGGTTGATGTTTTAACATCATGATTTATAGCGTAAATAGAGATATTATGCTGCCCTATGTGATCTTAATAGACAACTTGTTCTTCAACCGTTATGTTTTCAAATCTTATAGAGACATAGGGTCTAAGCAAAATTGGTGTCTATTCATCTTCTATCTCTTTTGTGGATGTATGTTTAGTTTGGTATTCGTATATTGAGAGGTAGCGTTTACTTGTTTCGTGTTGTCTGATCAGATATCATAACCATCACATGCATTGATTAAAGGCATCAACTCTAAGCGAAGTATTTAATGAAGTTAGGATCCCATGTTTACTCTTGTAGAAGTAATTCGATTTTAATTTTCATTAGATAATTAATTCTTAGTTTTTAATTTATTTCTTAGTTAATTTAGATAATCAAAACCCAAATTTGTTAATTGTCTTAGCAGTGAATAATAATCATACATTGTTGCATAGGTACATCTACTGAATTAAAACCATTACCAGATCTCTGTGGGAACGAACTTGACTTATTCATATATTACTCGTGACCACGTATGCTTGCGTGATTTAGTGCAAACAATCTGTCCCTTCACACAGAATCCCAATGTGATCCCACATCTCTTTTGCTGTTGTACATGAAGCTATGTTGGCAAACATTGACAGCTCCATCGAATCTATGATCAACTACATGAGATGGATGTCAAGAGCAACCTTCTCCTTCTCTGTCTCTGTCCACTTGGATGGATATTTGGAAATATAGGATCTTGGGATGGTCGTGGTTCCAACAATCGTCTCAGCAATCTCTTGTTGTGGAACAAATGGACCATTCTTGAGAATCTCAGGGCATAAAGGGTTAACAGCTTTGATTAACAACATCATCTTAATTTTCCAGAGGTTGTAGTTGTCTTTATCAAACTTAGGGACCTTCTCCGTTCCTGTTGTCTTTGGTGTATTCATGATGATCTTTTTCTGTCTTGATTAACATCCTGCTTTGATACCACTTGTTGAGTATGGAATACACACAAGGAAAATACAGAGTGAGGGTGAATGTATTTTCAAATTTTTCTTAGAATTAGCTTTAAGAACAGTTACTTTGAATGTTTGAATCTGTGTGTTTGTATATGTAACTGAGTGTGTGTTTGTATGTAACAGAAAATTCGTGCGGAATAAAACACAAGACACAAGTACTTACTTTAATCTAACATTGTATTAGATAAAGATTCTTGCTACAATCTGTTAATACAAATGTTAGTATTCTTAGCTTCATTTTTCTCTAAGAGATGTTATCCAAGATGTGTGTGAAAAACTTGTTACTACTAGAGAAGTGGGGTTGTACACTTATAGAACATGTGTACAACCTACATACTACAAATGCAATGACAGACAAAATAACTTTCTAAGTTGTTTATCCCTTTTTAAGTATATGTCTAAGCAACATGTAATTTGACTTTCTGTTAACACTAAATCACGCAAGCGTACGTGGTCACAAGTAATATATGTATAAGTCAAGTTCGTTCCCACAGAGATCTGGTAATGGTTTTAATTAAATAGATGTACCTATGCAACAATGTATGATTATTATTCACTACTAAGACAATTAACAAATTTGGGTTTTGATTATCTAAATTAACTAAGAAATAAATTAACAACTAAGAATTAATTATCTAATGAAAATTAAAATCGAATTACTTCAACAAGAGTAAACATGGGATCCTAACTTCATTAAATACTTCGCTCAGAGTTGATATAACGTCCTAGAAAATATCGTAATTATAAATATTATTATTTAATATTAAATGTGGAATATATGGTATGAATTTTTTTTAGGATAAATATATGTGACATCATGTTTACATATTTATATGGTGATGTATGTGTGATGTGATAGTCTGTGTAATTTTTATTTGAATTTTATGATTAAAATTTATTTACATTATGCATTGTAGACTTTTGAAAATTTTTATAAAATCATCAGAGTATTTAAAAATCATGAAACCTTTCGTAATATCATCTTTATAATATTATTTAGTTTTTAAAATTGTTGGAAAAATTATTTTGGGTGTTTCGGCATTTTAAAATGATTTTAAGAGTTTTATTTCATTTAGAGGGTTAAAACTTGTAAAATTCGTATTTAATTCATTTTTGGTCTAAAAAATATTTTAAAAAATAAGTGTGTTTATAATTTTATACTTTTTATTTTAAAAATGAAAAGTTTTACTTTTACCTATTTTTCCATTTAAATTCGATTTTAAATAAACTGGTTAAATTGATTTTAAAGTAGTTTTCTTTGTAAATTTACAGAAATGCGTTTACCCTCTTATAATCCCTAAATTACCAGTCTTTCCCCAAAATTCATCAGTCGTGGCTCTGTTTTTCTTCGATTATCTCTTTAGAACTCTCTCGAGTTCTCCCAAAATCTCTCTCGCAATCTCTCAATCTCTTTCGATTTCTATCTCTCTCCCTCTTCTCCTCCCTACGACCTGTACTTACTATGTGTTGTGTGTGTGGTTCTGCGTGCGTGTATACATGAGTTGTTGTGGTTCAAAATTGGGGGTTTTGGTTCATTATATTTGCTGCGAGTTATGGTATATCGACTGGGGTTCTTGGAGCTTTTTCCGATCTGTTCTTGGTCTGTAGAGGTGTGTGTATATTATGATATGTGTGTATATTATTGTGTGTATCTGGCAGCGTGGGTGTGTATGTCTAATATGTGTGGAAGCTGCAAGGTGGTTGTGTATGTCAATGGTGCGGTGCTGAGTGTGTACATATAGCATGGGAGAGTTGGTAAATCAAGCTGTGTGCGTTTCTGTTGCTGCTGAGCTGCGTATGTGGTGACTGCTTGTGTGTGTGTGTGTGTGAGTTCAACAGGTGTGTGTGTGTGTGTGTACGTGTTGTGGTCCTGTGTACGTATTTGAGTTGTGCCTGTGTTGAAGTTTAAGATTGTTGATGATATGGTTCGATTATTGGGGGTGTGGTTATTTGGACAGTGAAACCGCATAAGGGGATTTCTCAGATTTTTAATACTCCGAATAAATTGATTAAATTGATGATGAATTGCTGTTGGGTATATAATATTCTCGTATATTTTAGATTTATGTCGTATGTAGTATGTTTCGAAAATTGTATTTGTAATTGAGAAAATTGACTGGATTACAAGTTCTTATTAAATTGTTAAGATTTTAGTTGTATGTGTACATACGATAGGTGTAAGTGGTAATTGTGTGGTGTTTGACGTGTAGAACAAAGAGGTAAAAGGAGACCCAAAGGAAATCATAGCAGTAATGGTATGTTTATAGGTTTTGTATATGTGAGCTCTGTCCGGGTGTGTTTGTTGGTGTTAGTGAAATTTAGTCCGTGTATTTGTGTTACTGGATTGAGACTGAGGCAGGAGAGGTGTTGGTGTGCCCTGTATTTGTATTTGTCAAGGTGTAGTGTAAGAATTCATATCATGTTGGCAATTGCTGGTTTATACAGGTCTTGTGGTTATAATTTCAAAGGAAGTGTTAACATAATTTCAATGAAAGTACACAAAACCTACGATGTTGATTATTAAATAAAGTACTTGTATAAATTCATTTAGTAGTCAAACAGTTACGTTCAAATTCTATATGTGATTTGTTGATATAAGTCGAGGAGTATAAGTAGACATATGATTTTGAAATTTGTTTGAGTTCTGGGTTGGTGAATTGTAGTTTGTCAGGGTAGGCGAGATTAAAAAGGAGGTGCCTTTCAATTTTACTAGAATTATTTTGTAATCCTTATAATAATTTGATTAAGATTTTTTGTAAACCGATATGATATACGTGATAGCAGGTATAAGTGTAAGTTAACAGTCTATGCTGAGTGTTATGTGAATTATGTGATTATATATATATATTACTATTTCGAGAATATAATCTGTATGAACTATATGTGTTAATTGTAAAGCGTATTAGGCTGCGTTCGGGTAGAACAGAGTTAGACGGTTTTCGTTTATAAACGTACTGAAGTAGTACTTTATTTTGATATAGGTAGCAGTAAAAGGCCGATTTAGAGCCAGTGTATGTAAAGGTGGGAATTCTGAGGAACGAGTTATTCAGTGAATTAGATGAGTGGGTGCATGTAGAAGCTGACAAGTGATAAAGGGAAAATTGATGAGTGATCGAAGAAAGGTCAAGTAGAGACGGATGGAAAGTGATAAGGAGTTAAAGTATTGGAAATGGAAACCCTATGTATTGAGGCAAGTTTACTATCCCTCACTTATTGTTCAAGTGATGTGAAACCTTCTTTATTATTTATTTGTTCTTTCGTAGTCCCTTCTTGCAAATAATTGTATTCTTCATATTTATTCTAGATAATTGTGCACCTGTTCTTTTAATTATACAATGTTCCTTTCAGATCTTTTTGCTAGTGCCTATACCTTTCATTTTTATTTCGAGTGACATTTTTCGTCTATTAATTTACAAACCTCTTTCTCAAATTATTCTGTCATTGTTTATTTTTGCACCTATTGTTCAGGTGTTGAATTGTTTTAAAAATTATTTATTTCAATATTTCCTCGTCTTTATTAATATTTTTCAAAGAGCATTTTTTTTCTTCAATTATTGTAAACTAATTCAAGGTTTATACTGTTGTTGAGGCATGTGTTGCTCAGTGACGATTAAAACCGAGAATGAATTGAGATCTTCTTAATTATTCAAACTCATTATTGTCATGCCGGTTCTGGTAGCTAAAGCCTATGAGTGCTTAGCCGACAGGAGTGAGACCTTGGGAAATTGAGAATTTCTTAAATCTTCATTTTAGTCTAATCAAATCTATTCTGTTTGTTCAAATTTTACAGTGTAATTTCATAAATTGAAAATCTTTGAAATAAGTGGTTATATCCAATGCAGTGACTTAAATCTTCTGTTTAACTTCGAATTTTCTTTATTCCATGCTTTCTTTATAATTGTTGTTCCATTTCTAGATTCTAAATTATTGCTCAGTTATTTACTTTATCATGTTTCTTTGTTGATATATGATTCTATTTTGCTGAACTATACCTTGCTTAGTTCAATCTTATTGCTTTGCTGTTTATAATACCTTATATCAATTGCTTCCCTGACCCTCTATCTTCTATAATTGAAAATGAAAATGGATTAATTAATTAAAGGTGTTTTTGAATTTCCTTATACTGGGCTGATATGTTATCAGTGAGTATAAAGGACTTAAAAAAGAAATGTTTTAAATTATTAATAAACGGTTATAAATTGGAAAGCGTAAGAGGCTAGGGGTGGTTCCCCTAGTCGAGCACTTTTATTTAGCGTAAGAGGCTAGGGGTGGTTCCCCTAGTCCAGCATTACAGGCCAATGTGTTGCTTAATTGGGAACCCAATTTCAAAGGAATGGGGACTTTACGTGGCTGATCACCCGTATTGTCCGTAATCAGGAGAATAATAAAAATAAACTTAAAGGTTTTTAAAAGTTTTATGAAAAGTATTTTTTGATGATAGAATGGTTCAAATGAAAGAAATGTTTTTAAAAGTTTTGTGAAGAGTTTTGATTTATTCCCTTGAGATAGTTTGATCATTGATATTGTTCATCAATGAAATATTCATAAATTGTTGTTCACTATATTATATACTTGCTGAGCGCTCTTTGGCTCACTCTTGCTTTGTTTTACCTAACCATTTGCAGTTAGGTTTAAGGATGATCTACTTACATTTATCCCTGCAAATGAGAGCGATGAGGCATTCTATACAAGATAGATTTCAGAGCTAGAACGGGTAAGCACAGATTGGGATTGAGCTACAGATTAGATGGCATAATAAATTTTATTCAGAGCAGTGATAGAAGTTGAAAATAATTTGTATTAATTAGATTCTTGTTTCATACCATAACCTAGAATCGATCCTCGGTGAGGAATCGTTGGTGTTTTAAGTTTTAATTGTATTTGTTAAATTGGAATTTTGTTGGATTGAATTACAGGTAGATAGTCCGATTTACGAATACTAGGATTTACGAATACTAGTATTCGTAAATTTTGGCATAAAGTACTTTATGCCAAAATTTTCTAAAATTCCCCTATATCAAAGTCTATTTTATTATAAAAAGTATATTTTTAGAATTGGGAAGTCGGGGCGTTACAGGTTGGTATCAGAGTAACAGGTTATGGTCACTGAAACAAGTTAGGATGATTAGGTGTAAGTATTTAGGTTAGACGTTTGATGGAACGATTTAGGATAAGATTCGTCTGAGGATATTAGGACGACTGTTGTGACATTATTTGGTATTTCGACATATCGCGCGAGCAGAAATTTGCTTCATCCAGAGACTCAATTTAGGATGAGGCAGATAATTCGGAACAACATACGCTAATTATACGACCGGAGCTATCAGCTTGGAAGACGCTACGTGCAGATCCTCGTGTACCTTCTAGAGTTTCTTTTGCGACTTTAGTTAACCCGCGAGCGATATAGAAAGTGCGAAAGGATTGTAAACAAAATGTGAAATGCGATTACTAGCATGGGTTGGAGGAATGACGTGGTTATTCATTACTAGCCGTTGATTCATTTAATTTATCGATTAAGGAGATTCGACCTTTCTTTATGTTTCTTCTTATTTTGATAATACCCCATCACCTTTGATAATCAACTATATTTCAATTGATGACAAATTTTTCAGATTCATTTAAACACATTCCTATTTTTCAGAGATACCTCTATTTTCCAGGGGATCACTTGATTCACCATGATGTAGATAAATTATTGAGATCCTTGAATTCTTTCTATTTCCCCGAATATTTGTTTTTCCTTATTCAACATTATATATATAAACTTTTGAATTATTTTTGTTTCTCCCTAAATACTTAACCTTCTTTATTCAGACTGGGATGAACAACCCTCTGTATATAGGGGATTCAGGGACATCTTATCTATGTGATAGAAGTCTGGTGGGACGCCATTGATTATGTTTGTCATGAAAGTACGGAAGGCTGGCCCCCTTCTTGTGCTATGGTGTTTGACATAAGTGACAAATGCAACCTGAAATTAGTTCAATGATCATATTGATCTCTCAGTTGAATTCTTTTATAAATGTTTATCAAACAAAACTCATCTTGTACTCATACATGTTAGTACCTGTCTATTCTATTGATCATTTTTGTTATAAACCCTTGTGATTTCTAAAAGCTATCAATGATTGAGAGCAGTAAAGATGGAAACGATGAAATTTTAAGTGGTGTAAGGTACATTTACGTCGAATGAAAGTTGGATGAGCAGGTTGAGAATTGAGGTTAAAACAGAGAGTGAGTAATCAAGTTAGATTGCATAGTGGATTGACATTGCACGTACAAGATTCGATAATACGGAGAAGCTGATTATGATTAAGGAATAGATGAAAAGGATATGAAAGGATAATTTTGTTAAAGTCAGAAATAGAGTGATGATTGGTATAATTGGTATGTGATAGATATCGTGAAGGAAAAATTGTTGAAGAACACTTGCTTATTATATGTTTTCACTATGGATACGGTAGATAAAATATTACAAGAATTTGGATGTTAAGATAAATTGTCAGATATAAATGTTTAGAGACAGAATCCGGGTTAGCTGAGATAGTAAAACCTCCATGGTTAGAAGAAAGGAATTTGAAAGGAAGCATACTGGAATTGTACAGGGCTAAATATGGAAGGCTATGAGAGTAAGCGAAAAGAATAATGTGGTAGTGAATGACAGAGTTAGGAGCCAGAAGTTGTACGCGATAAGCGCAGGAAGATAAGACGTTTCATCGGGGAATGTATCATGTCAGTCCCAGCATATACTACAATAAGAGCAACATGAGCCTCCCTTATAAATCGCTCATGAGCTGGAAAATTTCGAAAAGGCTACAAAGGATGCTATTAAGTGTGAAGATAAGAAGGTGAAATTATGAACTCCAAGAGATATGTAAGTTGTGTTTCGAGTCAAGAGGTGGATAAAAGAGTTTTAATGGTTACGCAGACTAAGAGGTTATTATAATAAGATTTTAAGGTTATTGTATATATGTGGGAGATATTAATAAGGAAATAATTAAAGTGAAGCAGATTTCAGTAGTTAAGATTTCTCGGATATGTGACTTGATGAATTACCAGGATTATCACCAGACAGAGATATAAAGTTGATTGATAAATTACAACCAGGAATGTAATCAGGTTTAAATATTTAAGATCAGAAGACAACACAAGATATTTGAGGATATACAAAGCACATGCATATAATTTCTAAGTACGAGCTTTGTAATTGGAAGAACTATAATTTTCAGGGTAGGACGATAAGATCGAAATGAATGGCGTGACGACGAAGCAGTAATGAATCGGGAAAGGCCTAAGACGCTAGTGAAGATCGAAAACTTTGAAGGACCGGCTAGGAATTATTGAAGGTTGTCAAAGGTATTATCAAGATAGCTATAACAGTGGACAAGCCTATAAATCAGGAAACGAAGGGGTAAAGGTGGAGAAAGCTTTTAATAGTCTAAGAAGAGATCAAGAACCGCTCAAGTGTCAGTGCAACCGGATGAACCAAGAAAGATTAAATAGGCATTCAATGCTCAAGTAAATGTTCAAAGAATTTGGGAAGTTATTGATGGAAGATCCAAAGGTCTAAATTATTGCGATTGAATCGTTAGAGAGAGTAGGAAGTACCAAGCGGAGTTGACGGAAGTAGAAGGTGAAGATGATGAATATAGAAGAATGAAATAGTTCAAGGAAATAAGTTATTGATAAAAAAGGTAGTTATAATGTGTAAAGTTTAAATTTGAGGATTGTAAGATATGTAGAGTAATGGTTCGGAAGTCGAGTTTTGATATTAGCGGATATTAGAGTTGGAGTTTGATTGGAGGAAAGTTTGATTTTGAATGGTATTGAGGGGAAGTGACCCCGGGATAGTTGTATTGTGAATAAGATATTTACGTTTCAAGGTAAATGGTTATTAGTTTCGAAAAGGTTACTCAGTAAAACAATGGGATTAAGGATGGATAGAAGTTTTCCAGTTATTCCCTCCTCGAGTAACATTGTACGTGAAAGGGGAGTAAGAATGATTGGGGAATTTCCTGAGATTCTTTTTCTCAAAAGTTTTATCTTGGGCAATCTGAATTTTTGAGTAGGAGCGTGTAAGTGGTATCAATTGTTTTAGTCGCGTGGATTTCGTTTTAAAGGTTTAATTATTTATCTGTTTACTTCAAGTCAAGGTAGATTTCTTTGTTTATATGTTGTTGCAAATCAAGGCAGGTTTTGTTTTAGTATTGAATATGAATAAATTGTTTATGGATGATTGGATTAGTACTTGAGGCGTTGTGTACATGGCATAGTCCATTATACGAATACGTCATGTTCGATTTTCGGTTGACCAGGATCGTCACATACGAGTGATAAGTATCTAGAATTAATGAGATATGTAAACCTTTGGAATTTACGGGCTTACAAGACGAGCCTAGCGAGATATGAAATGATATAAAGGAATTCTAGAATGGAAGAAATGACTTGGAAATTGAAAGAGAAATGATTGAGTAATACTGTCATTACGTTTTCTTAAGATTGATTCTGAGGACAGAATCCTATTAAGGGGGGAAGGATATAACGCCCTAGAAAATATCGTAATTATAAATATTATTATTTAATATTAAATGTGGATTATATGGTATGAATTTTTTTAGGATAAATATATGTGACATCATGTTTACATATTTATATGGTGATGTATGTGTGATGTGATAGTCCGTGTAATTTTTATTTGAATTTTATGATTAAAATTTATTTACATTATGCATTGTAGACCTTTGAAAATTTTTATAAAATCATCAGAGTATTTAAAAATCATGAAATCTTTCATAATATCATCTTTATAATATTATTTAGTTTTTAAAATTATTGGAAAAATTATTTTGGGTGTTTCAGCATTTTAAAATGATTTTAAGAGTTTTATTTCATTTTGAGGGTTAAAACTTGTAAAATTCGTATTTAATTCATTTTTGGTCTAAAAAATATTTTAAAAATATATGTGTGTTTATAATTTTATACTTTTTATTTTAAAAATGAAAAGTTTTACTTTTACCTATTTTTCCATTTAAATTCGATTTTAAATATACTGGTTAAATTGATTTTAAAGTAGTTTTCTTTGTAAGTTTACATAAATGCGTTTACCCTCTTAATCCCTAAATTACCAGTCTTTCCCCAAAATTCATCAGTCGTGGCTCTGTTTTTCTTCGATTATCTCTTTAGAACTCTTTCGAGTTCTCCCAAAATCTCTCAAAATCTCTCTCGCAGTCTCTCAATCTCTTTCGATTTCTATCTCTCTCTCTCCCTCTTCTCCTCCCTACGACCTGTACTTACTATGTGTTGTGTGTATGTTTCTGCGTGCGTGTATACATGAGTTGTTGTGGTTCAAAATTGGGGATTTTGGTTCATTATGTTTGCTGCAAGTTATGGTATATCGACTGGGGTTCTTGGAGCTTTTTCCGATCTGTTCTTGGTCTGTAAAGGTGTGTGTATATTATGATATGTGTGTATATTATTGTGTGTATCTGGAAGCGTGGGTGTGTATGTCTGAGATGTGTGGAAGCTGCAAGGTGGTTGTGTATGTGAATGGTGCGGTGCTGAGTGTGTACATATAGCGTGGGAGAGTGGGTAAATCAAGCTGTGTGCGTTTCTGTTGCTGTTGAGCTGCGTATGTGGTGACTGCGTGTGTGTGAGTTCAACAGGTGTGTGTGTGTGTGTACGTGTTGTGGTCCTGTGTATGTATTTGAGTTATGCTTGTGTTGAAGTTTAAGATTGTTGATGATATGGTTCGATTGTTGGGGGTGTGGTTATTTGGACAATGAAACCGCATAAGGGGATTTCTCAGATTATTAATAATCCGAATAAATTGATTACATTGATGATGAATTGATGTTGGGTATATAATATTCTCGTATATTTTAGATTTATGTCGTATGCAGTATGTTTCGGAAATTGTATTTGTAATTGAGAAAATTGACTGGATTACAAGTTCTTGTTAAATTGTTAAGATTGTAGTTGTATGTGTACATACGATAGGTGTAAGTGGTAATTGTGTGGTGTATTTGACGTGTAGAACAAAGAGGTAAAAGGAGACCCAAAGGAAATCATAGCAGTAATGGTATGTTTATAGGTTTGTATATGTGAGCTCTGTCCGGGTGTGTTTATTGGTGTTAGTGAAATTTAGTCCGTGTATGTGTGTTACTGGATTGAGACTGAGGCAGGAGAGGTGGTGGTGTGCCCTGTATTTGTATTTGTCAAGGTGTAGTGTAAGAATTCATATCATGTTGGCAATTGCTGGTTTATACAGGTCTTGTGGTTATAATTTCAAAGGAAGTGTTAGCATAATTTCACTGAAAGTACACAAAATCTACGATGTTGATTATTAAATAAAGTACTTGTATAAATTCATTTAGTAGTCAAACAGTTACGTTCAAATTCTATATGTGATTTGTTGATATAAGTCGAGGATTATAAGTAGACATATGATTTTGGAATTTGTTTGAGTTCTGGGTTGGTGAATTGTATTTTGGGTTGGTGAATTGTATTTTGTCAGGGTAGGCGAGATTAAAAAGGAGGTGCCGTTCAATTTTACTAGAATTATTTTGTAATCCTTATAATAATTTGATTAAGGTTTTTTGTAAACCGATATGATATACGTGATAGCAGGTATAAGTGTAAGTTAACAATCTGTGCTGAGTGTTATGTGAATTATTTTTTTTTTTTCTCAGGAATGAGATGATACATCCGAAGAGCTAATAAAAGCTTCATCATCTAACAGAAAGGTATGCTTAACCAATCCATGAGTCTAACAACCCATAGGAAAGAGATTCCTCCGGAAGTTTAAATAACTACACCTTTATATCCACCAAAAAAGGCCTCGTTAAAAACCCCACAAGAGCAAAACCCTATGGGAAAAAAACTCAAGCGGGGAAAAAAACTCAAGCGGGGAAAAAAGAGTGCCCTACTAAATAAAAGAGTACAACATTTAACAAAACCTAAAAATGAAATGACTATAAACTTCTCGATTCTTCGGCTTGATTCATCCACTATAATAATCCATAATCCCGCCTTCATCCATCTTCTCACCCTAAAAACCCCAAAACTTGTCGTCATCCATCTTCTATTTAGCCCTTTCCATCCACGAAAACTGAATATATCAATCCAACAAAAAATCATATGTCAACGAACAGTTAATCGAATATACATTAAATAATTATTATATTCAATAAACTTAATAAAATTGAATAAATTTTATATATCTAACCAAAGGGGACCCCTATGGTTAGACATATAACAGTTAATTTCTTATAAAAGGTCTACTATAACGTCATCTAAAATGACGACAGATTCCAAATCAATAAATGATCCAATCCGTCAAAAAATGACATCAACAATTACCCAAAATTGGTCCACAAAGTCATAAATAAATGGCACACCCTTATAAGTACAAAACCATATAAAATGGTACAATCTTACTAATTAAGAAACTTCAAAAAAGAATCATATCCATATTGAGCCCACAATCAATTCACCCCGATTATGCAAATCACAATCATCCATTTCAGGCACGTTAAACTCCCCTATCAATTAAAATTAGTTACAAAAACCAAAAAATAAACATATTTACTAGCTCGAAATTTTTGTGATCCTTAATAGTTAATTAATAAACTAATTAACTAAAATATTTTAAAAATCATTCAGGTTAATTATAATAAATTCATTAATGGCCAATGATAACGACTCATTTACTTCTAAAAACTAGTCAAAAAGGAAATTATCGCGAATCATAACTAAATTAATGTAAAATATATGAGTTCTAATACATGCAAAAAGGAAATTATCGCGAATCATAACTAAGTATATATTATATACTTGCTGAGCGCTCTTTGGCTTACTCTTGCTTTGTTTTACCTAACCCTTTGCATTTAGGTTTAAGGATGATCTACTTACATTTATCCCTGCAAATGAGAGCGATGAGGCATTCTATACAAGATAGATTTCAGAGCTAGAACGGGTACCATAACTTGGAATCGATCCTCAGTGAGGAATCGCTGGTGTATTAAGTTTTAATTGGAATTTGGTTGGATTGAATTACAGGTGGATAGTCCGATTTACGAATACTTCATGCCGAAATTTTCTAAATTTCCCCTGTATCAAAGTCTATTTTATTATAAAAAGTATATTTTTAGAATTGGGAAGTCGGAGGACTACACATGATACACCTTTGAATCCATTACTATAACTATTTTCTAGGATGCCCAATATTGAACCAATATTTTCGAGAATTTTTAGATATCTCAAAGGAACTCCAGATCTTGGTTTGTGGTATCCTAAAGAATCTGATTTCTCCCTAATTGGCTATTCAGACTCTGATTATGCAGGGTGTAAAATATACAGGAAAAGCACTACAGGTACATGTCAATTCTTGGGAAACAAATTGATTTCTTGGGCAAGCAAGAAGCAACAATTAGTTTCAACCTCAACTGTAGAAGCTGAGTACATAGCAGCAGGCAGTTGTTGTGCACAACTCCTTTGGGTAAGAAATCAGTTGATGGATTATGGTATGACACTTAGTAATATTCCTATGTGTTGTGATAATACTAGTGCTATCAAAATTGCAGAAAATCCAGTTCAACATTCAAGGACTAAGCACATTGATGTCTGGTATCATTTTATTGGAGGACATATTGAGAATGGTACTGTGGAACTTCATTTTGTTCATACTGACAAACAGCTTGCAGATATTCTAACTAAACCACTTGATGAGGCTACATTCAGTAGGTTAGTAAGTGAGTTAGGAATGTTAAATTTCTAGATCTTTAACATCTGCAAAAGTAGCAAGGTATGTTGTTTTCAGCTTATAGACTTGATATTTTTGTCAGGATCTATATTTGATTGTTAAATAATTAAGCTGTAATATTGTACTTTGATAAAGTTCAGTATGATAGACTTATTTTTATCGTCAGTATCAGGATTGTGAAATTTATGTGTCTAATTCTGAAAATTTTGTGAAATCCTGAAGTTCGTTTTATTTAGTGATCTAATTCTGAGTTTTGTTAAGTCTATGCTAGTAAGCTTTAAGTCATTCATACTGATAGTTTATATTGTTTTTCAGATCAATCAATAAACAACAATAGGCAAGTAGATAATAAGAAATTGTATTTTCATTAATTGAAATCATTACATACATGGAAATGAAATACAAACATCTTTTTGTCTAACTTCTATTGATAACCCTATTCTTGTCTAAAGTTGTTGCTGTTCTTAGACTTCACAGATCTACTTCAGGACAAGGAGCATCTCAAGAGTAACTTTGATGATTTACTCATGGATTCCTTGTCTAGACGACTTGAATGAGAGCAGCTGACTCAACTCCATTCTTGTTGAGGATAATGAATAGCATCTCCATCAAGATCAACCTCAGACTCTCGTCCAAATTCTTCATCCTCAAGTTTTGAGGAGGTTAGAGGGAGATTGTATCCAACAGATGGATGTTTTAAGAGAAGGTTCTGGACATTATTTGGATCTACTCAAACCATGGCTAAAGTGATGAGAAAAGTCATCTCTTCAAAGAGACTAACTATGAACCTTTGGTCATAAACAATCGGTTCATCATTTGTGAGGAATCGGAAGATTGGATTAAAGGCCATTGTGTTTTGTGGAAGCTCTGTGAAAACAAAGAGATTTTTGTGTGGTTTTGGAGTTAAGAAAGGCAAAAGGCATCAGGTGTTTATAAAGGAAAGAATGAGAAGCTGAACAGTCATTTGAAGTGTTCAATGTATCGGCGTATATATCTATGCGTATGACTGGTCCTTTCATATTTCCAAGATATTTTGAAAATCGAACAAAATATTTTTGTTTGGATTATTGATGTTCTTTTCAGGTTAAATTTTAAAATTGCCACGTGGAGCTCTATTTAATCTCTGGAATCAGGATAATAGTGATCAGGAAAACAAGAATGATTTCATCAGGATTGATGATTATTTTTAATTTTTTAATCACATTGAAAATTATGATTATCTTGGTGAAAAAGGTCATAATAGGAAATGAAGCTGATCAGTATTGATTTTATTTTGATTTTACCCTGATTTATTTAATTGAAATCAATTTTGGATTTTATTTTCCAAAAATCGTGGGTAAACTGCATTTTTCAGGGACTGACACCTGTCTACCTACGTGTCAACGTGGGTTAGTGGGTCTGAAGAATTTTTGAATATATCTTTATTTTGAGACTCTGATTGTTTATTGCTAACTTCTAATTCGTATTTCTTAAGGCAAAAACATTCATTTAGGTTCTCAAAATCTCTAATCAATTTCAAGATTTCTCAAGTTCTTTTCAGATCAAAAATGGCAGCTCAACGAAGACTACCTAAATCAGTAGCTTTCAAGTTTGGTGACTTTGATTTTATGACTAACAATCATGTTGCAGCAATCACTAGCAAGAAAGGTGTATCAGCTGATTTTCATCCTGTGATGGATTTTATGGCTATTGGACCTTTGCGTTATGCATTGGCAGCATCTCCAGAAATAAATCAAGCTGCAGTTTCACAAGATTGGGAGAATGCTGAAGTAATTGATTCTACTCAGAGTCAATCAGCAAAAGAGAATTTTCTCTGATATTACAAAGAAGGACAATGAAAAGAATCTAGATGAAATACCTACAATTCATTATCCACATCATGTTCAGGTAATTCTAAAAACTCATCTTCCTACTCTATACAATTCTTCTTTCTTTTGTGGTGAAATGACTCAGGAATCTCATTTGGAGGAGAACCCCTTGTGTCTACCCAAGTAGCCCAAAACATTATAGTCTCTGAAACAATTCGAGAACCAAGTTTTGATCCACAGCCTATTGTTTCAAAGAAACCAACCTCTGGTGTTTCTCAAAAGACATCAGTTGTAAGGAAGAGAAGATTTGTTGTGTCAAGTAGTAGTAGTTCTAGTGAAGATGATGATAATATATCTCTTGCTGAGAGAGAAGAATTGAAGGCTGCAATTCAACTTTCTAAGTTAGGACAAAGAGATGAAGCACCTAGTCACAGCCAGGCTGCAGTCTCTCAAAAGGCTGTAGTACTTAAAAAGGGAAAACAGTTACTGGATACTGTCTCTCAACAGACTGTGTCTATTGAAAAAGGATCTCATCCCAAGATCACTTCTGTGTCTACACCTCTTGAGTCTTCTCAGGATAAATCTTTTGCTCACTATACTAGGAGAAAAAGGAGAAAGATTCAATTGTCACCTACACACATAGAGTCTAGTCCAACTAACATCATGCAGGTCTCTACAAAAGAAGCTACAATCAAGTCAACAATTGACAATAGAGATTTTGATTATATATATATTACTATTTCGAGAATATAATCTGTATGAACTATATTTATTAATTGTAAAGCGTATTAGGCCGTGTTCGGGTAGAATAGAGTTAGACGGTTTTCGTTTATAAGCGTACTGAAGTAGTACTTTATTTTGATATAGGTACCAGTAAAAGGCCGATTTAGAGCCAGTGTATGTAAAGGTGGGAATTCTGTGGAACGAGTTATTCAACGAATTAGATGAGTGGGTGCATGTAGAAGTTGACAAGTGATAAAGGGAAAATTGATGTGTGATCGAAGAAAGGTCAAGTAGAGACGGATGTAAAGTGATAAGGAGTTAAAGTATTGGAAATGGAAACCCTATGTATTGAGGCAAGTTTACTATCCCTCACTTATTGTTCAAGTGATGTGAAACCTTCTGTATTATTTATTTGTTCTTTCGTAGTCCCTTCTTGCAAACAATTGTATTCTTCATATTTATTCTAGATAATTGTGAACCTGTTCTTTTAAATATACAATGTTCCTTTCAGATCTTTTTGCTAGTGCCTATACCTTTCATTTTTATTTCCATTGACATTTTTCGTCTATTAATTTACAACCCTCTTTCTCAAATTATTCTATCATTGTTTATTTTTGCACCTATTGTTCAGGTGTTGAATTGTTTTAAAAATTAATTTATTTCAATATTTCCTCATCTTTATTAATATTTTTCAAAGAGCATTTTTTTTCTTCAATTATTGTAAACTAATTCAAGGTTTATACTGTTGTTGAGGCATGTGTTGCTCAGTGACGGTTAAAACCGAGAATGAATTGAGATCTTCTTAATTATTCAAACTCATTATTGTCATGCCGGTTCTGGTAGCTAAAGCCTATAAGTGCTTAGCCGACAGGAGTGAGACCTTGGGAAATTGAGAATTTCTTAAATCTTCATTTTAGTCTAATCAAATCTATTCTGTTTGTTCAAATTTTACAGTGTAATTTCATAAATTGAAAATCTTTGAAATAAGTGGTTATATCCAGTACAGTGACTTAAATCTTCTGTTTAACTTCGAATTTTCTTTATTCCATGCTTTCTTTATAATTATTGTTCCATTTCTATATTCTAAATAATTGCTTAGTTATTTATTTTATCATGTTTCTTTGTTGATATATGATTCTATTTTGCTGAACTATACCATGCTTAGTTCAATCTTATTGCTTTGCTGTTTATAATACCTTATATCAATTGCTTCCCTGACTCTCCATCTTCTATAATTGAAAATGAAAATGGATTAATTAATTAAAGGTGTTTTTGAATTTCCTTATACTGGGTTGATATGTTATCAGTGAGTATAAAGGACTTAAAAAGGAAATGTTTTAAATTATTAATAAACGGATATAAATTGGAAAGCATAAGAGGCTAGGGGCGGTTCCCCTAGTCCAGCACTTTTATTTAGCGTAAGAGGCTAGGGGTGGTTCCCCTAGTCCAGCATTACAGGCCAATGTGTTACCTAATTGGGAACCCAATTTCAAAGGAATGGGGACTTTACGTAGCTGATCACCCGTATTGTCCGTAATCAGGAGAATAACAAAAATAAACTTAAAGGTTTTTAAAATTTTATGAAAAGTATGTTTTGATGATAGAATGGTTCAAAGGAAAGAAATGTTTTTAAAAGTTTTATGAAGAGTATTGATTTATTCCCTTGAGATAGTTTGATCATGATATTGTTCATCAATGAAATATTCATAAATTGTTCACTATATTATATACTTGCTGAGCGCTCTTTGGCTTACTCTTGCTTTGTTTTACCTAACCCTTTGCATTTAGGTTTAAGGATGATCTACTTACATTTATCCCTGCAAATGAGAGCGATGAGGCATTCTATACAAGATAGATTTCAGAGCTAGAACGGGTAAGCACAGATTGGGATTGAGCTACAGATTAGATGGTATAATAAATTGTATTCAAAGCAGTGATAGAAGTTGAAAATAATTTGTATTAATTAGATTCTTGTTTCATACCATAACTTGGAATCGATCCTCAGTGAGGAATCGCTGGTGTATTAAGTTTTAATTGGAATTTGGTTGGATTGAATTACAGGTGGATAGTCCGATTTACGAATACTTCATGCCGAAATTTTCTAAAATTCCCCTGTATCAAAGTCTATTTTATTATAAAAAGTATATTTTTAGAATTGGGAAGTCGGGGCGTTACAGTTGATGCCTTTAATCAGTGCATGTGATGGTTATGATATCTGATCAGACAACACGAAACAAGTAAACGCTGCCTCTCAGTATATGAATAACCAAACTAAACATACATCCACAAAAGAGATAGAAGATGAATAAACACCAATTATGCTTAGACCCTAAATCTCTATAAGATTTGAAAACATAACGGTTGAAGAACAAGTTATCTATTAAGATCACATAGGGCAACATAATATCTCTATTTACGCTACAAATCATGATTTTAAAACATCAACCTATCCTATGCTAGCATGGAAAGTTCTAAATCTCAAGATCCACTCTCGTTTCGCAAGAGATTAACAAATTAGATGTTCGCGACGCATCTAAACAAATGAAACACAACCATACGAGGATATCAAGATTCACCACACAAAAATCTTTAAAGCAATCAAACTACTAAGCTACATAGATAAATCTGTTAGAATCCCATGACAACGATTAGTTCGTAATTGAACCTCTCGTCATCATGGGATCAAGTGAAACCATGATAATGAAACAAGATATGAATTATATGTTATAATATGCTAACTAATGATGTTACAAAATTACAATGGTAGGATGTGTTTAAATAGGCTCTAGAAGTCTTTCCCAACAAGAAATTCCCCAAAATAGAGTTAATATAGAATTTCTGCAGTTTAGCACAAAATACGTTTCCTAAACTGATTCTGTTTTTAAGGAAAATTCGTAGCTGACTTTTTTTCAGTATTTCTGAGCCACTCCAGTTGTATTTGGACCTCTGGACCACTTTAGAATGAAAGATAATTCCGTTATCTTCGCGTGGACTGTAAGATCGTCCAAAACGGACTTGTAGAACTCAAGATATGGCCTAAACAATAAATCAGAATTTTTTTTCCAGCGAATTAGGGCACACCCTGCGTACTCTGGCGCGTACCCTGCACGGTAACATTCTGTCCAGATTTTAATTTTGCTCTATTCTTCAAGGAAATTTCCCAAGCTTCGCATGGACAGTAAGATCGCTGAAAACGGACTTCTAGAACTCCAGATATGGCCAAAACAGTGTAGACTGCGTAACCTACCCCGAAATCCAAATTTTCCACAATTTGCTCATTTCTCATCCATTTTCTCTTCCGATTCTTTTGCCACTTCCCGTTCTTCAATTCTTGACTTATGAATCCTCATGGTAGCCTAGGGAAATACACCATCCTTCATTCCAATGCTAAATTTCAACTCCAAGATCGACGAAAATCAACAACCCTAGCCGACATTTTACTAACCTGCACAACTACACAAAACACATCGAAAACGCAACAAACTTGAGTCTAAGACAATCAATTTAAACCAAATTGAAGCGATCCAAGTGGATATAAAATCCACTTATCACTTTCCTTTAACCTGCTCAGATCCACTTCTTTAGCAGTTTGTCTCCTTTAACATCTCTCTAAGCTTCTAGTAGACTTTCCATGAACACTTTACAGTACAGTGGTCCTGAAAGTGTCTTGGCTTATTGCAGGTTTCTGACTTGTACAGCTTCAGTATTTTATCTCCAAGAACCCATTTGAGAAATGACTAAGTGATTGATTTGAGAACTGGAATTGATTAATTCGATAACTCTGAGTTCTCGAATATTGAATTCTTGACTTATTGAATCACTTCTTGAATGAGTCTTTTCTTCAGGAATCCTTGACTTATCGAATAGATCTTTTACTTCTAGAATCCTTGAGATGTCGTCCTTGAGATATCGAATGTAACTGTGACTTGTTGACTCTTTGAGAACTCGAATGATGCTTTGACTTGTTGACTTCTTGAGTTCTCGAATAGAGTATTAGACATGTCGAATTCCTGAGTTCTCGAATGAGGCTTTGACTAGTTGACTCCTTGAGATATCGAACAGTGTGTTCTGACATATCGAATCCTTGACTTCTCGAAACCTTTACTTCTCGAATAGACCAAAATACTTCTCGAATTAGTACTTAGGCAAATCTTCAATCTTTAAATTCTAACTGTGTTTATTCTACAACCTTGTTCTCCAAGCTTGAGGCATGATCTCTGGATCTTCTTGAAAATACACACCTAGAGGGGGCGTGAATAGGTGTTATGACTAACAATGATCAAATAAAAATTCTGCCTGAAAAATTAAACTGGCAGCTAGCTGAGTTAACTAGATGCAACAGATTAATTAATATGCAGCTAGCTGAGATATGCAATGCAGAAAGATAAAATGCAGTAAGGAACACCAAGAATTTTAGCTAGGTTCGACCCCTAATCTTCTATAGTCTATGTCCTAGTCCCTTACCAACTTGGTAAGAGAATATATTATTGATCACAATGAAATCCAATTACAAGATACAATAATATATCTCCCTTATCACCCAGTTACTTACTGCAGCTAGCTGGAACCCCTTGTTCCCTGAACACAGCTCTCTAAGTTCTATACTAAACCAAGTATAAACTTCTCTAGCCTAATGCTCCTTGAACCCTTGTTCCACCAGCTTGACAATCCAGCAACTACCAACTTTACAAGTTGAACAATACAATGGATAAAAAGAATTACAACTCAAAGATATGAACTCTCAAAAATCTCGATATATAATATAGTACAAGAGCTCGTTTTGAAGTAGAGGGTGTAGAGTTGTTTCTTGTATTCTCGAATATAGCTTGAAGGTTCTTGTTTTCTTAAGAGGAGAAATATGCAAGCCTTTATAGTGAAGTACAGGAGCTACAATTCATGAACAGTCTTGCAACGGTCTTGAAGATCACTTCTCACGTTTGGCTTTGTTCAAATTAATTGCACTACTAACGTTCACCTACAGGTTTTACAGAATGATTCTCATACGGAGAATATATTCAGTGGAGAGAGATGAGAGCAAAGATTTTTGTTCTTGAATAAATCCGTTAGTGACACATGAAGAAAACAATAGATATGATAATGAATGAATGTGTTTTCTTTGTAAGCTTTTCTACAAGCCAACAGGTGGTGGAGTTGTAGAAGCATGAAAGATTTTATTATTAATAAGAGCATGCTTGAAAAGAGCACATGGGTTGTTTTTAGTGGAGCATTAAAGAAATAAAAAGGTTCTTTAATGAGTGGAAGTTGTTTAGCAAGATTCCTGCATGTGATGAGTGCTTTAAGATATATCATATTAACTATGAATATATTAGACCAATCTTACAACTGATTTCCATAATGTTTTCTATAAGTACGTACTTCCCTTTTTTTATTCTGGACAGACTGCCAGTTAGCTGAGTTGAACTGTCAGCTAGCTGAGATACCCTATTTTGCTTATGAAATTATATAGAAAGTAAACCTGCAAAACAATATCAGTCCAGTACAATTATCCAGCTTGCTTACTTATGTATTATCATCAAAATCATAGAGTTTCAATCTCCCCCTTTTTGATGATTATACACCAATTTTAGGAGAAATGCAAAACTCCCCCTAAATCTAGCAATCCTATAATCAGTAAGCAAATTAATACAAACTAATACAGTGACTTTACCTTAAAACCAAGGTAACACAAATAGTTAAATTAAAAAACCAGGTGCTTAAGCATAAACCAAAACTGTAACACCCCCAAATCCGGGGTCAAGGATTTGGTAGTTACGCGGAAATCCTCAATGTCAAATTACTTGTTTAACAACATCAAACCACCTGTAATCATTAAAACTGATATATAACTCTGCGACCCCAACCACCAAGCATCTTTTAGGTCATAGGGCTAGAAACAAGAATTCAAATACTTACATTTCTCATTACATCCATTCAATTACATCGTACTATGACTTAAAAATCTTATATTACTAGTATAGCTTCGTTGGGAAGTATACCAGCAACTAGAGCTACTCAGTACCAAGTAATATAAACATTACACATCGATATACTTACATATAACTTATTCCAGCTATAACTTTTCTGGATCATATCATCTTCATAAGGGCGTACTGCCTGCTTCTTCTGAGCCATGCTGATAAGCCTCAACCGACTACCTTCCTCTGAAAGGTTAATATTTGAAAACAAACAAGTATGAGCGAAAGAATTGCCCAGCAAGTTAATAATAGAACTTCACAATATATATATCAATACACACAAGGGTATTCAATATCTAACGATATTTAATATCATTTCTGAAACATTTAACTATGGAATTTCAATAAGGGAAGTATAACATTTGATATAACATCAAATGAACAATATGAGATCATAATAACCATAGTAAGCTTCATACCTTAGCAAAATGGTATAAGTTGTAGTCTCAACAACCTTTAATAAAAACTCTTCAAAATATACAGTTCAATATAATGCTACTACAAGTGTTTTCATCAAATAGAAACCAAACTATAAAAAGATCCCCTTTTTAGTATTCCACAAGTCTGAAAGTATATACATATAAGTATATCATTATTTTTATCACAACACCCTACAGTTCAATATTCTGTATGGGATATAACTTCTTTAACCACTTGATAAGTTTAAGACTCAGAGGTAACTGATAGTAAGAGAGTCAAGGGTTTTGAGACGAACCATTTATGAGATACCAAGTCAATACTTCTCAAGCTTGAAAATATTTATATGTATATATATCATTTTCGTCAAAACACTTGATAGATCAAGAGACTGCACCTCAGCAATATAATAACAGTTCTGGAATATCTTTGAAACCGTACGCCATGCATTGACGAACATGGTATTAGTATATTGTAAAAGATGAAGTTATAAGATAGTTCAATATAACCTTTCCACAAAATATCTGCTATATAGAATATAAGCAGAATATCAACATATAACTTAAAAGATGAAGTTATAAGGTGATCCAATATCAAAAACCTCCTTATCACAACTCATGTTATGTAAGGTATCAACAGAGTCATCAATTGTAAGATAAAGGATGAAGTTACAAGGTAACTCAAATTATATTTCCGAGGGAATATCTGCTATGCCAAAGATAAGCAAGATATCATCATTTTCATAAAAGAGGAAGTTGCAAGAAAGATATTGCAATTCCAGTTTCAAACACTTTTTAACCATGCCAACAATGATAGTGTTGCAGAAGATTCCAATCTTGGACGATGAACTAATACTGGAGTTTGCCTCTGGTCCTTAGCAGAAAACCGAAATCGCGAATAATTCCTTCGCACCTCGTCCAAGCATTTCCATGGAGGGAGTTTACTTTTCTTTATACGACGCCTCGATCTTCCCTTTTCAATGTACGTCACTCCACTTGATTATACCCTAATGGTACTGAAATGGTTACGATTACGGGTCAGTCCAACCTCGTATTTCGAGTACACACAACTCAGAATTACCACTAAGTCACCTAAAATCGTACTATAGTTGTTATCCCTATAGTTGACTACTCAAATACCAATTAATACACGTAACACATTTAGTAAAGAAAAGACATGGAAGAGTCCCCTTTTAAAGTAGACATTTCCTGGTGCTAACACATCATAACACCACACAGTTATAACACTTAGTCAAAACTCCACTTAACACTTTTGACCATTATACTATTGACATACTCTTGTCACAAATTAATTAAGAAGTAATCCTCAAAACATACCTAATCCTGGATAAAGACTCATAATACCCATTTAATCCTCAAGACACCTTTAATCCTTGAATTAGCACATAATCCCTCGAGACAACAATTAGCTCTCGAAATAATTTACTTAGCACATATTCAAGTAAACAATTAACATCCACTTCATGCCTCTAGGCCATTGATATTAAATAAGTTAAATAAATTTAAATGCAGGGGATTTTTAGAAAATTTTGGCATGAAGTATTCGTTTATCGGACTATGGGCACAGCCCCTCAAATGCAATTCAACCCTGTTTTTGCAAAAAATAAAGCTGCCTCAACTTGCAGCAAAGTAAACAACTAAGAAAAGTACCCGCCCAGACATGCGGCACCTAGCACATAAGAAATTCTGCCTCGACATGCAGTAAACACATAATAATTATATTAGCATTAACTACTACTTACGCTACATCAATAATCGTATTACTCACGCATTTTAATGATACACGTGACAATCAATTACTGATATTCGTAAGCCCTAGGGAACAACCCCTAGCATTAACTATTACTTACGCTATATCAATAATCATATCACTTGAGCATATTAATTATACTTGTGACAATCAATCATTGATATTCGTAAGCCCGAGGAACTAGCCGAAGAGAATTACACAAGTCCTTAAATACTGACATTTAGAACTTATGATCTCTTTACGACTCCTCGCAGTTAAACTAAATAACATATAACATTCATAATTAGCAAAGTCATCAAATACTACGACTCGCTTTAAACCATTTAGCACATAAGCATTTACCACTCATATAACTACGCATTGTATGACAATCACAATTACCACTTAACAATTAACAATTATAATTGCCAACTAGCAACTAACAAATAATATTTAATAATCGCTAACCCGTACCTTTAACCGGGCCCACAACTAATCTCAATAATTACCATCAACAAGTATAGACCTTCCGATTTAAATCTCGGAATTTAATTTAACCACGAAAATTGACACATTAAACTCACAAATTAAATTTAATTTAATCACAACAATAATCTCACAATTTAAACTAATTAAATTACAATAATTAATCTACATCGAAATGTACAACTAATTTAATACGAAAATTAAATAAATAAAACGCGAAATTATACCATTTCGGTTCCGGTTCGACTCGCCCGAAAATCAAACTACCGAAAAATCAATCTCCCTCATCTCTCTCTCTCTCTCAACCATCTCTCTCTCTCTCTCTCTCTCTCCAGCTGCTCTTCCACCTCCACCACGACCTCCTCCCCTGTGTTGACCGCGCACAATGCCGCCACCACCGCCGGCGAAGCCACGGTCGCGCGGTGGTGGCCTCCCCTGCTCTTCTCCTTCCTTGCTGCACACATTCACGCACACATCTATACACACTAGTATATACACGCACATAGATATATACATATATATGTATTAGCCCCAATTGAAACTCCCCCAATTCTCAAATCCTAATTTTTCCCTCTTTTCCCCAATATCACTTTCTCTCTCCCCGACATTTTCTTGTTTGTGCAGCTGTGTTTGTATCTATGTGTATGATATGTGTTGTGCTGTGTTTACCCTAATGGGCTCAAGCCCAACACTATTTAAAAAGCAATACATTTAAATACTACACACTTTAATTAATATTTTACGCTAATAACTCTAATTGGTAAAAATAAAATTTCTAGCATAATTAAATACTAGATTATTTTTAAAGACTTTTGGAGAAAGAATTAGAATTAAATCTAAATTTTCTAAATTGATATGCATTTTACAAATCAATAATAATTTATAAAAACAATTCATAAAAATAATAATTGTGATTCATAATTCACAATTTACAGGACTTTATTAAAATACTACAAACACTATTGTTTTAGTAAAACCTTGAATTCTCGATTTTATATATTAATCGAGTAATTTCTGCAAATCCTCAAATAACTAAAATAAACATTTTCCACGGATTTTTAAAATCTCTAAATTATTCAGTCATTTAAAAAAAATCTTTACTGAATAATTCCACACTTTGAAAATTAAGCCCTTGCACAAATAAACTATTGACTCGAGATATCTACTAGGTCAATATAATTTTAAATAGGAGGACCAAGCTCCACTTAACAGAAAATAATTAAATAATTGAATAATAAAATAAAAAAAATTCCTCCTCATTTTAGGAAAACATTATTATTATTATTGAAATAATAATAAAATCATTTCTTGAAAAATCCGGGTTATTACAGTCTACCCTCCTTAAAAGGATTCCGTCCACGGAATCAGCTAAGGTCACTACTGGGATTCCTTAACTCTTTCATCATCAACATTTATTCTGCCAAACCGGAGATAGTGTCCATTCGTAGACAACTTCTCCGAAACCTCAATCCAACCATAGGATCTCTATCTTACACAGTTACCATTGGAGTCTTACCACGTTATTCCTTTCACACATATATCTTGACCAACTTCGATTATCATACTATTCTCGGGAGAGAGAGTTCACTGATTCTATTCACATACACTCTTGAGAGAGATTGCACTCATTCCATTAATCATAACACTCATGAGAGAGTGAACTTATTCTATCGATACGCCACTGATCTTCTATTCGCCTTGGGGTTCGCTCTTGCTCTTGGCGATTCCGTTGTGAATCTAGCTTCTATCAGCGAATTTTTGACTTGACCGACCTGGCTGGCATCCCCTTCAAATTTATTAGAGATAACAAGAATTATGAAACTTTGAAAAGATAGCTGTCATATCAAGGCTATTGCCACACATTAATGATCATAAGGTTATGAGTGTTAAAGTATACCTTATTTGAAAAAATAGAATTTACTGAGAGATCAATATGATCATAAGAACTCACGTTGCGTGTCTCAGTTAAGACATTACTAAAGGTAATTAGCCTTCTTGTATTTCACAACTCACAAGTGATGGCGTCCCATCAGACTTCTATTACATAGACAGATAGTCCTTGTGGCCCCTATATGTATAGGGTTGTTCATCTCAGTGGAAGTTGAGAAGTATGAAAGCAATTCAAAGTCAAGTTAATAATTATCGTATTTTGTCAATTAATTCTCAAAGGGACACCTTGGAGTTGAATTGAACGGATTCCAGAGGTGTGATTTCCAAGGAAAGGAATAACCAGAAGGATACTGGTATTCAACAAGCAAGTGGTGCTATACCACCATAGATTCATCCACTATTGAAGAAAAGTGGAGGTTTGAAATAACATCATTCGATAGGGCTTCGAAAACCTGAAAGTAGGAATAATGGCAGCTTCTCGCACAATCGAAATTAAATATGGCTTAACACAAGTATTAAAGAATAACTTCGAGGAGGAAATGTATTCTTTATTAAAAATTCTCTCTTGGAGAGATGTCAAGATAGGTCATAGATTAGGGGGTAATCAAAATAATTTATGCACGGGGAGGTGTCAAATCATTCATAGATTGGGGAGGTAATAAACATAATTTGCAAATGGGGAGGTATCAAAAAATTCAGATTGGGGAGGTAATCAAAATGATTCCCAATGGGTAGGGTACTGCCAAGGTCTCTACGGATGCCTTTTATGTCGGCTCCTCTGACGGATAATTGTTCGATTATAACGTTCTTCTTTTCCACGCACACCCTAAGGTGCTCGATAACCGACGTCATCGTCGACTCGTAATAGGCGTTAAAGATTCAACCATCGACGCTTACAATCGCAAGGAGTTCTATTCAACTCGGCGCAAGCATCTCACGCAAGCGTTCTATTCTTTGAGAAGACTTCGATACGGTGTCGCCCCTAGCAACGATGAATTCCACATGTCGAATGGGCGATATTCCGGAACATTGCTGGAAATACATACTTAGATCTAGTCTCCATTATACCCATCTTTATACCACATGTTCCTGTCCTCATGACAATTCCACGTGCTAATTAAGCTTATCTCTTTTTGCCTTCGTGCTAGTCTTTCTTAGACTTTCTTAGTCCGTCTCGGTTCGCAAAACATTTTTCATCTTTATTGACCAATTTCATTGTCACCATTTTACTTCTATAATCAATTGACACAATCGGTGTCTGTCCACCAATCCATTCATAATATTACCTCAAACTCTGTTAAACTCGAGAAGATTCAGGCACCCGTAACTTCGGCTCATAATCTTTCATATTGACCTTGTTTTACTTCCCTTTTGGAATTTTAACAATCTGAGTACTTTCTCAACACATCCTCGCCACAATACTAGATGCCAACTTTATATCCTTCATCATCATATTGAAATTTCCTATAGTTCGGAGATTACATAATTGTTTCAATGAATCCCCTAAAATCATCTTAAATTCGTGTTTTGGGCGATCTATGCCCTTGCCAACCAATATTTGTCTCTGAGGATCCTTTAGCTGACATCCCCAACCACCCAAGGTGAGGTCCATCCTCATTATAACATTCCAATCTTAACTTGATCATTGGCACTATATCCAATAGTCCAACATGAACTCTACATGAGTTCTGACGTTCTCACATAACTATACACACTCCTACTCACTCTCATTTCTAGTTTACTATAACCTAATCTCTGATACCATTTCTGTAACACCCCCAAATCCGGGGTCAAGGATTTGGTAGTTACGCGGAAATCCTCAATGTCAAATTACTTGTTTAACAACATCAAACCACCTGTAATCATTAAAACTGATATATAACTCTGCGACCCAACCACCAAGCATCTTTTAGGTCATAGGGCTAGAAACAAGAATTCAAATACTTACATTTCTCATTACATCCATTCAATTACATCGTACTATGACTTAAAAATCTTATATTACTAGTATAGCTTCGTTGGGAAGTATACCAGCAACTAGAGCTACTCAGTACCAAGTAATATAAACATTACACATCGATATACTTACATATAACTTATTCCAGCTATAACTTTTCTGGATCATATCATCTTCATAAGGGCGTACTGCCTGCTTCTTCTGAGCCATGCAGATAAGCCTCAACCGACTACCTTCCTCTGAAAGGTTAATATTTGAAAACAAACAAGTATGAGCGAAAGAATTGCCCAGCAAGTTAATAATAGAACTTCACAATATATATATCAATACACACAAGGGTATTCAATATCTAACGATATTTAATATCATTTCTGAAACATTTAACTATGGAATTTCAATAAGGGAAGTATAACATTTGATATAACATCAAATGAACAATCTGAGATCATAATAACCATAGTAAGCTTCATACCTTAGCAAAATGGTATAAGTTGTAGTCTCAACAACCTTTAATAAAAACTCTTCAAAATATACAGTTCAATATAATGCTACTACAAGTGTTTTCATCAAATAGAAACCAAACTATAAAAAGATCCCCTTTTTAGTATTCCACAAGTCTGAAAGTATATACATATAAGTATATCATTATTTTTATCACAACACCCTACAGTTCAATATTCTGTATGGGATATAACTTCTTTAACCACTTGATAAGTTTAAGACTCAGAGGTAACTGATAATAAGAGAGTCAAGGGTTTTGAGACGAACCATTTATGAGATACCAAGTCAATACTTCTCAAGCTTGAAAATTATATGTATATATATCAATTTCGTCAAAACACTTGACAGATCAAGAGACTGCACCTCAGCAATATAATAACAGTTCTGGAATATCTTTGAAACCGTACGCCATGCATTGACGAACATGGTATTAGTATATTGTAAAAGATGAAGTTATAAGATAGTTCAATATAACCTTTCCGCAAAATATCTGCTATATAGAATATAAGCAGAATATCAACATATAACTTAAAAGATGAAGTTATAAGGTGATCCAATATCAAAAACCTCCTTATCACAACTCATGTTATGTAAGGTATCAACAGAGTCATCAATTGTAAGATAAAGGATGAAGTTACAAGGTAACTCAAATTATATTTCTGAGGGAATATCTGCTATGCCAAAGATAAGCAAGATATCATTTTTTTCATAAAAGAGGAAGTTACAAGAAAGATATTGCAATTCCAGTTTCAAATACTTTTCAACCCTGCCAACAATGATAGTGTTGCAGAAGATTCCAATCTTGGACGATGAACTAATACTGGAGTTTGACGCGCCAGGAGACATAACATTTACACGATGATCAGTCGCATGTTATGCTCCCCACCTCTTGTTTACTACATGTAGAAGGAAGCACCGACGGATTTACTTGTCTACCGCCCTCTGGAACCCCCTCGGCCAACGGTTGGGCCATTTGCTGGACCGGCGCCACTGGGTCAATTACGCATCTCCTAGTTCATTTAACATCTATAACTTTGAAACGTAAAGTTCGTCCCCCTTTCCCCAAGTATGATACTTGTTGATAAGACTCCACAAAGTAGTCGTATCTAATTGGAAAGGAAAATTCACCAATATTTCCCAAGCTGCTGCTTGTTAATGGATACCAACTTGTTCCAACAATCTTACCTCTCGAATAATGAGAAGGTACACAAGGGTTCAATAAGCACATAGCAATCAAGTTGCGAGTGAAAAGAATTATTTCGAAGGAAGTCAACAAGATAAATAACATTTCTCAAGTAAGGTTCCCTTATAATTGGAAAGTTAGATTTGAATGAAGAATGAAATTTTGAGAACCTTTCTTGATACAAGTATTAATAACAAGACTTCGAAATAATTTACATAATATTCGATGGTCGAAGATAATATTTGAATGAAGTAAATCATTCTTGAAACGAGTTAGAAGAATTAAATAAACATTCCAAAGAATATTTATTAAGTCAAAAATATTGAAGTAATAATCTTAATATAAAATATGGCTCAACTGGATATTCGAAAAGATATTGATTAAATAAATAATGATCGAATGAATATTCGAAATAATATTCATTATTTAACTTAATTAAATCCTTAAGGAATATTCAAAATAATATTCGATGAATAAATCGACCCTGAGTGAATATTAAAGGTGATATTCATTAAATAAAGTTAAAATGAATATTTAAAATAATATTCATTTACTAAATAATCTCGAATGAATATTCAAAATAATATTCATTAAGTAACTATTTTAAATGAATATTTAAAATATTATTCATTAAATAAATAAGGGAAAATATCTACTTAAATATTTTCCTCTGAAAGTAATCATGATATATCAAGAAATACTGACTCCCGATCTATATTTAAGGAATTTAAGTCATACGCCCTTCACTAAAGGCATTTGCAAAACCCGGCTTATAACTAATATCTCATATCTAGCTTATAAGCCAATTACCAAATCGTAATCAAGTATCATAATATACTTTCGAAAACAGTTATGCCTTCCAATAACATATTTAACAGAAATAATATTCCTATGGTATTTCTCAACTGAGATAATACTCAAATAAGATTCCTCGAAAGATATAGAAGGCAAATACAATTCCTCGAATGACATCATATTCAAATAACAATCCTCGACTGTTTTCCAAGTAATTAATACTTTATGGAAATATAATAAGGTTTATAAATAACATTCTTCAAATCATTTCCAAGTACTTAATACTTTCTGGAAATATAATTAGTGTTTATTAATAGTATTCCTCAAGATGACTGGTACTTTGCCGCTGGAATCCCTCCGGGTTTCCACGACTATCACTATATTCACAAAATACCAACTCCCGATTTAAAGTCGAAAACAATGAATATGCTCTTATATCTAGAGCTACAAGATATACCGGTTCGTAAATACTTAACTTTAAAGACCGCATATAATCCAAAGGTCAAATTCTATATCAACAGGAAATAAGATTATAGCAAAACTGTTTAACAATATTCCTGGCAAATGCAGTATCAAATAATATTACAAAGTATAGGTTTTAATACTTGCATAGATAGAATCAAACTATAATATTTTAATAACTATGAAAGTCTTTAAATAACCTCCCAATAACATTATATACTCTTTAAAACACTTAGGGTATTTAATAAATATTTACACCATATTTATTGAATAATTAATAATCCACAACCCCTTTTTAACGGAAATAACCAAACCAATAATCATTTATTAAAGTAAATATTCAAATAATATTTACTACTATTGAAATATTCAATAACCTCCAAACACCCAAATGAACTCTTGAAATATTTCTAATCAAAACCAAGACATTAACTCTCCGGCAATTCCCGGACTTTAAGTACTTTATCAAAATAATTACCACTGACTCTCGGTCAATAAGGAGTAAATGCCACATATGATAATCCTTTTTTAAATGAATATGATAAATAATATTCATTGAATTAAATAACTCTTCCAAATAACATACATCAATATCCTTCTAGATATTTTTAATCGAAAATTTCCACAATCAAACTACTAGTCAGCAACACATACATACTAGTATATACACGCACATAGATATATACATATATATGTATTAGCCCCACTTTTTAAAAAAAATTAATACACCAAAGGTAACATAAATTTTATGTTCTTATAGATCAAATTTGTGTTACTATAGCATTCTAGTGCAACATAAAATGGCATCTGATAAAAATGTTACCTTAGATACCCTAGGGCAACATCGAAAAAAGCAACTTAAAAAAGATGTTGCCTTAGCCCTTTTTTGAGCCTAAGGCAACATATTTGACCCTTGACGCAACATAAATTTTAAGTTGCTGTAGCTTGTTTATGGTGTAGTGATCTAGAATAATAATCTACGATAACAAATGCATATTAGTTTCCTCCAATGCTTTTATATGCTTCCGGACCAAATAAATCTAAGTGAAGTAGCTCTAAAGGTTTAGAAGTTGATACCACATTCTTTGACTTATGTGGAGTCCTGATTTGTTTGCCTAATTGACAAGCCGAACAGGTTTCCTTCTTGACATACTTTAATTTGGGCAGTCCTCTAACTAGCTTCTTTGAAGACAGCTTGCTGAGTAAGTCCATATGAGCATGTCCAAGCCTTGTATGTCAAATTTCTGGATTTGTATCAACTGCAGCTAAACAACATGATGAATCCTGCATTTCAAAGTCCAATATATATATATATATTTCCTTCCCTTCTAGCAACTAGGGGGACTTTGTTAGTGCCAACATTAATAATACACTTCTCTTTATCAAAAAGAACAAAGTGACCATCATCATATAACTGACTTACACTAAGCAAATTATACTTAAGACCTTGAACATATTTTACTTTATCAATAGAGATGACACTATTACCAATTTTTCCTTTTCCAAGAATTTGGAGTGTTTTGCTATCACCAATAGTGACACTTCCACCCTTTTTCTTATTGAGAGTAAGGAACTGAGATTTATCACCACTCATATGTCTTGTGGATCCACTATCCAAAATCCATTGTTTTGATCTCAATTTGACAATAAGGCATACCTACAAAACAAATGAAAAACAACTCAACGTTTTGGTACCCATACTTGCTTGGGTCCATAATGGTTAGTTGATAGAACATAAAGAACATTTAAATCAGATTTCTTGATTCACATTTGGACCACTTTAGAAGCTGTATTTCTTGTTCCAGCTATTCTGTCAGCTAGCTGCCTGTGAGTTGTCTGTCTATTCCAGCTAGCTGGATTAGCATTCTGAACTTTGCAATGTTTTGCCAAATGACCCTTATTTCCACATTTGTGGCAGATTCTCCATGGCATGGTATAGTCATAAGGGATTCCATGTTTGCCATCATACTTTAGTCCTGATGTTGAAGTCGATCCAACTCCTTCTCTTTTGATTGGAACCTTTGCATACCTCATCATTGATCTGAGTGTATCTTCTCCTTGAACGAACTTTCCCATTCCCTTCTGGAGATTCTTGATTTCAGTTTCCAATTCTTTGATTCTTTCAGCTTGTTGAGATACTTCCATTGAGCATGATTCCATTGGACTAAATGCTTCTAAACATGCATCTTGAGCATCTATTTCTGCTCTCAGCTCGATGAGTTCCTTCATGAGAGTATCTTATCTTTTGATAAGCACGTTGTTTATCCCTTCAAGTTGGGATATCTCAGTCTTAAGATTAGTAAGATTTTGAGCATGATTACTAGCAGGAGTCTTCTCATCCATTAACTCAAATATGATCTTCTTAAGTTGAGTATTCTTCTTCGTGAGTTTATTATTCTCATCTTTTAACTCTTCGAACACCTCAATGGATAAATTACTATGATCCTGCATGGTTAATTCATCTAATATAGAAGAGTGAGAATATATATTAGAAAAATAATTTACCTCACTATTATTGTCATCCGAATCCGAGACATCATTATCTACAAGGCCATCTTGAATGATTCCTTGAGCATCATTCTCATCATCAAGACCAACAAGAGCTAGGTTCACCATCTCATCACTTGATTCATTATCAGAATCTGAATCTTCATCATCACTCCATGTCAAAAGTGCCTTGGCTTTCTTTTTGTCCTTAGAGGCAGCTAGCTGCTTCTGCTTATTTTTCTGCTTGTAGCAGTCTCTTTTGTAATGACCTTTCTCGCCACATTCAAAACATGCTTCCTATTTGACATCTTTCTTTGTTCCAGAAGCTCTACTTTTCTCCTTCTTCAGTTGGTTTCTAATGTCCAGCATCTTCTTGATTTTTCTAGACAAGAGAGCCAATTCTTCATCAGAATCGGATTCTGACTCTGAATCCAGCTTGCTGCTACTGGAGTGTAAAGCTAAATTCTTCGTTTTTTCCACTGGAGCCTTGACTGATTCCTCCTTGCTGTTATTGATCTTTCTTTCAAACTGCTCTAACTCAGCAAACACAACCAAATGATCCATAGTATCAATGGAGGGACTTGATTCCAATGCAGTAACTTTACCTTCGAATATAAATGGAACTACACTTAGAACTTTCATGTTGATTTCGTCTTGAGGTATGGTCTTTCCAAGTCTCTTTAGAGTGTTGATAGTGACTTGAAATCTTCCTTGGCTTTCCTTGATAGTTTCACCATTTTTGAGCTTGAAATTTTCGAAGTCATTCATCAATTTGCTAAGTTTCACCTTTCTTAAGGTTGTAGAACCTTCATGATAGGTTTCCAAAGCATCCCACATTTCTTTTGCTGTCTTTAGAGAGGATACCTTGTCATACTCAGCTTGATCTAATGCATTCATTATAGAGTTTCTTGCTTCTCTGTTAGGAATAATTCATGAGTTGTGATGTTAATAATAGAATTTACACATTATACTTCTTGTATATCCTGATTTATAAAGGATTTAGCACTTTGTATATGATATATGTATTAGACAGTGATCTGTAGAATTTAAGTTAGGAACAGTGTATCGAGGACTACATATCAGGAACTGAGATCGAATCCTGATAGAGCAAGTCAAGTACTGATGAGATGGTCAGATACTGATGCAGTGTGCAATCCTGATATCAGTCGTGTTACTGATGATGTCATTATGGATGCTACAGAAACTGGCAGGTGCTATAAAATATGATCTTTGTTTGAAGAACAAGCAAGAAGATATCATGAAGGAAAGAATTTTCTATTGATGGAAACTATCAACTGGATGGCAGAACATTGTCATGTATAGATTATCTTTCTGTTATTAGTTGATAGGAAGCATTATAAATGCTTTCTCTATATCATTGTAAAAAGAGTAGTAGTGGTCGTGCGAAGCAATTGTGAGTTTAGCAATTGAGTTTGTATGCGTAGCTCTGTATAAGGTTTGTATTCGAAAGTTCGAAACAAACAGAGAGAGATTTGTATTGTCAACAGCTGCTAAAGGTATTGTACACCTTTGGTAGAGTTTGTATTTGATTTATTTAATACAAATAGAGTTTGATTTATTCGTTTGTTCTTGTTTATCTAATCAAGCAAAAATCAGACACGATTATATAACTTGTATTCAACCCCCCCCCCCTTCTACAAGTTATTCGAGTTAACAATTTTTTTTTTTTTTTGCTAATTAAAATTTATACCACGAAGGAACAGCTTTACACAATCTGGGGGCATACCCCGCGGAAGCAACATTCAGAAAATAGAGTTAAACAACGTTAAGCCATTTGACAATCAACAAAATAGAACCAAGACTATTATAACTTAATCTTAAACTTAATCTGGAGCTTTACTGAGGCGTCCATGCCCTGCCTTAATCTTGCAAACTCCGGCCTCCTTCTTAGACTCATCATGCACAGTCACATCACCCACGAGATCAAACAGATGTCCCAAATACTGCCTGTTGCCCTGAATTGGCTCCTTTGCATTGTTTGCCATTTCCCTTTTTTCCTTAAAAGATTCATCATTCTTACCTCCAGAGTGGGGACTATGTTGCTGCTCAGCTGATTGAAGATCGATCCCTAAATCAATCAAAAAGTCCCTCAGTTGAATAGCTCGACAGGTTAGGTCATGAAGCTCCACTTCCGCAATATCTCTTAACCCACGAGCAGAGGCACTGAATTCCCTATCACGGGACCCTTTGATCAAAGGAATTTCCAAACCCCGAGAGACAATGAACAACTTTAGTTTATCCAAGTTACGCCTCGCTGCCACCAGAGCCTTCCTCTTCAACCCCAAGTTATATAAGCTGTGGTCTAACAGCTCAGCAATCTCTAGCTCCTCTTCCATGTCCTCAATAACCTGGCCATCATCCCCTAACATAACCGGAAGAGGGATTCCATGCTTCCTAATGTAATACCCAAGCTGCCTAATGCAGTTCAGTGCTTTACCTAGGTTTCTCAAGAGCTTGATGTCTGGCCTTGAATTCAACCCATTGATAACATCCAAATCACTTACGTCAACATTTCCCCAAATCAGGGGCACCTCATGTCCATTGTGGACTATGCAGTCTCTAAAGATAATGATTACATTCACAGCAATAGATAAACGCTCCTGCATTCTTTTAGTCGAGACATCCCAAAAAGGAGTCCCCTCTTTCCTTGTTAATTCAATACACTCATTCTTCCCCTTGAACTCCACAGGTTTCTCTCTCGTAGCTTGATTAGAGCCCTCCCCTTGTGTTAACTCAGTGACCCTATTGTCAATGAAAGAAGCCCCCTCACTGACCATATCGTTGGGGTTAAATAGTGCATCTTTTACATCCCCTCGAGTCTCATCAGCAATTGGAATATTGGGCAAGGATGCGGAATTAACATCCTCCTCATTCATTACAGAATCTGAACTAGAATCAATAGAATCCGAAGATTCCTCAACCAAGATAGGCTGGATATCATTGAAAAAACCCGGCTTCATCTTCTTGTGAGAAGAGAAAAACTTACCTTCGCACTCCAATAAGTTAATTGAGCTTCTAGTTCTCGAAGCGACCCCAAGTCCAGGGCCCAACTTTCGCCCTTTATTGTCAACAATCCCATCCAAAACCACCCTTCTCTTGGATTGAGGTCTCCAGGCAGATCTTACTGGATTACCCTTCTTCATCGGTATCACTGACACCAACTCTTCCGCAAAAGACACTTTCTTCGGGCTCGCCTCAGACTTCCTGTCATTAGAGGACCAATTCGGCGGGTTATCATCTTTATTAACTTCTAACTTCCTGGAACGGGAGTCAACAGATGGTGGCAATGGTACCCTCACGACTAGGTTGTCATCGAAAGAAACCCTCGCGGCCCTCTTCTTGCCAGCATTCTTCGCACTCAATCCTTCCAATTTCCTAGATTGAATATCAATAGATGGTATCTCCGATACCAAATCAACCGCAAACAAGACCCTTTTTGGGCTCACAACTGGATCTAACCCCTCCTGGGTCGTTACCCCATGGTTCTTAGCAGAAGTCGCCATTACAGAGTCATCCACAAATGAAACCCTCTTACAACTCATGCTAACCAATAAGAAATTAGAAGAAATATGGTGTTTAGGTGGGAGATTAGAAGGAAGAGATGGATTAGGATGTGGAACTATAGAACTGATGAAGAAGATGTTTAGAATGTTTGAGATTTTTAGAGAGAGAAGTTCTAGAGAGAAGGCAGAGAAAATTCGACTCTCATTTTACCCTCTCATTTACAACAATTCAGAGCAAGAACTTTGAGTTAACAATTGGTATCAGAGCAGGTTGATTTCGAATAATCATAAAGATCTGCAATCATGTCTGGTTACAAGGATGGGAATACTAAGATTCTTTTGCTCAAGAGAAACGAATATACTCTATGGGAAGTAAAGATGTTGCATCATCTGGAAGCAACAGATCCTAATTATATTGACAGAATCAGAGATGGACCTTTTATCCCAATGAAGGTTGTTGGACAAGCAACTGTTGATGGTGAGGTTGTTCCAGAACATACAGCAGAGAAGCCTAAATCTGAATGGTCAGATAAGGACAAGGAGAATGTTCTTAAAGACGCTAAAGTGAGAAACATATTATTCAACAGTCTTGATTCTGTTCTCACTAACTCTGTTCTCTCTTGTAAGACTGCTAAAGATATATGGGACAATCTTAAGGTTCACTGTGAAGGAACTAAGCTTGTCAGGAAGAACATGAGGACACTACTTATACAACAGTATGAGTACTTTGAATCCAAGTCTGGTGAGTCACTTACTGACACCTTTGATAGGTTTACAAAACTCATCAATGAGATGGCCATGCATGGTAAATATTATGACTTGGAGGATATGAATACTAAGTTCATGAAAGCCTTGCCTGATTTATACAATAAGAAGATATCTACAATTGAGGAAGCTAATGATCTTGATGAGATATCATTAGAGGCAGTGTATGGAAAACTGAGGGCTTATGAACTTGACAAGAAACAGAAGAAGAGCAGGAGTGAAGGAAAGATGAAGACTATTGCACTTACTGCTCAATCTAAATCAAAGAAGCTTCTAGAAGAATAGCATGATGAGCCTGCTGTAAAGAACTCAAGGAAGAAGAAAAGCAAAGAAAATTCTGAGTTAGAGACTACTGATATAGACTTTGACAACAGTGATTCTGAATCAGAGATGCAGGAACTCTTTGCTATGTTTGCTAAAGCTTTCAAGAAAGGAAGATTCAACAGGAGAAGATTTAGCAAAGGACCTTTTCAAAAGAAGGAGGAGAAGAAGAGTGACAAAGGCAAATGTACAATTATCAAGCTTGATAAGGCCAAGATCAAGTGCTTTAACTACAGCGAGCTTGGACACTTTGCAAGTGAGTGTAAGAAGCCTAGGAATTCAGGAAAGGGTAATGCACTTATGGTCACACAGAAGGATTGGGCTGATTCGAGTGACTCTGAAGATGAATTGGATTATGACAACATTGCATTGATGGCAAATGTTTCAGACAAACCTGGATCTCCAAAGAAAACTTCTCCATCCTCTGTTAAGGTATCACTTCACTCTTTTGATTCATTTGATAGCTTAAATTCTGATGAAATTAGATCTGTCCATGCAGAGTTTAAGAATCTTATGACTAATTTTAGAATTCTTACTAGTGAAAGAGATGAACTTAAGGTTAAGAATGATAAGTTAGTTGATAGAAATAATTTTCTTGAATCTGAGCTAGTTCAAATGGAAGAATACAAGTTAAGTTCTGATAAAGCTAAGCATGATTATAGTGTTATTCTTGAAGATTATGACTATGTCAAAAAAGAACTAGAGGAAGAGATAGATGTGATTAAGACCATTAACATTTCTGGTAAAAAGACTCAAGAAATCATTGAAAGTGGAATTCGTGGTAAAGTTAATGGTTTAGGTTTTGATAAGGCTAGACAAGAAGAAAAAGTAGCTATTGTCAATGATGATAGTAAAGTAGAAGCTAGCACATCTAAATCTGAAGGTAAGAAAATTGTTTCTGAACCTAAACATGTTAAATTTGTTGATTCAAAAGGTACCCCTGTTGTACACAAAATAATTAACAATAGTAATTCAGATGAGAAAGTGTTAGAGAAACCTAAGAATGTAAACATAGGGTTTCTGTCTAAGTCTAAGTTGAAACAGAGACTAGATGATCTTTCAGAGTCTAGCAAGATCAAAAGAAATAGGAATGGAAAATAAGGTATTAACAGAGAGAATAATTACAAGAATGTACCTGATGCACCTAGGAAAAAATGCTATAAGTGTGGAAATCATAATCATTTGGCCCTAGACTGCAATCAAAACCCTTCTTGGAAAACTGAGTCCAGATTCCCCAAGACTCAGAAAATTCAATACCAACCACAAAAAGCTTGTTATCATTGTGGTAGTTTACTTCATTCCATTTACATGTGTAGAGAATATCATGAACTGTATTATGACTATTATTCTCTGAAATTTAAAACTCCTAGTCACAAACAGTTTGTGAAATCAGAGTCTAAGGTTAACTCTGTAACAGGTAAAGTAAAGGCAAAATCTTCAAAGCCTGTTGTTTCTAAATCTAGTAAGAAAGGATCCAATCAAAGTTGGGTCCTAAAAAATTCTAACTAGTTACTTTTTGTTTGCAGGGCACAGGAAAGAAGCATTCAATTATCTTGGATAGTGGATGCTCTGGACATACGATTGGAAAGAAGTCCCTGCTTACAAAGTTTGAGAGGAAAGCTGGCCCAGTAATATCTTTTGGAGATGGCAACAAATGAGAAACTCTGGGATATGGCTTAATTGTTTTGGGGAATGTCATCATAGAAAATGTAGCACTGGTTGAAGGCTTGAAACATACTCTTTTAAGCATAAGTCAACTGGGTGATAAAGGTTATCAATCAATCTTTGACAGAGAAGGATGCAAAATATTGAATATGCAGAATGGCGACATTGTTCTAACTGGTCAAAGACATGGTAACATATATGAAGCCAGCTTAAGTGATACATCTAAAGGAATTGTTAGATGTCTCTACAGCAAAGCAACAAATGATGAAAGCTGGAATTGGCACAAGAAGCTCTCACATCTAAACGTCAAGAAGCTTAATCAACTTGTTAAGCACAATCTTGTGAGAGGTCTACCTAAGGCAAATTTTGTGCAAGATGGACTTTGTGATGCCTGTCAGCTTGGAAAACAGAGAAGAACCACTTTCAAGAGCAAGACTGCAAATTCAATTACTGAACCATTTCATATGCTACATCTTGATCTGTTTGGTCCAGTAAACATTATGTCTATCAGCAAGAAAAGATATGCTCTAGTTATAGTGGATGATTTCACAAGGTTCACATGGGTGTTCTTTCTACACAAGAATGGTGAAGCTCCTCAGCAAATCATTGAACTTGTCAAGAATATTCAGAATAACTCTGAGTACAAAGTCAAAGTACTTAGGAGTGACAATGGTACAGAATTCAAGAATTCTACAATAGAGGAGTTTTGTGCAGACAATGGAATCACTCAATAGTTTTGTGCACCTGGTACACCTCAGCAGAATGGTGTAGTGGAAAGAAAGAACAAGACTCTCATAGAGGCAGCAAGAACCATGTTTGCAGATGTAAAACTTCCAACCTACTTTTGGGCAGAAGCTATTAACACTGCATGTTTCACTCAAAATTGTACCTTGGTAAATAGTCATGGAAAGACTCCCTATGAGATGATCAAAGGAAAGAAACCAAGTGTGAAATACTTTCACATCTTTGGATGCAAATGCTATGTCCTAAAAGTTCATCCAGAACAACTTGGAAAATTTGTAGCCAAATCGGATGAAGCAATCTTTCTAGGATATTCAGCATCAAAGGCCTTCAAGGTTTATAATCTCAGAACTCACATTGTTATGGAATCAATTCATGTTGCATTTGATGACAAGAAATTTGGAATTCTGCAAACTGATGAAAGCCATGACAAATTGGAATTTGAAAATCTGAAGAATTCTGAGATACTCTCCAGTGATGATGAAGGTTCTCCAAAAGGAATTTCTATTGCTTCTCAAAGGAGTGCTACTGTTGAGGGGGAGCAAATAAATCAAGGAGGACACAGTGATCATCAGGAGCAGACTAGCTATTCAGAGTCTACTCCATCAGGAACTGATCCTTCAGAGTCTACTGATGAAAGATTAGTAACTAGCAGCAATATGGAATCTATTGATTCTATTGATCAAAGGGGAGTTTTTGAAGGCAGAGAGAGTTCTTCTACAAGAGAAACCACTAACTTAGGGGGAGAGACTAGCAGAGTCAATCTACCACCTGTTAGAAAATGGACAAAGGATCATACTGAAGATTTGATTATTGGTGATCCAAATAGTGGTGTTCGAACTAGAAGATCAATTAAAAATGAATGCTTGTATAGTTGCTTTCTCTCAAAGAATGAGCCTAAGAAGGTTGAAGAAGCCTTACAGGATCCTGATTGGGTAATTGCAATGCAGGAAGAATTAAATGAGTTTGAGAGAAACAAAGTCTGGAAACTGGTACCAAGACCTAAAGACAGATCAATTGTTGGTGCAAAATGGGTTTTCAGAAACAAGCTAGATGAATCTGGTATGATTGTAAGAAACAAAGCAAGATTGGTGGCCAAGGGTTACTCTCAGGAAGAAGGAATTGACTATGATGAAACCTTTGCTCCTGTAGCAAGATTGGAAGCAATCAGAATGTTTCTTGCATTTGCAACTTATTCAAAGTTCAAGGTATACCAGATGGATGTAAAGAGTGCTTTTCTAAATGGCAAGCTTGATGAGGAAGTATATGTGGAGCAACCACCTGGATTTGTTGATCCAAAGTTTCCAAATCATGTCTACAAACTTGACAAGGCACTCTATAGACTAAAGCAGGCTCCAAGAGCATGGTATGAGACTTTGTTTAAATTTCTTCTTGAAAATGGTTTTACAAGAGGTACAATTGACAAAACTCTATTCTTTAGAAATATAAAAGGTGAATTGCTTTTAGTTCAAGTTTATGTTGATGATATCATATTTGGTTCTACTAATGAAAAGTTGTGTGCTAAGTTTAGTAAGCTTATGTAGTCTAAGTATCAAATGAGCATGATGGGTGAACTAAATTATTTCTTAGGCTTGCAGGTCAAACAGACTGAGACTGGTATTTTCATTAATCAGTCAAAGTATATCAAAGATCTTTTAAGAAGGTTTGACTTTCAAGACTGTGCAGTTACAAAAACACCCATGGCAACAGCCACTAAACTAGACTCTGATCGTAAGGGAAAGAGTGTGGATAACACTAGTTATAGAGGCATTATAGGCTCATTGTTATATTTAACTGCAAGTAGACCAGATATAATGTTTTCTACCTATTTATGTGCTAGATTCCAAAGTAATCCTAAGGAATCTCATTTAACTGCTGTGAAAAGAATTTTTAGATATCTCAAAGGAACTCCAAATCTTGGTTTGTGGTATCCTAGAGAATTTGATTTCTCCCTAATTGGTTATTCAGACTCTGATTATGCAGGGTGTAAAATAGACAGGAAAAGCACTACAGGTACATCTCAATTCTTGGGAAACAGATTGATTTCTTGGGCAAGCAAGAAGCAACAATTTGTCTCAACCTCAACTGCAGAAGCTGAGTACATAGCAGCAGGCAGTTGTTATGCACACCTCCTTTGGATAAGAAATCAGTTGATGGATTATGGTATGACACTTAGTAATATTCCTATGTTTTGTGATAATACTAGTGCTATTAAAATTGCAGAAAATCCAGTTCAACATTCAAGGACTAAGCACATTGATGTCGGTTATCATTTTATTAGAGAACATATTGAAAATGGTACTGTAGAACTTCACTTTGTTTCTACTGACAAACAGCTTGCAGATTTTCTAACTAAACCACTTGATGAGGCTACATTCAGTAGGTTAGTAAGTGAGTTAGGAATGTTAAATTTCTAGATCTTTAACATCTGCAAGAGTAGCAAGGTATGTTGTTTTCAGCTTATAGACTTGATATTCTTGTCAGGATCTATATTTGATTGTTAAATGCTTTAGCTGTAACACTTTGCATTGATAAATTTCAGTATGATAGACTTGTTAATAATCATCAGGATTAGAATTGTTATCAGGATGCTGATGTCATCAGTATTATGTCAGTATTAGGATTGTGAAAATTGTTTCAGATCCTGACGTTTACTTTGTTTAGTAATCTAATTCTGAGATGTGTTAAGTCTATGCCAGCAAGTTTTAATAGGTGCATACTGATAATTTATACCATTAGTCAGATCATTTGATAAACAGGGAACAACAGACAAGTAGATAATAAGAAATTGTATTTTCATTAATTGAAAGCATTACATACATGGAAATGAAATACAAATATCTTTTTGTCTAACTTTTATTGATAAACCCTATTTTTGTCTAAAGTTGTTGCTATTCTTAGTCTTCAAAGATCTACTTCAGGACAAGGAGCATCTCAAGAGTCTTTGATGATTACTCTTGGATTCCTTGTCTGGGCGACTTGAATGAGAGTAGCTGACTAGAATGTATAGCATCTCCATCAAGTTCAACCTCAGACTCTCGGCCAAATTCTTCATCCTCAAGAATTGAGGAGGTTAAAGGGTGATTGTATTCAACAGATGGATGTTTTAAGAGAAGGTTCTGGATATTATTTGGATTTACTCCAACCATGTCTAAAGCGATGAGACAAGTCATCTCTTCAAAGAGATGAACAAATGAATCTTCGGTAATGAACAGTTTGTTCATCATCTGTGAGGAATCGAAAGATGACGTTTAAGGTCATTGTATTTTGTTGGAAGCTCTGGGTTTACAGAGAGTATTGTGTTTTTGGAGTTAAGAAAGGAAAAGACATCAGGTGTTTATAAAAGAAAGAGTGAGAAGATGAACAGTCATTTTGAAGTGTTCAATGTATCTGCGTATATATGCGTATGATTGATCCTTTCGTATTTCCAAGATATTTTGACAATCTAATAAAATATTTTTGTTTGGAATATTGATGTTCTTTTCAGGTTAAAATTCTGAGATTGCCACGTGGAACTTCATTTATTCTCTGGAATCAGGATGATATTGATCAGGATTTCAAGTATGACCATCAGGATTTAGAATTATTATTCTTAAAATCACATGCATTTTGTGATTATTTTGATGGGAGATCACAACAAGAAAAGGAAGCTGATCAGTATTGATTCAATTTTTATTTTACCCTGATTTATTTCATTAAGATCAATTTTGGATTTTATTTTCCAAAAATCGTGGGTAAACTGCATTTTTCAGGGACTGACACCTGTCAACCTACGTGTCAACGTGGGTTAGTGGGTCTGAAGAATTTTTGAATATATCTTTATTTTGAGACTCTGATTGTTTATTGCTAACTTATAAATTGGATTTCTTAAGGCAAAAACATTCATTTAATTTCTTAAAATCTCTAATCAATTTCAAGATTTCTCAAGTTCTTTCAGATAAAATATGGAAGCTCAAAGAAAACTACCAAAATCATTAGCTTTCAAGTTTGGTGACTTTGATTTTATGATGAATAATCATGTAGCAGCTATCACCAACAAGGAAGGGGTGTCATCTGATTTTCACCCGATTATGGACTTTTTGGTGAGTGGACCATTAAGTTATGCATTGGCAGCATCTCCGGAAATAAATCAAGCTGCTGTTTCACAAGCTTGGGAGAATGCTGAAGTAATTGATTCTACTCAGAGTCAATCAGGTAAGATTGTTCTACACTTAGGACAAAACTCATTTGATATTACTGAATCTGTTGTTAATTCAGTACTTCACTTACCTATTAGTATGAACTTTGAGAATGTACTATCTGATGATAATGTTAGAACTATGTTATCTGAGTTTAGTTATTCTGGACCTTTAGATAACATGAGCCAGTTAAATAGATCTTTTCTTAGGAAAGAATGGTCTTTCTTCTTTGATCAAATTGCTAAATGTTTTACTGGTAAATGTAGTTCTTTTCAACAAATTACTTCTGTTACATCACATATTGCTTATAGTTTGCTTTATGATAGAGTAATTAACATTGGCCACATTATCTTAAGTCAGATGAGTATTAAACTTGGGTCAAGAGATCAAAACAGGAAAATGGTTTATTATCATAGATTTATGCAAATGTTTATTAACCATTTTGTTCCTGATGTTGAAGCTAGATTTGGTAGAGAACATTGTGTTTCTTCTTATGTACAGCAAAAGAGAATTTTCTCTGAAATTACAAAGAAGGACAATGAAAAGAATCTAGATGAAATACCTGCAATTCATTATCCATATCATGTTCAGGTAATTCTTACAACTCATCTTCCTACTCTCTACAATTCTTCTTTCTTTTGTGGTGAAATGGCTCAGGAATCTCATTTGGAGGAGAACCCACCTGTGTCTACCCAAGTAGCCCAAAACATTATAGTCTCTGAAACAATTCAAGAACAAAGTTTTAATCCACAGCCTGTTGTTTCAAAGAAACCAACCTCTAGTGTTTCTCAAAAGACATCAGTTGTAAGGAAGAGAAGATTTGTTGTGTCAAGTAGTAGTAGTTCTAGTGAAGATGATGATAATATATCTCTTGCTGAGAGAGAAGAATTGAAGGCTGCAATTCAACTTTCTAAGCTAGGACAAAGAGATGAAGCACCTAGTCACAGCCAGGCTTCAGTCTCTCAAAAGGCTGTAGTACTTAAAAAGGGAAAACAGTTATTGGATACTGTCTCTCAAAAGACTATGTCTATTGAAAAAAGATCTCATCCCAAGATCACTTCTGTGTCTACACCTCTTGAGTCTTCTCAGGATAAATCTTTTGCTCACTATATCAGGAGAACAGGGAGAAAGATTCAATTGTCACCTACACACACAGAGTCTAGTCCAACTAACATCATACAGGTCTCTACAAATGAAGCTACAATCAAGTCAGCAATTGACAATAGAGATCTTGATATTGATTCTTCTTGGGAAACTACATTGTCATACAGACTAGCTATGGGAGTTTTTTCTATCAAAGTGAAACTATCCACACCGGTTCTAAATTTTCTAGTTGAAAGAGTACCAAAACTTTCATTTCCTGAAGAATATGGACTTCTACATCAAAGACTTGACTTAATGAAGATGTATTTCTATGTCTCAGTCAGAAGACAATTAGTCAATAAATTTGGACTCTCGAAGCATGTTGAACTTCAATCACTTCATGCATATTTATTTGACAAGGATGTCATTATTGAAGATGCTTCAGCTCAAGGTGAACAACAGGAGGACGTAGATAGGGGAATATAGTCAACATGAGATACTATTGCACCAGTGGTGGATAGTAGGATATATCAAATCACAGTCACTGCAACACAAGAACCATCTAGTCAGAGGTTGGATGACTCAGGAGCTGTGATAGCTGATGCTGAAAGGTCTTCTGTGATGACTCAAATTGTAAGTGAGAAACCCTATGATATGGGAGGAATAACTTTGACTGATTTTCCTGAAGATCAAACAAACATTGTTCAGTCAGAGTCTATCCACCTTGAGGGTGAGTCTTAGCAAACAACACTTAAAGATGGTTACATGCTAACTATGGTGTCTAATGAAGTATTACTGAAGACATCAGAGTCTAGTAGAGAACCTGAAAGTGGTATACTGGAGCCTGTAGTCTCTGAAAGGAAAGAAGATGCTTGTAAGGGTTCAAAGACTATAGCAGCTCACTTCTTGGAGAAAACCTCAAGCCCCTTGCCAAATGAGGAACCCTCTCTCCATGTGAGTTCAGGTATAAAAACTTCTTCTAAACTCTATTTTTATGTAGGTCATGAGAGCACTTATCCAAATTTGAGTGATACACTTGAAAAGATGGATATTGATCCACAAACTGAGAGGCTGGCTCCTGATCATGCAAAAGGAGAGGTAGAAAGAGTGTTGACTTTAGATAGTCAAAGTGAGAATGAGGGTATGGATGATCAACTCCATAGTGAGGGAGAGAAAATTAGGAAACCACCATCATTTGATTTCTGGGATCAGGTTTTTCCTGAATCTTGGTCTGAAAATCTTGGTATGGATGCTAGTACTTATTTTTTTTATCAAGATGTATGAGAAGAATGACTTAGCAAAGCACAATGCAAAGCCAGAAGTTAAAGCTCAGAAGCAGAAAGAAAGGCTTGCAGAAATTATCAACAGAAGAGGTGAAAGGCTAAGAAAAACTTCTACACCACTTGTACGAGAAGAAATTCCTAATGATCCTAGTATTCCTATGTATGTACTTCCAATATCAGCCAGAATTGAGACATCAACAGTATCTGATCAATCTAAGGAGGAGTCAGGATTTGTAGATGTTAGTACACAGATTACTGGTGAAGGACAGAATGATCATATTACAGCTTCAGATCAGAAAGATGAAGATGTTTGTAACTCTACTCGAGTATTATTACTTGAATATCATTCTACACAGGCAACTTCTTCTACAAGGCTTGAATCTGAAGATATTCCAAATACTTCCAATATTGAAGTCAATTCTGAAGTTTTACAAGACATTCAGAAATCTCAAGTTGAAATTCAATCAAGACTTCAAACACTTGAAGATAACCAAGTCACTATTATGGAAAATCAAGCAGTTCTGATGAATCTCATTTGTTCTGTTACTGAGTCTCTTGGAATTAATGTTACTGATGTCAAAAAGGGGGAGATAAAAACAATTCAAAGGCAACATACTGGGGGAGATAAACAGACTGGGAAAGATAAAAGAAGAACTAAGGATGACAAAGGTGAATCTTATCGTGGAAGTGGTAAAGGAAAAGAAGCATCAGATAGTTGAATTCTTTCTTCTAAGTACTAGATGTTTTGTCTACATCTGAAGAAGGAGGTACTTAACTTCATGATTTTTAAATTCATAAATTCTATTCTGATTGTATTGTTATATGTTTTGACATCAACAACTCAGATTTATGCTTCAGATCTTAAAGCATAAATAGGGGGAGATTGTTATGAATAATTCATGAGTTGTGATGTTAAGAATAGAATTTACACATTATACTTCTTGTATATCCTGAGTTATAAAGGATTTAGCACTTTGTATAGGATATATGTATTAGACAGTGATCTGTAGAATTTAAGTCAGGAACAGTGTATCGAGGACTACATATCAGGAACTGAGATCGAATCCTGATAGAGCAAGTCAAGTACTGATGGGATGGTCAGATACTGATGCAGTGTGCAATCCTGATATCAGTCGTGTTACTGATGATGTCATTATGGATGCTACAGAAACTGGCAGGTGCTATAAAACAGGATCTTTGTTTGAAGAACAAGCAAGAAGATATCATGAAGGAAAGAATTTTCTATTGATGGAAACTATCAACTGGACGGCAGAACATTATCATGTATAGATTATCTTTCTGTTATTAGTTGATAGTAAGCATTATAAATACTCTCTCTATATCATTGTAAAAAGTGTATTAGTGGTCGTGCGAAACAATTGTGAGTTTAGCAATTGAGTTTGTATGCGTAGCTCTGTATAAGGTTTGTATTCGAAAGTTCGAAACAAACAGAGAGAGATTTGTATTGTCAGCAGCTGCTAAAGGTATTGTACACCTTTGGTAGAGTTTGTATTTGATTTATTTAATACAAACAGAGTTTGATTTATTCATTTGTTCTTGTTTATCTAATCAAGCAAAAATTAGACACGATTATATAACTTGTATTCAACCCCTCCTTCTACAAGTTATTCGAGTTAACATTCTCCATTATAACCACACTTGATAATCTCCTCGAGAGTGAGATCATAAACATCTTTTGGTTTGTTTTTATCGTCTAGAAATTCGAAGTCTCCTTTCTACACAACTCTTAGAACCAGAGGTTTCTTGGACAAATAAGTCTCCATTCTGCATTTCCACCAATTGTAGTTCTCCGAGCCAGTGAGAAGAGGTGCTTTATAATCAGACTTAGCTTCAAGATAATTGTCAGCCATTTGATCGATACTTTTCCTGTTACAGAAATATTAGTATACCAAAGCTCTGATACCAAATGAAAATACACACCTAGAGGGGGGGTGAATAGGTGTTATGACTAACAATGATCAAATAAAAATTCTTCCTGAAAAATTAAACTGGCAGCTAGCTGGATGCAACGGATTAATGAATATGCAGCTAGCTGAGATATGCAATGCAGAAAGATAAAATGCAGTAAGTAAGGAACACCAAGAATTTTAGCTAGGTTCGACCCCTAATCTTCTATGGTCTACGTCCTAGTCCCTACCAACTTGGTAAGAGAATATATTATTGATCACAATGAAATCCAATTACAAGATACAATAATATATCTCCCTTATCACCCAGTTACTGACTGCAGCTAGCTGGAACCCCTTGTTCCCTGAACACAGCTCTCTAAGTTCTATACTAAACCAAGTATAAACTTCTCTAGCCTAATGCTCCTTGAACCCTTGTTCCACCAGCTCGACAATCCAGCAACTACCAACTTTAAAAGTTGAACAATACAATGGATAAAAAGAATTACAACTCAAAGATATGAACTCTCTAAAATCCCGATATATAATATAGTACAAGAGCTCGTTTTGAAGTAGAGGGTGCAGAGTTGTTTCTTGTATTCTCAAATATAGCTTGAAGGTTCTTGTTTTCTTAAGAGGAGAAATATGCAAGCCTTTATAGTGAAGTACAGGAGCTACAATTCATGAATAGTCTTGCAACGGTCTTGAAGATCACTTCTCACGTTTGGCTTTGTTCAAATTAATCGCACTACTAACGTTCACCTGCAGGTTTTACAGAATGATTCTCATGCGGAGAATATATTCAGTGGAGAGAGATGAGAGCAAAGCTTTTTGTTTTTGAATAAATCTGTTAGTGACACATGAAGAAAACAATAGATATGATAATGAATGAATGTGTTTTCTTTGTAAGCTTTTCTACAAGAGAACAGGTGGTGGAGTTGTAGAAGCATGGAAGATTTTATTATTAATAAGAGCATGCTTGAAAAGAGCACATGGGTTGTTTTTAGTGGAGCATTAAAGAAATAAAAAGGTTCTTTAATGAGTGAAAGTTCTTTAGCAAGATTCCTGCATGTGATGAGTGCTTTAAGATATATCATATTAACTATGAATATATTAGACAAATCTTACAACTGATTTCCACAATGTTTTCTATAAGTACGTACTTCCCTTTTTTTATTCTGGACAGACTGCCAGTTAGCTGAGTTGAACTGTCAGCTAGCTGAGATACCCTATTTTGCTTATGAAATTATATAGAAAGTAAACCTGCAAAACAGTATCAGTCCAGTACAATTATCCAGCTTGCTTACTTATGTATTATCATCAAAATCATAGAGTTTCACTTCTTTCAAGCATTATTTCATGACTTAATTTATACAAATACACAGCTAGAAATTTGGTGCCTATTACAAGTACTAAATACAAGTAGAAACTCTATAATTAGAGGGTTCCCCTTCATGTAAGTAATGCAAAGCATTACAAAAATTTAGGCTTGTTATTATATGTATATAGGCATGCCTCTGTGACAAACATCGATGACAACTGATAAAGATTTTTTTGAAAAGTTAACGTCGTCTATCCTTCAATCGCCTAAAAAATTGCAATAATCTTAAATGGGAAATAGATGTTAACTAATGAATTAAATAAAATAATTACATTTATATTTAATAGGCGTAACTAATGAAAAATTATAATACTATTGAATGTAAGCAAAAAATTAATAAAAAAAAAATCGGAAAAGAGATAACTCAAGAAACATACTTTGAACACGTTCCAAGCCTTTTCGAGTTTTCGGTCTTCTACTATTTACCATATTTTAATTCTAGTTTTAGTTGTATATCTAAAATTTTGATAATTTTAAAAAAATCATAAACATACAATATTATTTCTTCATTTTCAAAAGTGAAAACATGTCGATATTATTTTTGTATATATTAACCGAAAATTCTATAGACTTCTATAACTTATAGTTATAATGATTTACAAAATTTTCACAGTAACTAATAATTTTTTCCCGAAAAATGAACATCGCATGTCGTCCAATTGTCCGAAATATTGCAAAATTCGTAAATGGGAAATAGAAAATAACACGATATATGTAATTTTAAGTCATCATCTTGGATGAATATGTTCTTACTTTTCTATAGATAACTAATATTATATATGAAAATAATAATTATAGTGACAAAAAAAATTCTAAACTTTTATATAAATAGTAAAAGTAAATTATATATATATATATATATATATATATATATATATATATATATATATATATATATATATATATTTAATAAGTGTAATTAATGATTAATTAAGATGCTATCAAAAACAACAAAAAACATTTATTAAAAAAAATTCAAAAGGGAAAAACTTGATTTTGTATGTAGTGATCTTGAATATGAAAATAAAAAAATGTAACAATATTAATAATTTTAAGTCGCATTTGATCTAAAAATAATCTTACTTAGGGTTTGAAAGTTTTAGTATTAAATTTTAAATGGAAAAATTAATGTTTGCTAAAATTTTACATAAATAAAATAAATTAAAATTTAGTAGATATGTAATAGGTGTAATTAAGGTGCTATTTTATGTAAAAAAAATTAATAAAAAAATCCAAAAAAAGGAAAATTTAAGAAAAGTATTTAAACACACGCTTGCAATAACTTTTCGATCTCTTGGCATTATAATATAGGTTTTTGCTCAAGTGAGAACCTCTTATTTTGGTGAGATATGAGATCTAATCTCATCCATTTATTTTAATCTAATCTAATGGCCCCGCTAGGGGCACCTACACTAATAACATACACCCTCACACGCACTAACCCCACCCCTGATGAAGTCATCATGATGTCATAAATATATTTTTTGTTTTTTAAAAAAATTTTGAATTTTTTTTTTTTGAAAAAAATCCGACGTCATGCTGACGTCATACTGGTATTTTTTTTTACAAATTCTGGTGATTTTTTACGAAATATAGTGATTTTTGTTGAATTCTGGTGATTTTTTTATATCTAACAAAACGCGAAAACCTATTCAAAAACAAACAATTTATTCTAATTCTCCTTACTATGAATATTATTACAATATTTATATAAATTCTACCACACAATATAATAAGATCACTATAATAGGTGGTCTGTATATTATACTACATGTCTACATCCATTAATAATTTATACCACAATAAATTTGTTAACCTTAGGGGTTCAATAATTAACTTGGGGTTCAACAGTTCCATTTTTGGGTTTTAGAAATATTCTGAACGACGAATAAACCGTATGCGAACTTAGGGTTTAGGGTTGTTTACAACCATAAACCCTAAACCCTAACTTATCCTGATTTTTAAACGCCTTAGCGTTTAAAAATGTGGCCGCCGGATGCAATTTTTTAATTAAAATTTTTAAATTTTAATTGTATTCCCTCGTGGTTTCAACGGTTAACCTTTGGGGTTCAGCAGTTTCATTTTGGGTTTAGAAATATTCAGAACAACGAATAAACCGTATAAAAACTTAGAGTTTAGGGTTTAGGTTCTAACTTATCTCGATTTTTAAACACGTCAGCGTTTAAAAATCAGGCCGCTAGATTCAATTTTTTTATTAAATTTTTTAAATTTTATCTGTATTCTCTCGGGGTTTCAACGGTAAACTTTTGGGTTCAACGTTTCCATTTTGGGTTTTAGAAATATTCGGAACGACGAATAGACCGTATATATTTAGGAGAAAAAAGAAAAAAAATGCTATAAAAAATCACCAGATTTTGGAAAAAATCACCAGTCTGACGTCAGAATTTTTTTTCAGAAAAAAAAAAATTCTTTTTTCAGAAAAAAAGAAAAAAAATTAAAAAAAAACTATATTTATGACATCATCAGACACAGACGCGGGTTATCATAATTCTCATAATAAGTGGGTTCTCAATGGAACAAGACTCTTATAATATATATAGAAGATTATCAATCTCGGATTTTACTTGTTATTAATTTATTTTATTCTCATTTCTTAATTCTTAAAACCAAATTTAATTTTATGGAGAAACATGGAAGAGTAATCCTTAAAAAATATGGGATAGCTAACCTGTGCCCTTGGGGCACATGTTAAGAAATATTTATTATCTTGACTAGTTTTTTGTCTTGTTATTGGTGCACTTTATTGCTATATTTACTAATTTTTTTACTTCTTTTCCATTATTTATATTGGCCATAACAAATTTCATGTGTATAAATTATTTTATATACGATGGCACCCAGCATTCACATCAATACCAATTAATAAAAATATTTATTTCTGTCACATTATTTTTTCACTCTTTTATAAAAGAAATTAAAATAAAATCTTTTATGTTTGATAAAAATAGTTAAATAATTTTTTACAAATACTTTATAATTTGATTTCAAAACAACATTTTTATTTTGTATGATTTATTTTTAAAAAAGTTTAAAGTATACTTAGTTGGGTAAAATAAATAAGAGTGAAAAAGTAACAAAAAAATAGTTAAAAAGTGGTAAAAAAAGAGAAAAGTACTGTAAATACCAACTTGGTTAACGTGAAAAGTAATAAATATTGAACTAACATATCAAACGTAAACAAAACAACAAACGAGGTGTAATAAATAGGCCATTGTTTTATGGAGAACCACCTTACGTGGAGAACCATGGAGAACCCTCTCATTCTGTAGTAGAACAAAAAAAATTTGAAACTGCAACGTGGTACTACCACATCAGTAGTGATGACGTGGCAGGTGACGTGGAACTGTCACTGATAAGTGGATTTTATATCCACTTGGAGCATTCTAAATCGGCTTAAATTGATTGTCTTAGGCTCAAGTTTCTTGTAGTTTTGATGTGTTGTGCTTAGTTGTGCAGATTTACAAGGATGTTGATTATGGTGGATGTTTTTTGTCGTTTTTGGAGATTTAATTTATTAAAATTCGGATTTATTGGGCTACACGCGTGAGATTCATTGTTTGGGCCATATCTTGAGTTCTAGAAGTCAGTTTTGGGCGATCTTACTGTCCACGCGAAGATAACGGAATTCTCTACCATTCTAAAATGGTCCAAAGGCCAAATTGCAGCTGGAACGTTCCAGAAAATCTGAAGAAAAGGCAGCTACGAATTTCCCTTTAAATCAGAATCAGTTTAGGAAACGTACTTCTATTATAATTCTGATTTGGTATTTTCTTGTTGGGCAAGATGTCTAGAGCCTATATAAACACATCCAACCCTTGTAAAATTAGATCATCATCATTAGGAGTAGAACAATTACATATCAATTACTTAGGTTTATTTGTATATTTTCATACTTTGTTTTTATCATGGTTTCACTTGATCCCATGATGACGAGAGGTTCGATTATGAACTAATCGTTGTCATGGGATTCTAACGGATTTATTTATGGAGCTTTAGTATCTTGATGCTTTAAAGATCTGTGTGTGATGTATATCTGATATCCTCGTATGGTTATGCTTAATTGTTAGATGTGTCGCGAACATCTAATCTGTTAATCTCTTGTGAAGTGAAAGTGGATCTTGAGATTTAGAACTTACCATGCTAGCATAGGTTCATGATTGTTTATCAACATGATTCGTAGTATGAGATGAGAATACTTATATTGCCCTATGTGATCATTATGGATAACTTGTTCTTCAACCGTTATGTTTTCAAATTCTATAGACATATAGGGTCTAAGCATAATTGGTGTCTATTCATCTTCTATCTCTTTTGTGGATGTATGTTTAGTTTGGTATTCGTATACTGAGAAGTAGCGTGTACTTGTTTCGTGTTGTCCGATCAGATATCATAACCATTGCATATAGTGATTAAAGGCGTCAGATCTAAGCGAAGTATTTAATGAAGTTAGGATTCCATGGTTTATCTTGCAGAAGTAATTAGATTTCAATTCTTGCTAGTTAGTTAATTTGTAGTTTTGTTAATTTGCTTTTTTTTAGTTAATTTAGATAGTTAAAACCCATATTTGTTATTTGTCTTAGCAGTGCATAATAACCATACACTGTTGCATAGGTGCGTTTACTGAATTAAAACCATAACCAGATCTCTTTGGGAACGAACTCAACTTATATCTGTATTACTTGTGACCACGTACGCTTGCGTGATTTAGTGCAAACAAGTTTTTGGCGCCGCTGCCGGGGATCATCGGTGTTTTATTTTTGGTTTATGTGCTTGTCAATAGTGGTCGTTAGAGTTCACTGACTCGGATTTCTTTTTCTCATCTATTCTTGTTGTTCGTTGGTGTTTCAGGTACTTGTCAGAGAGCATTGCCATTGAAGATGGATTTTCTAAATTACTATGGAGTTCAGCAGGTGGCTAGTGTTTGTGAGCTATGTGCGGGCGCACATGAGACGTATCAGTGCTGGAGCAACCAAGGTGGTGTTCAGCAGCCTCAACAATGTGAGCGGTGTTTTGGCGTTCACGATCCTTCGCAATATTGTTACTACGGAGGAGTTGATCCATATGTCACTTATGAGGAGCAACCATATTTTCAATACCATCCTCGACAGTACCAGCAAGATGTTCCAGATATGTCATATTTCTTGGGTAGTGAAGAGTTTCAACATCAGCAACCTATTCCTACTTTTCAGTCAGATGAGGTTGATGATTTGAAGGAGATTATGAAGGAGATTAGGATGCTTGCAGAGAATAATGAGAAGCTTATCAAATCTATGGGGACATTAGCTGCTCAAGTTTTGAGTTGCCTGGAACAAGAGAAACAACAATGCATACAAGAGGCAATTCCAGAAAATAATGGTGACTTGGAGCAAGGTACTGCATGCTTAATTGAGGAAGACAAATTCCAAGGTGAGGTGAGTGTTCGCAAGCCATGTGAGGAATTTGATCATGTTAGGATGGTGGATGATTTGGAAAGGGCACTATTTGGGACAGACACTAATGAGCTACGCAAATTTCAAGAACTGGTATGTGCGAACCAAGAGGATGAAGAACATGGGAAAGATGCAGATCTTCTACTTGTCTTAGAGTTTAAAGATGGAGGTAGCGCATTAGAGCCAATGGAGGAAGTTCTCGTTGAGGAACCAAAGGCTTCAGCAATTTACATTTACCCTCCTCCATTATATTCAAGCGAAGCCGGCGAATGTGTGTTGTTCTACAAATTGACAGATTTTGGGTCAACAGATGAAGGCATTGGAAGAGGATATAGTTGCTACATGAATATGCCAAACAAGGAGAAGGAGCAAAAAGTGTGCCGCCGAGATGATGATGAAGTATTGCGAAGAGAGGACCAGGCGAACTATTATCATCCTTAATGGAGACTTGGAAGTAACGTCAAGCTATTGACATTAAAGAAGCGCTTCGTGGGAGGCAACCCATGAATTAGTGTAGAGAGAAAAAAAAAAGAGTAGTAGTGTTGTGGAAAAAAAAAGTGAACAGTTCGAGCAATTTGCGCCCCAGTAACGCAAGTTGCGCCTGCGTTACTACATTAGGCGAAATTTGCCCCTCAGTTGCGCAGTTTGCGCTGGCGTTACAAGCAGTATATTAACCATGTCACGCATACGAAGAATGCGTGTCTGCCCGTTCCGCGCCCAGCGCACCTGTAACGCATCTCGAAGCTGCGTGACACCCCCTTTTCTGCCAGATTTTTTCCGAAAATTAGTGTTTTAACCTACAATTTTTCCCCCAATTTCTATCCTAACTCAAATTCTTTCACTACCTAATTCCTATATCTATCCTACATCAATTCTTAACCTCTCCAAATCTCTCCTACACTCTAAATTTTTTTTATTCAACCTATCCATCATCTTATATATATACACACCTAGCCATACAAATCCAATTCCTCTTCTATTTTATTTAAATCTCTAAAAATTCAATTCTAAAGAGGAATTAATTGCAAGTTCACCTCTCCAATTCGTAGTGGGTTTATTTCTTCTCTCAATTTTTATTTTGATTACGAATTTGTGTTCTTGTAAATTGGGATTTGTATTATTCTTGATATATTGGGGTATTTTTGGTGTGTTATTGCTTGGTAATTTTTGGTGGAGCTTCTTGTGAGTTGGGTATTGATTCTTTTGGCTCGTAAGCATGGGAGAGATAGTGCTAATGTTGGAAATTTTTGGTGGAGCTTCTTGTGAGTTGGGTATTGATTCTTTTGGCTCGTAAGCATGGGAGAGATAGTGCTAATGTTGGAAATTTTCGTTTTCGACGGCGGAGGTTAAATTTAATCGGTTGTTTTGAGGCCAATTGCTAAGGAAAGGGGATTTTTGCGAGAAAAAAAATTGTTGGGTATGCTTCGGTATTCAGGTATGTTTTCTACTATCCCTTGTATTTACTTCCATTCAATGAGGACATTGAATATTTCAAGTTTGGGGGTGGTTTGAGGGATTAGTAGTTGTTGTTGTATTATTGTGTTCATGTAGGATTTCATTCTTTGCATATTAGTAGTAGTAAATTATGCATTTATGTTCGTGTTATTTACGTTTGTTTCATATAGGACATTCTGTTTTTTTTGTTAGTATATCATGTGAGTTCATAATAATTTACATTTGCACCCATGCTTGATAGGAATTTTGTGTTGTTGACGCTTTTGATTGAGAAGTGATATGCTTTGTTCTTGTGCACACACATACACTAGTAAGTTGAAGCTAGTAGACTTATTGAATGTTGTGAGTAATTAGAAGGACATGAATATGTGCAAGATGATTTAGTTTTCATGCTTGGAATACAAGTAGGTGCGTTAGAGAGATTTTTGCTTGGGATTGAGTATGTTTTTTCCTACCAAGTGAGAATTTGAGCCTTATTGCATAGTTGTTGCAATTTATTCGTTTGCTTGAGTGTCCACGGATTGTTTGCATTGCTAGCAGTTGTTTGAGATCTTTCTTGAAACGCATGACATTATTTGACGATTAAAATGATAAAGGCATTAGGATTAACCGCATATTTTCCCATATTACCATACCATGTTTACATGATCAATTAGTTAACCCGTTGAGCTTAATCCTATTTTTTCGGTGACATACCACATTACTTGCCTAGACCTTTTTCTTGTATTGGCCTTACATTAATTTGAACCCACATTGCCAAAGGCTAGTAGAGTGCTCAAGGGAGTAATAAGGTGTGCAAGGAGGGGTTATTGTTGGTCTTACTTTTGGGGGAAATATTGAAAATTGGGTTTGGTTGTTTACTTGATAGTCGACATGTGTAATAAATTCATGGGATCATTGTTATTGTGTATATTATTGTTTGTGTTATATTTAGCTCTCGAAAAAAAAACAAATATAAAAAAAAAGAAAAAAAAAGAAAAAAAGAGAAAAAAAATTATGAGAGCATGTTTGTGTTTATTGTGATCCTACTTTAGTCGATTATTCGAGTGTTTTTGTTGGAAGAAAAATAGTAAAATTTATGTTGGGGGAAAATAGGGTGTTGTGTATGATTTATTATGGTACTTACTAGCTTTTGACACTTCACCTGTTTTGGCTTATTTGACATACATTGTCCCTAGCCCCGTTACAACCCAAATAAAGACCTTTTGATTATCGTCATTGATGTATGTTGTGTTAAGAGTTAGGTTGATACCAAATGTCAAGCATGCTTATGATTTTGTTGGAATTGAGTGATACACTTACCCTTGTTCTTGAGTGAATATTCTTTTGTGAGTGGATTGTGAGTGTTTGCTTGTTTTTGCGTATGAGATCCCGAGTTTTGTCTCAAAGATGTAATCTTGTAGGCTTAGCATGTTTACTAACTTATTCTTACATTTGACATGGGCTTGTGAGAACTTATGCATGTTCATTGAGTAGACTATGTGAATACTTGCACTTTCGACACCAAGACATTGCGTATTTACTTTGATTCTTAAGTTGATATGGCATGAGAGGATTTGAAGGTATGGTAGGATATTAGTAGTAGTCATTTGCATTTTCATGTTAGTTGCATTCATGCATTGCATTGCATTAGGTTAAATGGATTTTGTGGGTACATTCACTATAGGCCCTCACGAGACCTTACTCGTCCACTAGGACTGCCTAGGGGTTTAAAGGGCTTGTTGCATATGCCAAATGCAACCGTGATCACCTACGGAAGTGGTACTAGTTAGTTAATTAGTTGTAATTGTTTATGCTTGAGGACAAGCATCGGTTTAAGTTTGGGGGTGTGATAAGTGGATTTTATATCCACTTGGAGCATTCTAAATCGGCTTAAATTGATTGTCTTGGGCTCAAGTTTCTTGTAGTTTTGATGTGTTTTGCTTAGTTGTGCAGATTTACAAGGATGTTGATTATGGTGGATGTTTTTTGTCGTTTTTGGAGATTTAATTTGTTAAAATTCGGATTTATTGGGCTACACGCGTGAGATTCATTGTTTGGGCCATATCTTGAGTTCTAGAAGTCAGTTTTGGGCGATCTTAGTGTCCACGCGAAGATAACGGAATTCTCTACCATTCTAAAGTGGTCCAGAGGCCCAATTGCAGCTGGAACGTTCCAGAAAATCTGAAGAAAAGGCAGCTACGAATTTCCCTTTAAATCAGAATCAGTTTAGGAAACGTACTTCTATTATAATTCTGATTTGGTATTTTCTTGTTGGGCAAGATGTCTAGAGCCTATATAAACACATCCAACCCTTGTAAAATTATATCATCATCATTAGGAGTAGAATAATTACATATCAATTACTTAGGTTTATTTGTATATTTTCATACTTTGTTTTTATCATGGTTTCACTTGATCCCATGATGACGAGAGGTTCGATTATGAACTAATCGTTGTCATGGGATTCTAACGGATTTATTTATGGAGCTTTAGTATCTTGATGCTTTAAAGATCTGTGTGTGATGTATATCTGATATCCTCGTATGGTTATGCTTAATTGTTAGATGTGTCGCGAACATCTAATCTGTTAATCTCTTGTGAAGTGAAAGTGGATCTTGAGATTTAGAACTTGCCATGCTAGCATAGGTTCATGATTGTTTATCAACATGATTCGTAGTATGAGATGAGAATACTTATATTGCCCTATGTGATCATTATGGATAACTTGTTCTTCAACCGTTATGTTTTCAAATTCTATAGACATATAGGGTCTAAGCATAATTGGTGTCTATTCATCTTCTATCTCTTTTGTGGATGTATGTTTAGTTTGGTATTCGTATACTGAGAAGTAGCGTGTACTTGTTTCGTGTTGTCCGATCAGATATCATAACCATTGCATATAGTGATAAAATGCGTCAGATCTAAGCGAAGTATTTAATGAAGTTAGGATTCCATGGTTTATCTTGCAGAAGTAATTAGATTTCAATTCTTGCTAGTTAGTTAATTTGTAGTTTTGTTAATTTGCTTTTTTTAGTTAATTTAGATAATTAAAACCCATATTTGTTATTTGTCTTAGCAGCGCATAATAACCATACACTGTTGCATAGGTGCGTTTACTGAATTAAAACCATAACCAGATCTCTGTGGGAACGAACTCGACTTATATCTGTATTACTTGTGACCACGTACGTTTGCGTGATTTAGTGCAAACAGCCACGTCAGTAGGCATGACACGTCTACATCTGTCCAGATTTTTTTTATAGAACCAAACATTTTTTTTATAGAACCAAAAAAAAACAGAACTTTGATTCTATCGTAAAATAAAAAATTAGTGATTCTCCACGTAACATGATTCTCTATAGAGTAGTACTCGTAATAAATATACATTAAGCTATGCCCCATATAGGACACAGGTTAGCCACCCCGTAAACCGTAAAAAATATCCTGTCCAAATCTAGTCAAACCCGACCTCACTTTCACCCATTTGACAAGGAGAAGTGCTACAGGTACCAAATTAGTAGGGGTGTAAATGAGCCGAGCCGAGCCGAACTTTAGAATGTTCATGTATCGTTTGTTAAGAAATTATCGAACTCGAACTCGAGCTCGAACTTAAATCGAGCCAAAAAATGTGTTTGAGCTCGGTTCGTTAAGAAAAAATGTTGTTCGCGAACGGTTCACGAACAACTCATGAACATGTCTCATGAGCTTGTTCACGAACTTTTACTTCGAACAACTCATTAACCTTGTTCACGAGCTTTGTACTAACGAACAAGTCTTAAATATTGGAGAAACATATTCTTATTAATATTTCACGAAAAACTTGTAATCTATTTAAAAGTTAACTAATTTTTTTGTAAATCGTAAAAAAGTATCGATTTTTTTACAAAATAATGTAAATTAAATTAAATTTATATATTGTAAACTTAAAATATTAATGATCGTTACTGTCATCATAATCATACAAAATTATTAATTTTTTTACATAAATCTATAAAATATCATAGTCATACAAAAATATTAGTGTTCTTACATAGAAACTACAATATTATATGTAAATTTTGACATATATTATACATTTACTATATTGTCTCCTGATATTCGATAAAATCGAAGTACAAATTTAAAAAAAAACAATTAATAATGTAATTGTTGTGTTAAAATAACTTATTTTGGTCTTCGAACTACATATTTGCATGTATAGCAAGTTATTTTAGTTTTAAATTTTACATAATCATTAAAATATATTAGTACCTTTTTATATATTTAAGTAGTATAAATAAATTTATACATCACTAATATTTAATATTAAAATTTAGCACTTTACATAATGTAATATTTAATTTGATAACATATTTTAATTTGATAACATATTTTTGACAAATATGAACTAGTTATACTAATTGCAAGACTAGGTGGTTGTTGTTGTTGTTGTTGTTATTATTATTATTATTATTATTATTATTATTATTATTATTATTATTATTATTATTATTATTATTATTATTATTGTTATTATTATTATTATTATTATTATTATTACTACTACTATTATTAAAATTAATCAAAATTATAAAATAAACAATTATAATATTTAACATGACATATACCGAGCATATTATAACAATCAAACATATATTATTTGTACGAGATTATAATAATCAAAAATATATTATATGTAGGAGATTATTTATTGAAATTGTTTATGAACCTCTAATGAAGTCATATACCGAGCATGTTATCGAGCTCAATTATCGAACTTATTCACGAACATGTTCATGAGCTATGTTCACGAGCCTATTCACGAACTATGTTCACGAGCACGTTAATCGATCTTGTTCGCGAGCTATCGAGTCGAACTTTACTGTGATCAAGTTCAGCTCGTTTATAAATCGATCCTTAAAATCATGTTCAAGATCGACTCGTTTGTGAATCGAACCGAACCCGAACCGAGCTTTTTTCGAACCGAACGCCGAGCCGTTCGCGAGTGTATCGGCTCATTTACAGCCCTACAAATTAGGTACCAAAATTGGGTACCAAATGACATGGCACTAGTTAGTTGTCATTTTGAAATATTTTTATTGGATGGCCCTAGCGGGCCCATTGCAACTATAACCAATTAAAATATAACACAACATTTGGTAACAATTTTTTGGTACCCAATTTTGGTACCTCTAGCATTTTCGTTTGACAAAGAGTAATATATAATTACATTTTCTTATATTCTTGTTTCTTGACCAGACAATGGCCAATGTGTGATTCTAGTTTCTAGTCCATAGAAAAAAGCGTGTAGACTAAGCAAACAAGTCTCTTTAAAATTCCTATGTTCTTGCGTATGTATATATGGAGTATTAAATAAATACGTATATATTAAATAAATACGTATAGATTCCAAGTTTCTTACTCGAGTAATCTTCAACTAACAATTAAGCTCCTTAAAGTTAATCAGCCTACACTACTTGTTGTCAGTGCTGTGAGTTGCTTTTAAATCTCCCAAGTGAGTAGTTCATCTTCTCTTCTAGTATTTAAAATTAATGATTTCTGTTGATTCATTAGATGAGTTGTTTCGTACGATGATTTAGCATACTGAATTGATAATGAAGAATAAGGTCATAGGTCTTTCTCAAAATTGTTAAAATAATTATGTGTCCACTTTTAAAGCGTTTTGTCTGAGCCCATCTTTTAGGTCATGTAACAAATGATGAGTGATGATGATAAAAAGGTTTAATAAATAAGCAATTCAGTCTGATGCAAGTTTGATAGTTTTGTTGTGCTTAGCTGAATAGCTTGTGTGTTTATGTTTATTAGTACGTATTTTTAATCTTCTTGAACATTCAAATGAGTTTTGTTTATGTTCTTTTAGGCCTTTGCCAGTCAACTCTGAGATCGAGCTCAAAGCTTTTGAATGGAGGATCATGCTTCGGGAATTATTTGAACAAAATGGCGTGTTTAGAGTGTTAATTTAGTCCTTATATAAGTTTAGTGTTCTGCATATTTGAGATTACTGTATATTATTATCTTCGCTAAATGGGAGAATTCAAGCCAATTGTCCCAAGCCATGATCCTTGTGAAGGGGATCAACATGTGATTGCTGCTACTAGGCATGTCATGAAGGCTTTAGTTTTGACTAAAAATATGAGTAACGATCTGAAAAAAATCCTTGTTGATTTTGACTTGCGTTTGTCAGCAATCACCGAGCATGATGCAGGGGAAACTAGTAAGCCTCAAAAAATGGATTTATGTGCTAATGAAAAGGTCAATAATTGGAAAAGTGAACCGAGGGAAAATTATGAGGTTGAAGATCGTCTTATATATGCTCAGAAAAAAGTCATTCGCTTGCAATCAGATCAGTCCATGATATGGGATTCTGGTCCTCAGGAAGCTTCAGAATATCTACAAGCAGTTGATGAAGTTCGTAGGTTGGCAGAAAATTTGAGAAACTTGCTTTCAAACAGAAATGGGAAGGAGAAGGAACTGCATGACCGAGCTCATGCTGTTCTGCAGATGGCAATGACAAGACTTGAGGAGGAGTTGCTCCACATTCTTATTCAGAACAAGCAATTATCTGAGCCGGAGTGCCTTTTTGTACCTTCTTCTGCGGGGAATGTTGCATATTCTGAATCTTTTGTTTCAACAGAAGACTACTCAGGTGATGTCAGTTCTTGTATTGAAAGCAGTGGGCCTGTATCTGAGTATTACATCGTAGATTTGGTCAATCCAGATGCAATTCCTGATATCAAGTCAATAGCGAATGTAATGTTTGCTTCAAACTACAATCGGGAATTTTGTCAAACTTTTGTCAACTTTTGGAAAGATGCATTGGAAGAGTACCTTGTCATTCTTGGCATTGATGTACTTGGTATCGAGGATATTCTTAATATGGATTGGACTATGCTGAGCTTCAGGATCAAGAAATGGTGTAGGGTAATGAAGATCATAGTTCGTTACTTTCTTGCTAGTGAGAAACGGTTATTTGACAAAATCTTCGGGAGTCATCAGTCTATCAGCTCAACTTGTTTCGTTGATGCCACAAGGGGGTCACTGCTCTGCCTCTTGAATTTCGGTGAAGCAGTAGCTATCACTACTAATCAACCAGATAGGCTTCTTCGCACAATTGATATGTACGAAGTTCTAGTAGATCTTCTCCAAGATATAGATGCCCTGTATGTGGAAGGTTCGGGCTGTTTTCTTTATATCGATTTCCAAACACTTCTAAAGAGGTTAACTGATTCTATAAGGGAAACATTGATGGAATTCGAGAATCATATAGCATCATCAAGATCAGTAATACCTTTTCCAAATGGCGGAGTTCACCATCTCACTAAGTATGTTATGAATTACATCATAGCTCTTGTCGACTATAGTGATACACTCAATTCACTTCTCCAAGAGGCAATATATGTACAGAACAGACCAAGCACTTCCTCTGAAGTTACATGTCCTATGACATGCTGCCTATGGTCACTGACATCGATGCTGGAACAGAACTTGCATCAAAAGGCCAACTTGTATCAGAATTGTTCACTAAAACATATCTTTATGATGAACAACATCCATTACATGGTCAAAAAAGTCAATGAATCTAAACTCATAACATTTTTTGACTATGAATGGGTTCGAAAGAATACTGTAAAGTATCATGATCATGCAACATGCTACGAACGAGCAACTTGGAGTCCTGTACTTTCTTTGCTTAAAGATGACGGAGATACGGTAAAGGCTAACCTTAAGGAAAGGTATAGGCGTTTCAATATTGCCTTCGAGGAGGTATATAAGAATCAAACCGCGTGGCGCATCCAAGATTCTGAGCTTCGAGAGGAGCTACAGATCAGAACTTTACAAACTGTAATCCCTGCGTACAGGGACTTCAGCGCTAAAACTTCAAAATGCATCAGAGACAAATACATCAGGTACTCTACAGATGATCTGCAGAACTATATCATGGAACTATTTGAAGGGTCCCCAAAAACCTTGAATAATTTTCCAATGAGATTGAGTAGCTTTTGGTGGAGATAAAGCCAAAAGGTCAATACTGTTTCTGGAGGCCTCTGTGGCTCTGTTATTCTTTTTAAGTCTAAGATGTAGTATTAACTTCTAGTTGCTTATCGGCAGGCCTCTGTAATTCTTTTATTAAGGTACGATTGTTCATTGTATGTAAGATGTGAAGGCAGTCTTAGCAAGGCTTATTGACAGTTTTCGTCATTTACTAGTTTTATACCCGTGTTCATCATTTACTAGTTTTATACCATGCACATTGCTTTATTAATATTTTATAATATAAATTTTTATTATGATTTTTTATGTCAAAAATATTTTTTTTAACATTTTGAATTGTTTTTTTTACATTTAATGATAATAAATGAATAATATGCATGTATTTTGTACTTATATATACTAAAATTTTTACGGAAAATTTGTTAACTTATAATAATAATTAATTAAGTTGATGATGAATATTTTATTAGTTTTAGTCTTTATTAATTTACTTTAAATTTTATTGTTTTTGAAATTTATTACTTTCGTAACTTTTAAATTATTGTAGGATTTTTTGTGGTTATTATATTTAGATTCTCTACATATTATTTTAATTTGAATTTTCGGATTGTTTTGTAATTTATTTACAACTTTAGTATCGAATCTAGAATCTTTTCAAAATAAAAAAATGTTAATTTATTGATTTGTGTTGACTTTTCTTAGTATAAATTTTAAAAACATATTTTTTTGTAAAATCTAAAAGTAAAATTTTTTCATGACTTATATTTTTTTAAAAAAAAATATGTGGTAAGGTTTTTTTAAAATTATATTTTAACCTTTAGTCTAAAATATCTTTATATTAATTTTAGTTAACAATAATTTTCTCAAATTTATTTTTTTTTTGTTTTATCATGTGTTATTTTAGAGCATCCGTTAAATTAAAAATTGCATTAATTAGTTACTTGGTAGCATATTGTTTGTTAAATTAAAAATTGCATTAATTAGTTATTTGGTAGCATAATTTTAACTGATCTTTTAAAATATTCTGACCCAACTAGTTCTTTTACCCATTTCTAAACTTGTTTTCTGGCCCATTCATTCTTTAACCCATTTCTAAACTTGTTTTTTGACATATTTCTACGATTAGATGACTGACCATGTAAAGCTCCTTACGTTAATTATATATAGAATATAATGTGTCATCTCCAGCATTTTGGAAGCCCTAATATTTTAGAATTTTGGAGGTCCTAAATTTTTTTTTAGACAAATATTTAAAGATCATAAATGTCATAAATCAGACTTTTAAAAAAAAATGAAAATGATACATTATTCAAGAAGTTTCTTTTTCAATACAGAAGTAGTGATTTGAATCTAGGAAGTTATTGTTCTTCTTACTTTTGTATGAGCAAAATCTCTAATTAAATTACTGTAATCTAGATTAGCTAGCATTTTCTTCTCAATAGACAACATAGCCAAGCCATTGAGTCTCTCTTGTGAGTTGTGACATAGTTGATCGAATTTTCAACAACATTCACATCATCTGAATTTTCATCAACATGATTTTCAGGCAAATTTTCAGCAATAGTAACATTCTCTCTGAATTGTTCATGTTATGCCATATTTTTGGCATATCTAATAATCTCCCAAATTTTCAATATTTATTAATTATTAATTCAGATTAATAATTATTACTAGACCGCTAAGTTTTAACCACTCTTTGAACCGAGGAAAGAATCAATGTCAATCAATCAATTGCAGAAAATATCTCCAAACGATATTCTTCAAATCAGGAAAATATCACAATGCCAAGATTAAATCAAATAAAATCAGTAATTATCCATTAACAAAGTTTATCCCTAAAGTCTCTTAGGGATAAACAAAATTGTACAGAACTACGTGAGTTTGATCCTATATAAACATAGGTACGTAGGCATCTTGGCATATGGAATCCGATACACGAGGCAAATCGAGATACCTCTTAAGTCCAACCTCTCTCATTTTACAATCTCGAAACTCCTAAAACAACCACATTTATACTATATTATAATAAGCAAAAGGGGTATAATTTGTAGTTGGTTACCCCCTATTTTTGGTTATCCCCATTTTTGGTTATCTCTCACTTATCACCGTTAGATCAGCAACTCAAATAGATCATGACCGTTAGATTTAACAATACTAAAATACTAAAAGTTGTTATATGCAGAAGGTATTATAATAAGCAAAAGGGGTACAATTTGTAGTTGGTTACCCCCTATTTTTGGTTATCCCCATTTTTGGTTATCCCTCACTTATCGCCGTTAGATCAGCAACTCAAATAGATCATGATCGTTAGATTTAACAATACTAAAATACTAAAAGTTGTTATATGCAGAAGGTCCAAGGTTCGATTCCGCCAACAACATATTAATTTATATTTAATACTAAAAATTATTATATACAAATATGTAAGGTTTGAATTCTTTCAATAACATATTAAAATCAATATTTATAATATTATATTATCTTATAAATAAATTATAAAATATTAAAAGTAACTCGTGCTTTGCACGGGCTATAAGCTAGTACTCATAATTTCGCTCTACTATTTGAGCAAACCTCTGATTTCGTGTTTTACAAAATTCCTCCAATAACATTTGGTGCTAGGAGGGGAGTTAATTATTTGTGGAGGACAAATACTCCCTCCATCCCCCTCAATTGTTTACATTAGAGCAAGTCCAATAGATCCCTTATATGGGCTCCTAACTCAAATTATAAGGGATTGTGTCAAAAATAGTGCTCCAATAGGCTCTTAACTTTTCCTTAAAAAATTAAGAGCATCATGTCACCCCTTATCTTTAAGGGCTCCCTTATATTATATTAACCAATAAAATATTAGTTTCCCTCTCTTTCCCAATTGTTTCCCTCCCTTTCAAATACATGGTGGAGTTTAAATTTAGTATTTAATAATTATAAGGATCTATTATAAGGAAGATTGTTGGAGTAAATATACAATACAATGTCCTAACTTCTTAGGAGTTGAATATTTTATAATATTTATAAGGGATATGCTAGGAGACTATTGGACTTGCTCTTAGAGGGGTCCACGGAGACCAAGATAATGCATAAAAAATGAGTAATGTTAGATGAAAAGTGGGTAAAATGGTGGGACCTATCAATATTTAATAATAGATTTGAGATAGTGGAGAAAAGTAGTAGGTGTAATAGTGCTCTTTATTATTAAATATTAGAGTTAAATGCAAGATGTGTACCTAAAGTTTCAAGTTTGTGCAAAATGTGTACCTGGACTTTCAAAATTGCATATTGTGTACTTGAGCTTAGTGTTTTGATGCAATATGTGTACTACCGTTAAATTAAAGTTAACACCGTTAGTTTGTGGGCTTTCTTGTCATTTAACACTGTTGTTCACCATTATTACACACAAAATTCAATTTATTTTAGATTTTGTCCAATGTTCAAATAGTACAATTGCTGGTAATTATTTTCTTAGTTATTGGTTTAAAACAAAAAATCAATATCCAAATATTTATTTTTAAATGAATTATAAAATTATTCGTATGCGCATTTAATTGTGAAAAGGGTTAGAAAATACATATATATTGTGAAGAAGGTAGTATTAATCTCCTACGTTATGGACAAAATACTAATGTTGTACTAATTTATTTTACATAGTACTGACTAGGACCTTGAAAATTGGATCTGGATCCGAAGAACCGAACCGAAATTTGTGGAACCGAGATCCGAATTTGTATTCGAATTAGATAATCCAAAAATTAACCGAATCCGAAACAATCCAAACCGAACCGAAATTGGTCCCAAATAGTAAAATCCGACAATGATCCGAAAATCGATTCTATCCGATCCGAAAATTATCCGAACCGAAAATTTAACCGAAAATAATCCGAAATAATAGATCCGATAATGAAATGAAACCAATGAAACCCGAATAAAAAATTATCCGAACCAAATATAATTCGAGTTATTAGTGAACCGAACCGAATATGAATCGAATATGACATCAAGCTTTTCTGTTAACAACGTATATTTTCATAGGTTCTTAAAGCTTTAAACATTTGAACCTTACTACTACAAATCAATTCAGAATTACAAAAATATTTAGAAATTTAACAAGTACTACTCGTTACTTGATAATTTTACATTCAAAAATAATTTAATTTTTGTTTTGTAAGATTTTTTAATATTATTTAAAGAACATTATATTTATTATTTTGAAATTTAATTGTTTGTCATTTTTTTCAGATGCATTTTGTGTGCAATTTTAAGTAATCTTTTTTTAATCATTAAAATTTTATTATCTAAATTTTCGAAACATTTTTTATGTCCTTCGATTTTATGATAAATTTTCTCTATTAAAAAGTTTTTTTATTTTTTTAAGATTGTATTTTTGTACTTTTGTGAGAGCATAGTATTAAGCCCGTAAAAAAATATAAAATCCCATTTAATAATCACACTATGAAATTCGTTAACTGCAGGTACTTTTAAAAATATAAATTCTTCTGAGAGCATAGTACTTTTTTCAGATTGTCCCATTTAATATTTCTATTTTTGTTTTATTTTTATTGAAAATAATAATCAAACTAACGGACCTAATGTCCAATATGACGGAAGTACACAAATTGTACAATTTCGTTAACAGCAGGTACACAAGTTGCTATATCTGTATTTTGAGGTACACAAGTTGCATATTCTTCAAACTTCAAGTACACATATTGCATTTAACTCTAAATATTATAAGATAGTGGGGGAGGTAGTGGGTGTAATAGTGAGGAAAACTTACTATTTATGATAACAAAAAGAAATGAGAAAAACATTCCAAAATAATAATCAAAAAAAATGAGAGAGACATAGGGAGTAATTTTCAAACAAAAATTGACACTGGGTTTTCGGTTTTTTGGTACACAAATGGACAATGGAAGCCAAAAATGGTTACAGTGGTACAGTAGGACGGAAAGGGAGAGGCAAAATTGAAATACTCACACGCATGAGCAAAACAGGGTAGCAACGGTAAAAAAAAAGGTCAGCAGGAACTGCAAAACCAAAGCAAAGGTGAAAAAAAAAATAAGAAAAAATGATGGAGCCCACTTGTAGAGTAAGCAGAATGTGCAGCACCGCAAGGATTTAAAAAAAAAAAGAGGCAAAGCAGGAGGCTATGTCAATAAAAAAAGAAAGAGATATTTTTAATGGTACCCTTTTGGTATTTGTTTTTCTAAATGATACCATTACATATTTTTGATTTACAAGTGATACTATCAAGCTTTTGTCTTCTCAATAAAAATACCCTTTCGTCATTAGAAAGTTAGTCAAACGTTAGTCAAACAGTAATTTTAATGGTACACTTTTGATATTGGTTTTTCGGAATGGTACCATTATAAGATTAATTTTTAATTTCATACTCTTCATTTTAAAATGTTAAAGTTTAATTTTTCACCAATTTTCCATTTAATTTCGATTTTTAAAAGTTATTCATTTGATTTTAAATTGTTTTTCAACATAGTGAAATTACCTTTTTGCCCTTGTCTTTTAATCCCTAAACACCCAGTTCCCCCAATTGAGTTCTTCGGATCTATTTTTCTTTTCGTGATTTCTCTCGCTCGAACCCATCTCTCTCGTTCAATCTCTCACTCGCAACTCTCTTCTCTCTCTCGTAATCTCTTCCTCTTTCTTCTCTTTTCCATTCCTCTCCAACATATATGTTAGGGGTGATCATAAACCGCATCAAACCGCATAAACCGCCCACACCTCACTAACCCGCACCACACCGCGCGGTTTTTTATTGTATGTGGTGCAGTTGCGGTTTCAAATTTTAATAATCCGTGCGGTGCGGTGCGGGTTGCAGTTTAAAATTTCTGAAATGCGGTTCAAACCGCACCGCACCGCAATAGTTAATATATTATATAATTATATATATATATATATATATATATATATATATATATATATATATATATATATATATATAAGTATGTATCAATTTATATGTATAGGTCCATCAACAGTCAGCCCATTAAAATTTAATCCATAAGTGTTCGAGCCCAATACTCTAACTAGGTTAAAGGTTAAGTTAACAGGCTTAACGTAAATCCATAATCAACAGGCTTAAGTTAAATGCAACCTGGGGACAGTTCTATCATTGGGAAGTGACTATTGTCTATTGGATGATAGAACTAGAAAAAACACAGTGTTGCAGAAGCCCATGCCATGTGAGAAGAAAAAAGAATGTTCAGAGCAATGGCAATGTAATTACATTACTAAACAATCAAATGGCCCAGTGTCAGTTACCGTTAAAAAGATAAACTTTTGTTAGACATTTTGTATGTGCATCTTTTTGTACTCAAAATTTGTATGCATATATTTGTTTTTGGGCAAGTAGACAGATAATTTGTAAATACAAGTCCCGTGCATTCACATCAAAAATTCTAATGCTATAACGTAAGCTTGCTTGCGGTGAATCAAAACTTTTTTTCTTTTATCATTTTCAATGTAAACCGCAGTGAACCGCACCACACCGCACCGCATTTTCGTGGTGCGGGTGCGGTTTGAGAATTTGACCAAACCGCATGTGCGGTTTGATCCGCGATTTTAGGAAAAAACCGCACCGCCTGCACCGCGATCACCCCTAATATATGTATATATATATATTTGTGTGTGCAATTGTATAGGTGTGCGAATTGCTGTGTAGGTGTGCGAATTGTGTAGGTCTTGAAGCATCCAATTTTTGGAGCTCCACCAAGACCACCTGTGTCGGTAGAGAAATTGAAAGAGCCGATGTTGTGGAATCTAATTCTTTTTCATTGATTCTTGCTGGGTTTAGATTTCTGTGATGATTAGTAATTGATAACAATTGTATGAACATTTGCTTAGCATTAAATATTTGATTAACGTTTTGCTTAACAAAAAGGTATATTTATTGAGAAGACAAAATCTTGAGGGTACCATTCGGAAAAACCAATATCAGAAGGGTACCATTCGGAATATCCTATTAAAATTACTGAGAAGACAAAACTTTGATGGTACCACTCGTAAGTCAAAAATATGTAGTGGTATCATTCAGAAAAGCCAATACCAGAAGGGTACCATTAAGAATATCCCAAAAAGAAAAGAAGATACGGGGAATGAATTGCTTGTTTGTGGGACCAGCACAAATATAAAAAAAGCAACAAAGCAAAAGGATGGTTCAAAGTCTACAGGGTCAAAAACAAAAGTACGCCGGCAACATTGGAAAATTGGAATCGGCTGAAAACTCGTAATTAGAATAAAAAGATAAGTTTTATTTTCTTTCCTCAATTTAATTTTTACAATTATAATGTGCACAAATATTATGTCATGCATGCAAAAATCATTTTTAAATATTTTTCAAGAAAATTTTTATTATTTTAAAATTCGTGCGAGCAATATATTTTTATGCTTGTAAAATCATTGCGATTTGGAAAATATCATACGAGATATTTATGTTGATGAATTGTGGATATTTATTTTTATGAACTGATTGCGGATTTATTTTACAATCCCGTATGAACTGCTGCTTTGAAGAAAAAAAATTATACATGCGAGACGCATAATTTTGAAAAAGATTTTCTACAAAAAAGGACATTATTTTCGAAGAAAATAAATATCGCGACATTCTTAAAAGAGCATATTTATTATTGTGCTTCGATTTGTAAAATATTTTTCATATATTGTCGCGATAGTACATATATGTCAAAAAAATATTTACAAACTTGCGAACTAAATTGTCAAGTAGGGTAGCCTGGATAAGCTATAAATTTCCCAATACTACATGCTTGAGTAAAGTGCATCACCCTCTAGATTATTGAAGGCTCATGAAGAATGGGTGGAGGTATCCCTATGCATAACATCTTTAAGACTCCATAGCACAGCTAACGCAACAAGGGACGCGTGAATATCGTGTGGTTGCATCACACACTTGAATATCGTGTACGCCAATTCGGGATATAGAAAAAAGCCAAGGTCCTAACTAGACAACAAGGATCACAATGGATTTCAAAAATATTATTTATGCTCGCACATTTAAAAACCTTGGCAAATATATATATTCTATATTGGTCATCGCATGCTATCGCACTTGCATTCACATACGCCTAACGAGCATTGTGGTGCTCTAAATGTTTTTCTAATCATCTATTTTTAGTTTTTTCAACGACTACCTAAATTTGGAAGCTTGAATAATGCTTACGCTGTGCTCCAGAGATTTTTTGGTAAAGAAGAGAAAAGAAGAGAAGAGAAGGTGAAAGAAGAGAAATAAAAAAATAATCTCGCTCATGTGTTCCTAAGTTTTTGTGAAAAGAAAAGAAAATTTTGAAAAAATGATATGGAGGAAATTTTTTAAAAGTAAATTAGAGCTTCTCTCCAAATCGTTTCATTTTTGGAAAGAAGATTATGGAGAAAAAGTTGTTAGAATTTTCTTTCCGGATCTATTCTCTACTTTCCTAAAAAAACTCGGGAGCACGACTTGGGAAGAAAATTTTAAAAATTTCTCTCCTTTTATTTTCTCTTTCTTGTTAGTCTAACTCGGGAGCACAGCCTTGCAAGCTACACTGAAGAACTGGGGGCTAGTTGTTATGCTATATTTTTGGCATATCTAATAATCTACCAAATTTCCAATATTTTTTAACTATTAATTCAGATTAATAATTATTACTTAATGCCTAAGTTTTATCCTATCTCTGAAACGAGGAAAGAATCAATCTCAATCTCAATCAATAACGGAAAATATCTCCAAACGATATTCTTCAATTCAGGAAGATATCACAACGCCAAGATTAAATCAGATGAATTCAATAATTTACCACATTGACAAAGTTTATCCCTCAAGTCTCTCAGGGATAGACACAATTGCACAGAACTGCGTAGGCTTGATCCTATATAAACATATGTACGCAGGCATCTTGGCATATGGGATCCGATACACGAAACAAATCGAGATACCTACCTGCCAAGTCCAGCCCCTCTTTTTTTTACAAACCCTAAACCCCTAAAACAACCACATACTCATAATTTCGCTCTACTATTTAAGCAAACCTCCGATTTCGTGTTGTTACGAAATTCCTCCAACAACAGTTCATATTCATGGGTTTTACGTACCTATTCATGGCTCGTGTTAAAGATTGCGTGAGTTTATCCTGCCTCTCTTTTTTCTTCCTTTTTGAACTTCTAGATTTATGTTTTCTTTTACCTGTCATCTATAGAATATAAAATATGATTAGTTTAGTTATGAATCAATTAACTAACTAGCATAAATACTCGTGCAAGGCACGGGCCTCTAGCTTAAATTGTGTTTTGAAATTAAACCGTGTATGATCAATGTTATTTGAAGTATAAAATTGATTTTCATAGAGTATTGTTTATTAATAGTATATGTAAGTATTGCGTACTTACTTAAATATGTTCAAGTTTGTAATTTGGAAACTAATATAAGTAGTACCGATAGAGGTCATGTTAGATTTTAATTTTATTGTGGATCATTGAATAGAATCTGAGTGTTCAAGAGGTGATGTCTATGATATATAAGTTCCGCAAATCATATATTATACATGATCCTGTATATAAATTTTTTTGAATTACCTTTATAAATAATACACCATATATTATATATAATCCTTCTTTTCTCCAAATGTCATATTTTAAATCGAACATTAGTTAATTTGCTGTTAATTTTTTTTTAGCATGCCAAGTCAGCGTCCAAGTCACCTTTCCATTAGAATTTTTAACGGAACTAACAGTGTAAACCTAAATGAATTTTTTTCATAATTTAAGTATTTGACTAAAAACTTTTTTGAGATGGTGACTCAACTGAAAGTTTCTTTATAATATAATGATGAATTAGCCATTTAACCCTAATAATATTCCTTGCAAGTTATGATAACATGGCATCTTTTAGTTGAAGAGATCTAATGTTGCGGATTCTGTCAAATATGCAGCTAGTGTCATAGGCCCGTAGCAAATAATTCTATAATATATTCATATTTGAGTTGGGTTGTGACGACTATGAAATCGAATGACTTATACGGCACTACTAAATGTGGGAAAAAGACAAATTATATAAATTACTTATGTATAGACACTAAAAACAGAACTTTTGGGAACACATTTTTTTAAAGAAAAAGTACCAAGTAGCACAAAAAAATAATAAAAAAGGAACCCAACCCTTTTTTTATTTAATTTAAGATAATATTTTAATTTTTCATACTGTAGCAAGTACTAATATATATATTATACTGACTGTCATTCTATGTGTTTTTTACTTCTTTAAATGATTATACACGAGAATTTGCCAAATCTTTAATCAAAAAGTAAGTTTCAGGAAAGGTTACAAATTCTAAAAAGAGTCAATCATATACATTCACCCCAACATATTTGAAAGAGTAAAGTGCACTTTGTGTACCTGAACTTTGCTAAAGACGCCACTTGAAATACTATAGTTTAGAAACTATCATTTGCAATCCTGAACAAACACTTTACTTAGACTTTGTGTACTACCGTTTATTTGTTACCAACTCCGTTAAATCCTTCGGGGGTAAAATTGTATTTTCCTTAGCTTTTCTTGTTTCAACTTTTCCATAATACATAGTATACTCTCTCTCTGCTCTCGATACACACAAACATATATATGACAATCTTCAAAATCATATATCTTTTGATCCGTTCATTAGAAAATTGATATCTATATATCAAATTACTCAACTCATCGAGCCCTATCCATCGATATAAATATATCTTTAGATTTCAAAAAATAATTTTTTGGGTCAAAATCATTGTTTTCGATTTTCTGAGTTCTTGCCCTTTGATTTTCGAAGGCCTTGCCGCTCTGCTCAAATGTTGTTTAGCCAAACGGGACGGTTTGCAGTTGGTCCACCAGATTAAAATTTCATCCCACAACTTACTACATATGCAAAAACATTGAATGTTAATTTGCATAACAATAGAATTGAGAACCATTCTTTACAAGCTTTAAATGCTAGTCCTTGGTTCAACTCCTGATGAAACCTTAATCTGTGGTTCAAACCCCGTGTCTAGCATGTGGTCTGCCTCATCCAGAACTAAGTACGGAACTTGACTGAGACTTACCCTTCTCATTTCAAGGATATCATTCAAAGGGCTAGGAGTGACAGCAACATTATCGACCCCTAGGAGTGACAACAACATTATCGACCCCTCTGCTCAAGTCTCTTAGCTGTGGACCCTTTGGGGCTCCTCCATACAAACACGTGCAAGATATTCTTGCTGATCTCCCAAACTTCACAGCTTCATCTTGAATTTGTGTTTCCAACTCTCTTGTTGGTGATAAAACCAACACTGTTGGGCCCATTTGAGGAGTTTTACGAACTCGTTTGAGATGCATAAAGGCAATAAGGTAACCCAACATTTTCCCCAAACAAGTTTTTACAATTGCTATAATGTCACGATCTTGAAGATCAATTAGCCATGATTGTGCCTGTATTGGAATAGGGGAAGGGAACCCTGCCTGAAGCAACTCCCTAAGAATCTCAGAAGGTAAGCCGATTGCTTCAAATGATATCATAGTACATCGTCTCTAGATATAGTGATCTCATTTTGTTGTTGATAGGATGCTTCAGATGTACCATTTTCCACAGCTGGTCCTAGCTTGCGACTCTGATGAGTCCCTGCTCCAGAATCAATTTTAGATCCACCATTACTACCTCTGTTATATCTTTCATCATCATCAATAATACTATCCTCACCAGGCTTCTCATATTGAGTAACATTAGTCTCTGTATTCTAATAGTAAATAGTCCCAGAAGCTCCGTCAAGCAAACTTTTCCATGGCTTAGGAAGAGTAGGATCTTCAGGTGCGTAAACAACGACCATATCTAAGCTTCAATGGGTCCAAAACGACGTCGAATCGAAGGTGAATTGACGGATGGGTGAGATGAGAATAGATAGATACAGAGAAAGTAGCTGGTGTGAATATATGTATAGTTATCTAATGGATATGCTTAATTTATTGGGAGGGATGTGTAAATCTATGGCTTGCTTCTTTCTAGATGGAGGAGAAAGAAGAAGCATAGAGTGAAAAGACAGTTTCATCCCCATAGATTTAACGCCGTTACTAATAGATAGGCGGTAGTACACGAATTTTAAATGAACTGTTTGTTCAATACTGCAAATGGTAGTTTTTAAACTATAGTATTTCAAGTGGTGTCTTCGGCAAAGTTCAGGTACACAAAGTGCACTTTACTCTATTTGAAATAGATATTGCCTCTAGATTATCTTGGATTCCAGTTTCATGAATTTTAAATTTTTAATTAAAAATTCATTCTTTTTTACTTAAACTCGATAGAATATTTGCATCATCTAGCATTTCTGTTTGAGATTATTGTTAAAAATTGATGTACTAATGAAAAAAGTACTGGTAAAATAAGTGGTGTGACGAAAATCAGATACTGTTTGGTAATATTTTTTATATATGCATGTTTTAGGATATAATTTTTAAAAAACAATGTTTTTGGTAAGTTTTGATGTTGAAATCAGTAATTGTTTATCATAAAAGCTAAAAAACAATTTTTTTTCAAAAGCATGGGGGACATGCTTTCTATAAAAGTAGCTTTTCAACCAAAAACCCTTTTCAAAAAATGTGTTTTTTAAATTTACCAAACAACTTTTACCTGCTTTTCAGAAATAAATATTGATATATAGCCATTTACACCGCCAATCGGCATCCGCCACCCTCAGGACCGTTCCATACAATTTGAGGGTCCAGGGCGAAATCGAAAAAATGTAACCTCATTTTTTTTCTAAATCTAAATTATAATAATTCAAGTAAATATAGAATTATATGCCTGAGGATGACCTTATATATTATCCTAAGGTCAAAAGAGTTATCAATACATGTACAAGAATATTTATGTAAGTTAAGGAAGGAAAACGTAAAATTTACGAAAATGTCATCCAAAATTTTTATTATAAACTAATATAACCTCGGGAAACACCCTAAGATTATTGTAGGATCAATTTTCTCTATAAATATTAAGGTAGACAAGATAAGACAAAATAAGAAAGCGAAATGTAACTACCTAATTTTTTTTCTTTCACAAGAAAAAAGATGATCATACAAACAAAAAAATGTGAAATATTAATTATGCATAAATTTATTTAAATAAATCACAAACCCTAAACTACATAACACCACAATTTCACAAAATTAAGATAAGTACAAAACGTTTAAAATTAGGAGAAATAATTAAGAATAAATTGTAAAGTGGTGGTCATGCTCGAGATTGCATTTCAAATAGAATTGTCAAGTTTTTGAATTCGTTAATTAATGAACAGTTTGCAGTTCCATATTTTAAAAGAATGGATCCCATTAATTTACAAACTTGAAAGGGTATCATTCTTCTATAAAGGATCATAATTTGTAAGATTGGATAATCATTAAAACATCACAAAGTAAAAGAAGACTAAGAATGTTTTTTATTTTTCACATGAATTATCGATGTATACTGTTAATACTATGAAAATTGGCAAAATTTTGGGCCTCGTAAAATGTTTGGGCCTAGGGCGGTCGCCCTCTCGCCCTCCTTTTGGGTCGGGCCTGACCGCCTTTTAACCAAACTACGTACATTACGTTTTGACCTAACTGCCTGTCTAACACCTACATGTCTTCTTTTAACCTGTTGCCCAGTAATTAACAATTGTAGAAGGGGGGTTGAATACAATTGTATAAGATTTTCGACTTAAACAATAATAATAACAAAAGTATGAATAAATAACAGCTTTATTAATTCTGATATAAAACTGTTACAAACTCTCTCAAGAATTTCTGATGTTCTTGAGAGCTGCTAGGTTACAAGATAACTCGTGTAAGCGATTACATTAAGTAAAACCTAAACTGTGTTTATATTCAATACACAACTACCCTATCAATTACAAGATATACCAAATCAATTACACACGACTCTTTGTACATATCTTAATTGATAGATGCGTTCCTATAAATCAAGAACCGACATATCAATCTACCCAAAACTCATAGAGTAATAGATATCTTCTAATCTTCAAATCCTGATCAGCCTTGTAATACTGATGTAGCTTTAATCCTGACGACCACCAATACTGATGACGTCACATCATACAATCCTGATCAGCTCCTTAGGATAGATCTTGACATCACTTGAATCAGTATTTCTAACAATCTCCCCCATTTTGTACTTTGTAAAATAAAGCACAAATTCCATGATTCAATGATGTCAAAAGCTCAAAAACAAAATATTCTAAAAATCACCAGGAACAGTTTCAGAAATTCTTTAATAGAATTGACTCATCTTCAAGAAGTTTGATAGTAACTCCTTTTCCTTACTTTCAAGAATTTAAATCAGTTTCTTCTTCAGACCTTTGAGTTCTTCATCTTCCTCATTAATGTGATAAATAGCTGCCCTGAGATTCCGAATTGAACTCCTTGGTAAATCTAGGTCTCCGAACAGTAGATATGCAATTTCTTCCCCATCAGGATTAAGAGGCAATTGTTCCATACCAAGATATACTTCTTTAACAGCATTGCCTCTTTGCATTTCAACCTCTTGACCTCTTATGTTTAAGTACAAGGAGTATAGTTGCCATCATACCTTGATCCTCCATCTAAATACCTCTGTCTAATAGTTCTGAGAATCATGCTAGACCAATTGTTGTAAAATCCAACCTCTTTATCATAAACTCTTTTATCCTTGAACAGATAAAGAACATATTCCAGTTCTTTTGTAGATTTGCATAATAGCTCATGGATAGCCAGCTTCTTGACACTTTTGTCTTTCATGAAGTATAAGAACTTTCCACTTTCTTAGCACCAGCATGATAATCAGCAATAATTGCAACAGCTTCTAGTTTCCATAGATCATCAACAGTTAGCTTATCACCAATCTTGTCAGCTAGAGCATGTTGATCTGTCTGTGTTGTGAAAACAACCTATGCTTCATGAGACCCAATACTTCCTCTTGTTTTAGGTTCGAGTCCCTTCAAAGCAGATTGCATCCTTGTCCACAGTGGTGGAGTTTTATCAAACTTAGAAGATTTAGTTTCATCGATCAGAGGAAGTTCAGTAATTAATCCACCAGGTTGAAAAACAGCTGGTCCATTATATTTCCAATCACTGATCTTCTCCCATTTCTTTCCTTTTTTCTTGATATGTGATTTATCCTTTTGTTACTCCTGAACTTGTCTTGTAATATCATACCACAGCTCCTTGCTAGATTTGAAGACATTACTCAAGTATTCCTAGCTTTCTTTATCAGCAACAACCCTTGCTTTTTCTCTGATTTGTTTTTCCTTTTCAAACCTTCTAAATCTTTCTTGATCAATCTTCAAAGTCTCTTCATCAATTTCCAGATTATGGAATTCAACCACAACAGTAAGAATAATGACTTCAAGTTCTTTCAAGATTTCAGCTTTATCAAAATCAGTAATTACAGCTTGAGTAGCTTCAGGAACTATGACTTGAGTAGTATCAGAAATTTGAATTTAGTCAGGAACAATAATTGAATCAGAATTTCCAATATGGTCTTCATTCTCACTACTGATATGAGCTATCTGTCTTGGTCTCTTTCTCAATATGAGCTCAGGCTTAGTTTCTTCAACTACACCTTCATCATGACTATTCTTCATTTTAATTTGACCTCTATGAGCTTCAGAAACTTCAGATGCAGATGCCTCTTCTATCATTATTCCACTAGACTTCTTCTGCCAAGGAATAGATTGAGTAGGCTTTCTTCCTCTTCCTCTACCTCTACCTCCTCTGCCTCTACCTCTACCTGCAGCAGGAGTCTTTGTCTTGGAGATTTATTTCATAATCTTTTGTTGTTCCCTTATGATCTCTTCAGTACTCATGCTAGGAAAATCTTCAGTTATCAAAGCAAGTGCCTGCCTAGCATTACTTATCTCAACTCTTTTGTCTTTATGAAACAAATGTAGAACTTGACCATCCTCAGTATCAAGCTGTTGAAAAAGATGAGCAGCTTCTTCTTCTTCCTCAATGTACACATCATCCTCAGGAATTGTTGATAAAGGTTTACCTGGACCAGATGTCAGGATTTGTTCTTCTGTCAAGGTTTGAGATTGTAATAACCCAGATTTTCGGTAGAATTAAAACTTTTCTTATTATGATTAAGTGCATTAGTGAATAATGATTTCAACGAACCGTGGTTGTGATGAATGGATATTACTTTGGATAATTATCCCGATACATATGTGTATTTTCAGAATAGAGTAACTCAATGGTTGAGGACATAGATAAGAATAATCTATCATCCAGGAAATGAGCTAATGAACCCTAGGGGGGAGATGAGAAATGAGTTAGTGTGACAACCCTAATTTCTGGATTTGAGAGAAGTTTTCACTTTTTGATGAATAGTACTTTTCATACATGAATAGTAATTTGTATGGATGAATAGTGATTTTGTAAGTTAGAAAACTTTTCACGCCACCCTATGTACGGGACGTGATATGGATGTTTCGAAGTCACATTAGGAATCCATGGAGGAAATGAGTGTATGTAAAGACGATCGGAATTTAGAAATTCCAAATTTTAATTCTAGCGTAATATTTGACCGAGCAGTGAATTGTATATCAGTATTATCAAGAAATAAGATATTAAAATTGAGGATTTGATGTTTTATAATTTTATGAAATGAGATTCGAGAATTTAGAACGAAAACCCCTGAGATAGTGAAACGAGCGTTCTAACAACCACTGAAACTTTACAACGAGATTAAGCGATCAAGCGAACGAATTATGGATTAAGGATTGAGATTATGACAAGATTGAATATCCTACATGATCATCAAGAGAATTATATCAAGTGGATTTAAGGATTTAAACAAAAGGATTAAACCAAAAACATTATGAATTAAGTGATTTAATCACTTAAATCAATTCCAAAAACAAAACAAATCAAGCAAGCTTATCCAAGACTCTTTGCACAACTCCCAAGAAGATCAAAACCAGCTGATAATATCTAGATATTAGATCAAAAAGTATTTGAACAAGTCATTATCCAATAGAGAAAAGAAACCAAGCAAAACACAAACTCTCCCAAAACTGCCACCAAGAACACAACTCAAAGAAAAATTCATAAATCAAGATCTAGAGCTTCACAAATCACCAAATTTTAACCATAGCTCCCTCATAATATGTAGAACACACGCCAAAAGTTTGGTGACAAACAAAGGAGTGTAGCCTAGCCAAATCCTTCCCCCAAGTTGAAGAAGCCAAAATGCCATGTTCTTGACAGTTTGTGCACCGATTTTTGAACGGCCATATCTCTCTCATTTCTCAATGGAATTTTGTGTTCTTTAGCTTGTTGGAAAGGTATTAAGATTCTCTAAAACTCATTTCAGGAGCCTCATCTAGAAAATCATGATTTAGCTTCCTAAGGACGATCTAAGGCTTATTGAAGGATAATCAAGCTTTGTTAGTGTTATTAGAGCATCAAGGAAGATTGTCCGACATCGTCACGAACCCCTAACACTTCTCGAGCATCATAAAAGTTTTCTAAATCTATACTTTGAAGTATTGATTATATAATACTGCTTTTGCCACGTATATTGTTATACAGTTTTGCGATAATCTTATTTCCTGTTGAAATAGAATTTGACCTTGGGATTACATACGATCTTTTGAGTTAAGTATTTATGAACCGGTATACCTTGTAGCTCTAGATATAAGAGCATATTCATTGTTTTCGACTCTAAACTGGGAGTCGGTATTTTGTGATTGAGAGTTAGTCGTGAAAACCCGGATGGATTCCAGCAGCAAATTATTATTTATTTTGAGGAATGTTATTTATAAACATTAATTATATGTCCATAAAGTATTAATTACTTAGAAACCATTCGAGGATTGTTATTTGAATATGATATCATTCGAGGAATTGTATTTGATTACTATATATTTCGAGGAATGTTATTTGGGTAGTATCTCAGTCGAGAAATACTATATGAATATTTGATAAGTGCATAATTTTGCATATTTTTATTGCCTATTTATTGTTTGAACTAGTATTTTAATAAATTATTTTGTTGCATTTCAGGAAATTCGAGAAAAGTGAAGAAATGACAAAATATATAAATAAAGTGCAAGAAAGGGCAAAAGAGAAAGAAGAAGGACCAAAGTAGAAGAAAAAGGAAAGAGAAGAGAGGGTGGTGCATATTTTTACCAAACAAATTGGATGGTCAAGATTTAGCCAACACTAAACTAAATGAATGGCTAGGATTAACCCACACCAACCAAAAACCCTAATTATTTCCTATAAATATGCCTCATCTTCACTTGTGAAGACACACCATATACCTAGAATTATCTTAGAATTAGGTTAGTTCTAGTTCACTCCCAAATTATAGTTATAATTTTTTCCTTGTGAACACTTTTTATTTTTATGCAATTTCATGCTTCATTTTAATTCTTGCATCTCTCTTTCATTTTATTTTCCTTGTTCTTTATTTCGTTATTTTCGTAAATTCTTGTGTGGATAAAGTAGCGATGCTAACCACATGGGATTGAAAGTATCGATTTAAGAATTTGTTTCGTAGTTTTAATTTCCGTTTTAATATTATAGTTGAGCCCCTTTAAATTTCCATTTTATTGTTGGCCTTTTAATTCTAAATCATCATTTTAGTGTAATCTTAATTTTCATTTTGTAGTTAAATTATTTATTCTCGTATTTAATTTTCAGGAAAGAAAAAAACACCAATAAAAATATTAGATTTCAGTTTCTGTTTCCCTTTAATTCGAAGCATCTCCTGTAAATTTACACAACCCATTATTACCCAACATCCCCTGTTTTGTTTTCAAAGACCAAGTAGTCCAATACCCTTTTCCTCTGTTTTAAACGCAGCAAACAAAACCTTCCCCTTTTATCTTACAATTCCATCAGCCTCACCATTGTTTTAGTAGTTGATTTTGTCGTGCTTTCTTTCTTGATTTTGTCCCATTCCCCTGTTTCTTTGTTTTATTTTATTTCCCCTATTTTATTTGCTTATCTTCTTGCTTTCTTCATCTTATTTTTCTTCACTGCAAAGCACAATCCACCCCCTCCCTGTTCTTGTTTCCATTTCCTGCGAATCAAAATCCAGTTAACACCCTCCCCTTTCTTTTTGCTGCAAATCCGAAACCCACGAATGAATCTCCCTCTCTCTGCTCCTTTTATCCACTGCAAGCACCTGTTACGTATTTGAAAACTATGAAAACAAACAGGAAATGAAATCAAAGATAAAAGAAAGAAAACATTGCATAAAAGTAGATTGTTCCTCAAGCTTACAAATCTGGTTGGTGGAGGCTGGATAAATACAACCCCAAACCATGACCTGACACGTGACAAGCTACTTGTGGGCCAACATTACAAACCGTTACTGCAACCTAATACTGAGCTAACATTAACATATAAACGTTGCCGTTTTACAAAATAAAAAGATTCCCTCGACTAAGCAAAAACGACACCGTTTGACAGTTAATTATCCCGCCCATTTCAAAACAATAAAATTAGAAATGTAACAATTGCCCACTTCTTAAGATCATCCTTGTCCTCAAGGATGAAAATTAGGATACTTCTTCTTGAACTGATCCCACTGTTCCCATGTAGCCTCTTCAGCAGTGCTATTCTCCCATTGCACTTGCACCATAACTGCTGGTAAGTTCCCCCTTTTGATCAATTTCCTGTCGATGATGGCTTCTGGATGTGGATTGAATTCGCCAGCTTCAGTCATACCTGGTAGTACAGTCTGTACTAGCTTGTTAGTTCCTAGTTTCTTCTTGAGTTGTGAAATGTGAAATACATTATGTAATTTCGATCCTGCAGGGAGCTCTAACTTGTATGCCACCATTCCAATTCTCTCGAGTACCTTATAGGGTCCATAGAATTTAGCAGATAATTTATGGTTTCTTCTGGCAACTAGAGAATGCTGCCTGTATGGTTGCAATTTGAGAAAGACTTCATCTCCCACTGAGAACTCTCTGTCAATTCTTTTCTTATCAGCATACCATTTCATTCTCTCTTGAGCCTTACAGATTGTCTTTGACCAGTTGTTGAGTAGCCCATCCTTTTTGCAACATCTCATTAAGACTGGTATCCTTAGTTCTTGAGTATTGGTAGTTGATAGAGGGTGGTGGCTGAGCATACAAAGCCTGATAGGGTGACATACCCAATGCAGAGTGATGATTTGTATTGTACCACCATTCTGCAAGTGGTAGCCAAGTATACCAGTCAGTAGGCCTGTGTCCAGTCATGCATCTGAGATACATCTCAATGCATTGATTGACTCTTTCAGTCTGTCCATCAGACTGAGGGTGGTAGGCTGAGCTAAGTCTGAGTTTGGTTCCCAATGCAGCAAAGAGTTCTTTCCAAAATAGGTTGACAAAGATAGGATCCCTATCAGAAATGATGGATTTTGGAACACCATGCAACTTTACTACTGAATTCAAAACTTCATGGGCTACTGATTGAGCAGAGTAGGGGTGTGATAAAGCTATAAGATGGCAATATTTGGTTAACTTGTCAACCACAACCAAAATCACATTTTTCCCTCTTGATTTATGCAGACCTTCAATAAAGTCCATGGAGATGACCTCCCATGACTGTTCTGGGATAGCAATAGGCTGCAACAAGCCAGGCATTGGAATATGTTCTGGTTTATTCCTCTGACAAATCTCACATTCCCTTATATAATTAGTAATATCAGTCTTCATGGATGGCCAAAAGAAACTCCTTTCTGCTCTCTTGAGTGTGACAGCAACTCCAGAATGCCCACCTTCAGGATTACCAAGTATAGAGGCACAAATTTGTTGCTTTAAATCAGTCCCATTTCCCACATAATACCTACCATGTTTTTTTAAGCCCCCATCAACCAGAGTAAAACCCCTCATTATTCTGGGGGTCGATTATCAGTTTGGCCATCATGTCCTGGGCCCAGACATCATTTAGTAGACTCTCTTGTAGTTCCTTCCTCCAAGCTGGTATAGGGTAGTGAGCAATTGCACTTAATTCAGTATCTTCATAAATCCTGGATAGTGCATCTGCAGCATGGTTTTCCTTGCCTTTCTTATATAGCACAGTGTAGTCAAAGCCCATTAGCTTAGATAACCATCTCTGCTGCAAACTAGTGGATATTTTCTTCTCCATGATATGTTTCAAAGCCTCATGGTCAGTTTTCACAATGAAAGGGTGGCCCAGCAAATAAGACCTCCACTTTTGTGTTGCAATAATCACAGCTAACAGTTCCTTCTCATAGGTTGAAAGACCTAAATGTTTAGGGCTGAGAGCCTTGCTTAGATATGCTATGGGCCTTCCTTCCTGCATCATAACTGCCCCTACCCCATTTTTGCAAGCATCAGTCTCTATCACAATAGGTTTGTCAAAGTTGGGAAGTGCCAAGACTGGAGTATCACTTATGATTGCCTTGAGTTCATTGAAGGTTGTTTCTGCTTCCTCATTCCAAGAAAAACCCCCCTTCTTAAGCAATTGAGTGAGAGGTTTGCTTACAATGCCATAATGCCTAACAAACCTTCTGTAATAGCTAGTGAGGCCAAGGAAACCTCTGAGGGCCTTGACAGTTTTAGGCCTTGGCCAATTGAGCATTGCAGAAATTTTGTTGTAGTTTGTAGAAACCCCTTTACTAGAGATCAGATGCCCTAGGTACTCAATCTGTTTTTGAGCAATGCCACATTTACATCTCTTGACAAATAGTTTATGAGCTCTGAGCACCTCAAAAACTTTCTCCAAGTGCAATGCATGTTCCTCTTCATTGGCACTATAAACTAATATGTCATCAAAGAAGACAAGAACAAACTTTCTTAGAAATTCACTAAAAATATCATTCATCAATGCTTGAAAAGAGGCTGGGGCATTTGTGAGGCCAAAGGGCATCACCATAAACTCAAAGTGCCCTTGGTGTGTTTTGAAAGCAGTCTTGAAAATGTCATTCTCATTTACTCTGATTTGATGGTAACCACTCCTTAGATCCAGTTTAGTATAGATCTTACTGCCATGCAATTCAGCCAATAATTCTTCTATCACAGGTATAGGAAACTTATTCTTGACTGTAATGGAATTCAGAGCTCTATAATCAATGACTAACCTCCATGTGTTGTCTTTTTTTTCTGACCAACAAGACAGGAGAAGCAAAAGGAGAGGAACTTGCTCTAATTACTCCAGCTGAAAGCATTTCCTTAGTGATTTTCTCAATTTCTTCCTTATGAGCAATAGGGCACCTATAAGGATTAGAAGATATTGGTTGACTTCCAGGTTTAAAGGGTATGCTGTGATCCTGTGATCTCTTAGGAGGTAAGCCCTGTGGTAAGTCAAAGACATCAGTATAAGCATCTAGGGTGGCTTGGATGTCAGGAGGCAAGTTGTCTGATATTCTTGTTCTCCATCAACAACAGTAATTTGTACCAGGAAATAGGCCTCCTCTTGATGGAATTTTTGAGGTGATTTGTTTATTGCAGATATCTGCATTGGTGGTGGTGTAGAGGCCTGATGCAACTTGATTTTTCTGCCTTGTCAGTTGATCTTAATGTTACCATGTTGGTAGTCAAAAGTAACAGGGCTGACTGAACTCATCCATTTGACTCCAAGGATAATGTCATATCCTCCCAGCGGAATCACATTCATTTTGCTGTGGAAGTCAAATCCAGACGTTCTCCATTGAACCTTATCAATCACCTTAGAATATTGTAGCTTATTGCCAATGGCCACAGTGATGTCAAAGGCAGTACAAGGGCTTGAAGATAGTTGTAGCTGCTTGACCAATTGCTGGGATATGAAATTGTGAGTAGAACCAGAATCTATCAGCATAAAGATGGTTTTTCCTTTAATGCTGCCCTGCATCTGCAAATTACAGTGTCCAGCAGAGCCACTCATGGCATTTAGAGATATTTGAACAGGTTTTTCTTCTTCTGGTGCAGAACAATTGGCATCATCTGCCCAAATGAGTGCCAGTTCTTCAGTTTGCTCAGCAGGTTCAGCACTCTCCTGTTCATCAGCTATCCGGACAAAAACCTTCTTTTTTCTGCAATCATGGCCAGGCTCGAACTTTTTGTCACAATTGAAACAGAGGCCCTTCAATTTTCTGTCATTTAGCTCAGCTAGAGTCAATCTTCGAAAACCATCTGAAGTTTTAGGATCAGAGGCTTTAGTACTGTTGCTACTTTTGTAACTAAACTTAGTGAATTGGGAATTTTGTGTGGTGGACTGAGAACCACCAGTAGTCTTCATGGCTTTGAAACGTTTGTCTAGGACAGTTAAATAATATTCTTGACCACGAGCTCTGTCCCTAGCTTCTTGCAGAGTTTGGGGCTTGTGATTATAGAGGTGTTGAGATATCTCTTCCTTAAGGCCACTAAGAAAGTTATCAATGTAGTATGACTCCCGATGAAAACCCTCTTGTTGCATAACATAGTTTCTTAATTCATCGAATTGGGTAATGTAGTCATCCACAGAGCCCTTTTGAGTGAGTTTATTAAACTGGCCTACCACGTTTTCGAACCCCCTTTTAGAAAATCTTTGACACACCAGTTTAGAGAATTCAAGCCAAAGTAAATTTGTCTTTTCTTCCTCAACTGTCCTATACCAAATATCAGCATCACCCTCCATATGTAGGGCTGCACAGAGTACTCGAGCTCTTAAATCAATAGCAGGCATCAGTTGAAAGTATTTTTCACATTTAGTAACCCAACTACGAGGGGTCCTTTCCATCGAATTTAGGGAAGTCAAATTTAGGGGTCTTGACACTATGATGAGTAGATAAGGGTCTCTGCTGGTTTAGATCATACAGTGGCCATGGTGGAGCAAGATGAGGTGAAGCCGATACAGTGGGTTGGGTTGCAGGAGTGTGAAAAATGGGGTTAGGCGTTGGTTGGGGGTTCATTGTATATCCAGGGTAGAGTGGTAGGGCATAAGGGTTGAGAGTGGATGGGAACAATTGGGGTTGTAATACAGGTGGCATTTGTTGAGGCATAGAACTGAAAGGAAAAGCTTGGGTTGGAGCACCAGTAACAGGATTAACAGTAAAATTACCAAACTCAGGCAACGTTATTGCATCAGAAAATCTAACATTTAAATCATGTGCCTGTGTGTGAGGTGGTTTAGTTTGAGGAAATGATGGTCTAGTAGATCTAAGTGTTGTGTTCACATCATGAATACGAAGGTTATCGTTAGCTATAGCATACTGTGAAGGAGTTGAGAGAGGAACAGATACCCGGTGTGAACCAGAAGCCAGTGGAGGGGTGGATGAGCATTCTCCTTCAAGAAAAGGGGATCTAGTGCCTTGTAGCTTCATCATCTCCAGTAGTTCTGCGAGGCTGTTCTTAATATCCTTGTTCTTCGTTTGGAACGGGTCCCTCATCTATTTGAGTTGGTCATTTGTAGAGATCTGAATAGTCTCCATCTGACCAAGCTTAGCCTCCATGGAAGTAATAGCTTGATCATGATGTTGTAAGGTGTTTTTATCAGCCATGGCCAAGGAGCGTTGAGCTCTGATACCAAATTGTTACGTATTTGACAACTATGAAAACAAACAGGAAATGAAATCAAAGATAAAAGAAAGAAAACATTGCATAAAAGTAGATTGTTCCTCAAGCTTACAAATCTGGTTGGTGGAGGCTGGATAAATACAACCCCAAACCATGACCTGACACATGACAAGCTACTTGTGGGCCAACGTTACAAACCGTTACTGCAACCTAGTATTGAGCTAACACTAACATATAAACGTTTCCGTTTTACAAAATAAAAAGATTCCCTCGACTAAGCAAAAACGACACCGTTTGACAATTAATTATCCCGCCCATTTCAAAACAATAAAATTAGAAATGTAACAGCACCTCTATAATATCCCTTTTTTCCTTTAATTCTTTTTCGCCATTTAAAAGGCTCCTACCCACAACCCTTCCTTGTTCGTCTACTTCATAAATCATCACAGTCCCCTGTTCTTTCCATCCAAACCAGCCTTCTTCTCTCTCTCTCTCTCTCTCTCTCTCTCTCTCTTTCTCACATACCCAGTTCTCTTCGAGCCTTAAACACTACCCCTTTTCATTTTGAATCGCTATCATTATCGAGTTTGTTGAGTGTCGATGAGTTTTCAAAGCTATTTTTTATGTGTAATAGTTTGTTTATTTCTGAGTTTTGAGTTCTAGATTCGGTACATTGCTGTTTGCGAGTGGTGAGTGGAGGTAGAAGTATTTGCTTCGTTTTCTTGTTGTATTGCTCGTATCATTGGTTTTGTGGTTAAATGTTGCGTTATTCTTGAGTCCTTTTTCGCGTTTATACTGAGTTATCAAGTTGCTGTCCTGTTTCGAGTTGATGTGAGTCTGCTGTCTTGTAATTGCAGTTGCTGTGAGATGTTGTCGAATGAATAGTGTTTGTTGAATTTGCGAGTCCAAGTCTTTGTTTGTTCGTGTCTACATTTGAGTCTATTTGCGTAGAGATCGCTGAGATAGTTGAATGTCATTGTTTTGATTCAATTTAGAGATCCTTTGATTCACTGTAATGAGTTACTGTTCTGTTTTCCGAGTTCGCTGCATTTGGTTCTATTTCTTGCATTTGATTTCGTTATTTTCTGTCAAATTGTAAGTTGCTGTGATTTTTGAATTTTGCTGCTAATTCCTATGTTTGTTTGTGCCGAGTTTGTTAATTGTTTTACCCAGTTGACTCGGAAGTTTGAATAGCTGATTACAAGTTCCTTGGTCGTTGTTTCTGATTGCTGTTGGTTGTTTTTGTGGCTACCTGATTTTTCATACAGATCATGTCAATTTTTTTTTAAAAAAAATCTGTAAATAAAATTTCTTGAAAAAAAAAAATTAGAATAAAATTTAGTTTTAATTTGAACTTATTAGTTTTGTTCTTCTCATTATAATTAATTAGTAGATTTCCTTTTTATTAAAAAGAAAAAACCCAAATTTTATAAAATCCAAAATTGTCTAGTTCGCCTAAATTAAAAATAAAGGCTTGTGAAAATATTAGTCTCTGTGGATCGAATCTTAAAATACTAAAACGAGATCGTGCGCTTGCGATTTTAAATTGTTTATTTTCACCACATCAAGTTTTTGGCGCCGCTGCCGGGGACTAATTACTTTTCGCGCCTTAATTTTTAATTTTTCGGATTAGTTTTCTTTCGCTTACCTTAATTTTATTTCGTTTTTTTAGGAAAATTTGGAATTTCGGGAATCTTCTCACGGAGCTTGGAACAAATTGGAATTTTTGGAAGTGTGCTTCGGTAACACGTATCTCACTCTTTTCGCCTTTTTATTTTTAGAAAATCACAAAAAAATAAAAAAAATTGAAAATCACAAAAAAAAAATTAAAAATTGGAAAAAAAAATCCAAAAAATTAGTTGTAAATACATAATTGTTGCATCATGCATTTAATCACTTAGGGCACATCATCTAGATTTTTATTTTCTTGTTTTTAATTTTTCGTACCTATTAAATTGTGGTGATTGCTGGAGGACCCAAAGGTACGTTAAATTCTTCTTTTCTTTTAGATTAGGACACGTAGTGTAAGCATCCATAAGTTTACCGCTTTCGTATATATCTCGTTGTTTGTTGCATCATTTTAATAAATTCTAAGGGCAAAACCCCATCACAACATAAGGGAAGGGATTTCATCACTTTTTCCTTGGCCCAAAAACCATTTAATCCATCATTTTGCATACCCTTAGTTTTAATAAAATTAATTAGACGCTTGTCCCCAGGAATTTCGCGCTCAATTAGCAAGGTACCTAAGAAACGAAGAAATCATTAATTATTCCGACTCGTTGGTGTCTAGGCAAGCGAAAGCTTACCTGGCCAATTAAGATTTGGTGTCTAGGCTGGTGTTTAGCCTCTTGGCAATGCTTGCATCTATCTGGCCAAATCGGTCATAATAATTTCTGATTTACCGAGTTTTTGGTGGTCCTTACAGTTAGGAGCAAGGTCTAGTTTATTTTATTAAGGACCCTAGATATAAGATTTTTCTTTTGATTTTTCACCCTTTATTTTGTGTGATTAAAACTCGTGCACCTAAAAAAAAATATTTAGTTAGTAAATAATGTGGTCAAATTATAATACTCAAGGGTTTAAAAATTGTCATGAATTTGAGCAAGATAATATTATGTTTCAACAAACCCTTAGAAATGACCCATTTGTACCTACCTACAATCCCGGGTGGGGGAATCACACAAATTTCTCATGGGATTATGATCAAAACTACCAAGCTCCTCAACCTTCTTTTCAAATGCCAAATCATTACTCTTATCACACTCAAAATATTTATCCTTATATAAACCCGATTCAAACACCTTCAAGCTGCAACTTTAGTTATTCGGATAAGGGTGTAATTTTTTTAGAAAGGAGTATTGAGGCGTTATTAGAAGCACAAACTCATTCAATTCATTCTCAAACCTCTTTCGAAAACCCCAATCCTAGCTCTTTTGTTATTCAAAATCATAGTCCTTATCTGAACCTGATTCAAGAACCTATGAACCTTCCTGAATTTAATGATTCGGATGAGAGATTTAATTCTTTAGAAAAGAGCATGGAGGATTTGATAAAATCCCAACAAACCTTCATGCAAACCGTGACCCAAGATAGGCGGATTTTGAATTCTAATGCTCAAGCCATATCTAAGTTAGAGGTTCAAATGAGTCAGTTAGTCAACACCATTTATGAGAGAGAGAATTTGATATCTAAACCTAATCCATCCCTCTTGAATCATGGTATAGACCAAACTGAGCCAGTCAATAAGAGTGTCACATGGTCGAGTTTGGAGGATAGTGAAATTAAGACTCTTCTTAATAAGGATTTCGAACTTAATCACGAGACTAATCAAGAAATTCATGAGTTGGTTAAGGATTTTTCTTCAGAAGAGATGTTAAATGAATTGAATGCCATTTGTTCCGAGCATGAAACCATAATTGAGAATAGTTCTTTCGATTATAAATCCATTGCTAAGGATTCTATAGGTGAGCCACCGACACCCGATTTGAAGCCACTTAACTCCACTCTGGATAATAATTTTGTAGATGATAATAAAACTTATCGTGCTTCTACTAACATTGTTCATAACCAAGAATTTCAAGTAATCAATTTGCTTAAACAACATAAAGAAGCGTCTAATTGGTCTATGAATAATGTTAGTGGTATGAGTTTTATTCTGGTGCCTGATCAAGTTTCTCGAGTGAATAATGATATTTTTGTGAATGAGTTTCACATGTATGATGATTGTGTTACATGTGTAGTTTTCCCTCGATCTGGTATTGGTTAGTATATCTGTTTCATAATGTATCTCCCATATAGCCAAGTTTAGGTATGGGGGAGTGCTAGTGTGTGTGTTTCTTTTGTATTTGTTGTGTGCGTGAGTTGTTTTCTTTCGTAATTTTTAGAAGTTTTCAGTCTCAGTCATCCCTTATCAGGTATTATCTCCTCATTCTCTTCGTTTCTCTTGCATTTGCATACATTGAGGACAATGCATGATTTAGGTATGGGGGAGGGTTTAGTGTAAATACATAAAAATTGAAAAATCCAAAAAAATTGAAAAATTTTAAAATATCCAAAAATAGAGATAATTTAGCTTAGTTGTCCTTCCCACTCTTGAACTTTACAACTAGTTGGTGTTAACTGTTTTTCAAAAATTATATGTATAATGCCTTTAGATAATTTGAACGTAGTCAAGTAAGGTTTTTCCTCATGAAACTTGTGTCGAACAATTTTTTGCTTAAAAGTCCAAGACGAAACATTTGCACAAGACCTTTGATGGAAAGATTGTATAGGAATGTTATTCGATACCTGAGAGAGAACCCACAAGTTAAAACAATGTCGAATCAAACATTTGCGAAAATTGTTCCAATAGTGTCTAAAAATAAAATAAAAAAAACCGAAAGAAAAAGAAAAGAAAAGAAAGAAAAAGAGTCAATAAATTTTTGTAATTGTAGATTGCTAGTGTAATTTTGTAATAATAAATTATTAGTAGGGAAAACGGCTAGGTTGGGCTCATTGATAACCCGAGTAAGTAAGTCTGAGGGGACTTTGTGCCTAGCAACCTAAGGTCCTTTGTGATCTGGGATTGCTGACCTAAAACTCGTTAAATGGGTATTGATGCAAAAGTCTTTTGGGACCTCAACCATTGCACGGTCGGTCTAACTATTAAGAACGTGAAGTTTGGCTAGAACCTTGTTTTGATAGAGATTGGGTCAGTTCAATATTGGTTGAAAAAGAGAAAATGTTCGTATGCATTTATCCATCGAAGGCCTTAAATTCACTACACACCTTGGGATTTTTGTAAATTTTTGAGTCTATTCAAGTGAATTGTGGGAACCTATAACTTAGCTATTATTAGAATAATCCAAGGCATGTATTTTCCTACAAAATTATTTTGTTGACACCAATGAAAGCTAGATTGAAAGAGGAAAGTTGGATACTTGCTGACTTATCTCAAAGATTTTATGGGTATATCCTCTGTAAACCCTTAGGAGACAGCACTCCTCCTGTAGAGATCGTCTATGGGTTTAACGGGTTGGTAAACCTAAAATTACCCGTGATTCCTACGACAGTGAGTATAGGTTTTTATTCTGCATTTTTCTTTTTGTTTTACTCGAGGACGAGCAAAAGATAGGTATGGGGGCATTTGATAAGTGCATAATTTTGCATATTTTTATTGCCTATTTATTGTTTGAATTCGTATTTTAATAAATAATTTTGTTGCATTTTAGGAAATTCGAGAAAAGTGAAGAAATGACAAAATATATAAATAAAGTGCAAGAAAGGGCAAAAGAGAAAGAAGAAGGACCAAAGTAGAAGAAAAAGGAAAGAGAAGGGAGGGTGGTGCATATTTTTACCAAACAAATTGGATGGTCAAGATTTAGCCAACACTAAACTAAATGAATGGCTAGGATTAACCCACACCAACTAAAAACCCTAATTATTTCCTATAAATATGCCTCATCTTCACTTGTTAAGACACACCATATACCTAGAATTATCTTAGAATTAGGTTAGTTCTAGTTCACTCCCAAATTATAGTTATAATTTTTTCCTTGTGAACACTTTTTATTTTTATGCAATTTCAAGCTTCATTTTAATTCTTGCATCTCTCTTTCATTTTATTTTCCTTGTTCTTTATTTCGTTATTTTCGTAAATTCTTGTGTGGATAAAGTAGCGATGCTAACCATATGGGATTGAAAGTATCGATTTAAGAATTTGTTTCGTAGTTTTAGTTTCCGTTTTAATATTATAGTTTAAATTTTCATTTTATTGTTGGCCTTTTAATTCTAAATCATCATTTTAGTGTAATCTTAGTTTTCATTTTGTAGTTAAATTATTTATTCTCGTATTTAATTTTCGGGAAAGAAAAAAACACCAATAAAAATATTAGATTTCAGTTTTTGTTTCCCTTTAATTCGAAGCATCTCCTGTAAATTTACACAACCCATTATTACCCAACATCCCCTGTTTTGTTTTCAAAGACCCAGTAGTCCAATACCCTTTTCCTCTGTTTTAAACGCAGCAAACAAAACCTTCCCCTTTTATCTTACAATTCCATCAGCCTCACCATTGTTTTAGTAGTTGATTTTGTCGTGCTTTCTTTCTTGATTTTGTCCCATTCCCCTGTTTCTTTGTTTTATTTTATTTCCCCTGTTTTATTTGCTTATCTTCTTGCTTTCTTCATCTTATTTTTCTTCACTGCAAAGCACAATCCACCCCCTCCCTGTTCTTGTTTCCATTTCCTGCGAATCAAAATCCAGTTAACACCCTCCCCTTTCTTTTTGCTGCAAATCCGAAACCCACGAATGAATCTCCCTCTCTCTGCTCCTTTCATCCACTGCAAGCACTAAGGCTGTAATTCGAGTCGGGTGGCTCGCGAGCCTACCCGGCTCGAACTCGTTTAACGCAACCCGGCTCGACTCGAGCTCGTAAACGAGTCGAGCTCGGCAGTGATTTTAGGCTCGTTTATATAAACGAGCCGGTCCGGGTATGTGCCGAGCTTGAATGAAACCCGGCTCGAAAACTCGAACTCGACCCGACTCGACCCGGCTCAACCCGGCTCGAGCTCGTTTACAAATTTTTTTGTTATTTTTCAAAATATTATTTCTATATTTTTTAAAAATATTTCTCGACGATCCAACCATACGGATGTCAAGATATATCTAGTTAAATGATATTTCCAAATTTTCAAAAAATAAAAAATTAATTTGGTTGGAGATCTTATAGAACACTATTATATTGTCTAGTACTCGTAACTAGTGCTTCGTCCCAAATTATTGTTTCAATTTTTTTAAAAATATTTCTCGACGATCCAACCGTACAGATGTCAAGATATATCTAATTAAATGATATTCCTAATTTTTTTCAAAAAATAAAAAATTAATTTGGTTGAAGAACTTAATAGAACACAAGTATATTGTCTTGTACTCGTAACTAGTGCTTTGTCCCAGATTATTGTTTCTATTTTTTAAAAAACATTTTTCGACGATCCAACCGTACGGATGTCAAGATATATCTAATTAAATGATATTCCCAAATTTTCAAAAAATAAAAAATTAATTTGGTTGGAGATCTTAATAGAACACTAGTATATTGTCCTGTACTCGTAACTAGTGCTTTGTCCCAGATTATTGTTTCTATTTTTTAAAAAATATTTTTCGACGATCCAACCGTACGGATGTCAAGATATATCTAATTAAATGATATTCCCAAATTTTCAAAAAATAAAAAATTAATTTAGTTGGAGATCTTAATAGAACACTAGTATATTGTCTTGTACTCGTAACTAGTGCTTTGTCCTAGATTATTGTTTCTATTTTTTAAAAAATATTTTTCGACGATCCAACCATACGGATGTCAAGATATATCTAATTAAATGATATTGCCAAATTTTTAAAAAATAAAAAATTAATTTGGTTGGAGATCTTAATAGAACACTAGTATATTGTCTTATACTCGTAACTAGTGCTTTGTCCCAGATTATTGTTTCTATTTTTTAAAAACTATTTTTCGACGATCCAACCGTACGGATGTCAAGATATATCTAATTAAATGATATTCTCAAATTTTCAAAAAATAAAAAATTAATTTGGTTGGAGATCTTAATAGAACACTAGTATATTGTCTTGTACTCGTAACTAGTGCTTTGTCCCGAATTATTGTTTCTATTTTTTAAAAAATATTTTTCGACGATCCAACCGTACGGATGTCAAGATATATATAATTAAATGATATTCTCAAATTTTCAAAAAATAAAAAATTAATTTGGTTAGAGATCTTAATAGAACACTAGTATATTGTCTTGTACTCGTAACTAGTGCTTTGTCCCAGATTATTGTTTCTATTTTTTTTTAAAAAAAAATCGACGATCCAACCGTACGGATGTCAAGATATATCTAATTAAATGATATTCCCAAAGTTTGAAAAAATAAAAAATTAATTTGGTTGGAGATCTTAATAGAAACTCGTTAGGCTCGTTTAACAGCTCGTTTGACTCGACTCGTTTAACAGCTCGTTAGGCTCGGCTCGTATAACAGAACTCGACCCGACTCGTATAACAAAACTCGACTCGACTCGTGAGGGACTCGCGAGTAGCTCGACCCGACTCGTATAACAAACGAGTCGAGTTCGGCGGGGATTTTCGGCTCGTTTAATAAACGAGCCCGGCTCGACTCGAATTACAGCCCTAGCAAGTACCTCTATACTATCCCTTTTTTTCGAGTGTTGCTAAATGCAAAACAAATTACTCAATGCAATTTGTGGAGATTACCCAAATAACCTTTTTAGTCAAACTTCATTTATTACCTATATGCTGATTACAGTGTGTCTTAAATAATTGTGTATGAAATCATATCACATCATATATATTGGAGTATCGTATTCTTTAAAAAAATTAATACTTTTTGTTTAAAATGAAGTTGTACGTCATGTTTTTACGTGCCTTCAGTAATGTGAATAAATAATGTCAAAATATATATCCTACAATTTCAAACAATAATATTTAAATTGAATCAATCAAAATATAATACCTCAACTTTAAAAAAGCATATCAATAAATAATAAATATTTTCTAAATATAAAATTAAAAGTTTTTAACATATATCAACATAACAAATATTAATTTTATATATAAATTTTTAATAAAAATAAATAACTCAAATAAATCACATAACTTAATATTATAATTTAATATAATACAGATGACGATAAATTATTTTTTTAAAATATTTTATAAGAGTAAAATATATAACATAATATAACACATATATTAACTAAAGATATACATTAAAAAGAAAAAAAAAATAAACAAATGAAGTATAAGGAAATTTTTAAGGAAAAGTCACCTCAAAGTCGTCTTTTCCATCCATATTGAAGAACCTATAAAAAAATAACAGGTAAAAAAAATATTATCAACATTATAGTACAAGAAAAATAAATTTTATTAGCCAATAAATCACTCAATTTTACAAGTAAAATATTAATTTTTTTATTTTAGGATATTTATCATTTAAGATTGGTTAAAAAAATTAATTGACGCGTATGATTACCCATGGCCCTCCAAGCAAGTTATGTACTGCAAGTGCACCTGTAAAATAAAGTAATTGATTTATTAGTTGTAAAATTTGCATTACTAAAAACCAATAAATTTAAAATTTAACATATGTTTAAAAAATATTATATTTTTAAAATTTGTAGGTATAAATTTTACAATTTAACTAATTTATTAGTTATATGCATAACTACAAATAAGATAATATTTTCATTTAATAAATTAAAAATAAAGAAAATTTAAACATTTAATAAATTGATTATGTTATTACTATATTTTATTATTTGTAAAACCTAATAAGAATATGAGCAAAATAGTAAAAATATGTAAAAAAAAAAAAGGATCACAAACCTTAAAAGTGAAAAGAAATCAACTGTAAACATATATATTTTCATTTTATAAACTAGTGTGTACGAGTAAACTAGTTATATATATAAATATATAAAGATGGAATATCAGATTAAATGTAGTACCAAGCATTTACATGTTTTTATTAAAATATCATATGTACATGCATGTACATACATAATAATGTACATCATGCCATGCATTTATTTAAGTTCAATGTACAGCACAGAAAATTAGAAAAAAAATTCAATTTCTAGAAACTTACATAAGAGGGATAATTGGGTAATCTCCACAAATTGCATTGAGCAATATTGTTTTGCATTTAGCAATTATGCTTTTTTTTCCTTTAATTCTTTTTTGCCATTTAAAAGGCTCCTACCCACAACCCTTCCTTGTTCGTCTACTTCGTAAATCATCACAGTCCCCTGTTCTTTCCATCCAAACCAGCCTTCTTCTCTCTCTCTCTCTCTCTCTCTCTCTCTCTCTCTCTCTCTCTCTCTCTCTCTCACCCAGTTCTCTTCGAGCCTTAAACACTACCCCTTTTCATTTTGAATCGCAATCATTATCGAGTTTGTTAAGTGTCGATGAGTTTTCAAAACTGTTTTCTATGTGTAATAGTTTGTTTATTTCTGAGTTTTGAGTTCTAGATTCGGTACATTGCTGTTTGCGAGTGGTGAGTGGAGGTAGAAGTATTTGCTTCGTTTTCTTGTTGTATTGCTCGTATCGTTGGTTTTGTGGTTAAATGCTGCGTTATTCTTGAGTCCTTTTTCGCGTTTATACTGAGTTATCAAGTTGCTGTCCTGTTTCGAGTTGATGTGAGTCTGCTGTCTTGTAATTGCAGTTGCTGTGAGATGTTGTCGAATGAGTAGTGTTTGTTGAATTTGCGAGTCCAAGTCTTTGTTTGTTCGTGTCTACATTTGAGTCTACATTTGAGTAGAGATCGCTGAGATAGTTGAATGTCATTGTTTTGATTCAATTTAGCAAGGTTGTAAAAATCGGAAATCGGACCAACTCGGTTTTGGTCAAAAAAAATGAGTAATCGGAAACTCGACGAGTACTCGGAATGAGTACTCGGACTACTAATCGGATATTGTTTTTTAACTTTTTTTTCTCATAATTTATATGTATTTATTCTAATTTTAGTGTACATGTGTTAAACTTAAAACTTAACAATAATATTAATATTACTAATATTATTATTACAACACTGCTAACAAGTAATAATATTAATATTACTAATAATATTTATTCTAATTTTAGTGTACATGTGTCCAAGTAATAATAATATTAAAATGTGATATAAGTGTATGTATAGAATTTTTGAGAGAGAGGACTTTTAATTGGGCTGAATCTAGATTATAATTATAGTCTATAAGTTGAGCAATAAAAATTATATTTTAATACTTAGCAAAAAAAAAAAAATTAGTCAAACCCGAGTTTGACCCCGATTACTCGGAGTCAACCCGAATCTTGACCGAGTTATAGCAAAAACCGGTTTTTGGTCCGATTAGTCACTACTCGGATCGGTTTAGGGGTCCAAAACGAGTACTCGGCCGAGTACTCGGCCCGAGTTACCGATTTTTACAACCCTGCAATTTAGAGATCCTTTGATTCACTGTAATGAGTTACTGTTCTGTTTTCCGAGTTCGCTGCATTTGGTTCTATTTCTTGCATTTGATTTCGTTATTTTCTGTCAAATTGTAAGTTGCTGTGATTTTTGAATTTTGCTGCTAATTCCTATGTTTGTCTGTGCCAAGTTTGTTAATTGTTTTACCCAGTTGACTTGGAAGTTTGAATAGCTGATTACAAGTTCCTTGGTCATTGTTTCTGATTGCTGTTTGTTTTTTTTTCGAATCATAGTTTTTGTGGCTACCTGATTTTTCATACAGATCATGTCAATTTTTTTAAAAAAAAAATAAAAAAAATCTGTAAATAAAATTTCTTGAAAAAAAAAATTAGAATAAAATTTAGTTTTAATTTGAACTTATAATTTTTAGATTAATTTAGTTTTGTTCTTCTCATTATAATTAATTAGTAGATTTCCTTTTTATTAAAAAGAAAAAACCCAAATTTTCTAAAATCCAAAATTGTCTAGTTCGCCTAAATTAAAAATAAAGGCTTGCGAAAATATTAGTCTCTGGGGATCGAATCTTAAAATACTAAAACGAGATCGTGACCTTGCGATTATTTAAATGCCTATTTTTAGCACATCAATATTATTTCCGTTAATTATGCAATTGAAAGGCATAACTGTTTTCGAAAGTATATTGTGATACTTGATTACGATTTGATAATTGGCTTGTAAGCTAGATATGAGATATATTGGTTATAAGCCAGATATTGCTAAGACCCTTAGTGAAGGGCATAAGAATCTCATTTTTCAAATATAGACCGGGAGTCAGTACTTCTGAATATGTTGTAATTATTTTCTAAGAAAAATATTTAAGTAAATATTTTTTCATTATTTCTTTAATGAATATTCATTTGGGCTTTATTCATTTAATGAATATTATTTCGAATATTCATTTGGGTTTATTTAATGAATATTATTTTGAATATTCATTTGAGTTTTATTTATTTGATGAATATTATTCTGAATATTCATTTAAGGTTTTATTTAATTAATGGACATTAATTTGAATATTTATTCGAGGAATTATTTATTTAGTGAATATTTTTATATATACTTATTCGAGGGTTATTTATGAGCAATATTTTATGTTAAGAATATTCTGGAAATATTTATGGTTTAATAAATATTCTTTGAATATTTATTTAATTCTTTTAACTAGTTTTAAAAATAATTTATTTTATTCAAAGATTATCTTGATCCTCAAATATTATGTAAATTATTTATGAGTCTTATTATTATTATTCTTATCAAGGAAGGTTCTCAAAAACTCTATTCTTCATTCGAATCTATCTTCCAAAATATAAGGGGACCTTACTTGAGATCTGTTATTTATTTGACTGCCCGGTCATATACTTGCTAAACTATCTTTTCACTCACATCTTGATTCTTTTCAAACATCAATATGAGTCTTTTTGGTTACCTCCTCAACACTCGAGGGGTAAGATTGATGGAACAAGTTTATATCCATTAACAAGCAACAGCTTGGGAAATATTGGTGAATTTTCCCCTCCAACTAGATATGACTACTTTGTGGAGTCCTATCAACAAGTATTATACTTGGGGAAAGGGGGACGAACTTTACGTTTCAGAGTCATGGATGTTATTCGAACTAGGAGACGCGTAAGTGGACGAGTGGCGCTGGTCCAACAATGGCCCAACCGTTGGCCGGGGGTTCCAGAAGGTGGTTGGCAAGTAAATCCGTCGGTGCTTCCTTCTATGTTTGCACAAAATCACGCAAGCGTACGTGGTCACAAGTAATATATGAATAAGTCGAGTTCGTTTCCACAGAGATCTGGTTATGGTTTTAATTCAGTTTGTACCTATGCAACAATGTATGGTTATTATGCACTGCTAAGACAATTAACAATATTGGGTTTTTATTATCTAATTTAACTAAAAAGCAATTTAGTAAAACTAAGAATTACTTAACTAATGATAATTAAAATCGAATTACTTATGCAAGATAAACCATGGGATCCTAACTTCATTAAATACTTGGCTTAGATCTGACGCCTTTAATCACTATACGCAATGGATATGATATCTGATCGGCTAACACGAAACAAGTACACGCTACCTGTCAGCATACGTATACCAAACTAAACATATATCCATAAAAGAGATAGAAGATGAATAGACACCAATTATGCTTAGACCCTATATGTCTATAGAATTTGAAAACATAACGGTTGAAGAACAAGTTATCCATTAAGATCACACAGGGTAGTATAAGTATTTTCATCTCACACCACGAATCATATTGATAAACAAATATGAACCTATGCTAGCATGACAAGTTCTAAATCTCAAGATCCACTTTCACTTCACAAGAGATTAACAAATTAGATGTTAGCTACGCATCTAAATTCAATAAGCACAACCATACGAGGATATCAAATATACATCACACATAGATCTTTAAAGCATCAAGATACTAAAGCTCCATAAATAAATCCTTTAGAATCCCATGACAACGATTAGTTCGTAATTGAACCTCTCGTCATCATGGGATCAAGTGAAACCATGATAATGAAACAAGATATGAATTCTATGTTATAATATGCTAACTAATGATGATACAAAATTACAATGGTAGGATGTGTTTATATAGGCTCTAGAAGTCTTGTCCAGCAAGAAATTCCCCAAAATAGAGTTAAAATAGAATTTCTGCAAAATACGTTTCCTAAACTGATTCTGTTTTGAAGGAAAATTCGTAGCTGACTTTTCTTCAGTATTTCTGGGCCGTTCCAGTTGTAATTGGACCTTTGGACCACTTTGGAATGATAGAGAATCTCGTTAGCTTCACGTGGACAGTAAGATCGTCCAAAACCGACTTGTAGAACTCAAGATATGGACAAAACAGTGAATCAGGATTTTTAGGACAATTTCCGGAGTTGGACATAATACCCTTGAGGCCGCGTCCTGGAGTTCTGAGGCCGCGGCCTGGAACCAATCTGCCCGCATATTTTTTCTTTGCTATTTCCTTCGTTTCCTTCCGTTCTTTTTGCCAAGACTTCCATACTTCAATTGCTTGACTCCAAATCTCCCAAGGATTGTGTGGAAGACCTCATTCTTCATTAAAAACTCAAAATCCCCACCAACATCAACTCAATTCTCCCACCATATCCAATGACTTATAACCCTGCACAACTACACGAAACACATCAAAAATACAACACACTTTAGGGAAAATGAATCATTTTAAGCCGATACGGAACGCTCCAGGTGGATATAAAATCCACTTATCACACCCCCAAACTTAAACCGATGCTTGTCCTCAAGCATAAAGAACTATAACTATATACAACTAATTAGTACCACTTCCGTAGGTGATCACGGTTGCATTTGGCATATGCAACAAGCCCTTTAAACCCCTAGGCAGCCCTAGTGGACGAGTGAGGTCTCGTGAGGGCCTATAGCGAATGTACCCACAAAATCCTTCTAACTAAATAATGCAATAACAATGCAATGCATGAATGCAACTAATATGAAAATGCAATGATCCCCTTAAACTAACCAAAACCAACTAGCAAGCAAATATCTAAAAGAATGCAACTAAATCCAAATAGAGCTCGAATAAGTCCCCGTATAATAACACTACATGAACAGAAACGTGTGTGTGTGCGCGATGCTCATCAGAAATACTCCCAAAACTAGATCAAAATCATACCTATTCTTCGCCAAGACAATCACAGGTTTATAAATAGAATAGACTGTAAACACTTCATAACCTAGGAACACCTCCATCCTCATCTGAGTTAGCCAAGAATTCATGCTTTATTACTACACTACGACACATAATATTATATACAATACACATGCTTATATAACCGTGCAATGAATGAGACCCCAAAAGGCTTATACAATAATACCCATGTAGCGAGTGTTAGGTCAGCAATCCCAAACCACAAGGGCTTTAGGTTATTAGGACTAAGTCCCCTCAAACTTAATTACTCGAGTATTAAAGAGCTCACTCGTGGTTAATTTTGCATCTAACAATTGAAACTTTTGATTTTTTTTCTTTTTTTTTTATATGCAATCTGGAATGAGAATTCTCAATTCCAACCCTAGACTACTCATATAAATATGAGCCGGCTACTAGCCATTTGACACCTAGCCATTATTAATAAATATTAGCATGAAATCCCTTTCCCCCAAACTTAGACTTTAATGCTCCTACGCCATCAAGGGAATAACGAAATTCTAAATATAATCAGGTGATTAAATCTAAAACAACCAAACAAGCATGACCTCAACCTAGCCCAAAAGCAACCAATGAGACTATGTAAAAGTTTTTGTTTCCGAAACATGCAAGTCAATTTCGTAGGAACTATAAATCAACCCTCTACTCATCATTACCACACTCAGTTAGATATCTACCTACCAATCAGAATCAGCTCATCCTAAGGGATCATGAAATATGCATGCTATGCAAATGCAACTAAATGGACTCACATGGTATACGAAAACAAAATAACAGAATGTCCTATATGAAACAAACGTAAATAACACTAACAAACATGCATGAATTACTACTAATATGCAACATATGATATCTATATGAACACAATGACACACAAATAACTACTATACAGTAATTATCCCAAAACCACCCCCAATCTTGAAAGATTCAATGTCCGCATTGAATGAAAGTAAATACGAGGGATAACAACATACCTAATCATCGAAACTTGAAAATTCTTACACCGTATCTCTATATTGCCATTTAATTATCTTTTCCGGAGCTACAGCCTTGATAACAAGTTTCCGCCTTCTTTGCTCTTTAAAGGTGTCAGCAACAATGTTCTCTTCACTACCTGACAAGTTAGCAACAATAATAATAGGCAAAGTATATGATTGACCCAAATATGCATACCTCAGTTGATCTGGTGGTTTAAACTCGAGTCTGGAAGTTTCTTTAACATGATGATTTTCATTATTAATTACCAAAGACTGAGCAAGAGTGGAAATATACGGATTAGGAACGAAAGTGGGTAGTTCACCAACAGAAGTCTTCACAACAGACTTAGGATCAAAAGAACTCTCCTCAAGTCGAATTTCATGCTTAGAATAAATAGCATTCAATTCCTTTAACATCTCATCAGAAGTAAAATTCCTGTACAACTCACGAAGATCTTTATTACCCTCAATCAAAACATCTTTCTCAAGAAAAGACTCAATTGCACTATCCTCAAGATTTGACCATGAAACACCCTCATCAATCAGCACCTTAGAATCCCAAAGATCAACCACGCTTAGTTCCTCATCTTCCGTATCAGACTTTCCTTGTACAGCAACGTCTACTGGATCCGACTTGCCAAAACACTCTTCCTCCTTTGCCGGAAATTCCAAGAATCTCTTTGGATATGGAGGAGGCGGGTAGATCTGATTGCTATTTGTAGATTGCTCCGGAGAAACTTTTTCAACAGGATTCGTGCTCTTTTCCACTTCACCGTCCAACTGCTCAGCTACCAAATCAGATTTCTCAATTTCTGGCCCTGCAGATTTCTCAATCTGCTGAATATGAACTTCTTCGTTTTCCGTAGCTGCTGATTTCTGATCGTTTGTAGCCTTTCCAGATCTCAAGGTAACTATTTTCACCTGTTCTTCGACTTCCCTCTTGCTTGGATTAGCCTCCGTGTCGCTAGGAAGAGTCCCTTGTGGCCTACTCAACAAGGCATTAGTAATCTGTCCAATCTGAATTTCCAAGGTCTTAAACGATACAGCATTGCTTTTAAACATAAACCTCAATTCTTCTAATTCAGATTTGTCATAAGTGGAATGCCCAGAACCAGCATATAACTGTTGTTGCTGAAAACCCGAAGGTTGAAATTGCCACGGGGCATACTGTTGCTGAAAATTCTGCCCTTGCTGCTGCTGAAAATTCTGGTGATTGTAAGGTTGTGCTCCATATTGTTGACCATGAAACTGCTGATAAGGCTATTGTGGTTGCAGCATGCCACCTTGATTGTTGCTCCAGGTCACTGATGCACTATAGATGGCACACTGATTCGTCTCACGTGCGCCCGCACATAGCTCACAAACACTAGCCATCTGCTGAACTCCATAGTAAGTTAGAAAATCCATCTTCAAAGTCAACGCCTTCAACTGAGCTGCTATAGCTGTATCTGCATCACCCAGATCTACTGCACACGTACCTGAAACACCAGCGAACTACATAAGATAGGTAAGAGAAACAATCCGAGTCAGTGAACTCTAACGACCACTGATGACAAGCACATAAACTAAAAATAAAACACCGATGATCCCCGGCAGTGGCGCAAAAAACTTGTTAACACAAAATCACGCAAGCGTACGTGGTCACAAGTAATATAGAATAAAGTTGAGTTCGTTCCCACAGAGATCTGGTTTAGGTTTCAATTCAATTAATGTACCTATGCAACAATGTATGGTTTTTATTCACTGCTAAGACAATTAACAAATTTGGGTTTTAATTAACTAAATTAACTAAGAAGTAAATTAACAAACTAAGAATTAACTAACTAACGAGAATTGGAATCGAATTACTTATGCAAGAGAAAACATGGAATCCTAACTTCATTAAATACTTTGCTTAGATCTGACGCCTTTAATCACTATATGCAATGGTTATGATACCTGATCAGACAACACGAAACAAGTACACGCTACTTCTCAGTATACGAATACCAAACTAAACATACATCCACAAAAGAGATAGAAGATGAATAGACACCAATTATGCTTAGACCCTATATGTCTATAGAACTTGAAAACATAACGGTTGAAGAGCAAGTTATCCATAAAGATCACATAGGGCAATATAAGTATTCTCATCTCATACTACAAATCATGTTGATAAACAATCATGAACCTATGCTAGCATGGCAAGTTCTAAATCTCAAGATCCACTTTCACTTCACAAGAGATTAACAGATTAGATGTTAGCTACACATCTAATAATTAAGCATAACCATACGAGGATATCAGATATACATCACACACAGATCTTTAAAGCATCAAGATACTAAAGCTCCATAAATAAATCCGTTAGAATCCCATGACAACTATTAGTTCGTAATTGAACCTCTCGTCATCATGGGATCAAGTGAAACCATGATAATGAAACAAGATATGAATTCTATATTCTAATATGCTAACTAATGATGATACAAAATTACAATGGTAGGATGTGTTTATATAGGCCCTAGCGTCTTGCCCAGCAAGAAAAAGACCTAAAATACAATTAGAAATAGGTTTTGATACCAAAAATACAATTAAACTTCGAATAAGGGCAAAATAGGAATTTCTGGAATTTTCTGACGGAATCACGCGCTATCAGTGCACGTTTACGCGCTCCCAGCGCGCTCAACCCCTGTACCATGCGCTCCCAGCGCGCATTTACGTGCTATCAGCGCACAAACATTCTACCGACTTGCTGAAAATTGCACAACTTCTTTAATTTGGCTCCAAATCATCCCGTTTCTTTTGCGAATGCTTCCGTCTTCAATTCTCTAGACTTCAAGTCATCATGGTGGCTCAAAAAAAGTCTCCATTCCTCCTTTCCTTGCTAGAATTCAATTCTCAAAATCGACGAAAATATCAACCCTAATCGATAATTCGCAAACCTGCACAACTAACAAAAACGTATCAAAACTACCACAAACTTGAGTCTAAGACAATCAATTTAAGCAGAATTGAAGCGACCCAAGTGGATATAAAATCCACTTATCATTCTACATGTAGAGAACAAAGATGGGGAGCATAACATACGACTGATCATCGTAAATGTTATGGCTCCTGGCGCGACAATGCTCCCGTGTTAGTTCATCTTTCAAAGTTGGAAATTTCCTGCAACATTATCAGTGTTGTCAGGGTTGAAAAGTGTTCAAAAATTGGAATTGCAATATTTTTATTGCAATTTCCTCTTTTATGATATATGTCGATATCTTGCTCATATCTTTGCAAGACAAATATGTCTTCGGAGTATATATTTTGAGTTACCTTGTAACTTCATCTTTTATCTTATATTTTATGACTCTGTTGATACCATACATAACATGAGTTGTGATAGGGAGGTTGTTGATATTGGATCACCTTATAACTTCATCTTTTAAGTTATATGTTGACATTCTGCTTATATTTTATATAGCATATATTTTAAAGAAAGGTTATATTGAATTACATTATAACTTTGTCTTTTATATTATACTAGAACTTTGTTCATGGTATGAATAATAAAGTTTGCAGAGATATTATGATAATGATATTTGAAGCACTATGATAGTACTGATTTTGAATATATTCCGTTAAGGGAATAATTTCAATATCAAGATATTTTGGACAATTATTGTCTTATACCCGCTATTTATTCTGGGTTTAAATTAAAGGCATAATTATGCCATACTTTCATTACCTTGCTGAGCTATTGCTCACTCTTGCTATTGTTTTATATATTATATAGCAGCAAAGCAGGATGCCAATGGGATGGTACATACCCCGTAAGGCGTTTCCATAATCAGTTTCTAGCAGGGATCCCGAGAGTAGTACGAGCTTGTCGAATCAGGCGGTAGCTTTTGATATTCATCCTATGTATAGTTATGAATGGTACGAGAGGATTGTGAGCATCAGAAGGCTAAGTTGGTAATGTAACATTACTTAGAAGTTGTATCAATGACAGATTCAAGAGACATTTGGGTATTGAAATAAAAATTAATTATTCCGCAGTTATTGTATTGTGTCGTTTCTGAGACTCTAACCTATGTATGTGTGTGTGATATATATTGTGGGGTCACAAGCAGTTGATTTGTGTACATTGCAAGTAATACAGGTAAGGCAAGGAGTAAATGGATCGTGACTACTCCAAATCCCTGACCCCGGATTTGGGGGTGTTACAGAGATTGTACCATTGTTCTCACCGTTTTCACACCAAAATCAGAAACATGAGCTGACTGCATAGTTCGAGATTGAGATTGCACCCTCTTTGAAGTATTTTATATTGTAGCATCAGAGGTTTCTCTACCACCATCATTTCCAGAATTATCATCATCATTTCTTAATACTAGATCAGGTGAGCATTTTGTTTTTGCTATTTTCTCCCCTTTTTTGACATCAGGATCAGTCAACAAAGAGAGAATCAATTGTAGAGATTCTTCAATATTATTAAATTTGGAAAACAAAGTATCAACTTTAAGTTCCAAAGTATCCATTCGTGTATAGACAGCAATGGTTAGAGTTCTGAGTTGATTTCCAGTTGTAGTTTCCCTCACTACCTTAGCCAACTCAGTATGAAGAGTTTCATTATCAGATTGAACAGATTTGATTTCATGCTGTAAGCCTTTGGATAAAATAGTTGTAGCCTTCAGATGATCCTTAAGATCAGAGCTTGATATTTGTGAGACTGCATGTTTAGCATGAACATGAGCCCAATCCATTCCAATAGATGCTGAGGGAAACTTCCATTCATCATTCCACTGTGACCTTCTCCACAATTCTTTTGGTCGTTCAGAGCCAACAGGATTGAAACCTTGTCCAGGATTAGTCTTATTAGGATCAGATGCACCAGACATAAAATGACTGGATGAGCCATGTGTAGACCCTTTACTCATTAACATAGCTTTTCTCAGTTGTACTGCTTCAATAGATTCATCAGCAACATCATCATCATCATCATCATCATCATCATCATCATCATCATCATCATCATCTTCACTATCTGAGCTATCACCATCATTAGCATCAGAAACGTTAGCATCCATGTTATCATTAGGATTCAGAATACCCTTTAATATTAAATTAGCCTTAGATGTTGCTGGTGTATCCTGATGACCTGCATTTAGAATAGAAACATTTCCTAAATCTCTTTGTTCTTTTAAAGTGATATTCTAACTTCTCACTTTAGTACCTAAGTTACTTTCAATAGTAACTACTACCTCACTAGAATTTTGTAACTTCTCACTCAGTTCTACCTCTTCTTTTGCCAGTATAGAAGACTGCCTCTCATCACTCTTCTTTTTCTCTAATTGTTTACTCGCATTCTTACTTGAAAGGTTCTGGCTCGACAAGTTCAAAGAAATAAGAGGTGGCTGAGAAGAGTGAATTGTAGTCATGTAGATAGAGGTATTCCTTATAGGGCTATCTACAATCATGCTATCAGTATTGAAAAGAGTAGAGGTGGAAGTGTTACCCGATGAAGTAGAAATGGATTCCATTGGCCTTGATTAAAGTGGTTGCACAAGAATTGGTTGATCAACATCAGGAATTACAGCAACACTATCATCAGGAATTGAACTTTCATCAGGAACTGGGCTTGCATCAGTATTTGCTACCAATGGTTCTTGTGTAGTAAGAGGTTTTGAAGCTGCTTCAACCCTTTGAGTTGAAGGTTCTTGTGTGCTTCCCTCAAATGCAGTGGCTTCATTGATAACATCACACTCTGCAATGTGCTTCTGATGAGCAACCTTTTCTGCAACAATTTGAGCTAAGTCAATCTAAGTATCAGGAACCTCTTGAGCAATGTCAAAAAATCCCTTTGCTGATGTGTGAATGCCTGCATCTTCACTTTGAGAAGATGGTTCTTGTGGGGCAGGAATGCTCTTGTCTACACCTTTCCTTTGAGAAAGTGGTTCTTGTGGGACCATTCCTTCACCAGTGCCTACAGTCACACTTTGAGTGAGTGGTTCTTGTGGGGCTGGATCTTCAGTAGCTTCTGAACTCCTTTCAAGTTCAGGTTCTTATGGGCTTGATCCTTTCAGAGGTGATATGACCTTCTGTTTCTTCTGTCTTTGAAAGACTCTTTCTTCATCTTGTCTCTTCACAAGAAGTGGTGGTGGTTGTAGACCAAGCTGAGCAGCAATTACATTGACCTTCTCTACAGACATGTCAATATGTCTTCTATTTGGAGAGGCAAGAGCTGGAGAATCAGAAATATCAATAGCCTTCACAGAGGAATTATCAGGAGTGGAGATATTAAGATTTGCAGAGACTAATGATTCATCAGGATTGACATAGACATTAGGAACAATCTCTGTATCATCAATGAGATTCTGTATCTCCAGAGGAATATAAAACTTGCTCTTGTTTATTAACCTCCTTCTTTTCTTTGGCTTTTCAGAAATAGCCACGGTTTCTGGAGCAGTATCAGCAACTGTCTTTTTCTTCATGACTGTTGAGATAAGTAAAGTATCATCACCAGAATCAGAATCTAGCTACTGTATTGAATTTCTTTTCTCCTCTTTTTCTGTACTCACTCCAGGTTCAATCAGAGATTCAGCAACCTTAGGAACAGGTTTCTGCATGACCAAGACCCCTTGTTCACCCCCTTGTGACTTCATTTGAGTATGAGCAGAGATGAAGAAATCCTTTGATCCTGATTGTTTTCCAGACACATCAGATCTAGCTGATTTATTTGATTTTACAATGGATGCCTTTTGTGAGACACCAGAGGTGGTTGATTATTTGGATGATTGTATAGGCTGTGTGCTTTGGTCAGGAACATGAGGTGTTTGGTCCTATCCCATAGCACCAGAAAGTGGTCCAAGACCATCAGTAACTGATCCATAATGAGTAGGCATCCTCTTTGTTAAAAGAAGCCTGACCTCATCAAGAATGAAAACATTTCCCTCAAAGCTATTTGCCTTATCAGAATTAATCAACACTTTGATATTGTTCTCAGAAATTTTACAGATAGGCAAAATTGTATCATTATCAAATTTAGCTTTTGGACATAAGTGAAAGAATATTAATTGAAGGAATCTAAGAAAACAGACATAACCACATTTATCTATTTTTCTGTCACTTAATGCTTTCCGAATGAAAGACCCATAATCAAAAGGAATATCATGAATTAGAGAGTACCCAATTTTTACTGAGCCAGAAGGTAGTGCATCAAAGTTTGAAACTTTGTTCAGGAAGCATCTACTAATTGTGTCAAAGAAGAAATTCCATTCTTTCTTGAGTTTGGTTTTGTACAGACTCGCATATTTCTTTGGCTCTCCATTGTATCCCAAACTCGTAGCAAACTCAAGGAGAGTAGTATCAGGAATATTTGCTGGAGTTTTACCATCAAGAGATGGTAATTGAAGAGCTTCGACCACAACTTCAGGAGTCACTTGATGTGTAACACCATTGTGTTCAAACGTCATATAGGGCTTTCCTGATGCAACTTGAGCAAAGACCACAGTGTTCCAAACCTGCATAACACACTTGAAAGAGACTTTTGCAGGTTGGGTTAGGGTTAGAGCATAACTTATTGGGCTTGTGGCCAAAAAGTCCTGAATAATGTGAAACTCATTAGGTAAATCCTGATGATCGAGAAGAGCAGCGAAGTTGTTAGTAGTGCGACTAACGCGCTCAAAACGCTGTCGTGCAAATACTTAACATTTTTTGTGATATTGATTAAATAGAATGACAATGAAATATTTAATTAGAGAAATTAAATAAATCAAATATCACAATGTTAAAATACCTGGTCTCGGTAGTGAGAGAATGTGAAACGTTTCATGTTCTCTAGAATCTTCAATCTCTATATAACACGCTGAGACACAGCCATTATAATCTCACTTGGACAAATCCCTTGTATTAACCTGACAAAGCTCAAAAACCCTTCAGAAAACACTTTAAGAATTATGTCGAACATGAGCATAAAAGAGAAAAATCTCCATCTCGTAGAGAAACGAGATATTCTCAGCTATTCACGCGAAGAGTTCGAAGCCATGGATTGGGAAAGATAGCTTAAGACACTATGGTTGCATATGGATTCTTGTCTCGAGGAGATCGAGAAAGAAAAACCTACACAAGAGATAGACATCGATGTAGCTCTCCAAGCGACATTCGAATGGCTTTCCTCTAAAGCATCCTCATAAAAAACCTCCATCCATTGTTAATGAATATGTCAGCAAAAATAACCTTATCCCATTAACTTCCATCCAACAAAGTGGCAAAGATGGGATCTGGGATGGCTGCTAGCAATGGAGTGGTTTGGACTATCCTTTTCCTTTAGCTGTGAGATAGATTAGTAGATAGAGAAAACATAAAAATTTGATGTATGTGTTCGCACTAAATCACGCAAGCGTACGCTGTCACAAGTAATATCACAGTAAGTAGAGTTCGTTCCCACGAAGACTGGTGTATTTCAGATTATTCACTGCTAAGACAAATATCAAGGGTGTGTTTTGATTAGCTAAATTATCTAACAGACAATTTAACAACACTAGAATTAATTAACTAATGTGATTAAAACCGAATTACTTATAAGAGATAAAACATGGGATCCTAACTTCATTAAATACTTCGTTTAGAGTTGATACCTTTAATCAGCATATGTGATGGTTATGACAACTAATCGGACAGCACGAAATTAGTACACGCTACCTTTCGGCATACGTATACCAAACCACTCAAACATCCACAAAACAGATAGAAGCTGGGCAGACACCAATTATGTTTAGACCCTATATGTCTATAAATTTGAAAACATAACGGTTTAAGTACAAGTCATCCATTCAGATCACATAGGGCAGCGTAAGATGGTTAAAATTACATTACGAATCATGCATGTCAAAACATCCATAAACCTATGCTAGCATGGCAAGTTCTAAACCTCTATATCCACTTTCGCATTCAATAGAAATTAACAATACAACTTAGATGTTAGCTACGCATCCAAGAAGAATTAGCACAACCATACGAGGAAATTAATAAGACATCACACACAAATCTTTAAAGCAATCAAACTACTAAATTCCGTACATAAATCCGTTAGAATCCCATGACAACGATTAGTTCATAATCGAACGGCTCGTCATCATGGGATTTAATGAAAACATGATATTAAAACAAGATCTGAATAATAACAAGAGTACTAGAGTAATAAAGTTTAGAAAACAAATCCGAAAATGAGCATCCAAAAGTATCGCCTAATTAGAAGAATACAAAAGATGTAGATCTACATCTCCGTTAGCCGTCACGTTCTTCGGTAAACCCTTCTCCATCTTGTCTCTCTTGGCTCTTCTCTGAAAAAAACGTGCCTCTTCTATTGATAACATGTGTATTTATAGCCCCCTTGTGCCTTGGCCATCAAGAAATTCAAAACTGAATTGAAACAGGGTTTCTGGCAGTTCGGCACAGCGCCCCCGCGCTCTCTAGGGTGCGCCCGCGCCTTAGGCTCTGGAAGTTTTCTGATTTTTCTGTACTTTTCTTCATTTCACTCCGATTCTCTCGCAAGTTCCGTCCTTTAATTCCTAAGCTCAAAACCACCATATAATCATAGAAAAGTAACTTTCCGCTTCCAGCTAGAAGTCCTGCATAAACTCACGAAATTCACGTCAAAAACACCACATACTTGAGGTCAAGTAATCAATTTAAGCCGATACGAAGCATTCTAAGTGGATAAAATCCACTTATCACACGAACAAACTTAAAACGATGCTTGTCCTCAAGCACAAATAGACTCGACACATACAAATACAATGCATGAATGCAACTAAATGAAGATGCAAAGATCCCCTCGGATTAACCATATCCAATTCAGCAAGCAACTATCTCAGAGAATGTAATAACTCCAAACAGAGCTCGACTAAAGCCTTGTATACTAACATTACATGAACAAAAACGTGGGTGTGTGCTACGCTCATCAGATATACTTCCAACACTAGATCAAAGTCATAGCCTATTCTTCGCCAAAACAATCACAGGTTTATAAATAGAATGAACGCTAAACACTTCATAACTCAGAGACACCTCCATCATCATTCGAGTTAGACAAGGATTCATTCTAAATTACTAACAAACAACGACACATAACACAACACACATGCTTATTTGACCGTGCAATAGATGAGGCCCCTAAAGACTTATACAATAATACCCATGTAGCGAGCGTTAGGTTAGTGGATCCCAGACCGGAAAAGCCTTAGGTCACTAGGCACAAAGTCCCCTAGAACTTAATTGCTCGAGTATTAAAGAGCTCACCCATGGTCAATTCTGCACACTCACATAACTTTTTTTTTCTTTTTCTTCTTTTTACCATCAAGGGAATAAAGAACATTCTAAATATAAACAGGTGATTAAATCTCAAACAACCAAACAAGTATGACCCGATCTAGCCCAAAAGCAAACGATGAGACTATGTAAAGATTTTTTTTCTGAAACATGCAAGTCAATTCATAAGAACTTAATTCAACCCTCTATTCATCATTACCACACTCAAATCAACATCGACCTACCAAACGGAAATAGCCAAGTCCTACGGGATCATGAAATATACTATGCAAATGCAACTAAATGGACTCACATGGAGTACATAAACAAAGATGCAAACAAATATGCTCTACATGAAACAGTCATGCAATAATATGAATGAAACTACTACTACACATGCAAAATGATTCCTACTCATGCACAATGACTCTACTACTACTAATCCTCCAATCACCCCCAAACTTGAAATATTCAATGTCCCCATTGAAGGCAAGATTCAAGGATAAAGAGAACTCCCCTAATTGTCAGCAGGGCCACCCTCCTCGGGTGGTGAATCAGGTGGTGGCTCCTCGGGTGGTAATGGCTTGAGTTCAAGTGCAAAAACTTCCTCACTTGACAACTTACGTAGCACCTGAAAATTATTATAATCAGCTAGCCCACGAGCCTTATGCAGAATGTCAACTCTTCTTTCCCATGGAGTTGCATCCAACAATTGAAATAGCCCCTTTCTTTCTTCGTTCTCAATGCCAAAAATCCCTCTTGAAGCTTTTTTCCACGGAATTTGATTTTTTTAGCTGTTCCATCTCCTTCTTCACAATCTTATCAACAACGTCCACCTTGAAACACTCCGCCGAATCTGACGGATATTATGTTACCTTGAACACATTGAAAGTGACTTTCTGATCATGCACTCTCATGGTAAGCTCTCCTTTTTGCACATCGATCAGAGTTTAGACCGTAGCTAGAAATGGTCTTCCTAAGATGATGGGTATCCTCTTATCCTCCTCAAAGTCCAGTATAACAAAATCAACCGGAAAAATCAACTTATCCACCTTCACTAATACATCCTCCACTATACCCCCCGACTACGTGATTGACCGATCAACCAGCTATAAGGAGATTTTTGTAGGTTTTGGATCAGGTAGACCAAGTTGTATGAAGACAGACAATGGCATCAGATTGATACTAGCTCCCAAATCACATAAGCATTTGCTGAAAAATTGATTGCCAATAGTGCAAGGTATGGCAAAACTTCCCGGATCTTTAAGTTTAGGAGGCAACTTTTGTTGTAGAACAGCGCTGCATTCTTCGGTCAAAGCAACGGTTTCCAATTCCTCGAGTTTCAATTTCCGTGATAGAATACCCTTCATGAACCTAGCATAGCTCGGCATCTGTTCTAGAGCTTCCGCAAAAGGTATATTGATCTACAACTTCTTGAAAACCTCAAGAAACTTGGAAAACTGCTTGTCTAGCTTTTGCTTCTGGAGTCTTTTTGGATATGGAGGAGGAGGATAGATCTGATTGCTCTCTATAGTCTGCTCCGGAGTAGACTTTTCAGCAGAATTTTTGCTCTTTTTCGCTTCGCAATCCAACTGATCAGCTGTCAAATCAGGAATTACCTTTTTCTGTTTCTGAAGAGGGTGCGGGCGCGCTCCAGCGTTTATTTCTGAAATTCTTTGTTTTCCTCGGTTGCTGATTTCTGATCATTCGTGACTTTTCCAGATCTCAAAGTAAATGCTTTCACATGTTCTTTGACTTCTCTCTTACCTGGATTAGCCTTTGTATCACTAGGAAGAGTTCCTTGAGGCCTATTCAGCAACGCGTTAGCAATTTGACCTATCTTATTCTCCAAGGTTTTGATCGAGACCGCTTGGCTTTTACACATCAACCTTGTTAGGCCGAATACACAAATATAATCAAGTTTGTATGAGAGAATAGCAATTAACACACGTTTAAATAATCAAAAACTGTATGGGATTAATAACTCCTCTCTCAGTGATGTAAAATATCACAGAGAGCTACTTAGGTTACACTGAAATGATTATACGTTTCTCGATACCCTTCTATGGTTAACCTAGCTGTATTTATAAAGACATACAGTTACAGTACAATCGATAATTGATACTCCTATAAATCAGCTATACAAATGTTATCAATTACGATTGTTACACGTCTTCTTAGTCAGCACGATGTATGCGACAGCTATCCAATCTTCAAAGATATCACTTCCATAATTATCTTCAATTATTCTTCAAAGTCTGATGATGACCAGTAGACGCTTCCTCCTGACAGAGTTTAGCAAACTCTGTCGAGCTTCCATCTGTCAGAGTTTAATTAAACTCTGACTGCTTCCAGCTTCCAGTTAAACTCTGATGAACCTCTATAACACTTAAACACTGACATTATTCACATCAATTATATTTAACAATCTCCCCCAACTTGTTCATTAGCAAAAATGCACAAGTTAATAATAATTGATGATGTCAAAACAATTAGACAAATATAGTGTTTAATAGATAATCAGAGTTTAAACTTCTACTTAAACAAAATTTACCGAAAACAAGAAATACTTACAGATCTTTATTTACTTAATTTCCTCAACATCTGGTGTTGATCTGAGATAGTCTATAAGCAATCTTCTTTCTGCATTCTCGAGTTCTATCTGCATGATCTTCTTAATCTCTTTAAGTTCAGGATCATCTTCACCAGTCTGATAGATTGCAGATCTTAGAGAATATATTTTGTTCTTCCTCATGTCATTACCTAATCTAATAAAATGTGCTTTCTTTGACTCCAGATTAAAATCTAAAACAGTTATACCCAGATCTGTCTTCAGTCGAGCACTATTTTTCTTCATCTCAACGATCTTCCCATGATAATCTTTGTATTTTGGAATATACTAACTTGTGTATTTTGCACCACGAATTGCCTTAGCTTTCAACATCTTATTCCTTAACACATTAGCAGCTTGATTTTTCACTTTGAAGAGATATGGAACATATTCCAATTCTTCCCATAGCTTCAAATCAATGTCATTCTCACCAACTTTATACACAGTCCCATCAGCCATGAAATACAGCAGAAAATCTTTCTTCAAACTCTTTTGATGAATCAACTGTACTGATTCTAGTCTGTCCAAACTCTCATGTGTAACACCATGTCCTGGAACAACCAGTGATGAAGGATCTAGAGGACTAGTATTCACTCTAATTTCTCTAACTGAGCCCAAGGTAGATGTATCTCGACTTTGCTTGGACATATAAGCTCTGCCTTGTAGAAAATTACTATCTCCAGTCTTCAGAGTTTGATCAGGAATAGTTAGTTTTATAAAAAACATTTGCATCTGAGTAGACAATGGTTTCTGTACAACTTATGGAGCAACAGAGGTTGTATGCACTTTCTTCAAAACCTTTTTTTCTTCACCAATCTTACCTTTCAGCTTCTGTTTAGCATCTTCTGATGATTTCCTAGACAATAGAAAATTCTGATCAGCACCAACATTTTCTTTAAAAACAATGCCTTTTTGAACAGGTCTAGGAGCTTCCTCATTCTTCTTTAACTTTCCAGACTTCAAAGATTTTTGATGTTCTTCTTGTAAATTCTTCTCTTTAGCTTGAATGTCCTCAATTGTAACTCCTTCTTCATTCTCTTTAAGAAACAGTCTTGCAGCCAATTCTTCATCTGTCTGTGGATTGTCAGTGAATAACAAGCTCTTGGTCTTTGAGGTACCCTGAACATCAGTATTTATTCCATCAGACTTTGTAGAAGACTTTCCAGATCCCAGACTCATATTTTTATCAGCTTTTGATTTTAATCTCTTCTCTCGATCATTTGCTCCTCCATCTTCTGCATCATACTTCTTAGTCAGAGTCTGAGATTGTCTGCATTTGAACTTAGCAACTCTCTCCCCCTTTTTGACATCATCAGGAATCAATAAAGATGTGATCAATTCTAATGAGTTAGCAATAGAGTCAATCTTACTAGACAAGGCAGTTTGATTCTCTTCCACTTTACTTAGCCTTTTAAACAGAGTTTCTTGATCTTTAGAAAAAGTCTGAAACTTCAGTTTACTATCTCTCTACAGAAGCATGTCTCTGTTAACAACTTCAGCTCGCAGATCAGTTATTGCTTGTTGAGAATCATCAAACCTGTTATAAAGAGTCTTGACTTGAATAACAGTGGCTTTCAGACTTGAAAGAATCTCTGTTCGTTGTAGCAGTTCTATGCAAAAAAGTAGTTGCTCTCCTAACAGGAAAAATGCAATCTTCTTTATACCAATTGTTCGAAAATTTGGCAAAATATTCTTCTTCAATTTCACGTTGATGTGAAGGTCCAGAAAAATTAGTTCTCTTTGCATCAGTTTGTACTGGTTTTCTCTAAGAAGAGTTAGACTTAGTACTTCCTTCAGCTTCATCTCGACTTCAGCATTTTCATTTTCAACTAGATCAATCTCAACTATATTCACTCCAGCTTCAACTTTTTCAGCAGTAGTCTCTGCAACTTCAATAACTTCAGCAAAAATCTCCTTAGTATTCTCTGTAGTTTGCTCTCCAGCTTCAACAGGCTTTGCAATCGCAAGAACTTCATCCATAGGCTCAAAAATTACAGCCTTGGTTGGTTGATCAATTTCTTCACCTTGTTCAGGAACTTGGTGAGCATTAGATAATAATTCAGTATATGTTGCTACTGTTTCACCAAGTACCACAGTAGGTTGATCAGCTACACCAGTTTCTTCAGAGTTAGAAACAACAGGCGATGAGATAGGAACTTCAATGTCATCAGAGAATGGAATGAATGACTCAATAAAAGCATCCATATCAGCAAAACCATCTCTGTTTTCCACATCCATCTGTGCATCTTCAGTTGTCTTTACAGCTTCTTCTTCAGTATTTATCTCAACAGTAGGTATCTCCTTAGAAATCACCTCTGGAGCTTCAAGATTTATCTCTTCATCTCACTCATCAACTAACAACCTTCTCTTCTTTGATTGAGGCACCTCAGTTGCCACTTCTTCTTCACTAGAGTTTGAGAAGTCAGACCTTGGTACTCTTTTCTTTTTAGGCTTGACAACTTTGTGCTTGGTTTGACCTCCACTCTTTGGTATAGCCTGTGTAGGTGATGGATTTTGTTAAGATTTTGCAATTGGCTCATTGATGTTAGGTTGAGGTTGAGTTTGAGTTTGAGTGGGTGTTAGTTGAATTTGTGTTTCAGTGTTTGTAGGTTGTAAAGGTTCATTGTTTGCAGGTGGTGAAAGTGCAGGCTCAGGCTGTTGTGGTTCTTGAGGTTGATTTAAGAAGTTTTGAAGAGCAAGAGGCAAAATCAAGTCAGGTACATCCTTGTTTGCATCCTTGTTGGTCAAATCAGAGAATACTCTCTTATGAACTTTAAAAGCCTGAATAACATCTTCCTCAGAAATTTCAACATCAGGCAGGCAAGCAGAGAATAGTAATTGACAAAATCCAGAAAAATAAACATTGGTACTAGACTCTGACAATCTTTCACCTATATTCATCAAGACGAGTCTACCAAAATCAAAATTACTTCCATAAAGAAGAGAATACCCGATTTGAAGACTATCAGTAGGAATAGCATCCCAATTGGTGATTTTCTTTCCAAATGCCCTTGTGATGCAATCGAAAAAGAAACTCCACTTCTTCCTCAGATGTGGCCTTTTCACTGAACCAACTCTCGCTAAAGGTCCTGAGTAACCAATTTGCTACAACATATCTTTTATATATTTTTCACCAACAACACTGTATGCAGAGTGTGTATCAAAACCCAAAGATTCTCTGACCGTCGTTGGAGTAATGACATACTCTGTTTCCTCATATGTGAAAATAATGGAAGGAGTCCCATTCTCTCCTCCATCGTCATAAGTAGCTGTCCGCCAGAAAGTAGCAAAATGTGCAGCTAAGAGCTTTGTTGGTTCGACTAGGGCTCTACCAATCTCTGAATCCAGCAAGAAGTTTTGAATTAGATGAAACGCCTCAGGAATGTTATCAGTATTCAACGGAGCTGCATAGTTGTTAGGTACAAACACTAACCCTCAAGCGTTAAAAGCTTTGGTGGCCATGAGATTAGATTCGAGAAGAAAATATTAGAGAAAAAGATGTGTATAAAAGGTGTTTACGAAAATATGCAAGTGAAAGAACAAAGTAACTGTGAGTGGTTGTGTGCAAAGAGAATACCGGTGTCCAATAGAAATATGAACCATTTATGTAAAATGATTAGATTTGTAATTAAAAATTGAAACCCAATCGTTTTAACATTAACACACGCAACCAGTTTCTTGTTAAATGTGTGAGTGGGACACGTGGCACACATCCAATGGAACAACTTTTTATGCTCAGTAATTATAGCAATAATTACTGCTACTCTCTCTCTCCTATTTCCAATACACTTTAACACTCTAATACTCATCAACAGTTGGCAATTATTTATCTCATTTTTCAAAAACTCTTTTTACCCCAAGTATGTAAATTGTCTGAAATAAAATTTACCTTAGAGTACTAGACAAAATTCGTCAGTGTTTGTCAATTCTCCAACTTTATTACCATAACCCTTTCAAAAACTGCACAGTTGTGAATTTATGTGTGTATATAGCAGAGTTTACTAATTCAGTATTTAGAGCATCTAATTTTTCATAAAATCCATAAAATAAATCAGTAAACACTATTTGCACAAACTCTCATAGTAAACACTTAATATCTGATGAATGCTAAACTCTGTAGTACATAATTGATATACAGTAACTCGGAACTAACTTATACCCCCTTCTAACTAATAAGTTTTTTATTTTTTTTTGTAATCAGAGGTTGGAACTAGTCACCAAAAATCCTATAATTTTAGCCCTTATCTTTTTGATTAGTTCCTGGATCTTCCTAGTCTTTGACTAGTCACCAAAAATTAGAGAATTTTAGCCCTTACTTTTTACCAGCAAGTTCCTGGGTCGTCCTAGACACAACATAATCTCGAAGGATTTCTAACAGCCTATATACATTTGCTTTGGGGGTAGTCTAATAACCGCATCTAACTTAACAGAGTTTAACAAACAGAGTTTAGAATTCATAAACATCAGAAATTATTCATGAGAGGCAATGCCCACAACATTTACAGACTCAGAGTTTAGGATAGATAAACTAAGAGATGCTATAAATATGGAAACAATATCATGCTGTGTTTATTTTCTGCACAGTCTAAGATTATATCATAAATAACTTAGAAGGATTCATGATTAATTACTGAGAATCATGCTTCATACTGATTTCTTCATCGGTGTTTATGTTCAGACTAACATTATCAGAGTTTATCAGAGTTTAACAAATATTTCAACAGTGTATGACCTACAAAGTATTCTAACAGTTGTATTACCACATCAAGGTATACTAATCACAGAAACATAATCACATAAACATGAGTAACATATTATATAAGAAAATTTTGAGTCTAACCAGAGTCGAAACCATAGATCATTCCTAGTTCATTTACCAGCCTTGTAAATGTAGCTTCACTCAATGGCTTGGTGAAGATGTCTGCAAGTTGTTGTTCTGTAGACATAAAATGAAGCTCAATATTTCCATCCTCTACATGTTCTCTGATAAAATGGTACCTTATGCTGATGTGCTTGGTCATTGAATGTTGTACTGGATTACCTGTCATAGCAATAGCACTCTGATTATCATAGAAAATAGGTATTTTACTGTACCTTAATCTATAATCCAGCAATTGATTCTTCATCCACAGAATCTGTGCACAACAGTTACCAGCCACAATATACCCTGCTTCAGCTGTAGATGTAGAAATTTATTTCTGTTTCTTGCTGTACCAAGAAACAAGTCTGTCACCCAGAAATTGACAACTTCTACTAGTGCTTTTTCTGTCTATCTTACAGCCTGCAAATTCTGCATCAGAGTAACCAAGTAGCTTGAAATCTGATTCTCTGGGATACCACAGACCTAAGGTTATGGTGCCCTTGAGATACTTAAAAATTCTCTTCACAGCTGTTAGATGTGGTTCTCTGGGATCTGCCTGAAACCTTGCACAGAGACAAGTTGCATATATGATGTCAGGTCTGCTTGCTGTTAGATAAAGAAGAGATCCTATCATGCCTCTATAGCTTGTCATATCTACTGGAGCTCCTGTGTCTTTGTCCAACTTTGTTGCTGTTGCCATGGGAGTTATTGCAGATGAACAGTCAAGCATACCAAATTTCTTGAGAAGATTTCTGGTATATTTTTCTTGATTTATGAAAATCCCATCATTTGTTTACTTCACTTGTAGGCCTAGAAAATAACTAAGCTCTCCCATCATGCTCATTTGATACGTGGACTGCATGAGCATGGCAAACTTCTTATAGAGTTTATCATTAGTAGACCCAAAAATTATATCATCAACATATATCTGAACTAAAAGCAAGTCACTACCAGATTTAAAATAGAATAGGGTTTTATCAATTGTACCTCTGTTGAACCCACTTTCTAAAAGAAATTGAGCCAGAGTTTCATACCATGCTCTTGGTGCCTGCTTAAGTCCATAGAGAGCCTTATCCAGCCTGTAGACATAATCTAGATATTTGGGGTCCACAAATCCTGGTGGTTGTTCAACAAACACTTCTTCTTCAAGCTTTCCATTCAGAAAAGCACTTTTTACATCCATCTGAAATACCTTGAATTTCTTTTGAGAGGCATATGCTAGAAAAATCCTTATTGCTTCCAATCTTGCAACTGGAGCAAAAGTTTCATCATAGTCTATTCCTTCCTGCTGTGAATAGCCTTTTGCAACAAGTCTAGCCTTGTTCCACTACGCCATAGATTGCCTATTGCATCCTTTTGGCATGGGTGTTACCATATTGGGTGTTACCATAGCTATGAAAATTTTGAGCTATGACAACCTTGTGATTGGGGTGTTACCAAATCCACAAAAGTATGTTACCATAGCTATGAAAGGTGTTAAAGTGGGTAACACCATGAGCTGTGTTACCATAGAGTAATAGTTTAATTTTGACTACATACATATGCTCTAGAATAATATTGATAATAAGGTGGTAAAATTATTAATAATTATATTAAAATATTTATAGTGATATGTTACTATTAACATTCTTTACAATGTACTATGAATAAATTTTTATAATTATTATATAATATGACCATTTTATGAGTTAGCTATAGCCGGGAAATGAAATTTTTGGAAAATTTTCAATCCCCTGCCTAAGAGTAAAGTGAACAAATGGGTCAAAGCCCTTAAGTGAATATATTTTTTCTAAATATATTTTAATATATCATTAAATTGAATATTTAACTAAACAATAAATATTTTATCTTTTTAACTAAAAATAAAATTTTAGCTTTTTAACTAAATTTTTTTATTTTTAAATTACCATTAAAATAAATATTGTTGTCACGGTTTTCTAATAATCGAAACTATTTTAGCTTTTTAACTTAAAATAAAAATTTTCATTTTCATTTGACATGGAAACTAATTAATTTTGATAAAATAATAAAGAAGTTTTTTTTTAGAAATCAAGATTATGCTAAACAAGTGAATAATTAATTAAAAGAATTAAAACAAATATTTGAGATAAATAGTTATAATTATTTAAAAAATTATAAATTTAAAGTGAATAATAATATTTATGAAATAAAATTTACACAAAAACAATTGAAAATAGGAGCGGCAAATATACCGCCCGATCCAAATTTTTTTGGACAGTCTCCCCCCAAACACTCTCTTTCTTTAAGCTTCCCTCGGCTTTACTTTTTCATTTCAATCGGCTCTCTCTGGTAGCTCTTCCTTGCCTCTCTCTCTCTCTTTCTCTCCCACTATCACAAACACACACTCCATAACTACTAATCTATACGCACATATAATCTATACATACATATGCATACATACTCTCACTTTCGATTTAAATGCTTCTTTAAAAATCAATTATACATATAATCTATACATATAGCTATTTCAATTCGATTTGTAACAAAAATTAGGGTTGATTTTGATTTGTACTTTTGCTGTGTCACGGCTGAACTCGAAATTAGAGCTTCAATCGGGTTTAATTTAATGCTTCAACTGGGTCCGGTTTAATTTGGGGCTTCAAAATTAGGGTTTCCATCTTATTGAATTTGGGGCTTCCTGTTTAAGGTACCTTAATCTTTTATATCTTCGTTAAATTAGGGTTAATTGTTATGCATGCTTAATTTGTGCTATATTTAATTATTTTATATTTAGCTTTCTTTGTGTTATATGTTTGACTAATATCTTATGTGACTGCAGGTTCAAGCTAAAATAGTGCAAAGAACACTCAGGTACCAACACTTAACTCCACTTGTCAATATTACTGTCTTCTGCTAATTGTTTAAATTTATTTTCTTGTAATTTGTAGGTTCAATTGACGAGCGTTACAGGGTTTGGACATCTAGTAATGCTGCGTGAAATGTGAAAATAATGTATACAATAGTACATTCTTATTGCTTAATATTAATGTGTATGGTAAACACCTAATTGATTATACATTGTATTGTTTGCAGGTTGTAAATGATCTTAAAGGTGTCATCATATACATGGAGAAGCAGAGGAGTTGGGTTCTTTTCCCACACATAAAGGCCAACCAAAGCTTAGATTTAACAATCACCCTTGGAATGAAGGTGGACTTACAATTTTACATATAATGTTCCACTTCTTTCTAGTTCCACATGTGTGCTGTTATAAACTTATGTAACTTAGAAAATGGGGCACTAATAACTTTCTTCACAAGACCCTCGTGGATTTTCTGCATATACAATTGTAAAAAAGCCTAGTTTTTAAATGAAACTAATGATATGATTTTTGTAGGTAAGAACTAAGAAGTAATGACAGGATAAAGAAAAATATATCAAACATGAGGATCGGATATTTTATGTATCAAAATAAATTAGAAAAAATTGCATAGTAGTGTGCAAGAAATAACATAGTAATGTCAAACTAGTGGAATTTTCATAAACTGTTTGATCTTAATCTCCATAGTTTAAGGTGTTGGAAAATGCACAAGCTGAATGAATCTTATGCCTTTGACAGAAACAACATAGTCTTACACTATTATTGGTCACTGACTTGTCAACATTCAGTTCTAATATTCATTTTCTTTAAATTCTTTAAATTTAATTCTTTAGCTATATTCCTGAAGTAGCTTATATACGCTTCGTTGTCTTCTTTGAGACTTGTTCTTGTTATACCTACGTTATTGCATTGCATTTGTCCAGAACTGTATAACATCTAAGGGTTCAGTCCATGGTGTGGGAGCCTAAGGATCCTGATGCACCTAAGGGTTAGTCTGAGTTTTTTCTAAATTAATTACTTTTAAAAATAAAAATCTGAATGGTACTGATGATTCAACTTTCATTCGAGTTATCGTGACCAGGGCTGAAATTGATGTGTAGTGCGTCAAGGCAGAGTACCACAAGAAATATGGGAAGACGATGTTCACTTGGCGACATCAAGCCTATACTGGTAAATGATATATTAACTTTTGTTTTGTGTATTACCACAAGAGTGTATTACCTTTTGTTTTGTGCATGCCACAGGAGTTCCTGGAGTTCTATCTGTCCAGCTAGATGAAAAATGGGATACCAATAAAGATTCCGAAGGTAATAGCATACTAGATGATTATAACTGTATCATCATGTTTGTTTATATCATTTCTTGATGATTTGAAAGTACTCGACAACTTACCTGGGAGTTTATGGACTAGGATAATTGTTTCAAGTATGGCCAGAATCTTATACGTAGTATTAATTCATATGTCTGTGATTATTATATGTATTATATATCAAATGATGCGATGTTATATACCGTTCTGATGGGATGAAACATCCAGGTAAGAATATGTTACAGTCTAGTGACTCTGCTGATTCATCAGCGGTCGCCCAAACGATCAGCATAGGAACAAAAAAGATGTTTGTTACTAGTATGCTTTTCATGTAACCTTTGTTTCTGGTTGGAACTGAATATTTAACAACTACATTGTTCTAAAATTCACTTATATATTTCTCTAATGAGGACTGCTCCCTTATTTATTTTTTTTCAGAAAAATAATTTCTTGGTGTTTCTGTTGCAAAACAACATTTCAGTTTTTTTGGAATAAAGATTTAAACAGCACGAAGTCCTAGATCAAAAATAAAGGAAGATAATATTCAGAATAAGCGTATGAACCTGACCAAAAAAAAGAAAGAATAAGCGTAGGAACAAATATTCCATTGATCAAAATTGTTTATCTAGTAAATATATGCTACTTTAAGTATTTTAAATGTATATTTTCAAGAACATTTACTCCTATAATTTTTTCCAATTAATTAACTACCTGTTTACAGTGACTTAGACCACAAAACTTTCCTCATTCTTGACAGGTCTATCTTTTTATACGTCTGAAAAAACTTTGCATGCAGCATTTGAAGGGTTTGGTGAGCTTGTTGAAGGTACTTTTGCTCTTCTCCCCCATCTGAATTTAAAATTTCTGTTTGTAGTTTTTGTCTCTAGCAGGAATTCTGCATTGGGGGAACATTGAAATGCTAAGTTAATGTACCGTTATTATCATTTTTAGTAAAAATTTTAATGGACAAGATTTCCAAGAGGTCTAGAGGATATGCATTCATAGAGTATACTACTGAGGCAGTAGCGAGCGCAACCCTGAAAGAAATGAATGACAAGGTATTTGCATTAGGACAACCCTTATGTTTTCCCCTGAACGACTTTAGTCAGATAAGTACTCCCTCCGTTTCAAAATGTTAGTCCTATTTGTCATTTTCACACATATTAAGGTATCTTAAATGTGTTTATTTTTCTTTTTCTTTTCATGTGATTGTAAATCTTGAAAATCAGCTGCATTTAATAAGATTAACTACAGTGCTTTGAAAAGTGTATGTATATATACATATAGTGATGTGGTTTTATATAGAACAATGATGTGGCATTAAATATTTATTACAACTGGTCAATTTTGGAAAGACAATTTCAAAGTTAAGTTTTGAAAAGTTGTATTGAAAAAAGAGTAGGACACATATTATGGGATATTTTTTTTTGGCAAATAGGACTAACATTTTGAAACAGAGGGAGTACATTACAGAATTTCAAGACATTATTGTGATTCTCTTTTGGTGCCTACAGATCATTAATGGTTGGATGATTGTAGACTCTACCTATGATAACCTGGTAAAAATAAGAACTTGCAAGTGGTCTGTACAGTCTACAGTGCTTGCTGAACACAAACTCTATTTTTTCATATATCTGTTTAGTACAGATATGATGTTATATGATTCTTAGGCGCTAATATTTTCCTTGAATTTGGACAGGTATGCCCTATTTGCCTAAGCAACTCGAAAAACATGGCTTTTGGTTGCGGACATCAGGTAATAATTCTGTTAAAAATATTTATGATCAGACCTTATTTTGTTGTTTTCATAGTGTAAAATTGGTTTTATTAAATTCTGGATAGGTTTGACGTTATCTCTTGTTTTGTATGTATCTCCTTTGTTATAAGTCTGTTTTTAATGGTTTTGGTCAATTTAGAAAGCTTATGAAGTTCTCTTTAATTTCTTTATTTTAATATCCTGCTAAATCAGTTGTTATCTCGTGTCTTACTCTTGTTGGAATGTGCAGGAGCACTTCTATTTTTTGTGCTGCTGGGACTTGCTACAACTACTTTACATGAAGAAGGATTACGAAAGAGAAGTCTAGTCACAAGCAGTCTCTCTTCTGTTAAACAATTCTTGCAGCTCAATAAATTGATCTTTGAGTCTTTGATGGACACCAGTTGTCTTTTGAAATTTACCATGTTATTAGCTTTAGTACTTGTACGTTTTAAGTTTTGTTCATTAGCTAGTGTTGGTAGATAATTTTGGATGATTTGGTTGGTTTTGTACTAGATGATGTTATTGAAATGATGTTGGATATGTTATTGAAATGTAATTAATTTGGTTATTGAATATTTAAATGTCATTATTTTTTTGTTATTAAAATTAGTTATAAATGATTTTAATTATATAACACTCAATGTGTTACAATTGGTAAAAGAGGGTGTTACAATAGATTGTGGACCCCACCTAGATGTGGGGCCCACAGTTGTCCCTTTGCAAAATTATATCATCTATTGTAACACACAAACTATGTTGCTGTAGAGTGTTTAAGATGTTGCTATAGAGGTCTTTAGTAACCACATTTGCTATGTTACCTTAGGTTGTGTTTTGATGTTACCTTAGATATCTATAGTTACTGCTGAGAACCTAACACAGCTGAAGTGTTACCATAGCCCTATTTTGGCCTATGGTAACTTCAAACAGGGGTCTATGGTAACACAGTTTGGGGGTTGCTATAAGCAATCTATGGCGTAGTGTTCCTTGTAACAACTCCCTCACTATCAGTTTTATTTCTGAAAACCCATTTAGTACCAACAACATATCTATTCTTTGGTCTTGGTATAAGGGTCCAAACTTCATTTCTTTCACATTCATTTAACTCCTCCTGCATTGCTGTTATCTAGTCAGCATCTTGAAGAGCTTCTTGTACTTTCTTTGGTTCAGATTTAGACAAGAATGCATGAAACAGACATTCATTTGTTGTAGCACTCCTTGTCCTTATTTTTGCATCTGGATCTCCAATAATTAGATCATGTGTATGAGATTTTATCCATTTCCTAGCTGAAGGTAAATGACTTCTATCAGTATTTGATCCTCCCCCTTGATCCATGTTCTCCTGATTTTCTTGTTGCCTTTCTTCATTCTCTGAGGCTCCCCCTGAATTTGACTGCTAAGAGTTTGAACTATCAGATTTTGAACTTTTAGAGTTTGAGTCATCAGAGTTTGATCCAGATTTTTCAGCTGACTCACTTTCAGTATTTGAGTCATCACTTTGAAGTGATCCTTCATGCTCCCCCTCAACTGGTTCTCCCCTTTGTTCTGGCTGAGAAGTTTCTTCAGTGTTTACCAGTAGAGGTTCAGAGTACGCTTCAACAGAGTTTGTCGACTCAGCTTCACCAGAGTTTGCTTCATTAGAGATTAAATCTTTATTTTCAAAGCGTAGTTGATCATGTTCATCTACATCTTCAAGTCCAGTTATTTTCTTGTCATCAAATGACACATGAATTGACTCCATAATTACCTTGGTTATCAGATTATAAACTCTGAATGCCTTAGTTGACAGCGGATAGCCAACAAAAATTCCTTCATCAACTTTTAACTCAAATTTGGTCAACTGTTCAGAATGAGTTTTCAACACAAAGCATTTGCACCCAAAAATATGAAAATATTTCAGGTTAGGCTTCTTTTCCTTCACCATCTCATATGGTGTTTTCCCGTGCTTGTTGATCAGTGTGGCATTTTGAGTAAAATAAACAGTTTGAACTGCTTATGCTAAAAAATAGGTTGACAATTTTGCTTCATCAAGCATAGTTCTGGCAGCTTCTATCAAGGTTCTATTTTTCATCTCAACTACACCATTTTGCTGTGGTGTACCAGGTGTAGAAAACTCTTACTTCACTCCTCTGTTCTTACAGAATTCTTCCATTGTTGCATTCTTAAACTCAGTTCCATTATCACTCCTGATTATTTTGACTTTGTGATTTGATCCTTTGTCCAACAGCTCTACATGCTCCATCAGAGTTAATGCAGTTTCATTCTTCTTTGCTAGAAAATACACCCAAGTGTATCTGGTGTGTTCATCAACAATGTCCGAAGCATATTTCTTTCTTCCAATAGACAGGACATTCACTGGTCCAAACAGATCAACATGTAGAAGATGATAAGGATCAACAATTGAAGATTCAGACTTGCTTTTGAAAGATGACTTCCTTTGTTTGGCCTTTTGACAGGAATCACACAGGCCATTAACATTTAATAAAGACTTTGGGAGTCCCCTTACAAGATCCTTTCTTATCAACTCATTGATGTTGTTCATATTCAAATGAGAGAGTTTCATATGCCACTTCCAACTCTCTTCACTAGACATTCTTGTTGACATGCATACAGCTTTTCCATCAGAGTTTGTCAACAAACTTGCTTCATAGATATTATTGCGCCTGTGTCCAACTAGAACAACTTTCCCTGTAGATTTACTGATAACTTCACAGTATTCAGGTTGAAAATCTACATGATAACCTCTGTCACAGATTTGACTCACAGATAGCAGATCATGCTTGAGTCCTGGAACCAGAGCTACATTTGTGATGATGACACTTCCAAGATTGATATTGCCATATCCCAGAGTACGTCCTACGTTGCCATCTCCATAGGAAACTTTTGGGCCAGCCTTCTCCTCATACTCTGATAGTAGGGCTTTATTTCCAGTCATGTGTCCTGAACATCCACTGTCCATGACTAGGGTACTCTCCCTGATGCCCTGCAATCACAAACATTCACTGAAGGTCAGATTTAAGGATCCAGACTTGCTTGGATCCTTTGGATTTCTTAACTTTGTCAGCTTTAGCAGCGAAATTCTTATTATCAGAGTTTAAGCTAACATTTTCAAAGTTTATACTTGTAGAATTAACCTTAACCCATTTCAAATTGGGCTTCAGTTCATAATAATTATGATAAATAGCATGATAATCCCTGCAAGTATAAATAGAATGCCAAGTACTTCCACAATGTTTGCATAAAGTCTGTGGTCTAGTGTTAACATAATCATTCTTTACTCCAAACTTGGAGGGTAAAGAATTAATGTCTTTATTTTTCCTGCAGAAACTAGCAAGATGGTTAGTACTACCACAGTTATGACATGTCTTTCTTCGAGCATAAGTAGCAAGCATTTGATTATAGCCTTTAGTAATGCCTACTTTACCATTTCTATTCTTCCTGGACACTTTCTGTTTCTTAACAGATTTTAACTCCTTAAGATTATGTTTGAGTTGTTTATCTGTCATTAAACCAAAATTAATCTGTTTAACCCAAGTTTTTACTAATTCTTCCTTAATAGCTTCTTTTTCAACTTCGGACTTAGGTTCACTTGTTCCAGTAACAAATTTTCTAGTTGGAAGATGTGTTCTAATTTTGACTTCATTTTGAAACCTAAGTTCATCTTCCTCACAGTAACCTAAACCAACTGTGTCTGACTGAAAAACCTCATGAGTGTCTTTTCCAGAATCAGTCCAAGTCTTAATTATATAATTTGCTTTCTCCAATTCAGATTCTAGTTGCCTATATCTTCCAAGCAACTCCTGTTCTAGATAAACAGCATCATCTCTTTCTTTCTGAACTTGTCGCATTTTAACAAGTTTCTCTTCAACAAATTTATTTCTTTCTTTAAGTTCAGAATTCTCAGATTTGATTCTCTCATTCTCTAAAGTCTGATCCCTATAACTGATATGTATGGCCTTAAGATAAATTCTCAATTCAGATATATTATCAGTATTATAAGCATAGGTAGTTAGGGGTACCTTGTTTTCAAAATCTTCAGATTCATTCTCATTAGTAGCCATGAGAGCATAGTTAACATCCTCATCTGAGTCTGAAGTATCTGCCCAGTCTCTGCCTTTTGTGAAGAGTGCTTTTTCAGTTTTACCCTTCTTGCACTCAGGAGCATAGTGACCCATCTCCTTACACTTGTAGCATTGAATCTCAGACTTGTCTTTCTTCCTAGATTTTATATCCTTTCTCTCAGACTTTCTGAAACTCTTTCTGTCAGAATTTGAATCTTTCTTAGAGAACCTTTTTCCCTTCTTAAAATTCTTGAAACCCATCTTCTTGAAGGTCTTCACCATCAAAGCAGCCATTTGCATCATTTCTTCTTCATCATCCTCAGAGTCAGATGATTCATCAGTGTTTGAGTCAACTTCAGAATTTGATGACTCACCTTCAGAATGTATGACCAAAGCTTTTCCCTTAGCTTTCTTCCTTGATGCTTCCTTCTTCAAGGGTTTTTCTTCAACTTTAAGAGCAACAGACTTTGTCTTCTTGCTTGAGCTCCTGTTTCTCTGTTCCATTTCCAGTTCATGAGTTTTGAGCAACCCATAGATTTCATCAATCTCAGTATCAGCAAGATCATAATTATCTCTTATAGTGGTTGTCTTAACATCCCACTTTTCAGGTAGAGCAAGAGGAAGTTTGAGATTTGAATCTTCTAGATCATACTCTTTATTGACCAGTGACAAATCATTGAGTAGCTTACAGAATCTGTCAAATGTTTCTGTCATGGTTTCTTCAGATCTAGCCTCAAATGTTCATACTCTTGTGTGAGTATGTTCCTTCTATTCTTCTTGATAGCAGCAGTTCCTTGACATCTAACTTCAAGGGCATCCCAGATTTCTTTGGAAGTTGTGCAATTAATCACTTTGATAGAAATAACATTGTCTAAGGCACTATGAAGTAGATGTCTATCCTTTGCATCCTTAGCAATGGATGAAATATCCTCAGGACTCAGATCTTTCTTCTCCTTTAGAACTGATTTAGCTTCTTGACCAGAAGTAACAACAGATAACTTTGTAGGCTTATGAGGACCTTCATAAATTCTATCAAGATATTCTGGATCTGTAGCCTCCAGAAACATGGTCATTTTCACCTTCCAGATTGAATAATCTGCCGGCCTGAGAATAGGAACCCTAATTGTCTCATAACGACTCACAGTAGTAGGTTGAGCCTTCTCAGTACTAGAACCTGATGGAGGAGGTATCTCTGCCATTGATTATAGTTTTGTGTGGATCTTAAACTGTATAAAGTAACAGATCTGCTCTGATACCAATTGTTAGGCCGAATACACAAATATAATCAAGTTTGTATGAGAGAATAACAATTAACACACGTTTAAATAATCAAAAACTGTATGGAATTAATAATTCCTTTCTCAGTGATGTAAAATATCACATAGAGCTGCTTAGGTTACACTGAAATGTTCATACGTTTCTCGATACCCTTCTAGGGTTAACCTAACTTTATTTATAAAGATATATAGCTACAGTACAATCGATAATTGATACTCCTATAAATCAGCTATACAAATGTTATCAATTACGATTGTTACACGTCTTCTTAGTCAACACGATGTATTCGACAGCTATCCAATCTTCAAAGATATCACTTCCATAATTATCTTCAATTATTCTTCAAAGTCTGATGATGACCAGTAGACGCTTCCTCCTGACAGAGTTTAGCAAACTCTGTCGAGCTTCCATCTGTCAGAGTTTAATTAAACTCTGACCGCTTCCAGCTTCCAATTAAACTCTGATGAACCTCTGTAACACTTAAACACTGACATTATTCACACCAATTATATTTAACAAACCTCAATTCTTCTAATTCAGATTTTTCAGTTGAAGATTGCCCAGCACTTACATGAGACTGTTGTTGAAATCCCGGAGGATGAAATTGTTGCCTTAGAGCATACTGTTGCTGAAAACCAGAAGGATTGAATGGCTTAGATCCATATTGCTGACCCTGAAACTACTAATAAGGTTGTTGTGGTTGTTGAATACCACTTTGATAGTTACTCTAGCTAAAATTAGGATGGTTTCTGTTATTAGGAGGATAAGTGGTTGGAGATGGTTGATGTGGTCTCTGAAAATTGCTCACAAACTTTGTTGATTCACTAGATATGGCACATTGATTCATTTCATGTGCACCCGCACAAAGCTCATAAACACTTGCCACCTGTTGAACTCCATAGTTAGTCAATGAATCCACCTTCATAGTCAAAGCCTTTAACTGAGCTACTATAGCTGTAGCTATATCAACTTCTAGAATTCCCGCTACTTTGCCTTGTGGTAGTCTCTGAGTTGGATTTTGATATTCATTAGCAGCCATCATCTCAATTAGCTCGTACGCTTCCTCGTAGCTCTTAGCCCATAAAGCTCCACCTGATGCTGCATCTATCATTCGTCTTGATTGTGCTCCCAGCCCATTATAGAAACAATTGATTACCATCCAGTCGGGCATTCCATGATGAGAACACTTCCTAAGCATCTCCTTGTAGCGCTCCCAAGTTTCACATAAAGATTCTCTCGACTGTTGTGCAAATTGAGTAAGAGTGTTCCTTATTGCTGTTATTTTTGCCATAGGGAAGAATTTAGTGAGAAATTTCTGAGCAAGATCCTCCCATGTCACAATAGAACCTGCTGGTAGAGAGTGTAACCAGCCCTTAGCTTTATCCCTCAGAGAAAATGGGAAAAGTCTCAATTTCACAGCATCTTCCGACACACCGTTGAACTTGAAAGTGTCATAGATCTCGATGAAGTTCCGGATGTGTATATTGGGATCTTCCGTCACCCCCAAACTGAACTGAATTCTGTACCATTTGAATCGTGCCAGGCTTGATTTCAAAGGTATTAGAGGCAATGGCTGGTCTGATAAGGCTAGATTGAATGTCATTGATTTTCGGCTGAGAATAATCTTTCAATGCTTTCGCTGCTGCTACTGGTTCTCCCATTTCTACTGCTGCTTCAAGTCCTTCTTCTGCCAATTTATCCTTACGAGATTGAGAATGTGTTCGCATACACGCTCAAGTACCTAAAACACATAAAACGCTCAAGTACCTGAAACACACAAAACAAAGCAAGATTGGTAAGAAAACTAATCTAAGTCAGTGAACTTTAACGACAACTGATGTCAAGCACATAAACTATAATAAACACCGAGTCCCTGGTAACGGCGCATGTGACAGCCCCAAATTCGGGGTCAGGAATCCAGGCCGTCACGGACCAATTTCCCTTTTATTAATATTCTTCTCTTTGCAGCTGGAATATAAATGCATAATAAAACTCACACAATAGACCCCACACTTAATAATATTAACACACACTCCAGTCATATGCTCAGAGAACAACATCCACGATATTAAGAGTTTAGAGTTTAGAGAAGTTATTACAAACCCAGAATCATACTTAAATACATTGTTGAATAATACTTCGACATGAAGCATTTCAACAGTCCAAAAGTTTCTTACATGCTTACACACTTAATTATACATAAGGCTACCAGGACCCGTCTGCCTCTACGCTACCTCAGGAATCGGTGCCAGCGTGCTCTCAAAAGGTCGTCTTCCCCCTACCCTCTTGCGGGGTGTTCTGCGGAGTATCGGCATACCTAGCTGTTATATAAATAAGTAGCAAGAGTGAGCTATAATAGCTCAGCAAGATAAATTCTATCAACTAGCATCAAAGGAAAATAAATCATCATATATATATATTAACAAAACAATTTTCAATTATTGTAGAAAGAATTTTATCTTCATACAATATATAGATACTTTCCAATTACCTTTGTACGAAAAATGTATAGTACTATAATATAAGTCTCTCTTTTAATCTCATACAATATCAGTTTCCCTTCTTAATTGCTATAACAATCAATATACCATTTCAGTGTAATCTTTCAAGATAATATGAAAACTTGAACAAATCTCTCACTATCATCTTCTCATTTCCTTCTTATGCAACAATCATATAGATTAATATAAAATCAGTTTCTCTTCATCTGTAACAATAATTTCATCATTTCATATCATTTTCATCTGTTTTCGGTATAGAATTCTGAAAACCATTTTCAATTCTTTCTTTCAAGTTTTGGGGATATCTGCTGGTGCCAGATACGTAGGACGATGATCAGTCGCCCGACCGTATCCGCTCTCTGTTTACTACTAGTAGAAGGGATGATCCTACCTGGTTATCAACCCTGGAGGAAGGCCACCTGCTACATCCTCCCTTGGCATCTTCGTACCGAAAATATTGAGTGCCGGACTGTGCCACTTCCATACAACTTCTTACGCTTATTGTTGCAATGCCGGACTGTGCCACTCCCACACGGCCTCTTACGCTTATTGTTGCAATCCCTCTTTTTGGTCAAAATCATTATTCCATTTATAAAACACCATTTCACATTTATCCTCACCTTTAAAATACATATATATATATCATAATACTTTAGATATGACTCAGACATCTCCTCTGTATTCAATGAAATTCAATACTCTTATATATATATATAAAATATTCCATCTACTTTTAAAAGTAGTAGATAATAATCAAATAATACTTATTAAAGCACAATATTTAAAAGGATAACATTATAAATCATATAACCTTAGATAACAACTGATACCATTCTTTCATATAACTCTAGATAACAACTGATACCATTCTTTCATATAACTCTAGATAACAACTAATACCATTTCTTTATATAATTCTAGATAACAACTGATACCATTCCTTTATATAACTCTTAACCATAAGGCATGATCACTTTATGCATCTCGTATTTATATCCATACTCATAATTCATAGATCATATCCATCTCTCTTTAATTCCCAAAATCAGGAAATAAATTCTTAGTAATATGGCAACCATAGAAAATATATACATATTCCATGAAAGCATTTTACTTTGAAGATAAATAGTTTTCCAAAGTAAGGATAGAAGAAATCTTGCCTCGATCTCTGTATCCTGGAAGTATGGCTCGTGGCTCTCCCGAAGTTTCTATAAACACAAAAAGGACCGTCGTTAGAATACTACATTCCTTTCTCACTTCACCTTTTAAATAACTACACCCTTAATGCTTTCTATGTGAGTAACATGTTATTTATAACCCAAGTGTTCCAAGAACCTAACCATTTTTAAACTCCATCAAAGTTTCAATGTTTTTCACCATTTCCCCTAATGACCACACTTAACTGTAAAAATTCTCAGAAAATATGGATTTCGGATTTTACTACAAGGTCAACTGGTAATGACTCTTTGACTACCCTACTACAATATCCCAAAATTTTGTGACTTTTAAAAATGTATAGGTCTGGTAATTATAGCCTCAAAGTTAACACAATTTCGGTTTCTCGGTTTTCGAACGTCTTTCACTAAAACTGACTTTTCTCCTAAACCGTTCATCAGATTTTAACGCACCTTATATCAAAACAATCTATGAACCAAGCTCTATCATCTCATGGTCAGTTGGTGTTCTAAACAGGAACCTACCGTACACGTCTGTTGCTCCAAAACAGGGCATTCTTTGGTTAAACAAAAATCGGACATTATAACGGCTATATTTTCATACTTTCCAAAATCCAACTCCTCCAAATCAATCATCCACCTTATACACCATCACTTACACCATGTGGTCATCTTACCAACCATGGTTACAAGCACATACTCCTTTCATACACAATAACAACACTTTTAAACACATGGATCATCATGAAACATAACTTTAATCACTAATCTTTCTATAATCTATCATATAAGCAAAGTAATACTAAAGGCCTTGGGATTATACCTTCTTGAAGCTTTAACAACCCTTAACAAGACTTGGAATATGCTTAATCACCCTTATACTAACTTGAATCGACTAAAGAAACCATAAAAACAATGTTAGTTCTTAAAAGTTACTATTCATCACTATTCATCAAGCAACTTTGGAGATTTTATTACCTATGCAAATGATGTTTGTTGGCCTTGAAACTTGGTGGGTAATCCTTTCTAACCTCCAAGAGTCTCCATGATTTTTCCCTTGATTTGTTATTGGCTAGAACTTGAGTTTTGATTTTTATTTTCTTCTTTTCTTTCCTTTTTGCCGAATGGAGTAAAGATGAAGATGGGAGAAGATTTTTATGTTTGTTTGATCTTATCTTGGCTAATTACTTGTTAATATAGAGTCTTGTGGAAGCTTGTAAGATATTTGTGGTTAAAACCATGTTAAAAGACTAATCTACCCCTTAACAAGTGTTAGTGGAAAATGATGTAACTTAGATGACCTCATCATCTCTTTTCTTGATTTCCTTTTCTACTATAATGCTAGAAATCTTGGTAATTGGTAATGTGGTATGTATCCTTGTTATATTACTAATCTTGGTTACCTAATCTCCATATTCGTCTAATTATGATTCGCTTCGAATATACCTCGTTATCCCAGTGGTTCTGAAACCATTTAACAATCCGAATTCCTTTGGTATTTCCTTAACTTAATAATCCCTTAGTTTACCCTAATTCACTAATTCCTCCATATATAATTCCTTTAACATCTCCATGCTCCTTAATATCCACTAGAAGCTCATTCGAAATCAAAATCCTCAAAATCCATATTCAGGAATTTCTGAAATCTATCGTCATTTCGAGTCAATTATTTTTATAGTATATCACTAATATGGTTTCTGTTTACTCATTTTCTGTTTCAGGTATAGAGTACTTACATACCATTTCTCTAAATCCTCGAAATTTACTATTCATGTGATTACTGTAACATTGCTAAAGTTAGGGTTATTACATCCTTCCCCCCTTAAAAGGATTCCGTCCCGGAATCAAGTTGAAAATGTCCATAGATACCTTTTTCATCCACACTTCTGACTTCTACACCTCTTTCTCTATCCTTTATTCCTTCATAAAATATCTAGCTTGTTTGCGCATAAATACACCAACATAAACTTGCTTGTCATTCATCAACATGCCATTTAGCTTATCAATAGTAGTGCTTTTACTATCTTTATCTTGCAAATTTTTCTTCTTGTTTCAGTCATTCTATATGATCTCATCTCTCATTCCTCTTTTGGCTAAGGGTATCGGCCACCACATTGGCCTCCCCTGAATGGTAGTGTATCTCAATATGGTTTATCTATATTTTGATCTCTATTATGACATAAAATATGAACACTTCAATCTTATTATATCCCGTCTCTGTAAAATCCTCAATAAATTTGGCTAGAATAAGATTCCTTGAAACAATTGTAAGAAAATACTACCTATAATATATATTTCCTGTTCGTACCTAACAAGCTTGTGTTTTTCCCAAAATACTCTTATTCTCCTTTTCATAGAATTTTCTGACCCCTAACAGATACTGATTTTCCTTATCTAGATTGTCAACCTACCTACACCATTCATTGACTTAGTCGATCCCTAACCAAACATTTAACTTACAAGGTTAAATAATAAAAGAACATATTTTACCTGCATCTGTATCCGACTTTTTCAACGCTTCTCATAAGGTCATATTATACACCATGGCAGTAGGTCTATTTGAAGCAGTCATACTTTGTCCCGGCGCAGATGACCCACCGGAACGGCAATCTCTAGCAAAGTGTCCTAGTTTTCCACACTGGTAACACTTGATATCAATCTTGTCAGTTGATGGGCACTGGCTAAGATAATGTCCTTTTTGTCCACACTTATAACAAGTTACTCCCAACACCCTACACACTCCTGTATGCCTCCTACCACACGTGTTACAATCTGGTAATGGTGGTCGTGATTGATTGGACTGAAACGTTCCTGAAGACTTACCACCCTGATTCACCGTCTCACTAGCAGCCTTGTTATTTCCTGACCTTCCCACAAACTGAGATTTTTGTCCTTTACCGACCTTGTTAAAGTAACTTCCTTCACTTGAACATCCTTTCTGACCCTCAAATCTCCTTTTCTTACTTTCTCGACCTATCTGATTTTGTTCACTCTCGGCTTCTATAATAGATGCTTTTTGAACTACCGCAACATAATCCGTTAACTCAAATGGTGCCACTCTCGTCCGTAGCCATGGTTTCAATCCTTGTTGGAACCTTTTTGCTCGTTGTTCCTCATTACGCACAAATTCTGGAACAAACCTAGACAGCTCAGTAAACTTAGTTTCATATTCTTCCACCGTTAGGTTATCCTGCTTTAATTCCAAAAATTTCATTTCCATTTGATTTTCCAGATATCTAGGGGAATATTTGTCTAGAAACACCCTAGTGAAACGCTCCCAGGTTATCACTCCCGCCCCCTCTAGATTTTTCTTGGCTTCCCACCAATAATTTGCCTCTCCCTTTAAGAGATAGGCTGCAAAGATTGTTTTCTGATCCTCCTCTATCCTCAATATCTCGAAAGCTTTCTCCATCTCTTTTAACCAGGCTCTGGCTACTACTGGGTTAGCAATTCCCTCAAACTCTGGGGGTTTTAATGACTTAAAGGCACGAAAAGAATTAGCTGTCTGATTGGGGAGAACAGGTGGTTGTTGAGGATTCTATGGATTAGCCAAATTTTGCCTTAATAGTTCCATGAATTGGTTAAAGGGATCACCACCCTGATTTCCTTGTTATTCAGTTGATTCATCTTCTTCTTCCTCATGATCTTGCTCATTATGAGCGTTTTCATTCTATCTATTTCGACTTCCTTCATCTCTCTCATTTTCCCTTGCATTCATTCTATTGTTACGCTTAGGCGACATGATTCTGTATATAACAATATTCTTCATTAATTACCCAATTTAGGGTACAATATACATTATTTCTATATACACAATTATATTACTAGTTAACTCATTTATGTATTACAATATTTTAACTTCACGCAGTTAGTATCTAGTTATATTACAACTTTAACAAGTAAGCATATCACCTTTAGCATGATAACCTTTTCATTTAAGTCAATCACCTGACATACATTAATATTTCCAAATTCCAACATTTATTATCAAAATACGATAAAATTAAACAAAATATATAAGCTTCATTAATTCACATAAATATTTTACAACTTGTGGATACATCCTTCACTACTAGCTAATATATACATCATAAACCACAAGGTTCGAAATCCCAAAAACATATCCGTACATACTAATCTGCTATAACAAAAGCACTACTGACTGTCCTCTAATCAGACTGGGATTAAGACAGTAAACAACTAAACTAATCCCCAAAATGACATCACGAGATGACTAGTCTGATTAGTGACCAAAACTACTACTCCGACTCATGGTAACGCCGCTCTGACGATATCCCTGATCTGCACAACCATAGAGGTGACTGTGTCTACTATCTGAGCTCTCCACGCTGGGTCCCCCTATCTCCCAACAACCTCCTAATATCACCGAGTGCTCGTAACTCATTACTAACTAAGCCCAAAGACAAACCATCAGGAATAGTACCTCCCCTCCCTCTGACTGATCTCTGTAAAAGTGTATCTATAGTCCTACGGGACTCCTCCAACTGTCCCTGTAAGACAAAGTACTCTGATAACACAATAGCTGGAAGTGGATCACCTGTCAGTATGGGTGCCTCCTGAGGGGGTATAGCGGCTGGGGGAGGTGCATCTACAGGTGGAGATGGAACAACTGGTGGAGATGGAGGAACCGGCTCTGTATCAGCATCCTCAGAAGGGTCATCCTCCAACTCATCCTCTGATAAAATAAAGTGTCCCGGTGGAGTAAATGGCTCTACTGGATCCTCCAAAGGATCAGGACTCGGTAGAGGGGATGGAGCTGGTGAGGGCACTGGATCAGGTAAGACAGGAGTAGGAATCACGTGGATATCTCTCCACTCAGTCTGCTCCTCAGCTATAACCGATAACCTAGGCCTCTTACGCAATGGCATCTCCTCCTATGGAATGTTTGACCTCACTCGGGAAGGACCTGCCCCATCAGATCCTACCAAGGGTCTACTGGTATATGGTACCACAGCTAAGGCATCTCTCTGTCGACGCTCCTCTGCCTCCTCCCTCAGGCTCTGCTCATATCTCTCTCTGGCACTAGCACGACGTCTCTCCCTGAGGTCATCAACAGCATAGTCTGGAACCTCTACTCCTACTAGCTGCAGGTCTACAATCTCCTGCTCGGATAATCCTAGCCACTAGGGGTCCCGACTCGGCTCACCCATCTCCGCTCCCTATAATAAAACATAAATTTTATTAGTAACAGTCTATAAAAGTATAATATATGCTTAATATAAATGCTGCATGCGATATACCACCCCTGAACATGATGGAAGTTCAAATTTTATATTATTACTGATACATTTATTATTATCACTCTTGTTCCTGAGCATTATGACTCTTGGCTCTGATACCAAACTGTGACAGCCCCAAATTCGGGGTCAGGAATCTAGGCCGTCACAGACCAATTTCCCTTATATTAATATTCTTCTCTTTGCAGCTGGAATATAAATGCATAATAAAACTCACACAATAGACCCCACACTTAATAATATTAACACACACACCAGTCATATGCTCAGAGAACAACATCCATGATATTAAGAGTTTAGAGTTTAGAGAAGTTATTACAAACCCAGAATCATACTTAAATACATTGTTGAATAATACTTCGACATGAAGCATTTCAACAGTCCAAAAGTTTCTTACATGCTTACACACTTAATTATACATAAGGCTACCAGGACCCGTCTGCCTCTACGCTACCTCAGGAATCGGTGCCAGCGTGCTCTCAAAAGGTCGTCTTCCCCCTACCCTCTTGCGGGGTGTTCTGCGGAGTATCGGCATACCTAGCTGTTATATAAATAAGTAGCAAGAGTGAGCTATAATAGCTCAGCAAGATAAATTCTATCAACTAGCATCAAAGGAAAATAAATCATCATATATATATATTAACAAAACAATTTTCAAACTAAGCCAATGGGACCCTATTTCCCCTTATCTTTTCGTTTTGGCCATGGAGGTACTCACAGCTTGTCTCAAGAAGGTTGAAGTACATCCTGAGTTTACATTTCACTCCCAAACTAAGCCATTAAAACTCACTCATCTCATATTTGCGGACGATATTATGCTATTTTGCCATGGTGATAGCAGGTCTACAGATTTGATGCTACAAGGACTCACGGTGTTCGGTAACATATCTGGGCTGCGTACAAATAAGCAAAAAAATGTCTGTTTCTTTGCTAATACAGATCCTAGCACTCGAGAATCTGTGCTCACAAGTTCTGGTTTTTCTCAAGGATCTCTGCCTGTCAAGTACTTAGGATTGCCTCTTATCACTACTAAACTCTCTTTTCGTGACTGCAATCCCTTAATTATGAGATTAACTTCCAAAATCGACAGTTGGGTCAACAAACTGCTCAATCAAGCTGGTCGGCTGTTACTACTAAAGGTAGTTTTATTTGGAATTCAAGGCTATTGGTCCTATCATCTATTTCTTCCGAAGGCAGTCCTAAAAAAACTGCAGTCTCTATTTGTTCAATTTCTCTGGAGTGGGTCTACTACAACTCGCAAGCAAATCAAAGTCTCATGGAAAGATTGCTGTCTCCCGAAGGCAGAGGGTGGGCTGGGGCTTTATGATTTATGTGATTGGAACAGAGCAGCTTTTTTGTTCCATCTTTGGCGTTTAACTCAACCTATAAACAACTCTTTGTGGATCACTTGGTTCAAAAGAATTTATCTAAAGAACAAAAGTCTCTGGACATTGAAAATTCCGGACAAAGCTTCCTGGTGCGTGAAGAAAATACTCCAAGCAAGGGTGGTTGCAGCTAGACACATTCACTATCATGTGGGGGTCGATTCTAATTACTCTCTTTGGCATGATCCCTGGATAGGGGGTTCCCCCTTGCTTCATCGATTCAGTACTGAGGTAATTTCTATGGCTGACTCCACTAATAATGCTTTGGTTAGTAGCATCATGAATGGGCATAACTGGCACTTACCTGTCTCCAATCATGTTTGGATTATGGAGCTTCGGAATCTTATAAATAACCACACTATTGCGGCTATGGATTCTATCACCTGGGATAACATTAAATCCAAGTTTGTCAAGCACTTAACTATCTGGGATACTATTCGGGCTACTCAGTCATCCCCGCCATGGGTAGAGGTTGTTTGGAACACTCTTGCAGTGCCCAAATGCTCTTTTACATTCTGGCTGGCGCAAAAAGATAGGCCGTTAACCAGAGATAGAATGGTGCGATTTGGCCTAGGCACTGATCTCGGGTGTTTGTTGTGTAACAATGCTATTGAAACCAGTGGACATCTCTTCAGCACTTGTTCATACACAAAGGCAATAGCTAGGAAGTCTGGCTTCTCTTTCACTTGCAACTGGGAAAGTTACCTAGATGGTCAATTCTTGCTAGTTGGCTATTCTCGCATGAGGACCCTGTTAGCTTTCCTGTTCTTAACTACTGCTAGTCATCTCATATGGAAGGAGAGAAACGATCGTCTACACAAAACTGGCCATGCCCTTACTTCAGACACTCTACTTATGCGCATTAAACAGGTTGTTCGGGAGAAAGCCTTTTCTCATAATGCTTTTCAAAAGGCTGCTGCAAAAGACCACAATCTCATTTTAGCTCTTTACTAGATTAGTCTGCTACTCTGGACTGCATTTGTTATGCAGTGTATTTTCTTGTTTGTTTTGGCCTTCGGCCTTCTCTCTCTTGATTTCTTTTTGATGTAGTGCCTTCTCGCGGGGTATGCCCCTAGATATTGTACCATCTTTTTTCTATAATACATTATTTTTAGCAAAAAAAAAAAAATTCAATTATTATGGAAAGAATTTTACCTTCATATAATATATAAATACTTTCCAATTACCTTTGTACGAAAAATGTATAGTACTATAATATCAGTCTCTCTTTTAATCTCATACAATATCAGTTTCCCTTCTTAATTGCTATAACAATCAATATACCATTTTAGTGTAATCTTTCAAGATAATATGAAAACTTGAACAAATCTTTCACTATCATCTTCTCATTACCTTCTTATGCAACAATCATATAGATTAATATAAAATCAGTTTCTCTTCATCTGTAACAATAATTTCATCATTTCATATCATTTTCTTCTGTTTTTGGTTTAGAATTCTGAAAACCATTTTCAATTCTTTCTTTCAAGTTTTGGGGATATCTGCTGGCGCTAGATACGTAGGACGATGATCAATCGCCCGACCGTATCCGCTCTCTGTTTATTACTAGTAGAAGGGATGATCCTACCTGGTTATCAACCCTGGAGGAAGGCCACCTGCTACATCCTCACTTGGCATCTTCGTGCCGAAAATATTGAGTGCTGGACTGTGCCACTTCCACACAACCTCTTACGCTTATTGTTGCAATGCCGGACTGTGCCACTCCCACACGGCCTCTTACGCTTATTGTTGCAATCCCTCTTTTTGGTCAAAATCATTATTCCATTTATAAAACACCATTTCACATTTATCCTCACCTTTAAAATATATATATCATAATACTTTAGATATGACTCAGACATCTCCTCTATATTCAATGAAATTCAATACTCTTATATATATATAAAATATTCCATCTACTTTTAAAAGTAGTAGATAATAATCAAATAATACTTATTAAAGCACAATATTTAAAAGGATAACATTATAAATCATATAACCTTAGATAACAACTGATACCATTCTTTCATATAACTCTAGATAACAACTGATACCATTCTTTCATATAACTCTAGATAATAATTGATACCATTCCTTTATATAATTCTAGAAAACAACTGATACCATTCCTTTATATAACTCTTAACCATAAGGCATGATCACTTTATGCATCTCGTATTTATATCCATACTCATAATTCATAGATCATATCCATCTCTCTTTAATTCCCAAAATCAGGAAATAAATTCTGAGTAATATGGCAACCATAGAAAATATATACATATTCCATGAAAGCATTTTACTTTGAAGATAAATAGTTTTCCAAAGTAAGGATAGAAGAAATCTTGCCTCGATCTCTGTATCCTGGAAGTATGGCTCGTGGCTCTCCCGAAGTTTCTATAAACACAAAAAGGACCGTCGTTAGAATACTACATTCCTTTCTCACTTCACCTTTTAAATAACTACACCCTTAATGCTTACTATGTGAGTAACATGTTATTTATAACCCAAGTGTTCCAAGAACCTAACCATTTTTAAACTCCATCAAAGTTTCAATGTTTTTCACCATTTCCCCTAATGACCACACTTAACTGTAAAAATTCTCAGAAAATATGGATTTCGGATTTTACTACAAGGTCAACTGGTAATGACACTTTGACTACCCTAATATAATATCCCAAAATTTTGTGACTTTTAAAAATGTATAGGTCTGGTAATTATAGCCTCAAAGTTAACACAATTTCGGTTTCTCAGTTTTCGAACGTCTTTCACTAAAACTGACTTTTCTCCTAAACCGTTCATCAGATTTTAACGCACCTTATATCAAAACAATCTATGAACCAAGCTCTAGCATCTCATGGTCAGTTGGTGTTCTAAACAGGAACCTACCGTACACGTCTGTTGCTCCAAAACAGGGCATTCTTTGGTTAAACAAAAATCGGACATTATAACGGCTATATTTTCATACTTTCCAAAATCCAACTCCTCCAAATCAATCATCCACCATATACACCATCACCTACACCATGTGGTCATCTTACCAACCATGGTTACAAGCACATACTCCTTTCATACACAATAACAACACTTTTAAACACATGGATCATCATGAAACATAACTTTAATCACTAATCTTTCTATAATCTATCATATAAGCAAAGTAATACTAAAGGCCTTGGGATTATACCTTCTTGAAGCTTTAACAACCCTTAACAAGCCTTGGAATATGCTTAATCACCCTTATACTAACTTGAATCAACTAAAGAAACCATAAAAACAATGTTAGTTCTTAAAAGTTACTATTCATCACTATTCATCAAGAAACTTTGGAGATTTTATTACCTATGCAAATGATGTTTATTGGCCTTGAAACTTGGTGGGTAATCCTTTATAACCTCCAAGAGTCTTCATGATTTTTCCCTTGATTTGTTATTGGCTAGAACTTGAGTTTTGATTTTGATTTTCTTCTTTTCTTTCCTTTTTGCCGAATGGAGTAAAGATGAAGATGGGAGAAGATTTTTATGTTTGTTTGATCTTATCTTGGCTAATTACTTGTTAATCTAGAGTCTTGTGGAAGCTTGTAAGATATTTGTGGTTAAAACCATGTTAAAAGACTAATCTACCCCTTAACAAGTGTTAGTGGAAAATGATGTAACTTAGATGACCTCATCATCTCTTTTCTTGATTTCCTTTTCTACTATAATGCTAGAAATCTTGGTAATTGGTAATGTGGTATGTATCCTTGTTATATTACTAATCTTGCTTACTTAATCTCCATATTCGTCTAATTATGATTCACTTCGAATATACCTCGTTATCTCAGTGGTTCTGAAACCATTTAACAATCCGAATTCCTTTGGTATTTCCTTAACTTAATAATCCCTTAGTTTACCCTAATTCACTAATTCCTCCATATGTAATTCCTTTAACATCTCCATGCTCCTTAATATCCACTAGAAGCTCATTCGAAATCAAAATCCTCAAAATCCATATTCAGGAATTTCTGAAATCTATCGTCATTTCGAGTCACTTATTTTTATAGTATATCACTAATATGGTTTCTGTTTACTCATTTTCTGTTTCAAGTATAGAGTACTTACATACCATTTCTCTAAATCCTCGAAATTTACTATTCATGTGATTACTGTAGCATTGCTAAAGTTAGGGTTATTACAGCGCAAAAACCTGTTCGCACTAAATCATGCAAGCGTACGCGGTCACAAGTAATATCACAGTAAGTAGAGTTCGTTCCCACGAAGACTGGTGTATTTCAGATTATGCACTTATGCAACAAGGTATGATTATCATTCACTGCTAAGACAAATATCAAGGGTGTGTTTTTATTAGCTAAATTATCTAACAGACAATTTAACAATACTAGAATTAATTAACTAATGTGATTAAAATCGAATTACTTATAAGAGGTTAAACATGGGATCCTAACTTCATTAAATACTTCGTTTAGAGTTGATACCTTTAATCAGCGTATGTGATGGTTATGACAACTAATCGGACAACACGAAATTAGTACACGCTACCTTTCGGCATACGTATACCAAACCACTCAAACATCCACAAAAAAGATAGAAGCTGGGCAGACACCAATTATGTTTAGACCCTATATGTCTACAAGATTTGAAAACATTACGGTTTAAGTACAAGTCATCCATTGAGATCATATAGGGCAGCGTAAGATGGTTAAAATTACACTATGAATCATGCATGTTAAAACATCCATAAACCTATGCTAGCATGGCAAGTTCTAAACCTCTATATCCACTTTTGCATTCAATAGAGATTAACAAAACAACTTAGATGTTAGCTACGCATCCAATAAGAATTAACAAAACCATATGAGGAAATCAATAAGTCATCACACACAAATCTTTAAAACAATCAAACTACTAAATTCCGTAAATAAATCCGTTAGAATCCCATGACAACGATTAGTTCATAATCGAACGGCTCGTCATCATGGGATCTAATGAAAACATGATATTAAAACAAGATCTGAATAATTAATAACAAGAGTACTAGAGTAATAAAGTTTAGAAAAAAAATCTGAAAACGAGCATCTAAAAGTATCGCCTAATTAGAAGAATATAAAAGATGTAGATCTAGATCTCTGTTAGCCGTCACGTTCTTCGGTAAATCCTTCTCCATCTTGTCTCTCTTGGCTCTTCTGAAAAAAAAAACGTGCCTCTTCTGTTGATAACATGTGTATTTTTAGCCCCTTGTGCCTTGGCCATCAAGAAATTCAAAACTGAATTGAAACAGGGTTTCTGGCAGTTCGGCACAGTGCCCCCGCGCTCTCTAGGGCACGCCCGCGCCTCAGGCTCTGGAAGTTTTCTGATTTTTCTGTCCTTTTCTTCATTTCGCTCCGATTCTCTCGCAAGTTCCGTCCTTCAATTCCTAAGCTCAAAACCACCATATAATCATAGAAAAGTAACTTCCCGCTTCCAGCTAGAAGTCCTGCACAAACTCACGAAAAGCACATAAAAAGCACCACATACTTGAGGTCAAGTAATCAATTTAAACCGATATGAAGCATTCTAAGTGGATATAAAATCCACTTATCAGTATGCATGTAATCTCTTTCTCATTATCAATGAAAAATCCTGTTTTTCTATTTTTGTTTATTGTTCTCTGCACTTTTTATGTTATGAACTGTTCTGTTAAGCATAAAATTAAGGAATAGATATGAAAAACTAATTGAAGTAATCACATTATCCAGAGGTTCATCAACATTAACAAAATCATGTCAGGAAAACATAACAAAGAAAATACTTAGATCCATAACATTATACTGATAAACAAACCGTCGAATCAGGATTCAATGTTTGACCATTGTCAGGATGTTGACTAGGATCAGGATTCTTTGTTCTTATCTTCTCATCAGGATTCGATGATCATCAAGAATTGATCTCTCCTTGTTCTCAGAAACTCTCATAGTTCACCATTCCAAGTTCATTCACCAATTTTGTAAAGTAGCTTCAGGTAGTGGCTTGGTAAATATGTCAGCTAGTTGTTGATTAGTAGGAACAAAATGTAACTCAATTGTCCCTTCCAATATTTGTTCTCTAATGAAGTGATATCTGATACTGATATGTTTAGTAAGAGAATGTTGAACTGGATTTCCTGACATGGCTATAGCACTTTGGTTATCACAATAAATAGGTATTTTTGAAAATGACAAACCATAATCCATTAGCTGATTTCTCATCCACATTATCTGAGCACACCAGCTTCCTGTAGCAATGTACTCAGCTTCTGCAGTTGATGTGAAGATAGACTTTTGCTTTTTACTGAACCAAGAAACTAGTCTACCTCCTAGAAACTGACAACTTCCTGAAGTACTTTTCCTGTCTATTTTGCAACTTGCAAAATCAGCATCAGAATAACCACATAAACTAAAATCAGACTCTCTAGCATACCATAGGACAAGTGATGGAGTGCCTTTCAGGTATTTGAAAATCCTTTTAACTACAATGAGATATGGCTCCCTTGGATTTGCTTGAAATCTTGCATATAGACAGGTTGCATACATGATATCTGGTCTACTGGAAGTTAGATACAGGGGTGAGCCAATCATACCTCTGTAGTTAGTTACATCTACTTCAGTACCTTGATCAGGATCAAGCTTTGTAGTTGTAGCTATGGGAGTTGAAGCAGTGGCACTGTCTTACATGTTAAACTTTTTCAGTAAATTCCTTGTGTACTTTGACTGATTGATAAAAATCCCATCATCAATCTGTTTAACTTACAAACCTAAGAGATAGCTCATTTCCCCCATCATGCTCATTTGATATCTAGACTGCATTAACTTTGAAAATTTCTCACAAAGTTATTTTGAATCCACTTTCCAGTAAGAATTGAGCCAAAGTTTCATACCAGGCTCCTGGAGCTTGCTCTAGTCCATAAAGTGCTTTATCTAATCTATAGACAGGATTTGGATATTTAGGATTAATGAAATCAGGAGGTTGTTCAACATCTACCTCTTTTTCCAATTCTCCATTCACAAAAGCACTTTTCACATCCATCTCGAAAACTTTGAATTTCTTGTGGGCTGCATATGCCAGAAAAATTTTGATAGCCTCTAGCCTTGTAACAGGAGCAAAAGTCTCATCATAATCTATTCCTTCTTGTTGAGAATACCCCTTTGCAACTAGCCTTGCCTTATTCCTCACAATTGTGCCATCAGAATCTGTCTTGTTTCTGAACACCCACTTTGTACCCACAATTGACCCATCCTTTGGCCTTGGTACTAGTTTCCAGACTTCATTTCTTTCAAATTCATTTAGTTCTTCTTGCATTGCTATAACATAATCAGCATCCTTGAGTGCATCTTCAACTTTATTAGGTTCTTCCTTTGACAGAAAGTTATGATAAAGACATTCATTTTGAGTTGCACTTCTGGTTTTAACACCTGCATTAGGATTCCCAATAATTAAATCAGGAGTATGACTTTTAGTCCATTTCCTTGCTGGTGGTAACTCATTTCTGGAGTTGGATGCTCCCCCTGGATTGGTGTTATCTTCAAAAGAACTAGAATCATTAGAAGCTCCTCCTGAGATAATGTTATCTCCTCATGAAGTGCTATCAGGATTATCACTTGAATCTGTTTCAGATGAACCACCTCCTGATGCTTGAGTTATTTCAGTGTTGATGGTATCTTGATGTTGTTCCCCCTCAACATTTGCATTAGTGTACTCACCATCAGTAATTGGAGCATCATCAGGAATAGATGGATCTTCATGATCTGTTGGGATATCAGTATCTGACACAGATTTATCAGGATTCTTGGTAGCTTCATTTGCAAAGATCAAACTATCATATGAGTCTTTAGCAATTCCGGTTATCTTTTTATCATCAAAAGATACATTGATAGACTCCATGACTATCTTTGTTCTCATATAGTAGACTTTAAAGGCTCGTGTAGTTGGATAACCAATAAAGATGCCTTCATTAGCTTTAGTCTCAAATTTTCCTAGCTGTTCAGGATGAGGTCTCAGAACAAAGCACTTGCAGCCAAACACATGTAGATGCTTTAGACTAGGTTTCTTTTCTTTATTCATTTGATAAGGAGTAACACCAAGTCTGTTAATCAAAGTAATGTTCTGAGTATAGCATGTTGTGTTGAATGCTTCTGCCCAGAAATATGTAGGTAATTTAGCTTCTTCCAACATAGTTCTGCCAGCTTCAATAAGAGTTCTGTTCTTTCTTTCAACTACTCCATTTTGCTGGGGTGTGCCAGGAGCAGAGAATTGTTGAACTATTCCTTTGTATTTGCAGAACTCTTCCATTACTGAATTCTTAAATTCAGTTCCATTATCACTTCTTAGAATCTTGACTTTATACTTTATGCCAGTTTCAATGAGTCCTTACATGGTCCAACAGTATCTCAACAGTTTCATCTTTTCTGTGAAGAAAATACGCCCAAGTGAATCTAGTATATTCATCAACAATGACTAAAGTGTACATTTTCTTACTGATGGACATTATGTTGGTGGTCCAAATAAGTCAAAATGAAGCATGTGATATGGTTCATCAATTGAGGATTCAGCTTTACTCTTGAATGATGTCCTTCTCTGTTTGGCCTTCTGACAAGCATCATAGAGTCCATCAGGAGTGTACAACGCTTTTGGTAATCCTCTTACTAAATCTTTCTTAACCAACTCATTGATATTGTTGAAGTTGAGATGAGAAAGCTTCTTGTGTCAGTTCCAACTTTCATCTACTGATGCTTTGCTTATTAGATATGTAGAGGGACCATCAATATTAGAATATATGTTGGCTTCATAGATGTTACCATGCCTTTGACCAGTTAGAGCAATTTCTCCTAATTTCTTACTGATCACTTCATAATGAGTATCGTAGAACTTGACATGATAACCTCTGTTTGTGATTTGACTAACACTTAGCAGATTGTTTTTGAGTCCTTTCACCAGAGCTACTTTTTCAATGATGACATTTCCAATGATAATATTGCCATATCCCAAAGTTTGTCCAATGTTGCTATCTCCATAAGACACAGTTGGGCCAGCCTTCTCCTCAAATTCTAATAGCAGGGTTGTGTTTCCAGTCATGTGCATAGAGCATCCACTATCAATGACTAACACATTTTTCTTTTTACCCTGCAATCAGAAAAACAAAGAACTCAGTTAGAATTTTTTAAGAACCCACACTTGTTGGGTTCTATTTGCATGCATTTTAACATTTTTAGCAGCAGAAGACTTTTTGGCAAAAGTAGTTCTGTCAGGATTGAATCCATCAGGATTTGCCTTGTCAATATCAGAATTAACAATTTCATGCTTATTATTCACATTCTTTCTTTTACCAGAATTTAGACTTTTATTAAACTTTGGTAAGGGATCATAAAAATTGTAGTACAAACTATGGTATTCTTCACATGTATAAATATAATGCCATTTACTACCACAATGAAAACAAGGATTATGTGGTTTATAAAATACTGATTTATTCCTAATGTCAGACTTAGGAACTACAGTAGCCTTCTTTTTACTCCTCCTGCAATCAATAGCAAGATGATTAGAGTTTCCACAATTGAAGCATGACTTCCTAGGTGCATTTGGAATATACTTATAATTATTCTCTTTGTTTATTCCAACTTTACCATTCATGTTTCTCTTAGCAGTAGATGTTTTCTTTCTATCTGTAACTTCACAGATTCTTTCTCTCAGTTGTTTCTTAGATAAAAGACCTACATTTTTAGTACTCACAATTTTGACAGGTTTAGACTCAGTCTTTTGAGCAGAAGTAGATCCCTTTTCAAAAGTTGATTTGGGATTCTTACCATACACAAAATTGACAGGTTCATATTAGATTTGGTTTTGTCCATAACATCTCTATAGGTGTTTGGACTTGTCGTTTCATCAATAACAACCTTCTCTTTTAGTTTCTTGTCATTATCAGACTTGTAACCTAGACATTCTTTCCAATTCTTAGTGGTGTTTATCTCATGAAATTTTCTACCAGAATCAGTCCAAGTTCTGATTTTTTTCATTTACATATTCAAGTTCTTTTTCAAGAGCAGTACATTTAAATTCAATCTCTAATTTCATGTGTTTAGCATTATCACATTCTGTTTGTACCTCTTGCATGAAAAGTAACTTTGCATCTAGATGATCGTTTCTCTTTGTTGAGTAATGAACACATGCACTAAAAGAATACAGAGGGGGGTGAATGGATTCTTGAACTTTTCTTTGTTCTTGAATCTGAATGGTGTGTGTGTAGCAGAATATGTGATTTGTGTTTGCAGAGTTATGAGTGCAGGCAATGAACAACACAAGACACAATATTCACTTTAATCTAATATTTTATTAGATAAAGATTTGCTACAAACTGTGAATATAGATGATAGTATTCTCAACTTCGTTTTCTCAGAGAGATATATATTCAAGGATGTGTATCTGATAAAAACTCCCTTACTACTTAAGAAGTTATGTTGTACTCTTATAGAACATGAGTACAACCTTCTTACTACAAATAAGGTTACAGGATAAATTACTTTCTAGTATGTTTATTCTTTTTGAGTAACATCCAAACGACTTGAGATTTGACTTCCTTTAGCTCTGTTCAGATCCACTTCTTTAGCAGCTTGTCTCTTGTACATCTCTCTAAGCTTCTTTGTAGGCTTTCCAAAGTCCCTTACAGTTTGTGGTCCATAAAGTGTTTTGGCTTGTTGTAGGTCTCTGACTTGTACAATTTCTTCAGTATTTTGTCTTCAAGATTGCATTCGAGAAGTGACTGAGTGATTGATTCGAGAACTAGGATTAGGTAACTCTGAGTTCTCGAATACTGCAATGCTGACATATCGAATCACTTCTCGAATTAGTCTTTTCTCCAGGAATCCTTAAGTTGTCGAATAGAGAATTTAACTTATCGAGTCCCTGAGATATCGAATAGCTTCCTGAGTCATTGAGATATCGAATGAAACTTTGACTTATTGACTCCTAGAGAACTCGAATGATGCTTTAACTTGTTGACTTCTTGAGTTCTCGAATAGAGTATTAGACATGTCGAATCTCTGAGTTATCGAATGACACTTTGACTTCCTAACTTTCAGAGATGTCGAATAGTGTCTTTACAGATATCGAATCCTTGACTTGTCGAATGCTAGACTTCTCGAATATGACAAACATACTTCTCGAATTGGTACTTAGGCAAATCTTCATTCTTCAAATTCTAACTGTGTTTATTTTGACAGTCTTGATCTTCAAGCTTGAGGCATGATCCCTGGAACTTCTTTCAAGCATTATTCTCCGACTTAAATTACAGTTACATAGGTAGAATTTGATGCCTATTATAAGTACTACAACAAGTAGAAACTCTACAACTAGAGGTTCCCTCAGTTAAGAGGTCATGTAAGTAATGCATAGCATTACAAACAATTAGGCTTGTTATTAGGTATATAAAGGCATGCCTCTGTGACTAGCAGTCTTAGACAATTCTGACATTTCAGATTTGATTCTAGCATTTTTAAGAGATTGACTTCTGAAGCTAATATGCAGAGACTTCAAAAATGATCTTAACTCTAAAACATTATCAGTATCAAAATCAAAAACAGTTTTAGTTACCTTATTATCAGAAGTAGCAGTCTCATCAACATTGGCCATCAATGCATAGTTCACTTCTCTTTTTCAGATTCTGAGGAAGTGTCCATCCAATCCTTGCTTGATGAGATAAGAGCTTTGGCTTTGGCCATTTTGCAATCAGTTGCAAAGTGACCCATTCTATCACAGTTGTAGCATTTGACCTTTGACTTGTCAAACTTGCTGCCTTTGCCTTCTTTCTTCTTGTACCTGTCCTTATCAGCATTGAAGGTTTTCTTTTGGAAATTGCCTTACCTCCTAGCCTTCCTAAACTTCATCTTCTTGAAGCCTTTGACTATCATAGCAACCATTTCCATCATATCAGAATCAGTAGAGTCATCATCAGTATCAATATCAGAATTAGAATCAGGATCTGATGATGAGTCATTAGGATTTGACTCTACAGCTCTACTTCTCCTCCTAGAAACCTCCACAGCTTTTCCCTTTGATTTTGTTTCCACATTCAAAGCAACAGACTTTGCCTTGACATTTTTCTTGTTCCTCCTTAATTGAACCTCAAGATCATGGGTTCTCAACATCCCATAAACTTCATCAAGAGACATAATATTTAGATCATACTGATGCCTAATGATTGAGGTTTGAGTATCCCACTCCTCAGGCAAGGCTCTTAGAAACTTAGTGTTTAAATCCTCTGGATCATACTCTTTGCCAACTAGATATAGATTGGTCAACAGTGTCAGAAATCTATCATACAGATCAGTAAGGCTTTCATCAGATTTAGCATCAAATTGTTCATATTCTTGAATCAACAGAGCCCTTATATTTCTTTTGATAGATTCAGTGCCCTGGCATTGAGTTTCCAAGGTATCCCAAATTTCCTTACTAATTCTGCATGATATCACCCTGTTTGACATGACAACATCAAGGCTGTTATGCGGAATATTCTTAACCTTTGCATCTTTGAGTACTTGAGCCTTTTCTTCTGGAGTCCATTCACTCTTTGGCTTATTGACATAGTGTTCAGGAACAGTATCTGTTTGACTAACCAATCTCTTTGGTATATTTGGACCATCATTGATCCTATCAAGATAGTCAGGATCAGTTGCTTCCAAATACATCAACATTTTCACCTTCCAGGTTGGATACTCAGTTTTCTTGAGAGTAGGAATCTTAATGCTTTCATACTTGCTTGTCGACATCTTAAGATCGTTTCTAATTTAGATAATCAGTTAGCTCTGATACCAATTGTTGCCCAGTAATTAACAATTATAGAAGGGGGGTTGAATACAATTGTATAAGATTTTCGACTTAAACAATAATAACAACACAAGTATGAATAAATAACAGCTTTATTAATTCTGATATAAAACTGTTACAAACTCTCTCAAGAAATTCTGATGTTCTTGAGAGCTGCTAGGTTACAAGATAACTCGTGTAAGCGATTAAAATAAGTAAAACCTAAAATGTGTTTATATTCAGTACACAGCTGCCCTATCAATTACAAGATATACCAAATCAATTACACACGACTCTTAGTACATATCTTAATTGATAGCTGCGTTCCTATAAATCAGGAACCAACATATCAATCTACCCTAAACTCATGGAGTAATAGATATCTTCTAATCTTCAAATCATGATCAGCCTTGTAATACTGATGTAGCTTTAATCCTGACGACCACCAATACTAATGACGTCATATCATACAATCCTGATCAGCTCCTTAGGATAGATCCTGACATCACTTGAATCAGTATTTCTAACATAACCTAACTATCAACATACACCCGCCACCTGCATATCTCGCTACCTACATGTCCCGCCACCTTGTCACAGTACTTAGATATACATACATACATATTTCTTCCTCATTTTATACATCTTGATGACAATAATATTGGCACATATATATGCATCATAATATAAGCAAATAGAAGATATCAATAAAGCCAAGACTATCAAGCACTATACCTATTACCATGCTGAAAGGACACTAAATTGTTGATAGTAGGTACATCCACTACACTGTAGTATGACACCAATCACCACAGTACAAGATAAGGCCATCCATTGCATTGTAGCAATAGTGGGGAGGATGACCACACTATATATACATGTCTTTGGAAAGATTTTACACACACACAATTTTACTCTCAAACAAGATAACACATTTTACTCACACAAACAATACCAATTATCTCCCTCAATACTACTACTTGCCTGATTATCATTATTCCGATTACTTACTCTCACATCGGAGGTGCTTAATGGTCACCACTCCGGGCATGCACGATTTTGCAGGTTCCCAACTTAGGTGGAGGCACCCAAAACAGTGATTTGAGCCGATAATCAATCGTGGGAGTTTTCATTTGGCGCTAGAAGGAGGGGGAGCTTTCTTGTAAAAAAAACCCCTCACCTGCTCTACTATCATACCACTGAGCAAACCGGCATACAGTGAATTCTTCTCCAACCTAAAATTTAAGTAATTGAGGTTTATTTATTATGGAAGAAGCTCATGGCAGCAGCAACAAGAGGTTTTATCTCACGAAAATTTTTGTTACATACAAAAAGTAATAAAAAAAAAGTAATTATTACTTCAGAAAGAATAATTGTTATCTCAAAGTATTTACTATTTCAACCAAAAAACAGATTCTCTCACAAAAATCACTTACAAAAAAAATTCCACTAAAACACTTTATCTCAAAAAAAAAATTATCTAACAAAAAACATTTATTAGCTCAAAAAAAATTTCTCTCTCTCTCACAAATATCGTTTACAAAAAACTTCTACATCATACAAATATTTACTATTTCAATAAAAACTTTATATCTCACAAAAAATATTTACAAAAAGATTTTATCTCACAAAAAAATTATAAACTCAAAAAAATATTTATCTCTCATAAAAAACTACTATCTCAAAAAAAAGATTACCTCACAAAAAAAATTTACTACCTCAAAATATTTCTATCGCACAAAAGTATTTACAAAAAAAATCATCTTGTAAAACATTTACAATCCCAGCTAAAGAAAATTTTATCTCACAAAACAATTACACGCCATAATCAATTACGAGCTCCCAAAACAATAAAGTTACGAAAGGCCAAAGTCTAAGCAACATATCTTACAACATGCACTTCCATCAACAGAAAATTTGGCATGCCCACCATCATCCAAAAAGCATCCGGGTCTTATAACATCAACATCAACATCAACATAAAATGAAGCAAAGTTAACAAGAAAACATCAGACGCTTAGGTGATGACAAGTGGCATCGACCACCCTAACTAGCCTGTGTGATCTCTTTTTTAGTTGATTTGAATAGCACCACCCACTTACAACTACAGTTGCTTATAGTTGCAAAACTACAAATAGCATTTTGTCAGAAAACTCAAACGACCTGCCAACTAACAATGATGACAGGTTCATATGTTATGTCAGCGTTCAATAGCAATCATGAAATTATACAAGTTGCAAAAAGCATTTTACATTGAAAACTCAAAGGACCCGCCAACCAACAGCGATGGTAGGTTCATTTGTTCTGCGAGCATTTAATATTACATAGCCTACATTACACAAGTTGCCCACTCATTACAAAAATTGCTCAAGTTACATTTTCTACATAACACAAGTTGCTCACTCATTACAAAAATTACTTAAGTTACATTGCCTACAATACATGTTAACACAAAATCATGCAAGCGCACGTGGTCACAAGTAATACAGATATAAGTCAAGTTCGTTCCTACAGAGATCTTGGTTTTTAATTCAGTTTAGTACCTATGCAACAACGTATGGTTTTAATTCACTGCTAAGACAAATAACAAATTGGGGTTTGATTATCTAAATTAAACTAAGATGAAAATTATAAAACTAAGACTTAAATTAACTAAAAAGAATAGAAATCGAATTACTTATGAGAATAAAAACATGGGACTCTAACTTCATTATCTACTTCACTTAGAGTTGATGTCTTTGGCCGATGCACGTGATGGTTTTGATATCTGATCAGACAACACGAAATAAGTAAATGCTACTTCTCAGTATACGAATACCAAACTAAACATACATCCACAAAAGAGATAGAAGATGAATAGACACCAATTATGCTTAGACCCTATATCTCTATAAGATTTGAAAACATAACGGTTGAAGAACAAGTTGTCTATTAAGATCACATAGGGCAGCATAATATCTCTATTGATGCTACAAATCATGATGTTAAAACATCAACCTATCCTATGCTAGCATGGCAAGTTTTAAATCTCAAGATCCACTCTCGCTTCATAAGAGATTAACAATTCAATTTAGATGTTAGCTACGCATCTAAAAGCATTAAGACTAACCATACGAGGATATCAAGAATTCACCACACGTAATATTTAAAGCAATCAAACTACTAAGCTACGTAGATAACTCCGTTAGAATCCCATGAAAATGATTAGCCCATAATTGAACCATTCATCGTCATGGGATTTGATGAAAACATGATATTAATAAACAAGCTATGAATACAAGAAACAATAATATTATAAAAACAAAGAGTTGAGAAAACAAATCTTTAATCCAGAATAACACACAGGATGAAGTAGATCTAGATCCGTTGCTTGTCACGAGCGTAGAGTCCTTCTCTCCTTTTCTCCCTTGCAAATCTAAGCTAGTTACAATAATAAAGCGATTGATACCAATTATAATGCTAAAATGTGTTTAAATAGGCTCTAGATTTCTTGCCTAGCAAGAAATTACCTTCTAATACAATTAGAATTCAATTAAGGTTCTGAAAACTGCCCAAAATACAATTAGAACTTAAAAAGGACAAAACAGTAATTTCACTACTTCCAACAGTCTGCTTGTCGTGCTTCCTGCCCCCACCTCGCGCAAATTGCTCTTGTAAAACATGTTCCATGTTGTAGAAAATCTCCCAAGCTTCGCGTGGGCAGTAAGATCGCTGAAAACGGACTTCTAGAACTCCAGATATGGCCAAAACAGTGTAAGATGCGCAGCCTTCCCGAAAAATCCGAATTTTAATCAATTTAATCTCCAAAAATGATAGAAGCATCAACTTTAATCAACATTCTTGTAAATCTGCACAACAAAGCAAAACACATCAAAACTACAAGAAACTTGAGTCCAAGACAATCAATTTAAGCCGATTTAGAATGCTCCAAGTAGATATAAAATCCACTTATCACACCCCCAAACTTAAACCGATGCTTGTCCTCAAGCATAAACAATTACAACTAACTAACTAGTACCACTTCCGTAGGTGATCACGGTTGCATTTGACATATGCAACAAGCCCTTTAAACCCCTAGGCAGCCCTAGTGGACGAGTAAGGTCTCGTGAGGGCCTATAGCGAATGTACCCACAAAATCCATGTAACCTAATGCAATGCAATGCATGAATGCAACTAATATGAAAAAATGCAAAGATCCCCTTCAAACTCACCAAAACCAACTAACAAGCAAACATCTCAAAGAATGCAAATAAATCCAAGCAGAGCTCGACTAAGTCCCTGTATACTAACAATACATGAACAGAAACGTGCGTGTGTGCAATGCTCATCAGAAATACTCCCAAAACTAGGTCAAAAAATCATACATGTCCTTCGCCAAGACAATCACAGGTTTATAAAAAGAATAGACTGTAGACACTTCATAACCTAGAAACACCTCCATCCTCATTCAAGTTAGCCAGGAATTCATGCTTTATTACTACACTACAATACATAATACCATATACAATACGCATGCTTATTTAACCGTGCAATGAATGAGACCCCAAAAGGCTTATACAATAATACCAATGTAGCGAGTGTTAGGTCAGCAATCCCAAACCACAAGGCTTTAGGTTACTAGGACTAAGTCCCCTCATACTTAATTACTCGAGTATTAAAGAGCTCACTCTGGTTAATTCTGCATATAAACAAAGTAAACAACTATTGACTCTTTTTTTTTTCAATCTGGAATGAGCCTTTCTCATTTCCAACCCTAGACTACTCATATAAATATGAGCCGGCTACTAGCCATTTGACGCCTAGCCATTATTTAACAAATATTAACAACTAGCATGCAATCCCTGGTTTTCCCCAAACTTAGACTTTAGTGCTCCTACGCCATCAAGAGAATAACGAAAATTCTAAATATAATCAAGTGATTAAATCTCAAAACTCCAAACAAGCATAACCTCAACCTAGCCCAAAAGCAAACAATGAGACTGTGTAAAAATTTTGTTCCCATAACATGCAAGTCAATTCCTAGGAACTAAAAATCAGCCCTCACATCTACCTATCAATCAGAATCAGCTCGTCCTAAGGGATCATGAATTATGCATGCCATGAAAATGCAACTAACATGAACTCACATGGTTTACGAAAATAAAATAACAGAATGTCCTACACGAAACAAACGTAGATAACACGAACATAAATGCATAATTTACTACTACTAATATGCAAAGCATGAAATCCTACATGAACACATAATACAACAACTACTAATCCCCCAAACCACCCCCAAACTTAAAATATTCAATGTCCGCATTGAATGGAAGTAAATACAAGGGATAGCAGAAAACATACCTACTCGTCCTCATCCTCGGATGAATCATGCAGTGGATACGGCGTACGAGCTCCATAGACTTACCACTTCCCACATAACAAGAATACTACAAAATCCCAATTTACAAGAACACAAATTCGTAATAAAAATAATATTAGAGAAAAAGATTTACCCAATACGAATCGAAGAGGTGAACTTGCAATTAATTCCTCTTTAGAATTGAATTTTTAGAGATTTAAATAAATAGAAGAGGAATTGGATTTGTAGGTATAGGTGGGTATATAATAATAATAATAATAATAATAATAATAATAAATATAATAATAATAAAAATAATAATAATAATAATAATAAATAATAATAATAATAATAATAATAATAATAATAATAATAAATATGAATAATAATAATAATAATAATAATAATAATAATAATAATAATAATAATAATAATAATAATAATAATAATAATAATAATAAAATATGAATTAGAATAGAAATAGGTTTAGAATTTTGGAGGAAAAGATGGGGGGGGTTTTTTGAAATAGAAATAGGAAAAGAATTAGAGAAAATGGGGGTATAAATAGATAAATAGGGGTGTAAAGTTTTTTTTTTTTTTTTATATATGACAAGTGAAACACTCGCTGAAACACAGAAGACACATGCTGAAAAAATTTCTGTATCCACTGGACAATGCGCAGCTTGCGCGCGTGGGACGCAAGTTGCTGCAAGATCAGACACGCCGGCGCAAGTTGCGCGTCAGGGGGGGGCAAATTGCGCTTCATCCAGTAACGCAGGTGCAACCTGCGTTACACAGGCGCAAACTGCTCTGCCAACAGAAACGCAGGAGCAGCCTGCGTTACTCACTCAAAATTTCGTTTTTTTTTTTGAAAATAACACTCAACTTTTTTTTATACTAATGCATGGGTTGCCTCCCACGAAGCGCTTCTTTAACGTCAATAGCTTGACATTACTTCCTCAACTCATGGCGGTTTCAAAAAAATAACTGAACCGTCCTCAACAGACAAACCATTCATACGAACGTTGACATCTTGATTGCTTGCTTTCCACAAATCTCTTCCTTCAAACTTCAACCTGATTTTACTACCCAACGGCCTAATCTTCTTTTTTTTCTTCTTCACACCTCTAAGGTGCTTCTCCGACTCAACCGGCTGAACAAAAATTTCTTCTTCCTTATCATCGGTTTTCCACCTTCGCAACACGTTATCATGCCGCTCTTCAAAAATCACTAGCTCATTATTCAAAAGGACATACCTCAAATGTGGTGGAAGTTTCCCAAGCTTGACATTCGAAAGATCTCGAACCGAAGAACTGTCAATGGAATCACTGATGGGATGCTTTAGCATGTGTGTCCGACTTCTCGCTCAACAATTGATCAAACTTCTTTCTCTGACCCGTATCAACTATTTCCACACTGCAACACTCTTCATCCTCTGTCGGAAATTTCATGGCCTTGAACACGTTAAAGGTGACATTCTGATCTTGCACCCTCATTGTAAGCTCTCCTTTTTGCACATCGATCAAAGTACGACCCGTAGCTAGAAAAGGCCTTCCCAAGATTATGGGAATCTTCTTATCTTCTTCAAAATCTAGAATCACAAAATCGGCAGGAAATATGAGCTTATCAACCTTCACCAAGACATCCTCCACTATACCTCTTGGATACGTGATAGATCGATCAGCCAACTGCAAAGAGATATTAGTTGGCTTTGGCTCCGGTAGACCAAGTTGCTTGAAAACAGACAAGGGCATGAGATTAATACTAGCTCCCAAATCACATAAGCATTTGCTGAAAGAAAGATTGCCAATAGTACACGGAATGGTGAAACTTCTCGGATCTTTAAGTTTAGGTGGCAACTTCTGTTGCAGAACAGCACTACACTCCTCTGTCAATGCCACTATTTCAAATTCTTCTAACCTTCTCTTCCGTGACAAAATATCCTTCATGAACTTTGCATATCTTGGCATCTGCTCCAATGCTTCAACAAAAGGAATGTTAATAGACAGTTTCTTGAAGACATCCATAAATTTCTGAAACTGTTTCTCTTGACTATTCTGCAAACGTCCAGGATATGGCGGAGGTGGATAGACCTGATTATTCTTTGAAGATTGCTCCAGAGTAGACTTTTCAACAGGTTTCTTGCTCTTCTCACCATCAAGCTGATCAGCCACTAAATCAGATTTCTCAATTACTGGCACTGCAGATTTTTCAACCTGCTGATTCTGAACATCTTCATCTTCTTCAGTTGCTGATTTAGGATCACTCGTGACTTTTCCAGATCTCAAAGTAACTGCATTGACCTGCTCTTCGCTTTCCCTTCTGCCTGGATTATTCTCTGTATCGCTAGGAAGAGTTCCTTGTGGCCTACTAAATAAAGCACTTGCAATCTGTCCCACCTGGCTCTCCAAAATCTTTTGAGAAGCTTGCAGATTCTTCACCATCATCCTGAAATCATCCATCTCTGATTTTTCATTAGAAGATTGCCCCGCATGAGCCTGGGGCTGTTGCTGAAATCCAGGAGGCTGATATGATTGCCTTGGAGCATAATCCTGCTGATAACCTTGATTGAACGGCCCTGCTTGCTGACCCTGAAACTGCTGATAGGGCTGCTGAAGTTGTTGAACACCTTGGTTGTTACTCAAGCTGAAGTTAGGATGATTCCTGTTGTTCGGATGATAAGTGGCTGGAACTGGTGCAGCAGGTCTCTGAAAGTTACTCACGAACTGTGCTGATTCAGGAGAAATAGCACACTGATTCGTCTCATGTGCGCCCGCACATAACTCACAAACACTAGCCACCTGCTGAATTCCATAATTTGCAAGAGAATCCACCTTCATTGTCAAAGCCTTCAATTGAGCTGCAATAGCTGAAGCTGTATCCACCTCAAACATACCTGCTACCTTGCCTTGAGAAAGCCTTTAGGTTGGATTCTGATATTCATTAGCAGTCATCGTCTCAATTAGTTCATAAGCTTCATCATAGTTCTTAGCCCATAGAGCTCCTCCTGATGCTGCATCTAGCATAGGTCTAGATTGTGCTCCCAACCCATTATAGAAACTATTAATAACCATCCAGTCAGGCATGCCATGATGTGGACACCTACGAAGCATCTCCTTGTATCGTTCCCATGCCTCACACAAAGATTCTCCATATTGTTGCTGAAACTGAGTTAGTTGGTTCCTTATTGCTGCAGTTTTCACCATAGGGAAGAATTTAGTAAGAAACTTCTGAGCAAGATCCTCCCATGTAGCGATAGAACCAGGAGGTAGAGAGTGTAACTAGCCCTTAGCCTTATCCCTCAAAGAGAATGGAAAAAGCCTCAACTTGATAGCATCATCCGACACACCATTGAACTTGAAAGTATCACAGATCTCGATAAAGTCCCGAATATGCATGTTAGGATCCTCCGTAGAAGTACCCCTGTTAGATATAATTGATGTGATTTAATGTCAGTGTTTAAGTGTTACAGGGAAAAAGAGTTTAACTTGTTAATGAAAGCAGTCGTAGCAGAGTTTGAGTATACGCTGACAGCTGGAAGCGCAAACGCTGACAGAAGGAAGCGCAAACACTGCTGACTGACAGAAGGAAGCGCAAACACTACTGCCTGGGAACGCAACAGAGTTTGTTAAAGTCTGTCTACTGGAAGCGTCTACAAGTCAACAGAGATTGAAGATTAATTTAAGATAAATATGGAAGCAATATCTTTGAAGATTGGATAGCTGTCAATTAGACATTGAGTTGACTTAGGAGACGTGTAGCAATCGTAATTGATATCAATTGTATAGCTTAATTATAGGAGAATCAATTAACGATTGTACGTAGCTGTATATCTTATAAATACAGTTAGGTTAACCCTAGAAGGGTAATCATCGTGAACGAATATCATTCATTGTAACCTAAGCAGCTCTCTGTGATATTTTACATCACTAAGAGAGGAATTATTAATTCCAAATAGTTTTAAGTACTAAAACGTGTGTTCTTGTTATTCTCTCATAACAGTACTTGATTATATATTGTGTATTCGGCCTAACAAGTGGTATCAGAGCCAATCTGTTACTTTATTACAGTTTAAGATCCAAACACAATTGTAATCAATGGAAGAGATACCTCCTCCATCAGGTTCTGAGAAAGCTCCTACTACTGTTAGTAGGTATGAGACGATTAGGGTTCCTATACTTAAGCCATCAGATTATGCAATCTGGCACATACGATATCTTATCTCAATAATTGAAAGTTCTACTTCAGCATTTTCTTCTGTAAGGCTGCCAAACTTTGATCCAACTTGATGGTTCTTCTACAAACGGATCCTTCTTAGGGAAGCTCCTTGAGCCACGTTATCTTGAGTATTCCGTTGAACAGCTTTTGGTTGGCGAGACCTTATTTTGATACCATTACCAGTTGAAACAACAATATATAGTTTAAGGAACTTGGTATCTTCAAATTTTTTTCAACTTCAAAGGTATAATACACAATTATGTAGTGCAATTTCAGTTGCATTTACCTATTCGATTTACACACATTATATACTAATTACATTTCTGTTTTTGAATCGGGGAGTCTCAAATTCTGGCCAAATAACAAAATCAGGATGTATGCCCTTGAAAATACAGGTACAAATGTCGTTAAATTGCCATAACTACATTGGTGCTCCCTACTTATGTTTTTTACTTTTTATCTTTGAAGGAGAGTTTGTGAAAGCAAATGGACTCCAGGAAGGAGATTTGATAGTCATCTATTCCGACATCAAATATAAAAAATATGTAAGGATACTTCGATGCTACATAATAAATCTATATATTGGAATTGTTTGGCACTTATTCATGCCATTAGAAGTTTGCTTACAAGTATGTACTTGAATCTCTACCATACAGCTTATAAGAGGAGTGAAGGTAAGGCAACCTGTGAAAGGGAAATTTGAGGCCAAAATGACGAGGAAAAACCAATACAATTCTAGAGCTGGTACGAACAGTCCTCTATGTGTACCGTCTAAATTAAACGAAAAGTGAAGTGAATCATAACCAGATGACAACATGCAGTTAACAATGTTCAGTTAATTAGGAGTACTATAACAGTCGTAACTTAATAGTAACTTAATAGAACGTACTCATGATTGCAAGTTCCTTTCTGTTTCATTTCTAAATTCAGGAGCTACCAAACCTATTGGAGATCTTGGAGTCAATGTCATCGGAGATGGATTTTGCTGAGCATTCATGAGAAATCCTCCATGATGAAGCTGGATTCCACAAAAAAAACATAAATCAGAACTACACAAGTATCAAGTCAAAACAGCTAATGAACAATTAAATTATATTATTGATACCTGGCCATGCCATAGTTCCACATCCGATTCACTACCTGATCCACTATCCGTTAAAGGTATTGCTATCAAGAAACCAATTAGAAGGCAATTATACCCAGCAATTATCCTCTCAGAAGCAATATATGTCAGGGAAATTAAAGAACCACCTGCAGAACAACAACTGCTCAAAGGTACAAAATATGTCTAGCCAAAATCAAATCAGTAACCGAAACAACAGGACAACTAGTTGTAACGAACATACATATGTATAGAAATCATGGATTAGACTACAGAATAGAGGTCAAACATGGATTCATTATTGGAATAAAAAATTTTAACAAGGAAACATAGGAATAACTCGATGCAGATATTGCTGCAAGATACCCTTTCCTTGATGTCTCGAGTAGAGGTTGTCACCTAATAAAAACTCAATATATATTCATCACCCCTAAGTAAATGTATAGACTGTGGAATGATAAATGAAGATAGGTACCTCTGGCCCATTAGCAAGTGAGTGCACAAGAATATCAATGCTGCCAAAATCCTCTTTCACTGATTCTGCAACTTCCTGGGAATTTGATAAACTAATAAGAGAACAGCCTGTCTGATATATTTTACAACCAGACCAATAAGGATGTCTAGATACCGAAGAAGAATATGTTGAATAAGTATGAATATGCTGAATAAGTATGATACCAATAACACAGATGCAAAATACGTAGTGGCCCATTAGCAAGTGGTATAGTTATGTTGCTAGGAAAATAAGCATGATATCAATAAAATAAGCATGATACCAATAACACAGATGCAAAATATGTTGCGGCTCACTCAATCAACTACAGTACTAAATGATGGGGCTTCACATATTGAGCTTTTACAGAGCATAACCAGCTGTTGCTAATCCGTAGTCTCACACATTGCGGATTCTCCTAATATTTTCGATTGCCAGGAAAGATAGTTTTGTAAATATTATTCATGCAACATAATAGAAAGTGAGTTCAGTGCAAATGTACCTGAACAGTCCATTTAGAAGAACCAGCATAACGTTTATTTACTTTTATCTGCATAATGGATGTCCTATTAATTAATCAAATGACTGTAAGTATTTTCATAAAGCATCTAAAATTCTACAGTATATTACATCTTCAGGTATGTCCTCAAGGTAGTCAAATACAGCATCTAAGGGATATACTTTAGTAATTTCCATCAAAGAACCATCTAGCAACCTGAAATGTAAAACTTTATAAGAATGTTTAATCCATATTAGCTGCTTAATTAATAAGTTAGAATTTATGCTAAAAATAAAAGGTAAAGGAATAGACACAGCAATAAAGATTTACTCTTACACGCGTGATTCATCAAACTTTCCACGCTGTAGGCTTATTTCAAATATATTTAGCGCCTACAGGAACGAGGTAAGATACATTAAGGTAAAAATAATAGAAAGAATAGAAAGCTATCAATGTGATAGAAGTGAACGAGGGGATAAAGGGTTTATACTTACAGGCACCAATGTACCAACGAGAATTTCAGCACCTATAGCTTCCAGAGATTTTTCTATAGCCCAACCATATACAGAAACTACATTGTTAGCACCCTGTGAAATTTTCATTCAAGCATATATAATGATTATACGGGAAAAGCTCAAAAAGTGGTTTGTTGTTCCTACAATTATAACTTCTAACCAGTAAGTTTTTAAGCTTAGAAAGCTCAAAAATTACTATACTTTATAGGCTTATACTTAAGGAGAAAATGTATGACAGGACTGAGACTCGGCGTGATTATCGACAAGATTTTACAAAGAAAAAACACAGAGATCACGCGGACAAGACTAGTACAATTATATTTCCTTAAGCTTACATATTCATTTATAACAAATTCAAAAAGTTATACCTTAGAACATCACGATATCAACATGTTTACGAACATTAATATGTCTTAAAATATTAGCATTTTAAGCATTCTATTTCTATTAGTATTATCAGAAATCTTCTTTCTAGCCAGATACACTAACCAAAGTAACCAGATACACTACCAAAAAGTAGTGAAATTTCTAAACATACTCTTACCAAAGTAAAAAAAATTGCTACACTAAACTAGTACATATAATTCTTACTCAACACAACAAACTTCCATATATCCATTTTTTCAAAAGTAATTGACATAAAATCCTAAATTAATAGAACTAATTCACAAATTGTATTATACCTGGTTTTTCTTGTTAAGCGGGTGAATAAATTTGCACTTCATACACATACATAAATTACATATAAATTAAATTAACCCCAAATTAAAACTTAGGGTTTCAATTTTAAATCCTCAATTTGTTATAAAATCGAAATAATCAAACTTGTAAGTTTGAACATATCAAACTTAGGCTTACCCACTAACAAATCAAAGTAATTCGAGCTTTGAATCTTCGAGCTTTGGACCTTCAAACAAATCGATTTCGATTTGAGTGTGAGAGTGAGAGTGTTTCGGGGGATTCGACTATGAGAGAGAGGGGGAGAGCTCTTCGGGGGTTCGAGTGTGAAAGAGAGAGAGAGAAGAGGTGAGTGGTTGTGGAGGTGACAGAGATTCAGTCGCGAGCGAGAAAGAGAGAGAAAGAGTGAGAGTATCGAGAGTTTTAGTTTTTAGTTTTTGTATTTAATTTATGTTGAATGCAAATAATTGGGTATAGGCGGGGAAATATTTGGTGTGGGGGGGGGGGAATTTTGATTTAGTGGTGAAAATTTTGGCTAAGGGGGGAAATAAAAAGAAGGACCGCATTTTAATTTTTAAAGGTTGACTTTAGACATTGGTTTTAAAATTAATGATGTTTACGAAAAGCAAAGACATCAGTTTAATTAGGGGTGATGTTATTACATGTTTTAACATCAGTGGCATTAACAACCGATGTCTAAAGTGTGATGTCTATTCAACTTTTTCTTGTAGTGCTTGTAGCTCCGAATTAGTTGCCTCGTCCGGTCCTTCGGATGAATCGATCTCCTACTCGTACGATATATCGAAATACTAAATAAAGTCGCAACTCCAATCTTAAAATCCTAAGACGAACATTATCTTAAATCGTTCTACCTAACGTCTAAGTTAAATACTTATTCCTAATTGTCCTAACTTATTTCAGTGACCATAACCTGTTGCTCTGATACCAACCTTTGACGCCCCCAAATCCGGGGTCAGGATTTGGTGCCACAACCAATACAATTAAGTATAACTTAATAATACAAACAACCCCTCAACAAGGATCGATCTCAGGTTATAGTATGAAACAAGAATCTAAATCACAACAACTATTATACCTTCTTATCTGAAGCGCGGTCCATGATGACTCTGTAATCTATTCTTTAGAGATCACCTCATCGCTCTAAATCGAATTGTCATTCGAAAATAGCCAATCCGTAACCCTAACTGAAAGGGGAGGAAAATAAAGCAAGAATGAGCCAACAATGCTTAGCAAGCTATTAATAAAGTGAAACAATAATATCTCTACAATTCATTGATGAATAATATCAATGATCAATTTAATTGAAGAGAGTACTTCAACTTCCACAAGAGGATTAAACTTTTCATTCTTCAAAACATAAATGATACTGACACCTGAATATGACAGGGGATCAACTGACAACAAAATAGCAATAAATCTGCTGGGAATATTAAAAGCAGTACTTGCATTTGATAATGACAGGGCATCATTTGGTAATTGGAATAGCAGTAGATAATTCAAAACTGCATAAAGCAATAACATTTCAAGCGGTAAACCAATTTCATTTCATAGTAATTTAAAAGTAATCATTACTTTAATAAAACTGATTGGAGTTTTTATTATTTCACCGTAACAGACAATACGGGTGATCAGCCCATAAAGTCCCCATACCGGACACAAAGTCCCTCTGGACATCATTTCCTTTCATTAGGATAGCTTGGGTTCCCAAGAGGCAACACACTGGCCTATAAAGGTGTCGAACTGGACAGACCAGAACTACACAATAATACACCTCGAAAATTGACGGAACCAACATTACCCGTTTGTTCCGTCTCTCCAATCGTCAGGAATCCGTAGAAACCATTTTGACGGAGTTCCTAATAATTTATATAAAAAGAAATTTTCATTTTAAAATCATTCCACTTTATAAACTCTTTTTATTTTCGTAACACACTTCAACTCTTAATCTTTTCAAAACTCTTACCTCGAAGTACTTTCGACTCTCTGATAACAAATCAGCCCAGTCTAGGTAGCTTCAAGATAGTTTTAAGAAAACAACTCATTTTGGTTTGCAATGATAAAAGTCAAAGGGTTTGACTAGGTTTTCAGACATTAAAGGATCAAGGATACAAGTCTGGATCAAGAAGATATAGACTCAAGGCATCAAGGCAACTTATCAGGATTTCAAGTTTTAAGAATAAGATTAAAGGTATTTTAAGTTCTTGAATCAGCAGTTAGGTCATAAAGAATTTTATAAGTTTTAAAGTCAACATGGGTTCAACTGACAACGGCCATAGGCCATCTAGAATAGTGGTTTATCCGTCAGTCAATAAGACTTGACTCTGAAAAGCAATTTGGCATATATGATCAAGAAGTAGTTAAAAAGAATTAGGTTACTTTAGAACTTCTTGTTTATAAAATAGTTGATCATAGAATTCTGGTTATATGAATAAAATGGGCTAAACAAGATTTATGAGAAACATGGTATCAGATAGGCATGCTTGTATCAACATGGTATAACAGTTTAAGAAAAGTAACTGCAAGTAAAGACAGAGTTACTTGCACGTTGATTTGAATAAAGCATATGATAAATAACAGGAGCAGATATGATTTTTTTTTTTTTGCTAATTAAAATTTTATACCAAAAGGAACAACTAGATACAATTCTAGGGGCATACCCCGCGAAAGCAACATCCAACAATAACAACAAAATACATCACAGCATACTCAATTAACAATTGAGTCAACAACCAAACTAGCTAGGCTAAGCATGACTCTAGCCTAACAAAACCATCAAAATAACCTATGCCAGATCATAAAGAAACGCACTAAGAATTTTAATTCTTAGCATCAAATTCAGAAAACCACGAAAAAAACCATGAGCTTTGTGAAGGAGCCCATCACATAATCCATGATTGATCCCAAATTCAGCAAACAGATTACACCTAAAACTTTCAGCTACATTCACCGTGCTAGCTTTTCCAACCACAACATAGGCCTTGAAGCCCTGCTCCACCGTCTTGCATCTGAGAACCACATTGTCCATTTGGTAGACATTTCTAACCGCAGAAATGTCACCACTATCAAGGTCTCCCCTTCTACCAAGGCGAGCAGCCTTGTAGCCCTGTTTTCCAGCCATCAGAAACTCAAGCATACTAACCCTTGGCAAACATTGATCACTTATAGCACCACAAAACATGGCACCCTTAAAAAACAGAGAATGTACCTTGATTACATCATGCTTTAAAACATTCAATCTCATAAAACTTTTAAATGCTTCAGGATGGCAACCCCCTGATCCCATAGCACTACATGACACTTCCTACAAGAATCCTCAATTTCAACTATATCATCAGACATAGACCTGTGAAAAATAGCGAACACCTTGACATCAATGTCACCATCCCAAATTAGCCATATACTAAACAAAGTATGATCGAGAAACACCCCGACATCCTCGCCATATTCAAGAATGCTTGAGCAAATTCCCTCAAAGCCATATTTCGATTTAACGAAATCATTTATGCTAGACATTTCCTCAAACAGTCTGAGTTCATCCTCAGTTGGGGGCCCTCTGTACCTCAAGCCCAATGAGCCCCTCGACCCCTTGAAGGAGCCCTCTTGAATTGCGTCCCTAGTGACCCCGATTTGGATCTTACCAACATTGAAGACACCATTAACAACCATAACATCGCTGTTATCACTTACCCCGTCCAAACTTCTATTACTGATTCTACTCATACCAGACTCAACATCGTGTCCGGACTTCATCCTCTTCGACAGCAACCCCTCATCATGAGTATCATTGGGAATCACTGTAACCAATTTTTCCACAAAAGTCACCTTTTTTGGACTCATACTCAACATCAAATCCTCCCGGGGTTTTGACACAACTCGAAACTGGTTCTTAACCAGTCCATTGGTACAATCAAGAGGCCGATCCATAGATCTCCAATCCTCCAAAGGGATCACCGTCACAAGGTTCTCCGAAAAGGAGACTGAAAGGCAGAGTGTATTAACTTGTAACACTATAACTAATGTAACTCAATTAAAAGAAAAGATACTTAACCAGAAGACAATCAAGAACAAGAAGTCACAAGAAATCAACGCTAAATGAAGACAAGGTAATTGATACAATTGAACATGTTAACTATGATCAAGCCAAGAAGAAATCATTGAGAGAAGTTCAAGTCAAAGTTGTTCAGGCCTCAGTGATTTGAGAAATCGAGAATCAAGATCATAACTATCAGTATCAACAAGACCAATTGATTTCAAGTGAACAAGAAGGAAAGCAAATATTGGAAAGCCAAGTTACTAAGTGAATATGGTAATTTATTCAAGAAGCAGAAACACTATCAAGACTAGTCACTTATGAACCAGACCAGTGCATCAAGTGTCAGGACATTGATAGCAAGTTTATGTCAGTAATAAAGACCCATGTTCAAGAGCTTGCTGAAGAATAAAGAAGACATGAAGATATCACAAGCTCAAGATGTGCATTGAAGTTTCAAGTTGAAGACCAGAATATTTTCTAAGTACTAAATGTTCTGGATGGCCAAGTAGAATATTTCTAAGTAGAAGTTCGACTTAGAAATTTCGAGATGGCTAAGTAGAAATTCTCAAGTAGAAGTTCTACTTAGAGTGCAGCTTCAACATGACACATGGCATCTTCTGATTGGCAGATTTCCAAGCTTTCAAGATAAGGCAAGATTTATGTGGACATCATTGGGCCACGTACATCTTAGTCTTTGAAGACTACAGGACATAGATTACATGTAGTATAAATAGAAGCACTTGTGTAATGTTTTTAGTTAGTGAGCAATATTGAGAAAAACACAAGAAAAAGAGAGAGAGTATATTCACAGAGCTTAGAATCATTCACTTCTCTCTGAACTTCTGTTATACTTTGTAATGAATGTTGTAGCAACCTTTTCAAGTTATATATAAAGAAATATATTCCTTGAATCTGCGTGTTCATTTATTGCATCGTATTTATTGCTTCTCATAATCGAAAAGTTGTATTCACCCCCCCTCTACAACACATTTGGACCTAACAATTGGTATCAGAGCGGATGTTTAACATACAAAACATAGATCCTTGTGTTTGGTAGAAGAATCGTGAGTTTTCATTTTCTAGATCTACTTTTCATTTTCTCGAAAAGTGTGCTTTAATTCGTTGGTAGTGAAAACTCATCCGGGAAAAATTACTTAAATACTCCAGGTGTGATTATTTGGCTTGGGTGTATTTTAATTAATTTTTGTGAATTAATCTGGGTTCATTGATATTTGGTGTTCTTGAGTCTTCATCATCTGTTCTTATCAAAGAAGATAACCCAGCAACTTTTCAATTTCCTTTTCAAAGAAATTATAGTCAAAAAGGTGTTTTTGGTACTTTTGATTTGATTATTATTCCTTGGCCGAAAGCAAAAGAAAGTGTACTCAGTGCTTAGCAAGTGGGTTAGTCACTTTCGGCGTGTAAAGTAATCAAAAGTCAAAAAGGGTGTTAAAGTGATAATATTGTTTATTCAATATTAAAGTAATCTGCAGAAAGTTTATTCTAAGGCAAAAGTTCTACATAGAATTTCTACTTGAGATTTTCTACATAGAATTTCGACTTGGACAATTTCTACTTGGTGAATTTCGACTTGGACAATTTCTACTTAGAGAAATTTCTACTTGAGCAAAATTTCTACTTAGAAAAATTTCGACTTGGCAGAAGTTCTACATAGATATTCTACATAGCCTAGTCTTGGGTACTTAGAATTTTTTAGTGACAAGATTTGAAATGGCTCCTAAAAATTCTTTCAAGATCCCAATGTTCAACCGAGATCACTATGAAGAGTGGGTTTTCAGAATGAGACTCTACTTAGAGACAATTAACCCTGAGTATCTGGAAGTCCTTGATAAGGGTAAATTCGTTCCAATGAGAGCTATTCCTGAGCGTACGGAAGGAGAGGAGGTTATACCTGCTCGGTCTGAGCCTAAAAAGGCAGCGGACTTTACGGATGCTGACAAGGAGCAAATAGCTTATGATACTTCTGTAAGACAAACCTTGATGGAATCTCTCGATCATGAAATGTTCAACATAGTCAAAGGTTTAAATACAGCAAAGAAGATTTGGGACAAGATAGAAGTTGTCATGGAAGGATCTGCAGAGGTTAGAAGTAACAAGACACTTATACTCAAGATGGAGTATGACACCTTTAGAATACGAAAAGGAGAAAGCATAACAGACGTCTATCTACGATTCAGTCAGTTGGTATTAGATTTGAATCTGAGAGGAGTAACTCTCCCCATGGTTGAAACCAATACGAGATATCTGAGGAACCAGCCAAAGAGCATTGAACATAGGGTCTACGCAATCAGAGAAACCAGAGATTTGCATACAACTTCTCTGGAAGAATATTATGGAATTCTGAAGACCTATGAGCTGGAAACACTTCAAGATCAAGCATGGGACAATGATTCAAAAGGAAAAGAAACTGCATCAGGATTAGTTGCTGATGAGGAAGAGTCTAAGAAGGCAATGGTTGCAGCAAAGCCTAAATCATCACCTGCACCGCATCAAGTTGATAATGATGACGAGTGCGTATCTAACAGTGATGATGACTACTTCACCCAAGAAGAGCTGGACAACATGGATGATAGTGTCGTGGCATACATGGCAAGGAAGTTCAGCAACATGAGATTCAGAAAGAGCAACCGACCACAGAGAAATTCTTCATCTTATTATCGGGCTGCTAAGGGTGGTGGTAGTTCGTCAGGCTACCAAGGTAAAGGCAAGAGTACCAGCTACAAATCTCCTTTGGATTTCAAAATGAAGTTCAAATGCTATAACTGTGGAGAACCTGGACACTTTGCCTCGGACTGCAAAAAGGCTAAACAGACTTATCCAAAAGAGACATTTGAAGCCCTCAAAAGCAAGTATGAATCGCTGGTGAAAGAAAAACATGGTAAAAGAGCTTTAGTAGTAACAGAAGGAAGAGCTTGGGATGATTCAGATGAGGAAGAGGTTACTCATGTAGCAAACTTTGCGCTCATGGCTGAGACATCAGAGGAACCAGAGGTACCAGTTCTAACCCTTAAAGTAGAAATGTCTATTGATGATTATAAGGAACAGAACGGGGCTCTTAGCGAAGAGATCTACATGTTGTGCAAAAGTCTAGACACTTCTCAAAAGGAACAGAAAACACTTGTCGCCAAAAGCAGAATGCTTGAGGCAAAAGTGGAAGAGTTAGAGGCTGCTTGCACTGTAGATACTTCCCTAAGAGATTTTATTAAATCTTTGGAACACAAGCTCGTCCTTAAGGAAGAAATAGAATCATGTTTAAGGAACAAACTAGCTGAGTTAGAAACTAAATGTGAAGCTTACAAACTAGCTGCTAGTAAAGTGTATGTAGATAATGACGTATATAAGAAGATAACTGGAGTAGGTGTAGGACTTGATTATTCTAATCTTTCTAAGAAAGATGGAAAGAGACATATAGACACTACTTCCAGTGACCTTAAAAATGATATTCCTAGCATTTTTAAATCTTCTGTCAAACCCATCTACAAACACCTTGTTCCTAGAATAGAAGAAGAAGAGACTGAATTGATAGCTAGATATGAGATTGAGATGGAAGATCGCCAGAAAGCACAACCTATAACTCCTATTAAACAAGTTAAAATCAATTTCCCTAGTGATGAATCTAGACTAGGAATAGGAGCTAAGGCTGTTAAACAACAAGGGAAGAAAGGCATAAAAGAGGTTAAGGCTGAACGAATAAAGAAAGCATGTTATCACTGCAAATCTACTGAACATCTTTCTTATGCATGTAAAGCTAACATAAATGTTCCTGCTGCACATGCCATGCCTGTCACACACACAATGAATAATCTGCATCCGAATCATGCACAGTGTGGTCAACCTAATTGTATGCCATGCACTTTTAACGTCATGCAAACTTTTGTGAATTTAATGAATGCATCTAGCCAGTCATGCTCAAATACTGCTGCTAGTTCAAACATCAAGAAAAAGCATGTGAGAGCTAAGACTGTCAGTCCTCCTAAAGTTAGGAGTGACAAACCTTCTCCTAGGACTGATAAATATGTCAAGTCTGAGAAAGGAAAGGAGAAAGTCGAAAGCTCTAGTAATGTTAAGAAAAGTGCATCTCCTGTTGTTAACTCTGTTGATTCTAAATCTTATCGAAAAGCTGGGCCCAATCAAAGTTGGGTTCCGAAGAAAGTCTAATCAATCTGTCATTGCAGGGCATTAAGCAAAAGAGAAATAAAGTCATATGGGTGCTGGATAGTGGAGCATCGAGGCATATGACAGGAAACAAGTCCCTGCTTACAGAGTTGGTTATGAAAGCTGGCCCTTATGTTACCTTTGGAGATGGCAGCATAGGTGTGACAAAGGGATATGGCAAACTGAAAACTGGCAATGTCATCATTGAAGATATTTCCTATGTTGAGGGATTAAAGCATAATTTGTTGAGTATCAGTCAATTCTGTGACAAAGGTTACGAAATTGTCTTCAACAAGAAAGGTGTATCAATCACTCACATCAAGGAAGGATCACTGGCTTTGAGAGGAGTTCGAAAGGCAGATCTTTTTGTTGCAGACATGGATTCAGCAAATCAGAATGAAGTTACCTGTTTCTACAGCAAAGCTTCGGATGATGAAAGCTGGTTATGGCACAAAAAGTTATCTCACTTAAACTTCAAAACGATGAATGCTCTCGCGAGGCGAGAATTGGTGAGAGATCTACCTCAAATGGAGTTCGCTCCGAAAGGACTCTGTGAAGCCTGTGAAATGGGAAAGTCGAAACGAGCATCGCATAAAAGCAAAGAAATTTCTAGTATCACTGAGCCTCTGCAACTTCTTCATATGGATTTGTTTGGCCCAGTGAATGTCCTATCTTTATCTAGGAAAAGATATGCATTGGTAATCGTGGATGACTTCTCCAAGTATACATGGGTATTGTTCGCAATGACGAAAGACGAAGTACCTTTCCTAATCATTGATCACATCACTCAAATTGAGAATGTTTCAACACTTACTGTGAAGACGATTAGATCAGACAATGGCACTGAATTCAAAAACGCAGTGCTAAATGACTTCTGTGTATCTAAGGGAATACGTCGTCAGTATTCAGCCCCGAGAACTCCACAACAAAATGGAGTAGTTGAAAGGAAGAATAGAACATTGGTTGAAGCAGCAAGAACTTTGTTGTGTGATTCGAAACTTCCTCTGTATTTCTGGGCAGAAGCAGTGAGTACCGTGTGTTACACTCAAAATCGATCCTTGATCATAAAAGATGAAGAAAAGACACCATGTGAGCTAATGAATGGAAGAAGACCAACAATCAAATACTTTCATGTCTTCGGAGCAAAATGCTATGTACTTATAGATGATGAAAATCTTGGCAAGTTTGCAGCAAAAGCTCGTGAAGGAATCTTTGTTGGTTACTCCACAGATGTGGTAGCAGCTTATAGGGTGTTCTTAGTGAATGATCGAAAAGTGACTGAAAGCTACAACGTCAGATTCGACGATACCAAACTCTCATCAATTTCAAGAGATTCTAGTGAACCTGAGTCCCTAAAATTTCAGAATCTGGACTTAGAAGAACTTGAAGATGAACCTGAGTTGGTTGTCCCATTAAATGTTCCAAGTGTACGTGAAGAACCTGAGTCTAGTGAACAAGTTAATTCTACAAGATCAGGAGAGACCTCTTCAGTACGAACCGGCAACAACTCAGGGGGAGTAAATAGCAGCTCAAGAACTACTGTTCAAGGCTCGAGTCGAGTTGACTCTAGTTCTGTAGGAGCTGGCACTAACTCAGGGGGAGTTAGTGAAAGTAATCAAAGTAGTCAGCACCACAACTCAGAAAGTCACGCTGAATCATCAAGACAATTTCCAAGAGAACGGGTATGGAATAGAGACCATCCGTTTGAATTAATTATTGGTGATCCAGATGCTGGTGTGTCTACTAGAAGAAATGCAAGAGCTGACATGGCTAATATTTGCTTATATTCTGGGTTCTTATCCAAGCTTGAACCTAAAGAAATAGAAGAAGCTCTTGGTGATGCTGATTGGGTGATTACAATGCAAGAGGAACTCAATCAGTTTGAATGGCAGAAAGTTTGGAAACTGGTACCCCGACCAAAGAACAAATCAGTAATTGGAGCAAGGTGGGTATTCAGAAATAAAATGGATGAAAACGGACTTGTAACACGAAACAAGGCTCGTTTGGTTGCAAAAGGTTATTCTCAGCGAGAAGGAATTGATTATGATGAGACCTATGAACCAGTTGCAAGACTTGAGGCAGTCAGGATGTTTTTGGCATTTGCAGCACATAAGAACTTCAAGGTTTTCCAGATGGATGTGAAAAGTGCCTTCCTGAACGGAGAGTTAGAAGAAGAAGTGTATCTGGAACAGCCGCCTGGCTTCATTGATCCAGAACTTGTGGATTTTGTGTATCTTCTCTTCAAATCTGTCTATGGCCTCAGGCAATCCCCAAGATGTTGGTATGAAACCCTATCCGTATTCTTAATTGAAAATGGTTTTACTAGGGGAGTAATTGACAAAACATTGTTCTATAAGAATGTGAAGAATGATTTAATACTTGTTCAAGTTTATGTGGACGATATTATCTTCGGGTCATCGAATGAACGCTTGTGCGAGAAATTTGCTAAGCTAATGCAAGACAAATACGAGATGAGCATGATGGGAGAGCTATCCTTCTTCCTTGGGTTACAGATCAGTCAAAGAAAAGATGGTATCTTTATCTGTCAATCTAAGTACGTCAGAGATTTACTCAAGAAGTATAATCTAGAAGATGCATCAGCAGCTAAGACTCCCATGGCAACAGGCACGAAGCTTGATGAAGACAAATCAGGTAAATCAGTTGACATCACAAGCTATCGAGGTATGATTGGCTCACTTCTCTATTTAACTGCAAGTAGACCCGATATAATGTTCGCGACTTGTTTATGTGCAAGGTTCCAAGCGGATCCTAGAGAATCACATCTCGTAGCCGTCAAAAGAATTTTTAGGTATCTCAAGGGCACACCAAATCTAGGAATTTGGTACCCAAGAGATACAGGTTTTAATCTAATTGGCTATTCGGATTCAGACTATGCAGGTTGCAGGATTGATAGGAAAAGCACATCTGGTGCTTGTCAATTTCTTGGCAGAAGATTGGTGTCCTGGCAAAGTAAAAAGCAACATACAGTATCTACTTCTACTGCTGAAGCTGAGTACATTGCTGCTGGAAGCTGTGTAGCTCAAATACTGTGGATGAGGAACCAATTGAAGGATTATGGCATGGAGCACAAGAAAATTCCAATTATGTGTGACAACACAAGTGCCATTGCCATAACCAACAATCCTGTAGATCACTCAAGAACCAAGCACATCGACATCAGGTATCACTTCATAAGAGAACATGTCGAGGAGGGGACTGTGGAGCTACATTTCGTGCCCACAATGCAACAAATTGCAGATATATTCACCAAACCTCTTGATGAAGTAACATTCAATAGGTTGGTTGGTGAATTGGGAATGCTTAACACAAGTTAGTAAAGCCTTCTATCTGTAAAATCCATGGTTATGTTTGTATATGCAATTTGTTTAATCATTATGTGCTTAGACTTTAAAATGCCTAATTAATGATTATTATAGGGTGCATATAGTGTGATTTGGCATGAATTCAGTGTGTTTTAAGTGTCTTTTATAGCACAAATCTTTGAATTTATGCTTGTTAGATTGCATGATCATAGGGGGAGTTAAATTCATAATATTCTAAATATTGCATGATTTTTAGATGAATTTACCTGTGTTTTTCATGTAATTAGAGGCCTTAGAATTATCAAGGAATGTTTTAATTATGTCATATATTAAAATCCTTGAATTGATATTTATATTAATTTGACAAAATTAATTGTTGAGTTTTTCAAAGAAAAATTGTCAAATTATTCTAAGTATCTTCAAAATTTCGAGTTAGTCACTATCTCGAAACTCATCTTGAAATTCCAGTTGAATTTCGATTTGAGCTTCCAGAGTGAAGTTTTGAAAATTCTAAGTCTGGGAAGAATTTCGAGTTAGACTCTATCTCGAAATTTATCTCGAAATTCGACTTAGGGTTCAAATTAGAGTTACCAGTGTGCCTATTTATGTTATCTTCAAAATATTCGAGATAAAGTCTATCTCGAACTCCATCTCGAAATTGAGATGAGGTTTCCATTTTTGGAGATATTTTTGAAGAGAACTGAGAATTACTTCGAGTTAGTCTCTATCTCGAAACTCAACTCGAATTTCGACTTGATGTTCGAGATAGAGCTCTCAGTTTGGTTAAGGGGATTTTTTTTTTCGAGTTAACTCCTAACTCGAAGTCTATCTCGAATTTCTACTTGAATTTCGAGATAGGTTTCCCTAGTAATGTTGGTGGTTTGTGCTGTTTACATGGTCTTCAATAGATAAATGGTTCAAGTTTTTCGAGTTAACAGTTATCTCGAACTCTATCTCGAAGTTCGACTTAAAATGTTCGAGATAGACTTCGAGATAGAGTTTCGACTTGAGTTCTCCCTGTATGTACTTAGAGTTTTCATTATTTTTTAACAGGGATACTTTAGTCATTTCACATTAATGTCTATATATACATATCTAACTCGATCTTTTCTTTCACTTTTACCTAATAGAGTTTTACAGCCGCCCCATATACATACAGGCGATTTCATAGTTTCAAATCATTGTTCGTGATTTTTGTGACTAATCTCATACGGACAACGAATTAATGCCCATTTTTAGACTGCTATAACCTGTGTGTTACCATTAATCTCTGTTCTTGTGTGTTTGTGTCACTGTTCATCTTTCTTGAGATATATACACACGTATATACACACATAATTTCACAGATCTGTTCAAAAACGATTTTACACACACACACTTCACTGTTAAAGCAGATTTAATCATTGGTTTGAAATTTGCCTCTCATTAACTGTCACTTGAAGCCCGTAGTTTAATTTCTCAAAAAGGGACTTTTGTGTTCTTGATAAATTAAAAGGGATTTAACGGTTAATTCTCTAATTAATTGTTTTTCAAAGAATTAAAATTAAAATTCACATCTTTTAAAAGAAAAACTCTTAATTAAAATGGCTCACCAATTTTCACTTGCCAAAAACAATTTTTATAATATTTCTACGGAAATTGGTGATCAACTCCCGCGCTTTAAGTCTTGGATACGATTTCTCAATTTGTATTCCAAAGCTAGCGATGCTTTTACTGCTAAACCTACACTAGTGCATGATGCTTTACAGCAATTATGGACTAGTGCGGTTTCTTTTGGGAGCAAATCAACCCCCTTTGGTTTCAGGTTTACCTTAGCGGGTCAGGAATATGTGGTGACTGAACAAATTGTCAACAAGGTTCTGGGATTCCCCATTAAAGATGTTTATGATCCAGAACCTACAGCTGCACAACGCCTCAGTTTCTTTGAAGAAATAGGATGTTATACTCCGACTGGCCGGATCACTGGAAACATCCAAAAACAATTCTTTCATGTGGAATGGAATTACTTTTTCGAGGCCATCACAAGATGTTTTCGGGCACGAGAAAGCGATTACCATCAAATTTCCATTCCCATGCAAAACCTTGGAATTGCCCTAGCAAGAGAACTGGACATAAATTATGGACGCATAGTTCTCTCGGAGATAGTTGGTGTAATGGGATCTCTAGCAAGCCGAGACCTCAACACAAAAGATGTTATCTGCTGGTTTCCTCGGTTCTTACAGATGCTGATTAATCATTTTATACCGAAGGATGCTCTTGCAGTTAGACAGAGTTTTGCCAGAAGTCAAAAATCTCCACCGCTAGGGATGGGCACTAAGTCACTGTCAACAATTGATAATCAGGATAAACATCATGGAAAACCAATGTCAATTCCTGATACCTTACAAAAGTGGCTTACATATGATGAGGGAGTTACCACTTTGATGGAATTATCGCAAGTTTCATCACATGCTCAGAATCGGTCTGCTCATGCTGAGGCATTTGAAGAGATTCCAGATGAGCAAAGCGGTGACGAACAAGGTAATGAATCAGGTAATCTCTCTCTACATTCTACTCATTCCTCTTCCTATGTTTCTGATTCCCAGACCCAAGAGACTGCTAGCCCGCAAAATCTATCCCAGGGTGAGAGATATATTTCTAATTCTCTGTCACCTAAGTCACCGGGATCCAAACAGCCAGCACATATAGATGTAGGAAATGATGAGGAGAGTGACCCCGAAGAGCAGCCTCTTACTCGAAAGAAAGCCAAAATTTCTCATGCTGCTACTTCTAAACCTCAGTCAAACCCTAGAGTGTCACACGCAACCACTCCACCTCACGAGAGTGGTTCACCCCTTGAACAATCTGCACATAGGGATTTTGATTTTGATGATGAGTATGTACCTCTTGAAGATGCTGTTACTTCAAAAGGACATGAAGCTTTAAAAACTTCAGCCGTACCTTCACCGGTACGTACTGATGCTACAAAGAGGATCGGTTCTGATGTTGTACAAGAACACTTTGTAGCCTCTCAGCCTGAGATTCCAACTCAGGAACAAACAGCAATTGATCCCATAACTGCAAATTATATTTCTTATCAAGTTTCTGCAGGTACTGCTTCATATTTTGGATCATTTATTGAAGATATACACGAGCGTGAGACAGGGAGTGTGTGTGAGAGGTTAGGGAGAGAGGGACCTTCATTTTTAAGGCCCGAAACCGAGCGCCAAATACCAACAGAACGAGAATTAGAGCGAGGTCACCTAAACCAAACACCGTCCCTTAATACTGAAAATCTTGAATCTCGTATGTCTTCTATGGAAAATCAACTGAAGCAGTTTGGGCAGTCAATGGGGCAGTTAGGGATGAACGTTGGAAACAATCAAAGGGCCCTTGACGACTACGCAGCACGAATGGCAATTCAAGCTACGGCTTTTAATGATTTGACAAATCAGGTAAATGACTTGGGCCATGCTGCTGGTGTCTTGGGAAACACTCTGAATGACAGGATGGGAGCAATGGAGCTTACAATGGATAATCTGGCTGTGGAGATAAGCAGAGTTATGTTCGCAATCAGAAGTTTTGTGCCTCAGGAGTGTTTCGCGCCACAACAACCTCCCCCAGATGCTGGTACAGGTGGTGCTAGTGGAGCAGGACCCTACGGTTCTGGTTTTGAAGATTCTTACGCAGCTGGTGGATCTGGAGACCAGGGTGGAGTTCACGATAACTCACCTAAGGGGGAGAGTATAAAGGAGACGAGACAGCAGGGAGTTCAAATCGAAGAAATTCAAGAACATGCTGATCTTGTCAAAGAAATTGAAGTTGAGCCGTCTGTTGAAGAAGAGGCTCTGAGGAGGAGAAAGGGTAAGGCAATAATGGTTGAGCAAGATGAACCATTTATTGACCTGAGCCATCAAGAAAAAGTACAGGAGGTAATTGATTCAGATTCTGATATGGAAGACGCACCTTTAAAACATGCTATAAAGAGATCATTGAAGGATCAAGGTGGCGGTGCTGGGATGTCTGTCGGAAGGCCTGAAGAAATTACTGTTGATGAGGAAACCCTTAAATCTCAAAAGTTAGCCTTGGAACAAGCTGAGTTCTTTAAAATGAAGGAAATGCAAGATCGTGCTGCGTTTCAGGAAAAGAAAGCGGAGCTACAAGGGAAGCAGTACGATTATGAGCTTGCAAGGCTAGCTGATCCTCAAATTGATCTGGACAATAGAAGGATAGGGCAGAAGTGGGATGACGCAAGGAAGATATTGATGGGACCATGTACAAAAGGAGATCATAACAAGGAGGCAGATGATCTGTTCTACAACCTAAATTTGCAGAATCCAATGGCTGCTGACTACATAAGTGCTTTAAAGAGATTAATTTCTAAAGTCAGGGTTGGATACAATTCAACGCAAAAGGAGTGGCAGGTTATTTTGTCTTTCACAGAAGGAGTCCCAATGTCTTTCATGTATGTGGATGACCAATTCATGACGAGAAGATCTGCATCAGAGTTGTTCTTGCTAGCAACAAAAATTCAATACTCTCATTCTGAGAATCTAAGCATTCTGTATAGGGATCACTTAATGCAGCTAGCAGAGGACAAGGGTCCAGAATTCTCAGCATATCCAAATGTTGTCCGGATGGTGGTTGACAGTAAATTGAAGAGGGTGAGCTTGGAGGAAAAGGACTTAATGGAACTTTCAGTGGAATCTCTTAAGGCCGTCTGTAGGCAAATGATGAGTAAGGGATTCGCTTCTGAGCTTAAAGAAAAATCAGTGAAGATCATTGAAAGCGTCATACTAAAGAAGAGCAATGAGGTGTGGAAGTGTGATGTCATTGCTCCAAACCCTCTTGATAATGTGAAGATTGAACCAGAGCTGATAGAGAAGAATTGGAATATTCTTCAAGCAATGAAGAATGTTGATGAAGCTCTGAATCTTCCTTCTGGAGCACTTGAACAAGGAGAGATAAGGGAGGCAGTTGGTGTTCCAGGAAGAGATAGTGTATACTGGATACACTCTTTTGCTGATAATACAGCTGATGCCTTAGTATTCATAGATGCAGACCAGAAGCAAACACTCTTGCATATGAGTAGACAATGGTTGAAGCAGACTCAAGATGCTGCATTTCTGGAGAAAGTTTTATATGTGTTCAAATGGGAAGATGTGGAAGTTAAGTATGTGAAAGAAAAGCAGAGACTCGTGAGTTACCTATCTGATGTAGTAGTGGAAAAGAAGCGATTGGAGCAAGATGCGGCTAGTGTCCACAATACTAACCATGTCAAAGGCTATCCCAAAATGATCTATTGTCATTTTAAAGCTGATAAAACTCATAGGAAACCTCGGCTTATAATGAAGAAATTTGAGGAAATTCCAGAGATCAGGACTACTCAGGAGGTGGACAAACTCAGAAGGCTTTTCAAACATCCTTACCCAGAACCCAGGAACCCTCTAGAGATGGAAGCAGTAAGACTGTTGAATACTAGGTGGACGCAACTTCATAATCCAGTATATAAGAAACAAAAGCAGCAGGAGGAGAAGCGCAGAAGGCAGAAAGAAGAAAAAGATCAAGCTGCTGAAGCTAGGAAAAGGAAACGGAATTAGGGTTAAAGGTCAGAGTGGTGTGAACTTGAAGTTGGAAAAACTTCATGTCTTTCGGTTGCTTTAACTCACTTGAGGAAAATTCATCTTAGAGTGAATCCAATAAGGTGATATAAGTTTGACTAAAAGATATGAAATAATCCAGGTGATAGGAATCATTCAAATGATCTTTAATTCGAGGTTCGAATTCTGTTTCTAGTTTAAGTTCTTTGTATTGTTTTCAAGTAATTTTCAATTGTATATTTTTCAAGAATGTAATGTTAATTATCTTTTCTCGTCTCATTGTTTAGTTGAGTTATCCTTCATTAATTTGAATGTCATTGTTAGAAAATCAAATTGGGGGAGATTGAAAGGCAGAGTGTATTAACTTGTAACACTATAACTAATGTAACTCAATTAAAAGATACTTAACCAGAAGACAATCAAGAACAAGAAGTCACAAGAAATCAACGCTAAATGAAGACAAGGTAATTGATACAATTGAACATGTTAACTATGATCAAGCCAAGAAGAAATCATTGAGAGAAGTTCAAGTCAAAGTTGTTCAGGCCTCAGTGATTTGAGAAATCGAGAATCAAGATCATAACTATCAGTATCAACAAGACCAATTGATTTCAAGTGAACAAGAAGGAAAGCAAATATTGGAAAGCCAAGTTACTAAGTGAATATGGTAATTTATTCAAGAAGCAGAAACACTATCAAGACTAGTCACTTATGAACCAGACCAGTGCATCAAGTGTCAGGACATTGATAGCAAGTTTATGTCAGTAATAAAGACCCATGTTCAAGAGCTTGCTGAAGAATAAAGAAGACATGAAGATATCACAAGCTCAAGATGTGCATTGAAGTTTCAAGTTGAAGACCAGAATATTTTCTAAGTACTAAATGTTCTGGATGGCCAAGTAGAATATTTCTAAGTAGAAGTTCGACTTAGAAATTTCGAGATGGCTAAGTAGAAATTCTCAAGTAGAAGTTCTACTTAGAGTGCAGCTTCAACATGACACATGGCATCTTCTGATTGGCAGATTTCCAAGCTTTCAAGATAAGGCAAGATTTATGTGGACATCATTGGGCCACGTACATCTTAGTCTTTGAAGACTACAGGACATAGATTACATGTAGTATAAATAGAAGCACTTGTGTAATGTTTTTAGTTAGTGAGCAATATTGAGAAAAACACAAGAAAAAGAGAGAGAGTATATTCACAGAGCTTAGAATCATTCACTTCTCTCTGAACTTCTGTTATACTTTGTAATGAATGTTGTAGCAACCTTTTCAAGTTATATATAAAGAAATATATTCCTTGAATCTGCGTGTTAATTTATTGCATCGTATTTATTGCTTCTCATAATCGAAAAGTTGTATTCACCCCCCCTCTACAACACATTTGGACCTAACAGAGACCCTCTTCGGACTCCTAATTGGACTATCCACATGAAGGAAAACTTCAGATCCTCTCGCACGGGGAGGAATCACAGTCACTAAGTTTTCTGAAAACGAAACCCTCTTCATTAGAAAATAATTATATAGTAAGAAATATAGTGTTTGAGGTGAGAGATTAGAAGAGGAAAGGTGAATTAGGGAAGGTTAATGAGAAGATATGATGAAGAAATTGTGTAGATTAAGGTAAAGATTTTGTGGCGGCTAGGCTTTTAGAGAGAGGTTAGAGAGAAGTTAGAGCATTCGACTCTCATTTTTTTGTCCCCAGCATAGTTTACTTATATTCTGTTGAGTTGTCTTATGGAGCAGATATGATTCACTTGAACAATAAGTGAAGGATAGAAATACTTGCCTCAATATACGTAGTTCTGTTTCCAACACATCAATTTGTTACTCACTATACGCCAATCTCTACTTCTTTGTACGTTGATCTCTAATCGACTATATCCGTCTTTCCTCCATAATTCGTCAATCTTGATATCTCACTTCTAAGATTCCAATTACACACGTACTGGCTCTTACCAGCCTCCTACTGGTACCTATGTACAGGTAAAGTACTACTTTAGTACACTAAAATCCTCAATCGTCTAACTCTATTCTACCCAAACGGTTCCTATAACGTTTAATAACTTAACACATATACATACCTTGACCATACTAACATATTTACCAAGTACTTTCATATAATCAAGTAATCATTTAAGCACTTAGCAATTAAAACATGTGATTCACATATGTCAACTAAACACTTAGCACACAATAGCATCTTGACTTATAATCAACTTATAACTTTATACTTATAGACTTTACAACTTTAAATTCCAACAAAAATCGAGCAGAGTTTCCTTTATAAACTGGACTATCCAGTCGGAATACAACCGACTCAAATCACAATCAAAATCATCCGATGAATTTCAAATCCACCTACAAGCCCAAACATACTACTTATACTTTACCATACGTACTTATTTTAAATCCGAAATTAACAATCATCATTAACAATTTGTAATTTAGCAATTATCGAACATAAATCACCAAATCGTATTCCTTAAATCACAAAATTACATAACTCATACTTAAGGTTTGAAAATTCGAATTTAACTTATATATATAAACTGCAATTTATACTTAAACATCAACTAACTAACACTTAGCATGCAACCATGAAAATTAACCTTTGTTCACAAACAATATCTAACTAAACCAAAGTTCAGTTTTAATCTGTCGGAAAGAGTGCCAATTTGCAGTACAAAGATGAATCAATTGAAAAAGTAAAAAACATAAAAGTTTTAGAAAATTTCGAGATCTTTCCAGATTGGTAAAACGCATAATTTTTGGACAAGTATTTAATTAATTACAAATTTTCAAAGTTCAGAGATCAAAAATCCCGAAGTCAATATAGTTGGTCACATAAACTGCAGAAAAACTCATACTTGAAAGCAAAATCTCAGAAAACTTGAAGAACGAAAGTTGTAGATAATTAAATTATCTTTCCAGAGAATCTAGAATCAAAACATTTGGATCAATAATGAATTAATTACGAATTTTTCAATATCTCAGGTTTTGCAAATCACATAAATCAACTTAAAATCAAATAACCACACATGCAACAAAGATTTCACATTCATTAAGCATCTATACCACTTATGCTTGCTGCACAGCCATGTAATCACCCAATCCGACCAACCACTCGCCGGAAAACCAATACCGGAAAAGTGGGTTTTATCGGAAAGTTCAAAACTCAACCCAAACTTCATAAAAACTGGATTCAAACTCATAACTAGCATCATAGTATCAACTAATCATCAAATTAATACACCTCAGGGCTTGCATGTTGATTTGAATGCTTTTACATACACACAGCCGTATATATACATAGATATATATCCCAAACTTAACTCAATCATTAAATAAACACAAGAGCATAGTTTGGAAGATTAAAACTAGAGTTTACACATGATTTAAGCTTTGAAATTGAAAAGAATTGAAAAAGGGAGAGAGAAGAGAGTACCCAGCTAAAACTCTCGGCAAGAATGAAGAAAATGAAGTGGGTGGAAGCTGATATAGGCAGAGGGGCAGTTTAGTAATTTGCCAAAAAGCTGAAAATTCATTTTCTTTTTAAAAGCTGATTTTAATCCTTTAAAATCAAAATAAACTGGATAAATAAGATAAAAATAAATTTTTAAATTTTTAAATAAATTTTATGAAATTACAAGGCTCCCCATATTTTTAAAATATTTTTAGGCTCAAAAATGAATTTTATATGAATTTTCGAAATAAAGGCTCTTTAAAAGAAGTAAAGCTTTTTAAATCATTTTAAAATACCAAAACTCACAATTAAATACTCACACTAATTTTAAAAACTAAATCTTATCTCAAAGATGATAATGCAAAAGATGTCATGGTTTAAATCGACTCCAATGATTTTATATGATTTTCAAAAGATTAAAAATGCACTTTAAAAATAGTTTTAATGTTCCAAAAATATAAATAAAATTCGACAATCACATACGACACATACCAATCATCAAATAGTCACATAAACATTTTTTACACATATCTTGACTTCACAAAATATACTCGTCACATAATTCACATAGTTCACATAATTTCTACATTTAATAATTAACTATGCATTTATAAATCGCGAAAAATTCTAGGTCGTTTTAGTTACCTCCGATGATGAATCCCTACGGTCAGGAGACGAATCCTCTTCAAATGGTAATTTCTCCTCTTGGTGGTCGTTCTTTACCTCATTGAGCCCAGATCTCCACCACCATGATTCCTACAAGCACGAATCCAGCGTATGGGTTACCTAACTACCCCCCAAATCAAGAAGGTGCTGGAAGAAGTGGTCATGCTTATCAGTTGCATGAACCATACAATCCCCCATACATCACCGACCTAGGTCCTGTTCGTGACTGCGAATACTATGATTTATTCAGGTCCCTACATTGATGACTCTTCTTCTGAGGAAGATGATCGAGATGAAGCTCCTAAGAGGCGACACGTAAGCAAAGAGCCTGGTAGGCATTCTCGAAAGGTTAACAATGGACCGTCAGTGACAGTTATCGAAAGGATCAAGGCCCATGAAGCTAAAATCCAGAAGTTGAAGCAAGACATCGAGGAGCAGTAGAGGTTGCAAAATCGCCCACCCACTAGGGCAAAATTCCCACTGTAGATCTGGAAGGGCCTTCAAGAAGGCATATTAGGTGTAATAACCCTAATATTTGCGAATATTTAAAACTCGGATGAATAGTGATTTTATGGGTAGGCGATTTTTTTTTGCAACCCCGCTAGGTACGAATTAATAAATGAAGATTTCGAGTTGATATTACATCTTTACGATGCAAATAAGTGTATGTAAAAGTCGTTAGTTTTCGACGAAACCAATTATTTCAAATGGTCATATTTTACGAGACATAAAAGACTTAGAAAATTACATTATGACTTGAAGAAGTACATTATGGACAGGAGAATCATAGATTTCGAATTCCACCATTTAAGATGAACTACAAGTACTTGCATTAGTAAGGAATTTCGAGGGAAAGATTTTCTTTGTCACGAAACGTCTCGGGAATTTATCGCACTTATGAAAACATTTAAGTAACAAATGTGAGGAGCAAGTAAGTAGCCATGCAAGCTAAAGAGTCAAGCAAACCAACACTTAGGAAATAAACCAAACTAGTTAAGATCAAACCAAAATTACAAAGAAACATAATTCCATGTTTCATGGAATTGGCTTCATAAGTCAAAAAGAGAAATAGTAAGTTAAACTTTGGCACTTGAATTATTGTGATGGCTGAAATCATAGCTTCCCAAACACACACAAATAATATTACAACCCTTCTTTTATTTTCCAAGTGAAAGAAAACTTCTCTCCCCCATTTCTCTCCATTCTCGGCCAAACTGGCAGCAGCCACTTCAAACAGCCATATCTCCTTCATTTCTCACTCAAATTTTACGTTCTATAGCTTTTTGGAACGGCCTTGAGATTCTCTACAACTCTTCTTCAGGAGCCTCATCCAGAAAAGCATGTAAGGACCTCGTTTTTCCAGTTCTTTCAAGAGTGGTAATGCTGACTCCGAAAATCTAACTTGTTTCTTGGATTCCTTTGCAAGTTTGAAGATGATAAACATAGATCAAGGCTCCCTTAAGGCTTGCAAGCTCTTTTTAGTGTGTGTAAGGGATTCAAGGAAGGTATAAACATCATCTACTCTTTGATTTATCTTGAGTTATAAGCTTGAGTTTGAGTTATGTTTAAGGATATGTTGATTTAAGGAGTTTGGTATGTAATTGGTTGAATCTTGATGGTTGATTGTTATGGGTTGATGTTGGTAATGAGTTCTTGAAGTTTATTAATTGATTATGATGTTAAAAATGTTGGGTTGATGAATTGGTTGTTGTTTATTGAGTTTAACGAAGTTAAATTCGGGAATCGTTACGATTATAGCCGTCGTAATGCCTGTTTGATTTTGGGGCTGTTTTAAACAAGATTTTCGAACTGTAAGAAATCAGATTTTTGAACACCACTGGACCTAAAAATTTAGATCTTGTTTTGTCGTTTGTATTCATATAAAGATCGTCTCGAGTGATTTACGGTTTAAAAGATACGTTCGTTTTAGTGGAACCAATTCGAGAAACCAAACTGCTACAAAGTACCAACTTGTAAAATATATTCGGACCCGTTAATAATATTTAAAACACGTGGAATTTGGATGGTATGAAGTTTAGTCAGTGGAACGAGTGATCCCACAAGCCATGTGAGGACATTCTCGAATGCCCCATTACTACAGCCTGCAAGTGATGCTCTTTATTGTAGGGCATTTCTTCAAACCTTGGCAGGCATGGCTCAAAGATGCTTTGGTATAGCCAACTGCTTCCAAATTCCATCGGATCATTTAGGAAGCTAATTACGACTTCCATCAACCAATTCATTAGTGAAAGAGTTCATAAGAAAAGTGCTACATCCCTCATGAATGTGACGCAAGGGAAGAATAAGAATTTGAGAGATTATCTCAAGCGATTTACCAAGGAGACACTCAGTATTATTGATTTGGAGAATAAGGTACTATGATATCCTTGCAGCATGGAACCATGAATGTCTATTTTAAGATGTCGTTGGTCAAACACCCATGAGAGCATGATTGAGCTCCAAAAAAGGGCTAGTAAGTATATAAAAGCTGAGGAAAGTATGAAAAAAGAAACCACGGTTATAGGAGGTGGAAACAACAAGAACTCCAAGAATCGGAAGACGGAGCAGGAATATGATGCCAAAGACAAGTATCGCAAAGACTTGGATTTTGCACCTAAGAAGAGTAACCCAGGGAAAAGGTTCACTGAGTATGCCAGGTTGAACGCTCCAAGGAGTCAAATCCTGATGGATATTGAGAAATATAGGGATCTACGATGGCCAAAGCCACTTAGGACAGATCCTAAAAAAAGGACAAGAATCAGTATTATCGGTTCTACAAGGATGTGGGACATGATAATGATGACTATAGACAGTTGAAGGATGAAACTGAGTTCCTGATTTGCAAGGGAAAGCTGAACAAGTTTTGTAGAGATGGAGATCGAGGTGACTCAAGATGGGATTATGATAAAAGGGATGATGAGCACGATCGCAATCCCCAGCCGAGAGGGCCGGTAATAAACATGATCTTTGGAGGTCCAACTGCGGCCAGAACAAGTAGAAACTCTTAGAAGGCATATGCAAGGAAAGTGATACATATTGTTAGAGAAGCACCAAAGCGTGCAAGGATAAAGGTAGTAATTGGGTTTGATGATTCAGACCTTGAAGGGGTGAAATTCCCATCATGATGACCCGTTGGTCATCTCACCCATGATAGGAAACTCTCAAGTGAAGCAAGTCTAGATAGACAATGGAGCTTCTGTTGACATTCTCTTCCATGATGTATTTTTGAAAATGGGGTATAACGAGTCTCAGTTGATCCCTTCGAACATGCCCATATACGGGTTCAATAGAGTGGAATCGAAATTTGAAGGGACAATACAGTTACCCATGACTATTAGGTAGGAGCCGAGGGAGGTCATTCAAATGTTAAACTTCTTAGTTATTAAGGCAACCTCCACTCACAATGCCACCATAGGGAAGACGGGTCTTCATGCATTCAAGGCTATTAACTCGACCTATCACTTGAAGGTCAAATTCTGAACCAGGAATGGTGTGGGAGAAGAGAAGGAAAATCAAAAAAGGAGTTGTTACGTAGCAGCCTTGAAGCTTGATGGAATCGGAGGCAGGTCCTCCCGATTGAGGATATGGATATTCGTGAGGACAAAGAGCGACGGGAAAAACCAGTGGAAGATCTGGTCCCCATCCAGCTGGATGTGGGAGTCCCCAAAAAGGTCACTTATATCGGGGCATCTTTGAAAGAACCCCTAAAAAGCAATCTTATCACGTTTTTTCTAGAAAATAGCGATGTGTTCACATGGTCAATGGCTGATATGTCAGGGACAGATCCCTAACTCATAACTCACAGGTTGAATGTGGATCCAGGGGTAAGATAATGAAATAGAAGAAGAGGAACTTCACACTTGAGAGGTAAGAATCCATAAAATAAGAAGTTGATAAGCTCTTGGAGGTAGGGTTCATCGAGGAAATCCAATTCCCGGAATGGTTGACAAATTCCATGATGGTCAAGAAGACCAATGAAAAGTGGAGGATGTGTATAGACTTCACTGATCTGAATAACGCATGCCCAAAGCACTGTTTCCCCTATTTAGTATTGATACGTTGATAGATGCTACTGCTGGGCATGAGTTGTTGAGTTTCATGGATGGCTTCAGTGACTATAAACAAATCAAGATGCACAAGGATGACATTCCTAAGGTATCATTCATCACTGACTTTGGTGTGTATTGTTACCTTGTTATGCCCTTTGGACTAAAGAATGCAGGAGCTACCTATCAACAGTTGGTGAATAAGATCTTTGCCCATCTCACTTGGAAAACTATGAAAGTTTATATGGACAACATGTTGGTGAAAAGCCTATAAAAGGCAAATCACATTGAGCATCTACGGGAGGCATTTGAAGTACTGAGGCACCATAAGATGGTGTTGAATCCGACCAAGTGTGCCTTCGGTGTAGGATGTGGGAAGTTTTTGGGTCTTATGATCTCGAAACGAGGAATTGAGGCCAAACCCGAAAAGATTAAGGCTATGCTTGACATGGAACCTTTGTGTTCCATAGGGGATGTGTAAAAGTGGACTAGAAGATTGCAGCACTGGGGAGACTCATTTATAAATCTGGCGATAAATGCTTGTCACTTTTCAAAACCCTGAAAAAAGTAAAAAAAATTGAATGGACAGAGGAAAGCTAGGAGGCCTTTGAACAACTGAAGAAGTACACGGTCGAAGCCCCATTGTTGTCCAAACCACGTATGGCAATATCGGATCAGGGCGTGAGTGCCGCACTTGTGAAAGAAGAAGACAAGGTTCAGAAACCAGTTTATTAAGTGAGTAAGGTCTTGCATGGAGTAGAGTTAAACTACTGCACTATTGAGAAATTTGCATTGACATTGGTAAATGTCCATTATAAGAAGCTACGACCCTATTTTCAGGCACACAAGATTGAAGTCCTTACGGGGTAGCCATTAAGGAATATTTTACACAGCCTCAAAGCCAATAGGAGGCTAATCAAATGGGCTATTGAGTTAGGAGAATTTGATATCAAGTATAAGCTTAGGACAGCTATTAAGGCTCAGGCTTTGGCTGATTTCATGGTTGAATGTACCATTGACAACCAAGAAGTCGGGGGGTAGGAAATAGTACCTCAGGAAGGTAATGATCTACAGAAGAAGGGTGAAGAAGGTGAAGAACCCGTAGTAAAGGAGAAGCAATATAGGTGCTCTATTTTGATGGGGCATCAAAAACAAAAACAAGAACAAGTGGTGCAGATCTTGTCCTGCAAAGTCCCGATGGATTCACGATTAAATATGCCCGAAAGTTCTGAAGTTGGACTTTCCAATGACTAATAATGAGGCAAAATATGAAGCTTTAATAGCAGGACTTGGCCTAGCAGGAGGCTTAAGGGTCATGAATCTAAAAGTTTATGGAAATTCGAGATTAGTAGTCTCACATGTCAATGGAGAGTTTGGAGCAAAAGATAAAATCATGGCCAAGTACTTAAGGCTCGTGAAGGTTGTGATGACTCAGTTCGATGAATGTTATGTCGAGCACATTCCTAGAGAGGAAAATATCAAGGCTGATGCGTTATCCAAGTTCGCCCCCTGAAATAGAGAATAATTCAAGAAGTGTTTACTTCTAGGTTTTGAGAACCCCCACCATTGATTCAAAGCTAGTTGCATGGAGTAAAAGAATGATGGATAGAACCTATCAAGGCATACTTCAAAACTGGATGGCTCCTTAACAATGCCTTGGAGGCACGAAAACTACCGGTAAGGGCACTAAGTTATGCATTGATCAAAGGGATCCTCTATAAGAAATCCTTTGTAATTCCGTACTTAATGTGCCTAAGGCCTCAAGAAGCTGAGTTAGCTCTCAAAGAGGTCCACGAGGGAATCTATGGGAAGCACTTGGGGGCAAAGGCCTAGCTCACAAGATAGTTAGATTGGGATTCTACTAGCCTGAGATGCTAGCAAACGTGAAAGATTATGTGAAGAAGTGTGATCGGTGTCAAAATCATGCACTAGTGGTTAGGCAACCACCTGAGATGATGACATCCATCAATTCCCCTATTCTGTTTGCCATATGGGGAATAGATATACTTGGGCCCTTTCCTGTAGCCATGACTCAAAGGAAGTTTTGATAGTCGCAATCGACTATTTTACTAAGTGGATTGAAACCAAGCCCTTGGCCAAGATCACAACCAAGCAAGTTGCACAGTTCCATGAATCCAAGTTATGGATAATGTAGGACAATTTAATTATGAGGAATTTAATTAAGAAGTATTGCGATGAGAATGATATCGAGCTTTGTTTCACCTCGGTTGCCCATCCCTAAGCCAACGGGCAGGCGGAGGTTGCTAATTGAATTATCCTTGATGAACTGAAGAAGAGGGTGGAACCCTCTAGAAACACTTGGGTGGATGAACTGTTGCCCATACTGTGGGCGTATCGTACCACCTACAAAGTGACAACTGGGGCAACCCGTTCTTGTTAGCCTACGAGGTTGAAGCTGTTGTACCTGTGGAGATCACACATGCATCTCCTCGGGTGGAAGCCTTTGAGCAAGAACTAATGAAGAAGGAATGAGGCTTGCTCTCGACTTGATTGATGATGTGATCCTGTAGGATCATTTTATTTTACTTATTTCTTGGCATAGACCATGTGTTTAAGCTAGGTTAGCCAGGTTCCTTTCTGTAGTCTTGTTTGTTGCTTTGGCACTATTCCGTTTGTTTGGCGGGTCTATGTCAATTTGTTTAGGTTATTTTTGTAATGATTGGTTGTTGATTTCGTGGGATATGCCCCTACATTTGTATCCGTTGTTCCTTTTGGTGTAAAATTTTAATTAGCAAAAAAAAAGTGAGGGACGAGGCCAATGCGAGGAATGTGGAACATCAGAAAAAAGGCTTCTTTTTACTATAACCTAAGGGTGAAAGAAAGGTTCTTTTATCAAGGGAACCTGATACTTAGGAAGATTGAAACATCCGGAGTTGGATAGAAAGGAAAGTTGACCCATAACTAGGAAGGGCCGTATCAAGTCAAGGGAACGTTGGGTCAAGGATCGTATAAGTTGGAAACTTTGGAAGGGAATGAGGTGCCTCGCACTTGGCATGCTAGAACCTCAAAGTTTATTTTGTTTGATTTATCCCGAGTAGAACGTAGCTTGTATTTATTAGGAAAGTAGAAATAAGGCTCGATGAAACCATTTTAGAGTTTGTAAACTATGAGTAGGAAGTAGAGTTTTATGTAAGGGTTGAACCCGTTTTAATTTTATTTACGTAAATTGGTTTTCAGTTTTCTTAATTTAAGTTTTCATGTCTGTTGGACACCACCAACAGGGATGAGAGTCTACCGTTCTCTCTAACCTCTCTTTACCTTCTCTCTTATAAACCTAGCGGCCACTAAATTTTAACCTTAATCTACACCATTTCTCCACCAGATCTTCAAACCTGCCTTCCTAAATTCACCTTCCTCTTCTAATCTTTCACCTCAAACACCATATTTCTTACTATATATTTATAAAATTTAATGAATGGGTGCTTTCTCCATTGTTGGGAGGGTATGTATTTTGATATGGTCGGAGGATGTACCTCGGGTTTGTGTTAACAAGGGTGTTTTCTTTACACAAATTGTTAATGTTGGTTTCTCTACACAAGGTGGTCATATGACCTTCAAGTTTTTTGGGGTTTCTCCTGTTTCGCCTAAGGGGAGGGGGCCTCTCCCAAATCTGATTATTCTCAAGGGTGCTTCGATGAAGAGGATTTCGCGAGGGACACTTGAAATTATTGATGTAAGTTGTGTGGATCTTCGAATGAGTGTTCTGATAAAACATTTGGACCTTACCATATCGAAAGATGGGGTTAGTATCATGAGATATTCCTGATGGTTGATACGCTTTCGGTTTCGAAATCGGAAGGTATGAAAAAGGGTTCGCTCCTTGTGTCTCTTTCTTCTTTCCGGAGATTGATGAGTTTGTTGGATTTCACTTTTGTGGATTCGAAAAATGGACTGACTGTGGTGAGGTCGTTGAAGGTTTCCGCTGGCAAAGGCTTCCTTTTGTTAGTGGGGGGTGCTTTACACATCTTTGATGTTGTATATGTGCTTAATGGTTTCACAAGTTTTGGTGACCTTGTTGTTAAAAAGGGTGTTTTATATGCTGTTGGAGAGGGTCTAGCCCTTGATTCCAATCGGGATTTATTCCCGTGGTATGGTTTGTGGAATGGAATGCTTCATTCTGAGATGGATTTCAAGCTGGGTTTGATTGAAATTGTTGAAGTGTTTGCTGAATTGCCTGAAAGAAATGTAGATATGTTGATGATCAGTTCATGTGGTTTCCTTGTCAATGGTCAGTTCGCTGATTTGGGTGCTCGGTTGGGGTTGTTAGTGGGAGGTGTCTTACACTTATTTCATGTGGTTTGCGCGAGCGATGGCTTAGCCCGTTATGGCGACCTTCTGCTATCAGAGTCCTCTATTATGGAAGTCGTTCGATATGCTATCAGAGATATGGATTTCAAAATGGTTTTGACAGACGTTCGATATGCTATCAGAGATATGGATTTCAAAATGGTTTTGACAGAAGTTGTTGATCAGTTGGATGATTTGTTTGTAAGAACTTTTGTATTGTTGAAGACAGTTCTCGCTAGTACTGATTGTGAGGTGAACCAACTGTTCGACGGAATGACTGAGAGAGTAGGAAAAGCTGGAATACAGGTGCTTCATGGAAATCAGATGCTGGTTCATGTTCTGTATGTGACCGAATGGATGGTAAACAGAGTACGTTTGTACTTTGCTATCTTCAATGTAGCTGGCCTTTTGGTTGAGAGCAAGACGGAGGTTCAACCTTGGTTTCAAACTGTTCATCGAATGCTGGATGTGTATGCTAGCAATGGTGAACAAGAAAGCTGGGAGACTAATGCGCCTATTCTGTTTGATGTAATGCTCACCTTAAGGATGGGTACATGTACTGATAAGGTATGGATTTTTTTTTTGCCAAGAATAAGGTATGGATTTTAGTATGTTTTGAGCTTTTAACTAGGAATTCTGGGTTTCAAGTTCAAAAAGGTTTTGACGCAATTGATTTGGGGTCCAGACCCTGCTGTGAATTTCATTGTATTATTCATGGATTTATGGCTTGTGTACTGTATAAGGGGTCTGTTTCTGGCAGCATGATTTCTGATAATGTTACGAATGGAGACGACTTGACCAACCAGGTTTGTTCAATGGTTAGTTATGCTACTATTCTTCGTATAACTGGATGTCATTCTGATTGGCATGGAATAGGCACGTCCAAGCAAGATCTTGGAGTTTGTCAATGGATTGTCAATGTGTTCTTTGTAAATTATGCTGGGTTCTTTTTGGAACAGAGGAGCGACCTTCTTGTGTTTGGCTCTGAAGGTGATACTAGGGATCCTCCATTAAATGAAGTTGATCTGTAAAAAGATGGGCATGTTTTGGGAATGTACAAGGATGAGCGGTTTGACATCCATGGTCTTATAGCTGGGCTTGAGTCAAACTGTTGCAAGTGTGTAGGAATAAGCAATGTTGTGGTTTTGAAACCTGATGGAATTGATATCTGGGATGGAGTCGTGATAGAAAGGAAGGGAGAAGCTTGGGCTACAACCCAAATTGTGCTATGAAAGGTGTTGAATCCTTATGCAGGGATAGATTGTGAAGGCAGCAGGGAATGGACCTTTACTATCCATTTTGAGCGATACAAAATCGCACATCATATCATGTTCTCCTATTTGGAAGTGCAAACGATGACATGCACGGTTGGGATGCTTTATGCCTATGCTGACACCTGGTCCTCTTCCTGGGACTATGGGTTTGCCCTTGTCGGCCTGGTGACTATTGTATGTCTTAGGATGCTGGTATTTGTAGTATTTGGATGTTGACTTTGCGGGGTATGCCCCTAGATTTGTATAAGTTGTTCCTCTTGGTATAAAATTTTAATTAGCAAAAAAAAAAAGTTTTCATGTCTGTTGTGTATCAAGCATAATGAGGTTGCATGCTATGTAAGCCTAATATGGAAGACAAAAAACTAAATAAAAGATAAACTAAAGATGGCATAAATAAAAGCGCGGAGGCTGTAAGTTTAGTACAAAACAAATTATAAATACAAAGTTAGGCCACCCAAGGCTAAAAATCAAAACCTAAAAGCTAAGCCGCCTTCGAGGAGACTAATCCTTCCTCGTCCCCCTTCGACTCCGAAGCCCCGTCATCACCTCCTGAGGCAGAAGTGGCTGTGGTGGATAAAGAAGCTGCCCTGCAAAGAGAAGAGGTGTTAAGATCAAGGACCCTCTCCCCTTCCTCCATCTGTACATCCTCCTCCTTATCCCTGTTTGCAATAGTGATAACCGAGGGGGTGAGGACTCGGAAATTCGTCAGGAGAAAACAAGTCCGGATGCTTCTTCAGCACGACCTTGATCGCCTCGTTCCACCCCTCCTTGTATTGGTTGGGGTAGAGAATATCATCATGGTGCTCCATGAGGGCCTGGAAGTCACCGGAGTCCATATAAGTGTTAATGATGTCCTCCTTATTGGCCCTTAAATCCACCAGCTCAGCATGGGCTGTGGCAAGCTCCTCTTCCTTGCCCTTGAGCTTATCCTCCAAGTCCGTGTGTTGGATCTGTAGCTTGTAGAAGTTAGTCACGAGGGCCTTAGCCTTGTTTTTCCAGGATTTAGCCTGGTGAATCATCCTTTGAAAGTGGGTATCAGCATGTAAGAAACATTAGTACATGAAAATATCAAAAAATGTGAAACATGTAAAAGACATAAAAAGTAAAGCTTATGATGGCTAAGGCATGCGCACCCATCAACTCACCTTCGCTCAATGCTACCCCTCATTACAAAATCCCTGTAGCCATAGGGGGAGATAGAGTTGAACGACCATTCGAGGAAGTGTTTGGTGGAGCCCACCATCAAATCCTGCTTCCTAAACCCCCAGGGAGCCTTGTAGATGGAGGATTGGACATTCACTTCTCGGGGGCCCCCTTCCAGGTATATGATGACCAAATCTTTCTTCTAAAGCTTATGGGGCCTTAGAAAAGAAAGTTCAGTCGCCTTTCCCCAAGGGTCAGCACCCCGCTTTGCCTTTTCATCCTGGCGATCTCCTCCTCCTTAGGTTGCATAGCCTGCATGATCTTCTCCACAGCTACAAGCATAAACTGAAAAACATGTTTGTGTACGTTAAGTAAGAAATCGAAGAAATCATGAAGAGTAAGAAAATTACCCTGATCTGAAACTTTAGAAAGGCTAACGGCCTTCAAGGACTCCTCATTTATAAGATTCTAGCTTAGAGTTTAGTCGTTGTCTTTAGTAAGAGCCTCATAGGCAGCATGCTCCTCCATGTTCAAAATTATATTGTTGGGGTTGCAGCCATCAACAACCTTTCAAAAACATTTTCTGAAGGGGCATCCCCAATCAGTCCCTTCCCATTCCAAATACCTGAACTCCTCTTTACATTTGGGGTTGTTCTCCACAATTGAATGACCGTAAAAAATATGGGGAATTTGGGGCGTTGTCTAATATAAACCCATCCTGGTTGTGCTGAAGAACTATTATAAAACTGAAAGATTTTTCTAAAAAGAGAGACAGAAATAGGGAAATTATTCCTTAGATACAGGACCATGAAACAAAGAAGGCCTTCCAAGGATTTGGGGGAAGCTGGCAAGGACAAATTTGTACGTCAACCAAAAGATGAGGAATAAAATCTTTTAAATGGAAACTAAGCCCAGCTAGAAGGGCATCTCGAATGACACATAAGGCGCCAATAGGCCTCCAATGACATGGTCTATCACCGGGCCCAACTGAAACAAGCATATAAGGGGATTTGATTTTATAAAGTTTATTATATTTATCGATGGTATTCTGATCATGAAATTTATTACAATAATTGTAAGCATCTAACTTAGATAAACTATAGTATTCATCTCCACGAACATTGATCATTTCGATTATAGACATGTACGAGGAATGGATTGTGTTATCATTACCTCATTTCGAAGCAAAGTTCATCTTTTCAAGATGTTGAGCTGCTTTATCCGCCATTGATCTTCAACAGATGAGAGCTTTAACCCAGAAAATGAAGTGAAAGAGATGAAGTTTCAAGAAATCTTCAAAAGAAACCCATAAATTTTTGAAGATTATTCAAAAGAAACCCAGAAAATGGTGGAAATTGCTGGAAAATGAACGCCAGAAGAGGTGAAGAACCTCGTCGGAAATCGCCTTAACTTAAAAAGATTTTGAGATAGAGTATTTTGTAAGAAATGAGTGAAGTGAGTAATAAGAACTCACTCTACTCATTTATAGGATTGCTCAGCCGGTAGCCGGTTGAAATCCCACCTTCACCTACAGTAGCTAGTAAAGGCCCAAAAATTGGCCCATGAGCCAAATTAAAAGAAGGTTCAAGAATTTTCCAAAAAAAAGTGGAAAATTACGTATTCCTAATTTTTAATATAAAATCAAAAATAAATTACTTACAGAAAGTTCCAGAAATCTCTTGAAAAAAAGTTAGAAATTTGGGCCTTGTGATTTTAGCCTAGTCAAAGAAAAAAAGAGAGGCACAAGTCCAATAAGGCCCATTACAATAGGCCCAATTGGCCCAATTGTTGAAAAAGGCTAAGAGTTTTTCAAATTTCAAAAAATAAATTTTCGACTGGGATTCTAATCGATTTCGAATGGAAATCCTAATCGAAAAACCTTCTATTAGGCTATAAAAATGGCCTTAAATCGACCAGGTTCTTGATCAAAATTGACCAAGAATCCTGGTCTAAAAGCCTTCGACTAGACTAACAAAAATGGCTTTAATTTGACTAGAATCCTGATCGAAATCGACCAGAAATTTTGGACTAAAGGCCCATAAAAAACAAGCCAAAGTTAGAGGCCCATAAAATTAAGCAAAGTGGCCCAGTAAAAAAAGGCCTAGAGTTGAAAAGCCCAAAAAAGGGGTCCAAATAGAATTTTGGGAACTATAAAAGAAAAATCAAAAAATAATTTTCAACCTTGATCCTCATCGATTTCGACCAAGAATCCTGGTCAAAAAACTTTCAATCACATTGTCAAAAAGGGAATTAATTTAGTTAGAATCATGGTCGAAATCGACCAGGAATTCTCATCGAAAATCCTTCGATCAGACAACAATTCTGGATGTTAATTCGACCAGAATCCTAGTCGAAATTGGCCAGGATTTCTAGTTGAAAATCCTTCGACCAGAACGTAAAGTCGGCCTTAAATTCAACCAGGATCCTGGTCGAAATCGACCTGGAATCCTGATCGAAAAGGCTGCGATCAGAGAACTTTGGGAAGCTTAATTCGATCAGAATTCTGGTCAAAATCAACCAGGAATCCTAGTCGAAATTACTTGGACCAGAATCTTAGACAGAGCCTAATTCAAACAGGATCCTGTTTGAATTCTATCAGGAATCCTGGTTGAAATTTTGGTGGAATAAGTTGATTTTTTCAGTTGAAAAATGAAGAAATTGATTTAAATGATATTTTTTTAGAAAAATTGTAAATAGGTTGCCATAAATTCTAGAAAAATGAAGAATAATTTATTAAATTATTTCCAAAGGTAATGTGCCCATAATATTTTTGATGAAATTTATCAAAAATATAAAAAAAATACCAATAAGTACAAGAAAAATTCAAAGAATGCAGGAAAATTAAAATTATTTTCTGTAAGAAGTAAAACTGTTGCTTAGCCTCGAATAAGGCAAATCGTCTTGAATGTGTAGGTCGGTCCACACTTTTTATCAAGATGATATCTGAAACACTAGTGTACATAACAAATCCTAAACAAAGGAATTGAAACAGACCCCGAGTCTTGATGAAAGGCAATTATAACTTCAATGAAAACCTTATCAGTTGTCCGGGGAAATGGTATGGCATTGAATAAACCTAGATTGGTCCAAGGTTAGAGCCCAATTGTGGCCCAAAACCCGAATTAAATAATAAATTCATAATTAACATTTCAGCTGATAATTAGACTCCGTTATTAAGTCCAAAGAGGTGTCAACTCCTATAAAGAGTAGCCCCCAAGACACCTAAACCTACAAGGAAACTGACTCCTATAATGAAGGATCTAAAATCACATTCAAGGAGTTGACTTGTCCACCAAGTCTCCTAACCCTATTCTAAATCTTAGGCTCCCAAAACCTGTATAAAGGACTTGGCCCCTCATTCTCAAAACTACGTTTTTGGCTTGATTCTTGACATTTATCAAGGTATATAGGCATCTTGTGACGGTAGATTCAGTCACGAAACACGAGAGCAACCATTAAAGTTCGAATCTCTAAGATCCTTACAATAAATACACGCATTAAATACATCCTTTTTTATTCCATAAGGCATCAAATATTATCAAAGAAGACATCTGTAACGCCCCTAAATCCGAGGTCAGGGATTCAGGTTGTCACATCTGACATCACCATCCAACCATGTCATACATGTATTAACTTTACAACTCAACAATACACCAATCCAGAGCTCAATCTTTCATACATACAAGTTAGAGCCTTAGAAATGATAATCAAAAGTAACATTAAATAATACAATTCATCTGTACAATCCAGAATCTTACACAATTTTACTTATACAAACTGCACATGAGGGAAAGTCTTACTAATAATAGTTGGAAACCCATCAGACTTACTTTGTAGTATTTTTTCCAGAACTGTATTATCCCAGGGTTAAATCCTCTGCTCCTCTTTTGCTGGTGCAATTAACCGACCAAATTCTTCCCTTTCTGAAAGATTTTTATAAAGCAAGAGTGAGCTATATAATGCTCAGCAAGTCTTCCGTTTTGAGTAATAATATAATTTGCCCCGAAAAAGATTTTCCAAATGTATGAGCATATATCTCATAGTATCAAAATATAACTTGACAATATATATGTCCGAGTCCTGATTAAACTATTCATACCCAGTATGAAGTTTTAAATGCCAAATGAACCATTAAGTTCACAACCGGAATAAAACATCCTTAATATAGCAGAATAGTACCCACTATAGTTTTGCTAATCTTTTAGAAAGTTTTAAAAAATATGTAGTTCTAGATACTACCACGATAGTTGCTTTTCATCATACCCATACCGAACCATTTATAAGGTTCCAAACCAATATTTCTCAAGTTTGAAAATATAAACATATATGTATATCACTTTCGTCAAAACACCCTACAATTCAAGATGTTGTACAAGGAACACATTATTCAACCACTATCAATATTATCGGTAACTCACCACCTAGGTTTTCGTTACAGTATTACAGTACAATTCTAATTGGAATAATGTGACTATTCTGGAGCTAACCACGATACATGGTGAATAACCATTGTATCGCAACTTAAACTTCTCTACTAGTGTAATGATGACATTCCCTAACCGGGCTTGCACCCTGACTGTATACCCGCCTATGCTGGATTGTCCCATAGCTTCTTACGCTTTGATGGACTGTCCACAGCCTCTTACACTTATCCTGACACACTAGGTGTCGGGCACCTCAAGTCCCTAGAAGAATCCTTTCCATTTTTCGGGATTGAAATTAATCCAGCTTACCCAAGCATTTTTTCTTGTTGATAGGTCTGATAACAATATATATTTTACTTCCATGAGTATTTGTGGAAGTAACATCGCAATGTGGGTTGAAGTTAGTCGACAGATTTTATTTGCTTATGAAGTTCGTTTCAAAATACGACTTGGGAGTGAGTCGGAGTTTTCTGTAATAACCCGGATTTTTCAAGAAATGATTTTATTATTATTTCAATAATAATAATGTTTTCCTAAAATGAGGAGGAATTTTTTTTTTATTTTATTTTATTATTCAATTATTTTATTATTTTCGGTTAAGTGAAGCCTGGTGCTCCTATTTAAAATTTTATTGACTGAGTAGATACCCCGAGTCAATAGTTTATTTGTGCAAAGATTTAATTTTGGAATGTGAAATTATTCAGTAAAGATTTTATTTTAAATTATTGAATAATTTAGAGATTTTAAAATCCTTAGAAAATGATTATTTTAATTATTTGAGGATTTGCAGAAATTACTTGATTAATATATAAAATCAAGAATTTGAGATTTTACTAAAACAATAGTGTTTGTAGTATTTTTATAAAGCCCTGTAAATTGTGAATTATGAATCACAATTATTATTTTTATGATTTGTTTTTTTTTATAAATTATTAATATTTGTAAAATGCATATCAGTTTAGAAAATTGAGATTTAATTCCAATTCTTTCTCCAAAAGTCTTTAAAAATATTATAGTATTTAATTATGCTAGAAACTTTATTTTTACAAATTAGATTTATTTACTCCAAATATTATTTAAAGTGTGTAGTGTTTAAATGTATTGCTTCTTGAATAGTGTTGGGCCAAGCCCATTAGGGTTAAAAACACAACACAGCACCCATGTATACACACGAATGCATACACAGCCGCACATAAACTAATCGGGGAGGGGGAGAAGACAGTGGGGGGAAAAGAGAAGAGAGAAATTAGGGTTTGTGATTGAATTGGGGGGGGGGGTTGATTGATTGAAGTCAATTGGGCATATATACATACATATAAGCGTGTGTATATGCTATGTATGTGTATATATTTCGGTGTATAAGCAGCGTGAGAGTTTTGTGTGCAGTGGGTGCGCGCGAAGTCGACCGGAGAAGCAGTGGCGACCTGAGGGTAGAGTCGCCGGAGTTGTGCTGAGGGGCGAGTCACGCAGCAGCAGTAGCAGGGGTGGCAGGCGCGCGATTGTGCAGTGAGGGAAGGGACCAGCGGTATTGTAAGAGAGAGAGAGAGAGAGATGGGGGAGATTGGTTTCCGGTGGGTTGACTTTCCGGTGCGTCAAATCGAAATCGAAAGGGGTATAATTTCGTAAATCCAATTATTTAATTCTCGTATGAAATTAGATGTAATTGTTATATATTGTTAAATTGTAGTTATTTAATTAATTAGTTGTCGTAATTTAATTAGATTTAAATTGCGAGTTTAATTATTAATTTCCGAGATTTAATTCGGAGGGTCAGTATTTGTGAATTATAGTTATGGAGGACTAAGTGTGAGTCCGATTAAATGTCTGCGTTTAGTAATAATTATTTGTTAATTATTAATTGTCGGATATTATATTCGGGTTAGTTGTCAAGTAATTGTTAATTGCTACGTGCTAAATGATCTTATTGATTAAAGTTAAAGTGTTTTAGTGGATAATTGCTAGTTGTTTATGGTACCGGTAAATGGTATGTGCTAAGTGCTATAAGTCGAGTCATAGGATTTGTCGGATGTCACATCTGTCAATTACTTGGTATTTGGTTACAATTGGTCAAATGATTATCGATAATGGTTTTGGGTAGAAAGTTGAATTGTTATTGTTATAAGAGGTGTAAGTATATGAATGGCTAATTGGCTAAGTGCTAAATGGTATGAATTAAGTTATAGTATATGTTGATAGTATAAGTGCCAACTACGTGGTGTTGGCTTAAATGTGGATAAACCTAGTTTACTTTTCCTTATGTGCTAGTTGCCGCAAGTCTGGGCGGGTACTTTTCCTTATGTGCTAGGTGCCGCATGTCTGGGCGGGTACTTTTCTTACTTGTTTACCTTTATGTTGTTGCAATTGAGGCAACTTGATTTTCCTTGGATTGGTTGAATTGAAAAACAGGGTTGAATTGTTTTGGAGGGGCTGTGCCCATAGTCCGATAAACGAATACTACATGCCGAAATTTTCTAAAAATCCCCTGCATTTTAATTTATTTAACTTATTTGATTTCAAGGGTTTAAAGGTATGATTTGGGTGTTAACTGTTTATGTGTATATGTGTTAAGTGAATTAATTCGAGGGTAATTGTTGTCTCGAGGATTTATGTGCTAAGTGATTTAATTCAAGGATTTATGTGTTTCGAGGATTAATTGTGTTTTGAGGATTAGCTATTAATCAAGTTTTGTCGTAGAAGGTCAATGGTATTATAAATGTATAGGTTAAGTGAAGTTGACTAAATGGTGGTATAGGGTTATGATATGTTGGTACTAGGAAATGTTCACTTTATATAAGGGGACTCTTCCCGTGTTTTTTGCTATTACTAAATGTCTTATGTGCATTAAGTGGTATTAGAGTAGTCAACTATAGGGAGGACATCCATAGTTTGACTTTATGTGACTTAGTGGTAATTCCGAGTGGTGTCTACTCGAGATACGAGGGGGGACTGACACGTACTCATAACTATTTCAGTACCATTAGGGCATAATCGAGTTGGAATGACGTGCATCAAAAAGGGAAGATCGAGGCGCCGTATAAAGAAAGGTAAGCTACCTCCAGGGAATTGCTTGGATGAAGTGCGAAAGGTTTATTCGCGGTTTCTGCTTTCTGCTAAGGACCAGAGGCAAGTTTATTTACACATACTCTATCGTTCAGAGTATACCTATTTTGAATTATATAAAATGTGCGGAAAAAGGTTTTCAATCCCTAATTGCGAGTTTTTAATCTTGTGCTCCTCCTTCCAAATCATTTTATTCTTGACTTTGCTAGCGATATTAAATTATTCTCGTGCAATAATCAAAACCCATGACTTATAATACTGTCGATGGGCGGTGACATTCTTATGGTTCTACATCTCGATTTATATGTTGTATATTTATAAACTTTTGTAATGTGGTAGAGAACTATATTTTATGAGGTATATATAGATACATATAGGTATATATGGAACTACGTGGTAAAGGCTCCGAGGGTAGAGCGTGTATGGAGTTATCGAACTTAGCCCGCGTGTCGGGGTTATTTGTATTGTATGTTTTCGAAAACCCGGACAAAGCTTTTAAAAAGAATTTCGCAATAATTAACCTAAAGGCAACATCACCAATAAACCAGTGTTTATTTAATTAATAGATGCTCCTGAAAGCCTTTACTAATTAAATAAACCTCATTCGCCTAATTAAATTTATTTAATTAGATGAATATCATTTTCAAAACGCTTTCTTAAAATCACTTTGTCCCGGAGAAATAATAAAACAATTTAATTGAGTGATTCTATCTAGTATATTATTTATCGGAGATAGTTTATTTTCAATACAGATTAAAGATATTCCAATGGTTATAAATTGGTTACTTTCAGCTTAAAACAGCTAGATTGATATCGATATATGTTATTTGAATGCTTATTTAATTCGATGAATATTAATTATAATATTCATTAAGAAACGAAAAAAAAAGAAAGAGAAGAAGGATTTTCATGCTTGTTAATTATTTCTTATTGACCGAGAGTCAGTAGTAGTTATTTGATAAAGTGGCTAAAGTTTGGAGACCGCTGGAGAGATTGTGTCTTGATTTTGATTAGAAACATTCCAAGAGTTGTATTTGGGTGTTTTGAGGTTATTAAATATTCCAGTATTAATAGTAAATATTATTTGAATATTACTTAATAAGTGAATATTAATTTGAGTATTCTTTTAAAAAGGGATTATTGAATATTTATTATTTGTTACATAGTAGTCAAATATTCATTAAATACTCTAAGTGTTTTGAAGGTTATAAAACACTATTTAAAGGTGTCTAAGGACTTTGATAGTCATTTAAAATATTATATTTTGAATCTATCTAGGTAAGTTACTTTTCAAGAACTTATATATATATAGAATTACCAGGTTGTGATTACAAGCTTTATGCGTACCATTTTCCATGTGTGATCACAAAACCCTGTGTCGAGATTGATATCGGTACAAGTGTATATCTATACTTGAACTCTTTTGAACTCAAAACATTTTCGAAAACCCCCGGTCAGGTTTTACTCTCTTGCTCGTTTTTCAAGAAATTATCGGTCGACTGAAGTCGAACTTCAACTACTCAAGTTTTCAATCAAAATGATTTTGACAAGAAAAGAAAAAGGGGACTCTGGGAGGTGTGGGAATCGTTGACGAACGATTCCCGGGATGTGTAAGTGGCCGTGAGCCAGGCGGCCCATCAATTATTATTCCGGCCCAGGTGTTGCCGAAGGATGATTACGGATGTAGTTTTCATCGAGGGTGATTACGGATGTAGTTTTCACCCGGGGATAGTTACGGATGTAGTTTCTATCCTTCTATCGGTAAAGAAGACCCGCGGATTATTGGACTTGGATGTGGCGACTGATCATCGTCAATCCTTGTCAGGTTTTTATGTTTTCTTTAAGTCCCATCCTCCACTTTGGAAAAATACTCAAACACTGCTTTTTGAAAGATGATGAATTCATGCAGTATCTAGAACTGCAAGATTATTCTAACAATAATGGCACGTGCTTGTGCACTTTTGCAATTATTCAAAAGATGAAAGATGGTTCATCGGTTATTGATGTTAAGTCCCAAATGTTTTGCTTCAAGAGCTTTGACTCTCTTCCTATCAGTTATTTCTGAGTTTAGACTTATCAAGTGGTTAAAGAACTTATACCCGGTACATGATGTCGATCTGTAAGGTGTTTGATGGAAATGACATACTTATATGTATATGCTTTCAGATTGAGAAATACTAAAGATGAAACCTTCTAATGGTTGGTTTGTATATGATGATAAGCAACTGTCTTAGCAGCATATTGATCTGCGTATTTTGAAAAGCTTTCTAAAAGATTAGCAATACGGTAGTGTACACTATTTCGCTAAGATATGAGGATTACTATGGTTATTATAAACTTATCTGCTCATTGGATGTTGCGTTAAACGTCATATTTTCTTTATTGAAGTTTCATTGTCGTAAATATTTCGAAATTGATATTAAGTATCGTTATATTTCGAAAACTCCATGTGTATATTGACATATATTGTTGTGCTCTATTAATACTTGCTGGGCAATTCTTTCGCTCATACTTGCTTGTTTTAAACATTAACCTTTCAGAGGAAGGTAGATGATTGAGGCTTATCTGCATGGCTCAGGAGAAGTAGACAGTGTGCCCTTGTGAAGATGATATGATCCAGAACATAGATAGCTGGAGTAAGTTATTTATAAGTGTATTGATGTGTAATATGTATATATCACTTTGTACATGATAGTACTAGTGCTAGTGTACTTCTCAACGAAGCTACACTAGTAGTATAGGATTTGTAATACTCAGTGTGATGTAATTAAATGGATGTAATGAGAAATTTAAGGATCGATTCTTGTTTCTAGCCCTATAACCTAAAAGATGCTTGGTGGTTGGGGTCACAGATATTGTAATTCAGTTATTAAATGATTACAGGTGGTTTAATATTGTCAAACAGGTGATTTGATGTTAAGGATTTCCGCGTGACGACCAAATCCCTGACCCCGGATTTGGGGCGTTACAGAAATGGTATCAGAGCTGAGGTTATAGTAAACTAGAAACGAGAGTGAGTAGGAGTGGGTATAGTTATGTGAGAACGTCAGAACTCATGTAGAGTTCATGTTGGACTATTGGATATAGTACAAATGATTAAGATAAGATTTTGAGGAATATGTTGAGGTAGACTTCACTTCTTGTGGTGATGGATGTCTGCTAAAGAACTCTTAGAGACAAGTGTTGGTCGGCAGGGGCATAAATCGCCCGAGGCCTAAGATTAAGATAATTTTAGGGGTTCATGGATGAAGTTATGTATTCCCCGAATGATAGGAAATTTCAATATGATGATGAAGGATAGAAAGCTGGCATCCAGTATTATGACAATGATGAGTTGAGATATCATCCGTACTGTTAAAATTCCAAAAAGGGAAGCAAAACAAAATCACTATGAAAGGTTATCAGTCGAAGTTGTGGGTATTTAAAACCCTCTCGAGCTTGATAGAATTTAAGGTAATATTATGAATGGATTGGTGGATAGACACCGATTGTCTCAAAATTATAGAAGTAAAAAGGGTGAAGATGAGATTGATCAATAAAGATGAAATGTTTTAAGAATCAAGACGGACCGAGAATGTCTGAGAGAGACTAGTACGAAGGTTGTTATGCCAAAAAGGGATAAGCTTAAGTTGCACACGGAATTGTCATGAGGACAGGAACATGTGGTATAAATACGGTTATAATGGTGACTGGATCTAAGTATGTATTTCCAGCAATGTTCCAGAATATCGCCCATTCGACACATGGAATTCGTCGTTGCTAGGGGCGACACCGGTATCGAAGTCTTCTCAAAGAATAGAACGCTTGCGTGAGATGCTTGCGCCGAGTCGAATAGAACTCCTTAATATCGTAAAATGCCGATGGTTGAATCTCTAGCAATTATTACGAGTCGACGATGACGTCGGTTATCGAGCACCTTAGGGTGTGCGTGGAAAAGAAGAGCGCTACAATCGAACAATTATCCATCAGAGGAGCCGACATGAAAGGCATCCGTGGAGACCTTGGCATTACCCTCCCCATTTATGAATCATTTTGATTACTTCCCCAATCTGTGAATTATTTGATATCTCCCCATTTGCAAATTATTTTGATTACCTCCCCAGTCTATGATCTATCTTGACATCTCTCCAAGAGAGAATTTTGATAAAGAATATACTCCCTCTTCGAAGTTGTTCTTCAATACTCTTGTTAAACCATATTTAATTTCGATTGTGCCAGAAGCTGTCATTATTCCTACCTTCAGATTTCTGAAGCCCTGTTGAATGATGTTATTTCAAACTTCCACTTTCCTTCAATAGTGGATGATTCTATGGTGGTATAGCACCACTTGCTTGTTGAACACCTGTATCTTTCTGGCTATCCTTTTCTTTGGAAATCACACCTTTGGAATCCGTTCAATTCAACTCCAAGGTGTCCCTTGAGAATTAATTGTCAAAATACGATAATTATTAACTTGACTTCGAATTGCTTTCATACTTCTCAGCTTCCACTGAGACGAACAACCCTATACTTATAGGGGACACAAGGGCTATCTGTCTGTGTGATAGAAGTCTGACGGGACGCCGTCACTTGTGAGTTGTGAAATACAAGAAGGCTAACTACCTTTAGTAATGTCTTAACTGAGACACGCAACGTGAGTTCTTATGATCATATTGATCTCTCAGTAAATTCTCTTATTTCAAACAAGGTTTACTTTAATACTCATAACCTTATGATCATCACTGTGTGGCAATAGCCTTGATATGACAGCTATCTTTTCAAAGTTTCATAATTCTTATTACCTCTAATAAATTTGAAGGGGATACCAACCAGGTCTGCCAAGTCATAAATTCGCTGATAGAAACTAGATTCGCAACGGAATCGCCAAGAGCAAGAGCGAATCCCAACATGAATAGAATATCAGTGATGTATAGCTAGAATTGGTTCGTTCTCTCTCTCAAGAATGTTATGTTAATAGAGTCAGTGAACTCTCTCTCTTAAGGATAGTATAATAATAGAAAGTTGGGCAAGACGTATATGTGAAAGGAATAATGGTGGGTTATAAGACTCCAACGATAATTGTGTCAGATAGAGGATCGAGGTTTGAATTGAGATATTGGAGAAGTTGTTTACGAAGAGACACTACCTCCTGTTTTGCAGAATAAATGTCGATGATGAAATAGTTAAGGACTCCCAGTAGTGGCCTTAGCTGATTCCGTGGACGGAATCCTTTTAAGGAGGGTAGACTGTAATAACCCGGATTTTTCAAGAAATGATTTTATTATTATTTCAATAATAATAATTTTTTCCTAAAATGAGGAGGAATTTTTTTATTTTTTTTTTATTATTCAATTATTTAATTATTTTCGGTTAAGTGGAGCCTGGTGCTCCTATTTAAAATTTTATTGACTTAGTAGATACCCCGAGTCAATAGTTTATTTGTGCAAAGATTTAATTTTGGAATGTGAAATTATTCAGTAAAGATTTTATTTTAAATTATTGAATAATTTAGAGATTTTAAAATCCTTAGAAAATGATTATTTTAATTATTTGAGGATTTGCAGAAATTACTTGATTAATATATAAAATCAAGAATTTGAGATTTTACTAAAACAATAGTGTTTGTAGTATTTTTATAAAGCCCTGTAAATTGTGAATTATGAATCACAATTATTATTTTTATGATTTATTTTTTTATAAATTATTAATATTTGTAAAATGCATATCAATTTAGAAAATTGAGATTTAATTCCAATCCTTTCTCCAAAAGTCTTTAAAAATATTATAGTATTTAATTATGCTAGAAACTTTATTTTTACAAATTAGATTTATTTACTCCAAATATTATTTAAAGTGTGTAGTGTTTAAATGTATTGCTTCTTGAATAGTGTTGGGCCAAGCCCATTAGGGTTAAAAACACAACACAGCACCCATGTATACACACGAATGCATACACAGCCGCACATAAACTAATCGGGGAGGGGGAGAAGACAGTGGGGGGAAAAGAGAAGAGAGAAATTAGGGTTTGTGATTGAATTGGGGGGGTTGATTGATTGAAGTCAATTGGGCATATATACATACATATAAGCGTGTGTATATGCTATGTATGTGTATATATTTCGGTGTATGAGCAGCGTGAGAGTTGTGTGTGCAGTGGGTGCGCGCGAAGTCGACCGGAGAAGCAGTGGCGACCGGAGGGTAGAGTCGCCGGAGTTGTGCTGAGGGGCGAGTCACGCAGCAGCAGTAGCAGGGGTGGCAGGCGCGCGATTGTGCAGTGAGGGAAGGGACCAGCGGTATTGTGAGAGAGAGAGAGAGAGAGAGATGGGGGAGATTGGTTTCCGGTGGGTTGACTTTCCGGTGCGTCAAATCGAAATCGAAAGGGGTATAATTTCGTAAATCCAATTATTTAATTCTCGTATGAAATTAGATGTAATTGTTATATATTGTTAAATTGTAGTTATTTAATTAATTAGTTGTCGTAATTTAATTAGATTTAAATTGCGAGTTTAATTATTAATTTCCGAGATTTAATTCGGAGGGTCGATATTTGTGAATTATAGTTATGGAGGACTAAGTGTGAGTCCGATTAAATGTCTGCGTTTAGTAATAATTATTTGTTAATTATTAATTGTCGGATATTATATTCGGGTTAGTTGTCAAGTAATTGTTAATTGCTACGTGCTAAATGATCTTAGTGATTAAAGTTAAAGTGTTTTAGTGGATAATTGCTAGTTGTTTATGGTACCGGTAAATGGTATGTGCTAAGTGCTATAAGTCGAGTCATAGGATTTGTCGGATGTCACATCTGTCAATTACTTGGTATTTGGTTACAATTGGTCAAATGATTATCGATAATGGTTTTGGGTAGAAAGTTGAATTGTTATTGTTATAGGAGGTGTAAGTATATGAATGGCTAATTGGCTAAGTGCTAAATGGTATGAATTAAGTTATAGTATATGTTGATAGTATAAGTGCCAACTACGTGGTGTTGGCTTAATTGTGGATAAACCTAGTTTACTTTTCCTTATGTGCTAGTTGCCGCAAGTCTGGGCGGGTACTTTTCCTTATGTGCTAGGTGTCGCATGTCTGGGCGGGTACTTTTCTTACTTGTTTACCTTTATGTTGTTGCAATTGAGGCAACTTGATTTTCCTTGGATTGGTTGAATTGAAAAACAGGATTGAATTGCTTTGGAGGGGTTGTGCCCATAGTCCGATAAACGAATACTACATGCCGAAATTTTCTAAAAATCCCCTGCATTTTAATTTATTTAACTTATTTGATTTCAAGGGTTTAAAGGTATGATTTTGGTGTTAACTGTTTATGTGTATATGTGTTAAGTGAATTAATTCGAGGGTAATTGTTGTCTCGAGGATTTATGTGCTAAGTGATTTAATTCAAGGATTTATGTGTTTCGAGGATTAATTGTGTTTTGAGGATTAGCTATTAATCAAGTTTTGTCGTAGAAGGTCAATGGTATTATAAATGTATAGGTTAAGTGAAGTTGACTAAATGGTGGTATAGGGTTATGATATGTTGGTACTAGGAAATGTTCACTTTATATAAGGGGACTCTTCCCGTGTTGTTTGCTATTACTAAATGTCTTATGTGCATTAAGTGGTATTAGAGTAGTCAACTATAGGGAGGACATCCATAGTTTGACTGACACGTACTCATAACTATTTCAGTACCATTAGGGCATAATCGAGTTGGAATGACGTGCATCAAAAAGGGAAGATCGAGGCGCCGTATAAAGAAAGGTAAGCTACCTCCAGGGAATTGCTTGGACGAAGTGCGAAAGGTTTATTCGCGGTTTCTGCTTTCTGCTAAGGACCAGAGGCAAGTTTATTTACACATACTCTATCGTTCAGAGTATACCTATTTTGAATTATATAAAATGTGCGGAAAAAGGTTTTCAATCCCTAATTGCGAGTTTTTAATCTTGTGCTCCTCCTTCCAAATCATTTTATTCTTGACTTTGCTAGCGATATTAAATTATTCTCGTGCAATAATCAAAACCCATGACTTATAATACTGTCGATAGGTGGTGACATTCTTATGGTTCTACATCTCGATTTATATGTTGTATATTTATAAACTTTTGTAATGTGGTAGAGAACTATATGTTATGAGGTAAATATAGATACATATACGTATATATGGAACTACGTGGTAAAGGCTCCGATGGTAGAGCGTGTATGGAGTTATCGAACTTAGCCCGCGTGTCGGGGTTATTTGTATTGTATGTTTTCGAAAACCCGGGCAAAGCTTTTAAAAAGAATTTCGCAATAATTAACCTAAAGGCAACATCACCAATAAACCAGTGTTTATTTAATTAATAGATGCTCCTGAAAGCCTTTACTAATTAAATAAACCTCATTCGCCTAATTAAATTTATTTAATTAGATGAATATCATTTTCAAAACGCTTTCTTAAAATCACTTTGTCCCGGAGAAATAATAAAACAATTTAATTGAGTGATTCTATCTAGTATATTATTTATCGGAGATAGTTTATTTTCAATACGGATTAAAGATATTCCAATGGTTATAAATTGGTTACTTTCAGCTTAAAACAGCTAGATTGATATCGATATATGTTATTTGAATGCTTATTTAATTCGATGAATATTAATTATAATATTCATTAAGAAACAAAAAAAAAAGAGAAGAAGGATTTTCATGCTTATTAATTATTTCTTATTGACCGAGAGTCAGTAGTAGTTATTTGATAAAGTGGCTAAAGTTTGGAGACCGCTGGAGAGATTGTGTCTTGATTTTGATTAGAAACATTCCAAGAGTTGTATTTGGGTGTTTTGAGGTTATTAAATATTCCAGTATTAATAGTAAATATTATTTGAATATTACTTAATAAGTGAATATTAATTTGAGTATTCTTTTAAAAAGGGATTATTGAATATTTATTATTTGTTACATAGTAGTCAAATATTCATTAAATACTCTAAGTGTTTTGAAGGTTATAAAACACTATTTAAAGGTGTCTAAGGACTTTCATAGTCATTTAAAATATTATATTTTGAATCTATCTAGGTAAGTTACTTTTCAAGAACTTATATATATATGGAATTACCAGGTTGTGGTTACAAGCTTTATGCGTACCATTTTCCATGTGTGATCACAAAACCCTGTGTCGAGATTGATATCGGTACAAGTGTATATCTATACTTGAACTCTTTTAAACTCAAAACATTTTCGAAAACCCCCGGTCAGGTTTTACTCTCTTGCTCGTTTTTCATGAAATTATCGGTCGACTGAAGTCGAACTTCAACTACTCAAGTTTTCTATCAAAATGATTTTGACAAGAAAAGAAAAAGGGGACTCTGGGAGGTGTGGGAATCGTTGACTAACGATTCCCGGGATGTGTAAGTGGCCGTGAGCCAGGCGGCCCATCAATTATTATTCCGGCCCAGGTGTTGCCGAAGGATGATTACGGATGTAGTTTTCATCGAGGATGATTACGGATGTAGTTTTCACCCGGGGATAGTTACGAATGTAGTTTCTATCCTTCTACCGGTAGAGAAGACCCGCGGATTATTGGACTTGGATGTGGCGACTGATCATCATCAATCCTTGTCAGGTTTTTATGTTTTCTTTAAGTCCCATCCTCCACTTTGGAAAAATACTCAAACACTGCTTCTTAGGCCTAAGTGCCAAGTAGCCGATAATGTTGTTTTCAATTTTGAAAGATGATGAATTCATGCAGTATCTAGAACTGCAAGATTATTCTAACAATAATGGCACGTGCTTGTGCACTTTTGCAATTATTCAAAAGATGAAAGATGGTTCATCGGTTATTGATGTTAAGTCCCAAATGTTTTGCTTCAAGAGCTTTGACTCTCTTCCTATCAGTTATTTCTGAGTTTAGACTTATCAAGTGGTTAAAGAACTTATACCCGGTACATGATGTCGATCTGTAAGGTGTTTGATGGAAATGACATACTTATATGTATATGCTTTCAGATTGAGAAATACTAAAGATGAAACCTTCTAATGGTTGGTTTGTATAAGATGATAAGCAACTGTCTTAGCAGCATATTGATCTGCGTATTTTGAAAAGCTTTCTAAAAGATTAGCAATACGGTAGTGTACACTATTTCGCTAAGATATGTGGATTACTATGGTTATTATAAACTTATCTGCTCATTGGATGTTGCGTTAAACGTCATATTTTCTTTATTGAAGTTTCATTGTCGTAAATATTTCGAAATTGATATTAAGTATCGTTATATTTCGAAAACTCCATGTGTATATTGACATATATTGTTGTGCTCTATTAATACTTGCTGGGCAATTCTTTCGCTCATACTTGCTTGTTTTAAACATTAACCTTTCAGAGGAAGGTAGATGATTGAGGCTTATCTGCATGGCTCAGGAGAAGCAGACAGTGTGCCCTTGTGAAGATGATATGATCCAGAACATAGATAGCTGGAGTAAGTTATATATAAGTGTATTGATGTGTAATATGTATATATCACTTTGTACATGATAGTACTAGTGCTAGTGTACTTCTCAACGAAGCTACACTAGTAGTATAGGATTTGTAATACTCAGTGTGATGTAATTAAATGGATGTAATGAGAAATTTAAGGATCGATTCTTGTTTCTAGCCCTATAACCTAAAAGATGCTTGGTGGTTGGGGTCACAGATGTTGTAATTCAGTTATTAAATGATTACAGGTGGTTTAATATTGTCAAACAGGTGATTCGATGTTAAGGATTTCCGCGTGACGACCAAATCCCTGACCCCGGATTTGGGGCGTTACATTTTCTTTTAATTAACTAAGTCTGAACCCCCTTACTAGGTAGGGTCATAGTTTTGAAATCATTCGTGTAGATAGCGAGGGGAGAAAACACTGTATCTACTTCCGAAACCTTGGATTCCCAAGTTTTGATAAGTTCAAAGGTAGTTGTGGTGCTTTTTGACTAGTGGGTTTATTTATAAACAATAATTGGAAACCCATACTATTTTTAAATAATTTTCTGAAGGTTAGAAAATATTAAAATACTTTATACCCCTTACGCATATGAACCAAACAACTTTTGATAATTTATAAAACAATTTTAAACAGTTCATAGCAATCATATCACAACATCAATAGTTTATAAAATACTTAAAGCTCGAGTTTCAAAAACTTGCATAGGCAGAATCAAAATATAGTATTTTGTAAACAAAAGCTTAGGGTTGGAAAACATGCCTGGAATCTAAAGTACATCTCTCATGTTTCACACGTTCCGGATAGTTCTAGAAATAGACATGATAATCTTGCTTAATTAGTCCTTTTAATCGAAACAACTACCCACACCACTGACAAGTACACTTAACTTCATTAACTGATTATGAGATTGTCAAGATCTTTTGACTTCACCAAATTCTTAGTTCTTTTCTATTAATATTTATCTTCCCGACACTTCACTTCCTCGGGTCTACTTTATCCATTAGTAAAACCATTTTATCAGCATCCTTTAATCCAATTCTTTACTCCAATACGTAGTCATGATGTTCCTCAACAACTTTCATGTTTTAACAGTGCCCTTAGAGTTGACTTTTCAGGGAGTTACTATTACGCGACACGCATTCCAACATTTTTAATAAACTGAAAACCCATAATTAATTATGAAACCACCTCAAGGAGCTTCTTAAGTATTTTTATTATTTATTAGAATTGCTTTGATTTGGAAAACATGAGTTTAGATAGGCGAAACGCATTTTATAAACTTGGTCAACTACGGAGTTTTACTATTTGCGCTAGTTTCACTAAAACGCTCCTAACTCCTTAACCGTTAACTCAAATGACACACTATTTTTGCGTGTATGATCTAGAGAATGTCTAATTTGTAACTAAAGAAAAATTTGATTCTGGAAATAAGACTCATTTTCCCGATTCTAATGTTTTGGCAGAAGCTTATGTGATGAATAGTGTCATCGCGCAACTTTTGTTCCAATATTTTTATAAAATTGAAAAATTAAGATTTTCGTACAAAACCTTTTCAGTGATCTTAATAAATCTCCAATGTATTTATCATCCAAGTTTCATAATTTTTAACATCTCTCAAGTAGTTCGTTTGTTGTATCAAAGTGAGTACAAATAGCAATTTCGTTTCCTCACGCGACTTCCATTAAAACGGACTTTCCTCTTAAACCGTAAATCGTATAGACATGATTTTTATAACAAAACAAACTACAAACCAAGCTCTACAATTTCTTTATACCAAAACAAACTACAAACCAAGCTCTACAATTTCTAGGTAGTGGTGTTCAAAAATATTATTTTGACAGCTCGGTAATTATGTTTAAAATAGCCCTAAAATTAAACGGGCATTCCGACGGTTATAATCGTAACGATTCCCGAATTTAACTACATTAAATCCATTAAACAACAATTAAATCATCAACCCAACATTTTTAATATCATAATCAGTTTATGAACTTCAAGAAATCATCACCAACAGCAACCCATAACAAACAACCATCAAGATTCAATCATATAAACTCCAAACTCCATAAAGAAACATGTTCTTGAACATAACTTAGACCTTCACTTAAAATTTAACATAAATCAAAGAGTGGATGAGTGGTATATCTTTATTGGATCCTTAAACATACTAACAAGAGCTTGTAAGTCTTAAAGGAGCCTTGATCTTTGTTCATCATCCTTAAACTTGCAAAAGAAATCAAGAAACAAGTTAGAATTTTCGAAGTTACTATTACCCCTCTTTAAAAAACTGAAAACAACGATGACCTTACCTTGCTTAAATGGAGGAGACTTGTGAATAAGAAGTGTAGGTTATCTCAAGACCTTTCCAAAGAGATATAGAACATAATTTTTGAGTGAGAAATGAAGGAGTTATGGAATGTTTAAGTTGCCCTCTCTGTTTTGGCCAAAAATGGAAGAAGATGAAGGGGAAGAGAGTTTTTGCCTTGGTTGATTGTTAATGTAATAAAATGAGGTTGTTTGTGTGATATATCATCAAGTAATGCAGCTGGTCTATGCTTTCAAAAGCTAGGTTTGATAGCCTTTTTAGCACACTATGCCAAGCTTAGGCTAGACTAAACAATCGGTGATACATGATTTCATGAACTAGGTTCCTTGTTGACCAACTAGTTAGTTACTCACTTGTTGACTTGGTTGGCTTGTGGACTAGCTAGTTTGCATGGTCTTGCATTGATTTTTCATGGGCTTGGTCACCTTAATTATTATTCCTTATTTATCGCTTAATTCTTCGTACCAAGTTCGATAAATCCTTGAAACATTTCGTGGTGGAAATTTCCTCGAGTAATCTTCAATATTCCAAGTACCTCAATTTAATGTACATATTCCATGGAATTTCTAAATTATAATTTCCCACGGTCTTGGCATAGTTTTCGTATTTCTCGATATCTCGTTAAATATGTCCATTTGAAATATTAGGTTTCGTCGAAAACTAACGACTTTTGCATACACTCGTTTGCATCATAAAGATGTAATATCAAATCGAAACCCTCATTTAATAATTCGTACATAGCGTGGTTGCAAAAGTTTTCCGTACACCTGTAGAACCACTATTCATCCATGATTCAAATATTCACAGAAAAAATTTAGGGTTATTACAGCATCTCTCAAGTACTATTGCACCATGGTCTAATTATTGCACCGTGATCCTATATTTAAGATAAGAAAAATTGTCTAAGTCCCCATAAACTTTGGTTTAGGTTATCCATCAAAGTTGAGCGTTAACTATTATCAAAGAAGGCATCTCTCAACTGTTGCACCATGGTCCTATTGTCGCACTATGGTCCTACATTCAAGAAGTGAAATATTTGTCTAAGTCCACATATACTTTGTTATCCATCGTATGCAGGCATCAAGAAGACCGCTTTATCATTGCACCATGGTCTCATGCAAGATGTGAAAATTTTTCTAAGCCCCTGAAACTTTGTTTTGGGTCATCCATCAAAGTAGGGCATCAACTATCAAAAAAGAAGTTATCCATGTACTTACTCCTACATTCAAATGGGAGAATTTTTTAAGTCTTCATGTACTTTAATTCGTGTTATCCATCATAGAAGGACATCTAGCACAAGAAACAAAGTGATCTATCTTACATTGCACCGTGGTCTTACATTCAAGATGCGTGAAAATTCCTAAGTCCCCACAAACTTTGATCCGGGTCATCTATCAAAAAATTGGCATAAACTATTAACAAAGAAGTAATCTATCTTCTCTTACACCACGGACTTACTTTAACGATGAGAAAATTGTATAGAGTCCTTAAAAATTTTTGATCCGGGTAATGCATCAAAGTAGGGTATCAATTATCAACAAGACATTTATCTATATACTTACTCCTACATCCAAGATGAGAAAATTTTCCAAACAATCTTTGATCAGAATTATTTACCTTTAAGGGTGGTCTTCAATTGTCAACAAATTCGGGCCACATTTTGTCAAATAAAGACAAATGAACTTACACCTGCCTCAGCAAAGTATCATGGGCTTGAACTATCAAGAAGTTCCAACCTATCAAGTATACAAATACTATCCTATCAATCTACACAGAATCATCCAGAATGTACAAAAGCAAGCAAATCATAAGTCACAAGAAACAACAAATCATATGCTAATTCCTTTACACAATTACATTTGGAACAATTTCGCAAGTAAAAGGCAACATGAGGCACACAAATAACTTGGAAAGGACTTAGCAATATCACAACAAGTTTTCGTAACAGGTTCATCTTACATTTTCAGTACCACTATCATTATAGTGCTTGCATACTCTATGCTTTATTAAATGCTTATAAAATAGCAAACGTACATTTACTTACATTAATGCCCGTTACACATTACTCCTAGGTGCACCCATTCACTTACTACCTTACTTTAGCATTACTTCTAACTTGTATATTAACTCCATGATCAAACATGCCATAAAATTTAATTTAGTGTCAGTACTTACAGTATATATCACTAAAACCAGATTTACTTGTTCCTTTCACCCGCCATCTTTAAACTTCCCTTGACATACCACACTTCCTTTCCAGTCTACCAAACACTCTCTTCAATCACATCTCAGTTGTGTCATTCTACTATTACATTCCACAAGAAACAATCCTTGGTCCTGGTCAAAATGTCACGAGTAGCTAGCAGAACCACACCAGTACGCTTGTAATATATCACCACATTTCCACCTATCACCTTTTTATATTGTACTAATGTCTCGTTACCTGCAAAATTATTTTTACAATGACAAGAGCCCGCTAACAATTCATTTTTGGGATTTTTACAATAAGAAGAGGTCGCTAGCAATTCATTTTTGGCATTCCATTCCGTCTTCTATTTTCTACTGACTTATTATTTAAGCATGTCTTTTTTATTACTCCATTGCCAAGCTCAAGCGCTCTTTTTTTTAATTACTTCAATTATATTGCTTCAAACTTTTACACATTACAATTATTAATTTACACTTCTATTAAAAGCTTTTGCAAAAAAAAAAAATATCACTTCATTTAATTATTTCAAAATATATCACATCATATATTGTTGCCTCAAAAAATATTTTTTCATTAATTTGCCTTAAACGAAAATTTTACTTTATTCATTTGCCTAAAAAAATGTCACTTCATTTATTTGCACTCGAAAAAAAGAACAACGTCACTTCCATTATTTGCATACAAAAATATCACTTCATTTATTTGCCTGAAACAAAAATATGTTACTTTGATTATTTGCCTCAAAATATCACATCAATTATTTTCACCTCAAAACATTATTTATTGTTGCCTCAAAAAATGTCATTTCACTTATTCCCTTTATTTATTTGCCTCAAAATTTTCACATCATTTATTTTTGCCTAAAAAAATCATTTCATTTGTTTGCCTCAAAACAAAAATATAATACTTTTATTATTTGCCTCAAAATATCAAATCATTTATTTTTACCTCAAAATGTTATTTATTGTTGCCTTGGAAAACGTCATTTCATTTATTCACTTCATTTATTTGCCTCAAAATATTACATCATTTATTTTTGCCTGAAAAAATCAAATTATTATCATTTCATTAATTTTCCTCAAAAAAAAAATTCACCATATTTATTTGCAAAAAATAATTCCATTTTAATAATTTGCTTCAAAATATTTCACTTCAATGGTTTGGGAAAAAAAAAGATTATCGCTACTTCTTGCCATTATTACTTTTTTGGTAATTGTATCATTCCCTATTGCACTTTTATTACTATCTAACTTTGCAAAAATTCAAAACGAACATTTGCCCGCAACATCACTATACTACCTGTCCGCCAAGAATTCACATTTCTATCTTTTACACCTTGCAATTATTTTTTTTGAAGGGAAATTAATTCAATAATGAAAAGCCGTACGACATCTACAAAAACAATCGAGTCGAACAAACATAAAACAAATCACTTCGCTAAATAGTAAACCCTAAAAAAACTCCATTTTCTCTCTAGCTCCTCTTTTTCTTCTTAGTCGCTATCGGGGCTTCCACCGGATCTCCACCGGTGGAAAGCCCCAAAATCTTCCATTTTCTTTGTTTTCTTCTTTCTTTCAATAAATCTTTTTATTTTCGGATCTAAGGCTTCAAAACCTTTTCCGATTTGGCATTCAATTTCTTAGATCTCAATTCCACGGAGCTCCAGATTTCTCGTTCTTCTAGGTGATCTTGTTCTCGTACGTGGTCCGAGTTATCTTGTTCTGGTCGGTTTCCAGATCTAAGGATTGGTTGATTTTAGTTTGAACTTTATTTTGTAATCTCATTTTTAAAGTTGTAAGATTAGTTTTTTATGTCACACCGTTTGTGTGAGTTTTGTTATTGTCTCACCGGTTGTGTGAGTAGGGTGCTTGATCATATGATCGTGGAGGATTGTACGGATATGGATAAACACTTTGATGAAGTGTTAGTGTGTTACACACATAGGTCTACGAATATTGTAGCTCATAGCTTAGCTAGGGCGACATATTCTATGTCAGGTTTTACGAAGTCGAATGTTTATGCTCCGAATTTTATCATCTGTATGCTTGAGTTTGAGAATTATTAATGCAAGTACAATTTTATCAAAAAAGATAAAATCACTTCGCTGATTAATCCAGTCTTCATGGAGAGATAATCTGATAGTTTTGGTGCCCTAGAAACAATGTAGTTGTGCTTCTAGGAAAGGCTATTTTGTTATTTAATGATTATGTTCTACTAATTATTATGTCTTAATTTACTGCGATATAAATGTTAGAGTAATAAATGTCCTTGGAATATAGAACATGTATTCTATATCTTTAAGTATGTGACTTAAAAATGAGATTATATGAATAGTGTTTATATTCCTAAATATCCCTAATCGAGCATTATTAATATGAGACAATTATAATGCATAAAGATTAGTGTGTTTGTTGACGGATGACCACATCTCATTGGTCATAGGTATAGTGATACTAAAGTCAAGAACATAGGTGCATGTAATTTTATACATGGCACTGGATTAACCCACGGTGAGATTCTACATGTTGATAATGTCATTAGAAAGACTCACAGTGATAATGGTGTAATGATCCTTAGACTTGAGATCATTATATTTCTATACGAAGATTAATATACTTTGACTACATTAAAAGTTACCTTTGACCGTGTGATGATAAAAGTGTACATCGGGTATATTATGAGTCGTATGAGAAATATGAATGATAGATAAAGGATTTAACCCCCCTATTATTAGGAGAGATATTATTGGCCTCTTGATTGAGTGAGACTATGAAAATGCATGGCCATGCTCAAATATTGATTTGTTTTAATAGTCTACTCATTGATCAAGGAAACCCAGATTAAACGTTGAAGAGGATGACTAATAACATGCCTCGAGTTTAATCTATAATATTTGGTTAAAGGGATTGTTGAGTATTGAATACAGTAAAAGAATACAGAGGGGGGGTCAATGGATTCTTGAACTTTTTCTTGTTCTTGAATCTTTGTAGCACAATATGTGTTTGTGTGTGTAGATTTACTGGTGCGGATTATGAATAACACAAGACACGATATCACTTTAATCTAATATTTTATTAGATAAAGATTTGCTACAATCTGTGAATACAAATGGTAGTATTCTCAGCTTCATTTTTCTCAGAGAGATGACCTCTTACAATGTATGTGAAAAACTGTTAAAAACTTAATCTCTAAGGAAGTGAGGTTGTATTCTTATAGAACATGAATACAACCTACTTACTACAAATGTGGTAGCTAAAGAAGTTACTTTCCAGTGTGTCTATCCTTTTTGAGTAAGCATCCAAACGGCTACAGATTTGACTTTGTAAAGTTCTGTTCAGATCCACTTCTTTAGCTCTTTGTCTCTTGTACATCTCTCCAAGTTCTTTGTAGGCTTTCCAAAGTACATTACAGATTGTGGTCCATAAAGCACTTTAGCTTGTTGCAGGTTTCTGACTTGTACAATTTCTCCAGTAGTTTGTCTCCAAGAATGTATTCGAGAAGTGACTAAGTGATTGATTCGAGAACTAGCATTAGATAACTCTGAGTTCTCGAATACTGCATATTTGACATATCGAATCACTTCTCGAATAACTTTTTTCTCCAGGAATCCTTGAGTTATCGAATGGAACACTTGAGTTGTCGAATCCCTGAGATGTCGAATAGCTTTCTGAGTCCTTGAGATATCGAATTGAACTTTGACTTGTTGACTCTTTGTGAACTCGAATACCACTTTGACTTGTTGACTTCTTGAGTTCTCGAATAGAGTAATTACACATATTGAATCTCTGAGATATCGAATGAGATATCGAACAGTGAATTCAGAGATATCGAATAGTGTCTTTTGAGATATCGAAACCCCTGACTTCTCGAATGCTAAACTTCTCGAACATAACAAACATACTTCTCGAATTGGTACTTAGGCAAATTCTTCATTTCTTCAAATCCCAACTGTGATTATTTGACAGTCTTTATCTTCTTGCTTGAGGCATGAAACTTGGAACTTCTTTCAAGCATTATTCTTGACTTTATAAGTACAGTTACACAACTAGGATTTGATGCCTATTACAAGTACAAAAACAACCAGAAACTCTACAACTAGAGGTTCCCTCAATTAAGAGGTCATGTAGGTAATGCATAGCATTACACATACTTAGGCTTGTTATATTATGAGCACTGGCATGTCTCTGTGACTAACAATCTCCCCCAAATTATGAGTAAGACCCTTAGTCACAATTTCATGCCTGGTAACAAGCCTAACATACATAAAGATAAAACTTTGAAAAGTACAGGTATGTAGATTGATCAAAGAAAATACACAGAAGTATTCTTACAAGTTATGAGGAACTACTAGCCATATCCTTTTGGATTCATCTCTTGAGCTTTGGCTTGCAGATTCTCATTTTTCATCTTTTCCTCAGCTTCTTTAGCTTTCTTCTTTGCATTTTCTTCCATTGCAAGAATAATGTCTTCCATTGTAGTGAGTTCTTCAATTAGAGGGGAGCCTGACAAATCCTTGAGTACTTCATTCAGCTGTTTCTCAGAGTAGGAACCGATGTAGTCCATTCTAATCTTTACAGTTCTTCCATATTTCTTGTATTTAATGATGTAAGGATTAAATTTGACTCTACACAGACCCATAGCCCTCAATTCATCAACCTTAGCTTCCATTACAGCAAACTCCTCCTCTCTTTTCTTTAGTAGCTCTTCACTGTTCCTTTTCTGTTCTGCCTGGTGATCTCTTTTCATTTTGAGAAAATCAATTAACTCCAGCTTCCACACCCTTTCCACTCTATCTTCCGAATCTAACATTGCAATAATCCTTTCTATATCATATAGCTTGCCCCAATGCTGACATGTCCCTTGCCTGAATTTCTTCTGTCTCCCATCAGTGTATTTAAATTCAAGACAATCATCAACAATGGCAACATGATAGATTCTTTGAACTCTTAGGAATTGCAGTTGATCTTCATCAAAGTCTTCATCTAGTGGTGGTAGGTTTAACCCTGGAATAATTGTCAGTGCCCTAGACTTGGATAATTTCACCCTTCTTGCAGCATGCTTGAACTTAATCCTTTTTACTTGATTGCTAGGCAGAAACTTATGACCCTTGCTTGTAGACCATTGTAGTACTCCATTAGCAGTTTGCTTTTGGAAACATACAGATGGTTTCTTGAGTTGAATCCTCTTCTTCTTGAGGTGGTAAAACAGTTGCAGAAGCCGTAGATTTAGATTTTGATAGGTCATTACTAACAATATCCACCCTAGACTTAGAGTCTTGTTTTGTGGTGAGATTACTCTCAGTAATGCCTAAGGCTTGCTATTTTCCACTCTTCCTCTCATAGACTCTACCTTGGTCATTATCACCTTTCTTGTCCTTGTTGTCTCTCTTCTTCTTCTTGTCTTCATCATCCTTATCACTCCTGTGATGTCTTCTCCTTCCATCACTCTTGTCTCCATCTTTGTCTTGATCACCATCCTTGCTTGAGTTGAACTTAGCAGATTCAGGTACAATGCCAGATGCAATGTATGATCTGAGATAGGATATGGCTTCCAATTCTTCTGCTGTTCTTACACCCTTCTTCTTGTTTATCTTTTCCACAATGGCAATGATAAGGTTTTGGTTGTTGGGGACCAGATGCTTGGGAATGATCAACTGTTGGATTTCATCAATTCTTGTACCAGATTGGTAGATAATTGTCCTTGGATTTGTCATCACCTTAGGCAATCTGGTTGGTTGCTCATCCCTCAAGTCATTGTAGAGACTTTTGTTGTTCTCATTTGCATCTCTCTTCTCAATCCTACTGATTAGGGCATCCACCTCTGAGTACACTAAGCCTTGTAGGGTCTTGAAGGTTAGATGCCATATTTTGGATTTAGAAACCATTAATATCTCCTTGAACCATAAGCTGTTGATTTTCTTGGGTATGACAGTGAAATAGTCAATCTGCTCCTTCAGCATCCTTAGATAGAACTGAGTGTCACCAGCCTGTTCCCTTGTGGCTTTCAGAAACTCCAAGAAGGCTTTATCATGATAGACATTTGAATTAGCAACTTCTTGTAGCTTGGCCTCAGTAATAACTTTCACTTCTACAAGCTTGGCACTTTCAGTCTTGGAGAGGAGAGGTTTGTCAGATGGCATACTCCCTGCAACCTGGAGGTGATAGATTGCTTTTGGCCATCAGGAGTAGTGATGTGCACAGTTGGTAGAGTGACAACTGGTAGAGAGGTTGGAGGCTCATCAACTTTGGATTTCCCTTTGCTTGACACATGAGTTTTCTCTCTTGTTCTTGGATGACCACCCTCATTGATTGATATGCCCTTCTCTTGAGGTTTCTTCCTCTTAGTCTGATGCTCCCTCTTAGGTTTTGAGTCCTTTGAGTTCCTCTTCTCCCCCTTAGGCTTGTTGACAGGCACTGAGACTTTAGTAGGGGCCTTTGGAGTTGAAGAAGTGGGAGGCATAGATTTCTAAGGTAGAGGAAGACCCATATGTTTCATCATGGCTGACAGCATCAATTGTTGATGCAGTAGAACATCAGTTGTGGTAGTGGCTTGAGTGCTCAACTACTCAGTGAGAGTTGCAACTTTGTCTGTCAGCTGAGCATTGGACTGTTTGAGAGAGACCACTTCTTGTTCAAGAGATTCCACCTTTGTGAACAACTTAGTGGCTTTAAAACCAGATAGTGATTGATCTTTCAGTCTCTCCACTTCAAATTTGGTCATCTCATGCACAGGGACCTCGGTCACCAGCTTATCTCCATATTGATTTTTAAACAGGGTCCTCAGCATGGCATTAGCATCTGTTGTCTGATCTGATAATTTTTTCATCTGAATATCCATAGTCTTGACAAACCCCTAGACCAACAGCATAGAGTTGTCCATCTTGATGCACTCAGACTTGCAGAGTTGAACCTCCTTGAGAACATTATCCAGTTGGGGAAATTTGGTATCAAAATCCCTTTTCACTTTATGCACCTCTTTGATTGTAGCTGCACACACTTCATTCACTTCTGTCTTGAGACCTTTGCCAAGATAGTGTGTAGCTTTGAGAATGCCTTTATAAGCGTCATTCACTGCTTCATATACATCACTAGGAGTGAGAGATTTGTCATTGGACCCTAGTGATGTGATGTATTCTTCCCTGAGGTACTGCAGGACTTCTACATTGTCATCTCTCTCAGCATCATCTATTATCTTGGCCTTTTGCAACTCCACATCATCTATGTGACATAGCAAAATTGCTTCATAGTCTGGATTTGGAATGTTTGAGGTGACAAGGTTCTGAGCTATCTTTACAAACTCAGGAATCTGATCCACAACCAAGCTTTAAAGTGCTTCAACCATCAATTGTGGTGGAACAGATCCTGATCCTGAAGCACTGTCATGTTGCACAGGCTTCAGCCATTATGACATAAAGTCAGAGCTAGAGCTAGGCAAGCTAGACTCCTCAGTTACAGATGCAACTTCTGCAACCGGATGGATTGACTCTACTATTGTTGCCTCCACAGGAGTGGGATGAGTTACAACAGTAGTTGACATAGGCATAGAGTCTCTAGTGAAAACTAGTGAAGCCTCTGTGTGGGTGATTGTGTCATCAGGATATGCCCCAGCATGCATTCCCTCACCATCTAAATGTGGTTCCTGGGTGGTGAACAAAGTGTCATGCACTAAGTCACTTGAGTCCATTGGCTCACCAAGAGAAAAGAATTCTTGATGATCAATGCCTTGCTCCTCAATTGATTGAGTTGCAGGCTCCAAAGAAATTTGAGTATTAGATTCTGGAAAAGAAGTGTCTTGTAGATTTGATTTTGGCAACTCCTCCTGAGAAATAGAGGAAGTTTCAAGTGTGATGTGCTCTCCACTCAGTGTTGTGCCAGCCTTATCACTCTCATGTGCTGACTTATTACAAGAAGGTGCATTGGGGAGGATGCTTGATTCTATAGATGTACCCTATTGAGAGGATACATCTAGTGAGCTGTTTGCCCCTAATTTTACAACCTCAGCCATTTGTGTAACTGAAGAGGTGGTTTTTGATTTCTTTTTCTTATTTGGCCTTAGTAAGGGTGACTCAGGTTCCTCACTTTCTAAGCCTAATTCTACAGCCAATGCTGCTTCAGATAAGATGGTTAAAGGTGCAGTATCGACCTGTTTTCACTTCTTCTCCTTTTTACTAACACCACCCTGTTGAGAGGATGATGTAGGTGGCTCTGTGTGTGGTAGAGTGTTTGGTTGAGGGGGTTGGTTAGCAATCCCTGGGTTAGCATTTTGTTCTACTTGCTTGGGCTGTGCTAACTGTGACTTAGATTCAAATATTGGCATGTTGTGGGGGTAAGTCCTAAATAAACCCTCCATCTGGATCTAGGATAGCCTATTCTATTTCTATCTATCCCAGGTAATTCAATCAATTTATCATTTTTAAAATTAAGTACAGATTGAATAAAACGAGGGAAGAAAATGTCAGTACCTCTCTTGGCTGAGTTCTTACCAAGTCTCCCATACAACTCTTCTAGAATAAGTTGTCCAACATCTATCTTTCTCCCATAGGCTAAGGCATAGCATATCTGCTGTGTAGGTGCACTGATTTGATCATAGCTAGACTTCCTGGCAGTGAAGACTTGAAGAAGAGTTGCAAACACATAGCTCCACTCTTTTCTTAGATTCTTCCTGTTTAGATGCCCAAGTTTAATCTCATCTGAGTACCTAATGAACTCGAAGAAGTCTAGCAACTCAGCATTCGTGGCTAGTGGGTCATACACTTCTTGTTGAGAGCCCAATCCTAATGCTTGATTCATATCCTCAGTAGTAATAGTAATGTCCTTATCTTGAATTTTGCAGAAAATGGTATAGGTGAGAGTGGCATCCTGAAGTGCATTAGTCTCACAGACAACAGAGCTCTAGAATCGCTCTAGAATGTCTAGATACAAAGTAGGATTAGTTGATAGAGCATTCTTGATGTAAGATTCAGACATCCACTCCACAAAACATTTGAAATTAGCATTGGGTGCCTCAACATCACTGGTTAGGGTGATAAAGTTGGTGTTGAATTTCACGGTTGCCATTGAGACAGAGAAAAGAGAGAAAAGAATGAAGGTTGAAGAAGAAATTTAGCTTTTTGAGGTTAGGGTTTTCAGGGGTTTTGGAACTCTAGATGCTTGAGAAATCGAATGAAATGAATTGTTAGGAATAATTCATGAGTTGTGATGTTAAGAATAGAATTTTACTTATACTTCTTGTATATCCTGATTTATAAAGGATTTAGCACTTTGTATAGGAAATATGTGTTAGACAGTTATCTGTAAAGTTTAGTCAGGAATGAACAGTGCATCGAGTACTACATGTCAGGAACTGAGATTGAATCCTGATACGTCAAGTAAAATACTGATCAAGTACTGATAGGATGGTCAGATCCTGATGCAAGATGAAATCCTAATATCAGTCGTGTTACTGATGATGTCATTATGGATGCTACAGAAACTGGCAAGTGCTATAAAACAGGATCTTTGTTTGAGGAACAAGCAAGAAGATTTTATGAAGGAAAGAATATTCTGTTGATGGAAACTATCAACTGGACGGCAGAACATTGTCATGTATAGATTATCTTTCTATGATTAGTTGATAGGAAGCATTATAAATACTCTCTCTATATCATTGTAAAAAGAGTCGTGGTCGTGCGAAGCAATTGTGAGTTGAGCAATTGAGTTTGTGTGCGTAGCTCTGTATAAGGTTTGTATTCGAGAGTTCGAAACAAACAGAGAGAGATTTATTTTGTAAACAGCTGCTAAAGGTATTTGTACATCTTTGGTAGAGTTTGTATTTGATCTTATTAATACAAACAGTTTGATTCATTCGTTTATTCTTGTTTATCTAATCAAGCAAAAATCAGACACGATTATATAACTTGTATTCAACCCCCCCCCCCTTCTACAAGTTGTTCGAGTTAACAATTGGTATCAGAGCAGGTTGATTTCGAATAATCATAAAGATCTGCAATCATGTCTGGTTACAAGGATGGGAATACTAAGATTCCTATGCTCAAGAGAAACGAATATACTCTATGGGAAGTAAAGATGTTGCATCATCTAGAAGCAACAGATCCTGATTATCTTGAAAGAATCAGAGATGGACCTTTTATCCCAACGAAGGTTGTTGGACAAGCAACTGTTGATGGTGAGGTTATTCCAGAACATACAGCAGAGAAGCCTAAATCTGAGTGGTCAGATAAGGACAAGGAGAATGTTCTTAAAGATGCTAAAGTGAGAAACATATTATTCAACAGTCTTGATTCTGTTCTCACTAACTATGTTCTCTCTTGTAAGACTGCTAATGATATATGGGACAATCTTAAGGTTCACTGTGAAGGAACTAAGCCAGTCAGGAAGAACATGAGGACACTACTTATACAACAGTATGAGTACTTTGAATCCAAGTCTGGTGAGTCACTTACTGATACCTTTGATAGGTTTACAAAACTCATCAATGAGATGGTCATGCATGGTAAATATTATGACTTGGAGGATATGAATACTAAGTTCATGAAAGCCTTGCCTGATTTCTACAATGAGAAGATATCTGCGATTGAGGAAGCTAATGATCTTGATGAGATATCATTAGAGGCAGTGTATGGAAAACTGAGAGCTTATGAACTTGACAAGCAGTAGAAGAAGAGCAGGAGTGAAGGAAATATGAAGACTGTTGCACTTACTGCTCAATCTGAATTAAAGAAGCTTCCAGAGGAACAGCATGATGAGCCTGCTGAAAAGAACTCAAGGAAGAAGAAAAGCAAAGAAAGTTCTTAGTCAGAGACTACTGATATAGACTCTGATAACGGTGATTCTGAATCAGAGATGGAGGAACTCTTTGTTATGTTTGCTAAAGCTTTCAAGAAAGGAAGATTCAACAGGAGAAGATTTAGCAAAGGACCTTTTCAAAAGAATGAGGAGAAGAAGAGTGACAAAGGCAAAAGTACAATTGTCAAGCTTGATAAGGCCAAGATCAAGTGCTTTAACTGCAGCGAGCTTGGACACTTTGCTAGTGAGTGTAAGAAGCCTAGGAATTCAGGAAAGGGCAATGCACTCATGGTCACACAGAAAGATTGGGCTGATTCTAGTGATTCTGAAGATGAATTGGATTATGACAACATTGCATTGATGGCAATTGTTTCAGACAAACCTGGATCTCCAAAGAAAACTTCTTCATCTTCTGTTAAGGGCACAGGAAAGAAGCATTCAATTATCTTGGACAGTGGATGCTCTGGACATATGACTGGAAAGAAGTCCCTGGTTACAAAGTTTGAGAGGAAAGATGTCCCAGTAATATCTTTTGGAGATGGAAACAAAGGAGAAACTCTGGGATATGGCTCAATTGTTTTGGGGAATGTCATCATAGAAAATGTAGCACTGGTTGAAGGCTTGAAACATACTCTTTTAAGCATAAGTCAACTGGGTGATAAAGGTTACAAATCAATCTTTGACAAAGAAGGATGCAAAATCTTAAAATATACAAAATGGAGACATTGTACTAACTGGTCAAAGACATGGTAACATATATGAAGCCAGCTTAAGTGATACATCTAAAGGAATTGTTAGATGTCTCTACAGCAAAGCAACAAGTAATGAAAGCTGGAATTGGCACAAGAAACTCTCACATCTCAACTTCAAGAAGCTTAATCAACTTGTTAAGCATAATATGGTGAGAGGCCTACCTCAGGCAAATTATGTGCAAGATGGACTTTGTGATGCCTGTCAGCTTGGAAAACAAAGAAGAACCACTTTCAAGAGCAAGACTAAAAATTCAATTACTGAACCATTTCACATGCTACATCTTGATCTGTTTGGTCCAGTAAACATTATGTCTATAAGCAAGAAAAGATTTGCTCTAGTGATAGTGGATGATTTCACAAGGTTCACATGGGTGTTCTTTCTACACAAGAAGGATGAAGCTCCTCAGCAAATCATTGAACTTGTCAAGAATATTCAGAATAACTCTGAGTACAAAGTCAAAGTACTTAGGAGTGACAATGATACAGAATTCAAGAATTCTACAATGGAGGATTTTTGTGCAGATAATGGAATCACTCAACAGTTTTCTGCACCTGGTACACCTCAGCAAAATGGTGTAGTGGAAAGAAAGAACATGACTCTCATAGAGGCAGCAAGAACCATGCTTGTAGATGCAAAACTTCCAACCTATTTTTGGGCAGAAGCTATTAACACTGCATGTTTCACTCAAAACTGTACCTTGGTAAATAGTCATAGAAAAACTCCCTATGAGATGATCAAAAGAAAGAAACCAAGTGTGAAATACTTTCACATCTTTGGATGCAAATGCTATGTCCTAAAAGTTCATCCAGAACAACTTGGAAAATTTGAAGCCAAATCGGATGAAGCAATCTTTTTAGGATATTCAGCATCTAAGGCCTTCAAAGTTTATAATCTCAGAACTCACATTGTTATGGAATCAATTCATGTTGCATTTGATGATAAGAAATTTGGAATTCTGCAAACTGATGAGAGCCATGACAAATTGGAATTTGAAAATCTGAAGAATTCTGAGATGCTCTCCAGTGATGATGAAGGTTCTCCAGAAGGAATTTCTATTGCTTCTCAAAGGAATGCTACTGTTAAGGGGGAGCAAATAGATCAAAGAGAACACAGTGATCATCAGGAGCAGACTAGCTATACAGAGTCTACTCCATCAGGAACTGATCTTTCAGAGTCTACTAAGGAAAGATCAGTAACTAGCAGCAATATGGAATCTATTGATCAAAGGGGAGTTATTGAAGGCAGAGAGAATTCTTCTACAAGAGATACCACTAACTTAGGGGGAGAATCTAGCAGAGGCAATCTACCACCTGTTAGAAAATGGACAAAGGATCATACTGAAGATTTGATTATTGGTGATCCAAATAGTGGTGTTCGAACTAGAAGATCAATTCAAAATGAATGCTTGTATAGTTGCTTTCTCTCAAAGAATGAACCTAAGAAGGTTGAAGAAGCCTTATAGGATCCTGATTGGGTAATTGCAATGCAGGAGGAGTTAAATGAGTTTGAGAGAAACAAAGTCTGGAAACTGGTACCAAGACCTAAAGATAGATCTATTGTTGGTGCAAAATGGGTTTTCAGAAACAAGCTAGATGAATCTGGTATGATTGTAAGAAACAAAGCAAGACTGGTGGCCAAGGGTTATTCTCAGGAAGAAGGCATTGATTATGATGAGACCTTTGCACATGTAGCAAGATTGGAAGCAATCAGAATGTTTCTTGCATTTGCAGCTCATTCAAAATTCAAGGTATACCAGATGGATGTAAAGAGTGCTTTTCTAAATGGCAAACTTGATGAGGAAGTGTATGTGGAACAGCCACCTGGATTTGTTGATCCAAAGTTTCTAAATCATGTCTACAAACTTGACAAGGCACTCTATGGACTAAAGCAGGCACCGAGAGCATGGTATGAGACTTTGTCTAAATTTCTTCTTGAAAATGGCTTCACAAGAGGTACAATTGACAAAACTCTATTCTTTAGAAAGATAAAAGGTGAATTGCTTTTAGTTCAAATTTTTGTTGATGATATCATATTTGGCTCTACTAATGAAAAGTTATGTGCTAAGTTTAGCAAGCTTATGCAGTCTAAGTATCAGATGAGCATGATGGGTGAATTAAATTATTTCTTAGGCTTGCAGGTCAAACAGATTGAGACTGGTATTTTCATTAATCAGTCAAAGTATATTAAAGATCTTTTAAGAAGGTTTGACTTTCAAGACTGTGCAGTTGCAAAAACACCCATGGCAACAACCACTAAACTAGACTCTGATCCTAAGGGAAAGAGTGTGGATAATACTAGTTATAGAGGCATGATAGGTTCATTGTTGTATTTAACTGCAAGTAGACCAGATTTAATGTTTTCTACCTGTTTATGTGCTAGATTCCAAAGTGATCCTAAGGAATCTCATTTAATTGCCGTGAAGAGAATTTTTAGATATCTCAAAGGAACTCCAAATCTTGGTTTGTAGTATCTTAGAGAATCTGATTTCTTCCTAATTGGCTATTCAGACTCTGATTATGCAGGGTGTAAGATAGATAGGATAAGCACTACAGGTACATGTCAATTCTTGGGATATAGATTGATTTCTTGGGCAAGCAAGAAGCAACAATCTGTTTCAATCTCAACTGCAGAAGCTGAGTACATAGCAGCAGGCAGTTGTTGTGCACAGCTCCTTTGGATAAGAAATCAATTGATGGATTATGGTATGACACTAAGTAATATTCCTATGTTTTGTGATAATACTAGTGCTTTCAAAATTGCAGAAAATCCAGTTCAACATTCAAGGACTAAGCACATTGATGTCAGGTATCATTTTATTAGAGAACATATTGAGAATGGTACTGTGGAACTTCATTTTGTTCCTACTGACAAACAGCTTGCAGATATTCTAACTAAACCACTTGATGAGACTACATTCAGTAAGTTAGTGAGTGAGTTAGGAATGTTAAATTTCTAGATCTTTAACATCTGCAAAAGTAGCAAGGTATGTTGTTTTCAACTTATAGACTTGATATTCTTGTCAGAATCTATATTTGATTGTTAAATGCTTAAGATGTAACATGGTACATTGATAAATTTCAGTATGATAGACTTGTTAATAAACATCAGAATCAGGATTACTATCAGTATGCTAACGTCATCAGGATTTCATTGTCAGTATCAGGATTGTGAAATTTGTGTTTGCTATTATTTCAAATCCTGAAGTTCATGTAATATAGTGGTCTAATTCTGAGTTTTGTTAAGTCTAGGCAAGCAAGTTTTAATTCATTCATACTGATAGTTTATATTATCATTCAAATCAGTCAATAAACAACAAAAGACAAGTAGATAATAAGAAATTGTATTTTCATTAATTGAAAGCATTACATACATGGAAATGAAATACAACATCTTTTTGTCTAACTTCCACTGATAATCCTATACTTGTCTAATGATATGGATTCTGAGATACAGGATAAAGAGCATCTCAAGAAATCCATCAGGGGATTTGAACAGCCTCATCTGCTCTTGGATTCCTTGTCTGGGCGACTTGAATGAGAGTAGCTGACTTGAATGTATAGCATCCCCATCAAGATCAACCTCAGACTCTCGGCCAAATTCTTCATCCTCAAGTTTTGAGGAGGTTAGAGGGTGATTGTATCCAACAGATGGATGTTCTAAGAGAAGGTTCTGGACATTATGTGGATCTACTCCAATCATGTCTAAAACGATGAGAAAAGTCATCTCTTCAAAGAGACGAATATTGAATCTTTGGTGTTTATCATCTGTGAGAAATCGAAAGATTGGATTGAAGGTCATTGTATTTAGTGGAAGCTCTGTATTTACAGAGAGGTTTTGTGTGTTTTTGGAGTTAAGAAAGGCAAAAGACATCAAGTGTTTATAAAGGAAAGAGTGAGAAGCTGAACAGTCATTTTAAATATTCAATGTATTGGCGTATATATCTATACGTATGACTGGTCCTTTCATATTTCCAAGATATTTTTGACAATCTAACAAGTTTTTTTTGTTTAGATTATTGATGTTCTTTTCAGGTTAAATTCTAACATTGCCACGTGGAACTTCATTTAATCTTTGGAATCAGGATGATAGTGATCAGGAAAATGAAAGTGATTTCATCAGGATTGATGATTATTTTTATTATTTTTAATCACATTCAGAGTTGTGATTATCTTGGTGAAAAAGATCACATCAGAAAATGAAGCTGATCAGTATTGATTTTATTTTGATTTTACCCTGATTTATTTAATTGAAATCAATTTTGGATTTTATTTTCCAAAAAATCGTGGGTAAACTGCATTTTTCAGGGACTGACACCTGTCAACCTACGTGTCAACGTGGGTTAGTGGGTCTGAAGGATTTTTTAATATATCTTTATTTTGAGACTCTGATTGTTTATTGCTAACTTTTAATTCGTATTTCCTAAAGCAAAAACATTAATTCAAATTCTCAAAATCGCTAATCAATTTCAAGATTTCTCAAGTTCTTTTCAGATCAAAAATGGCATCTCAAAGATGTCTACCTAAATCAGTAGCTTTCAAGTTTGGTGACTTTGATTTTATGATGAATAATCATGTTGCAGCAATCACCATCAAGAAAGGAGTATCAGCTAATTTTCATCCAGTAATGGATTTTATGGCGACAGGACCACTGAGTTATGCATTGTCAACATCTCTAGAAATAAATCAAGCTGCTGTTTCACAAGCTTGGGAGAATGCTGAGGTAATTGATTCTACTCAGAGTCAATCAGGTAAGATTGTTCTACACTTAGGACAAGATACTTATAATATTACTGAATCTATTGTTAATTCAGTACTTCACTTACCTGTTACTGATAATTATGAAAGTGAACCATCTGATGATGATGTAAGAACTATGTTGTCTGCATTAGGTTATAGTGGATCTCTAGACAACATGAGCCAGTTAAATAGGTCTTTTCTTAGGAAGGAATGGTCTTTCTTCTTTGATCAAATTGCTAAATGTTTTACTGGTAAATGTAGTTCTTTTCAGCAAATTACTTCTGTTACTTCACATATTGCTTATAGTTTGCTTTATGACAGAGTAATTAACATTGGTCACATTATCTTAAGTGAGATGTGTATTAAACTTGGGTCAAGAGATCAAAACAGGAAAATGGTTTATTATCATAGATTTATGCAAATGTCTATTAACCATTTTATTCCTGATGTTGAAGCTAGATTTGGTAGAGAACATTGTGTTTCTTCTTATGTACAGCAAAAGAGAATTTTCTCTGACATTACAAAGAAGGACAATGAAAAGAATCTAGATGAAATACCTGTAATTCATTATCCACATCATGTTCAGGTAATTCTTAAAACTCATCTTCCTACTCTCTACAATTCTTCTTTCTTTTGTGGTGGAATGGCTCAGGAATCTCATTTGGAGGAGAACCCACCTATGTATACCCAAGTAGCCCAAAACATTATAATCTCTGAAACAAATCAGGAACAACATTTTAATCCACAGCCTATTGTTTCAAAGAAACCAACCTCTGGTGTTTCTCAAAAGACATCAGTTGTAAGGAAGAGAAGATTTATTGTGTCAAGTAGTAGTAGTTCTAGTGAAGATAATGATAATATATCTCTTGCTGAGAGAGAAGAATTGAAGGCTGCAATTTGACTTTCTAAGCTAGGACAAAGAGATGAAGCACCTAGTCACAGCCATGCTGCAGTCTCTCAAAAGACTGTAGTACTTAAAAAGGGAAAACAGTTACTGGATACTGTCTCTCAAAAGACTGTGTCTATTGAAAAACGATCTCATCCCAAGATCAATTCTGTGTCTACACCTCTTGAGTCTTCTCAGGATAAATCTTTTGCTCACTATACTAGGAGAACAAGGAGAAAGATTCAATTGTCACCTACACACACAGAGTCTAGTTCAACTAATATCATCCAGGTCTCTACAAATAAAGCAACAATCAAGTCAGCAAATGACAATAGAGATCTGGATATTGATTCTTTATGGGAAACTACATTATCGTACAGACTGGTTATGGGAGTTATTTTTATCAAAGTGAAGCTGTCCAAGCCTGTTCTAGATTTTCTAATTGAAAGAGTACCAAAACTTTTATTTCCAGATGAATATGGACTTCTACATCAAAGACTTGACTTAATGAAGATGTATTTCTATGTATCTGTCAGAAGACAATTAGTCAAGAAATTTGGACTCTCGACGCATGTTGTACTTCAATCACTTCATGCATATTTATTTGACAAGGATGTCATTATTGAAGATGCTTCAGCTCAAGGTGAACAACTGAAGGGAGTAGATAGTGGAATGTAGTCAATAGAAGATACTATTACACCACTGGTGGATAGTAGGAAAGATCAGATCACAGTCACTGCAACACAAGAACCATCTAGTCAGAGGTTGGATGACTCAGGAGCTGTGATAGCTGATGTTGAAAGGTCTTCTATGATGACTGAAATTGTAAGTGAGAAACCCTATGATATGGGAGGAATGACTTTGATTGATTTTTCTGAAGATCAAACAAATATTGTTCAGTCAGAGTCTATCTACCTTGAGGGTGTGTCTCAGCAAACAACACTTAAAGACGGTGACATACTAACTATGGTGTCTACTGAAGTATTACTGAAGACATCAGAGTCTAGTAAAGAACCTGAAAGTGGTATACTGGAGTCTGTAGTCTCTGGAAGGAAAGAAGATGTTTGTAAGGATTCAGAGACTATAACAGCTCACTCCTTGGAGAAAACCTCAAGCCCCTTGCCAAATGAGGAACCCTCTCTCCATGTGAGTTCAGGTATAAAAACTTCTTCTAAACTCTATTTTTCTGTAGGTCATGAGAGCACTTATCCAAATTTGAGTGATACACTTGAAAAGATGGATATTGATCCACAATCAGAGAGGCTGGCTCCTGACCAGGCAAAAGGAGAGGTAGAAAGAGTGTTGACTTTAGATAGTCAAAGTGAGAATGAGGGTATGGATGATCAACTCCATAGTGAGGGAGAGAAAATTAGGAAACCACCATCATTTGATTTCTGAGATCAGGTTTTTCCTGAATCTTGGTCTAACAATCTTGGTATGGATGCTGGTACTTATTCTTTTATAAAGATGTATGAGAAGAATGACTAAGCAAAGCACAACTCAAAGCCAGAAGTTAAAGCTCAGAAGCAAAAAGAAAGGCTTGCAAGAATTATAAATAGAAGAGGTGAAAGGCTAAGACAAACTTCTACAACATCAATACCAGTAGATATTTCTAATGATCCTAGTATTCCTTTGTTTGTACTACCAATATCAGCCAGAATTGAGACATCAAAAGTATCTGATCAATCTAAGGAGGAGTCAGGTTTTGCTGATGTTAGTACACAGAATACTGGTGAAGGACAAGATGATCATATTGCAACTTCAGATCAGAAAAATGAAGATGTTTGTAACTCTAATCGAGTTTTATTACTTGAATATCATTCTACACATGCAACTTCTTCTACAAGACTTGAATCTGAAGATATTCCAAACACTTCTAACATTGAAGTCAATTCTGAAGTTCTACAAGACATTCAGAAATCTCAAGTTGAAATTCAATCAAGACTTCAAACACTTGAAGATAACCAAGTCACTATTATGGAAAATCAAGTAGTTCTGATGAATCTCATTTGTTCTGTTACTGAATCTCTTGGAATTAATGTTGCTGATGTCAAAAGGGGGGAGATAAAAACAGTTAAAAGGCAACAGACTGGGGGAGGAATAAACAGACTGGGAGAAATAAAAGAAGAACTAAGGATGACAGAGGTGAATCTTATCAGGGAAGTGGTAAAGGAAAAGAAGCATCAAATAGTTGAATTCTTTCTTCTAAGTACTTGATACTTTGTCTACATGTGAAGAAGGAGGTACTTAACTTCATGATTTTTGAATTCATAAATTCTATTCTGATTGTATGTTATATGTTTTGACATCAACAACTCAGATTTATGTTTCAGGTTTTAAAGCATAAATAGGGGGAGATTGTTAGGAATAATTCATGAGTTGTGATGTTAAGAATAGAATTTTACTTATACTTCTTGTATATCTTGATTTATAAAGGATTTAGCACTTTGTATAGGAAATATGTGTTAGACAGTTATCTGTAAAGTTTAGTCAGGAATGAACAGTGCATCGAGTACTACATGTCAGGAACTGAGATTGAATCCTGATACGTCAAGTAAAATACTGATCAAGTACTGATAGGATGGTCAGATCCTGATGCAAGATGAAATCCTGATATCAGTCGTGTTACTGATGATGTCATTATGGATGCTAAAGAAACTGGCAAGTGCTATAAAACAGGATCTTTGTTTGAGGAACAAGCAAGAAGATTTTATGAAGGAAAGAATTTTCTGTTGATGGAAACTATCAACTGGACGGCAGAACATTGTCATGTATATATTATCTTTCTGTGATTAGTTGATAGGAAGCATTATAAATAATCTCTCTATATCATTGTAAAAAGAGTCGTGGTCGTGCGAAGCAATTGTGAGTTGAGCAATTGAGTTTGTGTGCGTAGCTCTGTATAAGGTTTGTATTCGAGAGTTCGAAACAAACAGAGTGAGATTTATTTTGTCAGCAGCTGCTAAAGGTATTTGTACATCTTTGGTATAGTTTGTATTTGATATTATTAATACAAACAGTTTAATTCATTCGTTTATTCTTGTTTATCTAATCAAGCAAAAATCAGACACGATTATATAACTTGTACCCCCCCCCCCTTCTACAAGTTGTTCGAGTTAACATGAATCGAATAAATGTAGAATTATATAAGTATAAAGTACTTGAATTGTCGATTAGATATATGTTTTGTATCGACAAGTCAGGCATTCGAGAAGTAGAAAACAACTATTCGATATGTCAAGAAAGGCTTAATCGATATCTCAAGCAGATGGTAACTCATAAATGGCAGTTATCTAACTTAGAAATAATTCTAAATTAAATAAAATTTATTTTTATGAGTGATTTAAAGTTCTGAATAAAATTCCAAAAATGGTTAAGATTCACCGAGAATTCAGCCTTTTCAAATGATTCGAGAACTAAAACATAGTATTCGAGAACTCAGTCATTAGAGAACTAAAACACCTTATTCGAGAACTCAAGCATTTCTCTGTTCTATTTCTCTAAAGACTCTATTCGAGAACTGAAGAGTGTTCTGAATAGACTTGTTAGAGAAGTCGAGCATTAACAAGAAATGAATCATTCGAGAAGTCTGACTTATCGAAATGTTCTTTTCACTCAAAAAAAATCAATTTTCACTATCTTTTAAAATTCACCAGACATATTCTATAAAGAATATTCTAACAAATTAAGTAGTGATTTTCTCAAAATTTCATAGAAATTTCAACTTGACATAATATGATTTTTCAACATATGCAACATATTTGAAATATTTATAAATCATATTTCAGCCAACACTTACTCCAAAAATATTGAGAATTTAGATAAAGTAAGTGTTTACTACTGCAACAATCTAGGTGATATATTCACTTAGCCAGAATCTGAAGAATTCAGCATTCCAATTTCACTAACCAACCTTGTGAATGTGGCTTCATCTAATGGCTTAGTGAATATGTCAGCTAGTTGTTTATCTATAGAGACATAATGCAACTCAATGGTTCCATTAGTTGCATGTTCTCTGATAAAATGATATCTGATGTCAATGTGCTTTGTTCTAGAATGATTGACAGGATTGGCAACTATAGAGATTGCACTTGTGTTGTCACACATGATTGGAATTCTTTCCAACACAAGTCCATAATCTCTAAGTTGATTTCTAATCCAAAGCACTTGAGCACAGCAACTTCCAGCAGCTATGTATTCAGCCTCAGTTGTAGAAGTTGACACAGATTGTTGTTTCTTGCTATACCAAGAGACTAACCTTTGTCCAAGAAACTGGTAGCTACCTGAGGTGCTTTTCCTATCCACTCTGCATCCAGCATAATCAGCATCAGAATAACCAACCAGATTGAACCCTGTGTCCTTAGGATACCATAAACCCAAGTTTGGAGTGCCCTTCAAATATCTAAAGATCCTTTTTACAGCAATCAAATGTGACTCTTTTGGATTTGATTAAAACCTTGCACACAAGCAAGTAGCAAACATGATGTCTAGCCTACTTGCAGTGAGATAGAGTAGAGAACCAACCATGCCTCTGTAGACTGAGATATCTACTTTCTTGCCTTTAGCATCTTCATCCAATTTGGTGGCAATGGCCATGGGTGTATTTGCAGGTGAGCAATCTTCTAAGTCAAACTTCTTCAATAGATCCTTGATGTACTTGGTTTGACTGATAAAGATACCATCCTTCCTCTGACTGACTTGCAACCCAAGAAAGAATGTTAACTCTCCCATCATACTCATCTCATATCTGCTCTGCATGAGTTTAGAGAATTTCTCACACAGCTTTTCATTTATAGAGCCAAATATGATATCATCCACATAGATCTGAACCAGGATAATATCATCACCATGTTTCTTGTAAAACGGTGTCTTGTCCAATGTGCCTCTAGTGAATTGATTTTCAAGGAGGAATTGCGATAAAGTATCATACCATGCCCTTGGAGCCTGCTTAAGTCCATACAATGCCTTAAACAATCTGTAGACAAATTCTGGGAAATGTGGATCCTCAAAGCCAGGTGGTTGTTGCACATAAACTTCTTCATTCAACTCTCCATTCAGAAATGCACTCTTGACATCCATTTGATAAACTTTAAAGTTTGAATGAGCAGCAAATGCCAAGAAGATTCTGATGGCTTCCAATCTAGCAACAGGGGCAAATGTCTCATCATAATCAATGCCTTCCTGTTGAGAGTATCCTTTTGCAACCAACCTTGCTTTGTTTCTTACTATTACACCATCTTCATCCATCTTATTCTTCAGAACCCATTTTGTTCCAACAATGGTTCTATACTTTGGTGTAGGCACAAGTTCCCATACTTTGTTTCTTTCAAATTGATTCAGCTCCTCTTGCATGGCAATAATCCAATCTGGATCCAACAGTGCATCATCAAGTTTCTTAGGCTCAATCTGAGATAGAAAACAACAATAGAGGCACTCATTTTGAGTTGCCCTCCTAGTCCTTACTCCTGCATTTGGATCTCCAATAATTTGCTCTGCAGTGTGTGATCTATCCCATTTCCTTGAATGCTCAGTCTGATTTCTCATCCTTGATGTTGCTTCATCATCCAAGTCATGATCATTCTCATTTCCTCCCCCTATGAAGTTGCCACTATTCACAGGTGTGTCTTGGATGCTTGTTTCTCCACTGTTGATTGGGACAAATTCTTCTCTTGCATCATCATTCACTTGAGTTTGTTGAACTACAGTTTTAACTTCAGTTCCAATCTCTTCATCAGAATCATCTAGATTATCAAACTTTAATGGATCTTTATCTTCATTATTGGCTTCTTCTAATCCAGGTAGTTTGCTGTCATCAAATGTTACATCTGTGCTTTCCATAATTTTCTTTTGACTGATGACATAAACTTTGTATGCAATTCTTTCCATAGAGTAGCCAAGAAAAATCCCTTCAAATGCCTTTGCATCAAATTTTCCAACATATTCTGAATTATCCTTCAATACAAAGCATTTGCTTCCAAAATTATGAACATACTTTAGAGTAAGCTTCTTTCCAGTCATCAAATTGTAAGGTGTTTTTCCAGTGTTTTTGTTGATGAGGGTTCTGTTCTGGATATAGCATGCAGTGCTCACAACCTCATCCCAAAAACATGTAGGCATCTTTGCATCAAGCAACATTGTTCTAGCAGTCTCAATTAGAGTTCTATTCTTTCTCTCAACAACTCCATTTTGTTGTGGAGTCCTTGGAGCTGAGAAATACCATTCTCTTTGCAGAATGCTTCAAGCATGGCATTTCTGAACTCTGTTCCATTATCACTTCTCAATGCAATCACACTTGCATTGTTGACCTATGCTTCTGTGTCAACTTTCTTTATGTGCTCAATAATTACTTGTGGAGCCTCATCTTTTGATGCCAGAAATTCCACCCATGCATACCTTGTAAAATCATCAACCATCACCAAGGCATACTTCTTTTTTCCTAGTGACATAATATTGATAGGCCCAAACAAATCCATATGAATTAATTGCAAGGGCTTGGTTATTGATGTCACTGTCATTGACTTGTGGCTTGATCTTTTCATTTTTCCTTTTTGACAAGCCTCACACACTCCTTCTTGACAGAATTCAAGTGTGGGCTTGCCTCTCACTAACTCTCTTTTGACTAGAGAGTTAATGGCTTTGAAGTTCAAGTGTGATAACTTCTTGTGCCACAACCAATAGTCTTCACTTGATGCTTTTGAGTAAAAGCAACAAACTTTATCCTTGTTTGCAGAGTCCATGTTGGCAACAAACAGGCTTCCTTTTCTTACTCCAGATAGAGCAAAATCACCAGTCTTCTTGTGAGTAATCAAACATTCATCTTTGTCAAAATTCACTTTGAATCCTCTATCAGTAAACTGACCAACACTTAGCAGATTATGCTTGAGTCCCTTGACTAGTGCTACATCTTCAATGATGACATTACCAACTTCCAACTTGCCATATCCCAATGTGTTACCCATGTTGTCATCTCCAAAAGCAACCATTGGGCTAGTCTTCTCCTCATACTGTGATAGCAGGGCCATATCACCAGTCTTATGATTTGAGCATCCACTATCCAAAATCCACATGACCTTCTTTTCATTTTCTTTACCCTGCAAACACAAAGGTATTACTTCTCCTTTGGTACCCAAACAAGTTTGGGTCCATGTGACTTAGAAACAGTTTTATCATAAACAACATGCTTATCAACTTTCTTGGTGTTAGTATTCTTGTCACTGTTAGGAGTCTTAGAACCTAAGGTTTCAGACTTAGGTGACAGAGGTACCTTTCTAGCTCTAGGAAGACTTGAAGACTTTGACCTTGTATAGTGTGTGTGAGAATTGTGACTGATACAACCATCAATGAATTGCCTTCTTAAATTGAAACAGCTAGTCATAACATTCATATTGCATGGCATACAGTCAAATTTATCACAAAATGGAGCATCTCTATGTCTTAAAGGCACAGAACAATCATAGAAAGGTTTGGGCACACTACCAACAGGTTTCTTTCATGCATGAGTTAAATGATTGGTACTGAAACAGTTTTGACAGGTTTTCCTAGGGGCATTAGGCATATAAGCATAGTTATTATCTTTGTTAATCCCTAGCTTGCCATTTCTGTTCTGTTTCTTCTTAGCCACTTTCTTCTCAGATTCATTCTTCCCAGCTGATACAAACTTAACAAACTTCTCAGTTCTAGGTCTACTTTCTATAGGCTTCTTGGCTTTTGGCTTGACACTCTCATTCTTAGAGGATGCTGGTTGTTCACTGGATTGTGCCTCATCCTCATCATTCAACATTTGCTTGATGAGTAAGGCATCCTCATCAATTTTAAATGTTGATTCTTTAAAAATTGGAGACTCAACCTTTTTCAAAATGTGAGGCACTTCCTTCTGAACAACTATGTCATCTTCAATGACAGTATAGCATTTCCTCTGTTTAAGAGTGTCATAGTCAAGTCCAATGGCAGCCTTGGGTTTAGCTTGGATTTTTTCATGATAGGATTGCAGTAGACTAGATGAGTTCTTAAAGGTTTTTAGTTTGAATTCATTTTCAGCTAGTTCATCCCTAAGAGCCTTTTCAATTTGACTAGCACATAGAACCTTATTCTGTAGATATTCAACTTCTTTCTTAAGGTTTTCTACTTGCATAACAGTTAGCTCAAGTTCCTCATTCCTTTTGATTAACAATTCATTTCTAGCAAACAGTTTAGCAATTTCCTCATTAGCAGCAGTCATACTAGTATGAATATTAAACATTTCAACAGATAGTTGTTCAATCATATTCTTGTACTCAGAAACAGACATGTCTATGGTAGTGAGAGATGGTACCTGAGAGTCTGATGAAGATGTGTCATCCTTGGAATTGGCCATCAAGGCATAGTTGGAGAATCCTTGCTCTTCTTCATCACTATCAGTATCATCCCAACACTTCCCTTCAGCTATGTAGGCCTTTTCAAGGCATAGTTGCAGAATCCTTGCTCTAGAAACTCTCTATCCTTCTTTTTAGGCTTCTTGCATTCACTAGCAAAATGCCCTAGGTCATTGCATCTATAGCATCTCACAGATGACCTATCCACATAGCCAGTTTTGAATTTACTCTTGTTTGGCTTCATAGGTGCTTTACTCTTGTTGAATGAATGGTTTTGGGGTTTAGGTTTGAGTGGTTCCTCTTGAATCTGATGTTTGGAAATTCTCTGGCCATGAAAGCATATGAGGTGTTTTCCATGCTATCTAGTTCTTCAAGAGTATAAAACTCTTCTTCTTCCTTCTCCTCAACAGGTTCACTTACTTCAGCTTCAGTTTCTTCATCATCTACTATCTCCTCTATTCTCAGTTGACTTGTAGATGCTTCTAGGTCTTGTACAGATTTGCTGACAAACAAGGCACATGATGTGTTTACCATCCTGCCTTGGTTGGCTTGAATAGCCCTCTTCTGAAGCAACTCAAGTTCATGAGTCTTTAAAACCCCATAGAGCACATCATATGTGATTTTGTTCAAATCTCTTTCCCTTAGAGAAATGACCCTCTGCTCTAGGTGGTTTGGAGAAGACAATAGAAACTTCATATTCAGTTCTTTAGTGTTGTAAACCTTTCCATTCATCTGCTACTCAGTAACCAACTTATGAAATCTCTCAAACATATCAGTGATGCTTTCCTTAGGCTGTGCCATGAAAGCTTCATACTGTGTGACCAATATCTATTTCTTGTTTTCCTTGACCTCATCTGTTTCTTCACATAGAACCTCAATATGATCCCACATCTCTTTAACAGAAGTGCAAAATGCTATGTTTGCAGACATTGACATATCCATTGAGTCTATGATTAATAGCATTAGGTTGCTATCAAGAGCAACCATCTACTTTTCTGATTCTCTCCATTTGGATGGTTCCTTGGCCACATAAGATCTTGGATATGTTGTGGTTCCAACGGTCTTTTCAGGTATTTCTTGTTGTGGAACAAAGGGACCATTCTTGAGAATCTCAGGATACAGAGGATGAGAAGCTTTGATGAACAACATCATTTTTATCTTCCAGAGGTTATAATTTTCTTTGTCAAACTTAGGGACCTTCACCGTTCCTGTTGTCTTTGGTATATTCGAACTCATGTTCGTTTTCTGTTTTGATCAATAGCCTGCTCTGATACCACTTGTTGAGTATTGAATACAGTAAAAGAATACATAGGGGGGTTAATGGATTCTTGAATCTTTGTAGCACAATATGTGTTTATGCGTGTAGATTTACTGGTGCGGATTATGAACAACACAAGACACGATATCACTTTAATCTAATATTTTATTAGATAAAGATTTGCTACAATTTGTGAATACAAATGGTAGTATTCTCAGCTTCGTTTTTCTCAGAGAGATGACCTCTTACAATGTATGTGAAAAACTGTTAAAAACTTAATCTCTAAGGAAGTGAGGTTGTATTCTTATAGAACATGAATACAACCTACTTACTACAAATAAGGTAGCTAAACAAGTTACTTTCCAGTGTGTCTATCCTTTTTGAGTAAGCATCCAAATATCTACAGATTTGACTTTGTAAAGTTCTGTTCAGATCCACTTCTTTAGCTCTTTGTCTCTTGTACATCTCTCCAAGCTTCTTTGTAGGCTTTCCAAAGTACATTACAGATTGTGGTCCATAAAGCACTTTAGCTTGTTGCAGGTTTCTGACTTGTACAATTTCTCCAGTAGTTTGTCTCCAAGAATGTATTCGAGAAGTGACTAAGTGATTGATTCGAGAACTAGCATTAGATAACTCTGAGTTCTCGAATACTGCATATTTGACATATCGAATCACTTCTCGAATAACTCTTTTCTTCAGGAATCCTTGAGTTGTCGAATGGAACACTTGAGTTGTCGAATCCCTGAGATGTCGAATAGCTTTCTGAGTCCTTGAGATATCGAATGGAACTTTGACTTGTTGACTCTTTGAGAACTCGAATACCACTTTGACTTGTTGACTTCTTGAGTTCTCGAATAGAGTATTTAGACATATTGAATCTCTGAGATATCGAACAGTGAATTCAGAGATATCGAATAGTGTCTTTTGAGATATAGAAACCCCTGACTTCTCGAATGCTAAACTTCTCGAACATAACAAACATATTTCTCGAATTGGTACTTAGGCAAATTCTTCATTTCTTCAAATCCCAACTGTGATTATTTGACACTCTTTATCTTCTTGCTTGAGGCATGAACCTTGGAACTTCTTTCAAGCATTATTCTTGACTTTATAAGTACAGTTACACAACTAGGATTTGATGCCTATTACAAGTACAAAAACAACCAGAAACTCTACAACTAGAGGCTCCCTCAATTAAGAGGTCATGTAGGTAATGCATAGCATTACACATACATAGGCTTGTTATATTATGAGCACAGGCATGTCTCTGTGACTAACAGGGATTATATTATATGGAAACATTAATCATGAAAGGTTTAATTGGATCACCAATTATTATTATTACTTGGGTAGCAATGATGTATTACTAGATGCCGCTCATTGTTTATAATTTTATTATTGGATATTAAAATTATTGCCAACGTAATAATAACCTAAAGGGTTACACAATAAGAACGTTTACAAGGAGTTTTAATTTAAATTACGAATTTAAATTAAATTATTAAATTCGACATTGGATGTTTAATTAATTGAGCTGGTCTTAAATATAATTAAATAGAATTCGAATTTAATATTAAAACCAAATCAGAATGGGTTTGGAGAACCCCAATTCTATTTAGGGTTTAGCCCAATCTCTCTTCTGTATAAATACATTATGATGTATTGTTTAAGGATAGACTTTTGCAATTCGTTTTTAGAGAAAAACGTTTGAGAGGCTAGAGAGAGAGAGGCAGGTTCTTAGGCTAGTACCGGCTCCGGTGATCGTTGGACGATCAAGCGTTCGTGTGCACTACTTTGGCAACGTAGATCTCGAAGAGGGCTGCGTGGTGATTGTTTTGGACCTCCATCTGTCATCAATTTGTAAAGCTTCTTTAAGGTAATCATCTAACTTCGAATTAAATATCATGTTTTTGCATGGATCCTGCGGTAGGGTTTCGATTTTTTATTCTTTTTTGCGTTTAATTCCGCTGCATTTGTTGCTTAAAACCCTTCATAATCAAGCGATTTGTTGAAGTTAATATATGTACATGTACACGATTCATCACAACCAGTTTAAACTACTGACCATAATTGTAATCCCATAAAAATCTTTATCACTAAATCAAAATCTTGAAAATCCCAAAAATCTAATATCCCGGACATTAAATAACACCAAACCACATGAAACTCTCACGAGAAAATGATAAACAAAACTCAAATAAATTGGGAACAAAACTTACCAAGATGAGATTTAATTGAACAAATAAAAACAATTTAAAAAGGGAGAAATCCTTACCCAGGGAGGAAGATTATTGAAAAAACAAGAATAAACTAAAGAAATTAACTAATTTGGGGTTTTTCATCAGTGAAAATCGATGGAAGCCCCCGACTGTTGCTTAAAAATGAAAAAGGGAAAAAGAGCTTTTGTTAATAGGTACTTGAAATTTGAAATTTGTTATTTACATAATTCTCAAATACCACAAGTTCTGTTAGAAATAGTTGTAGGTGTATATTGGTGTGTTCTCATAAAAATAATTACAAATATAAATTTACAATTTTTTTATTAACACATATATAAATTACATTCAACATCATATATTAAATAATATTAAATTTTGATTGATTAACTTAATTTATAATGAAAACATATTTATAACATTTTATAATTTATTAAAAACATATTTGCAAGAGCTTTAATGAAAAACTGAAATATTTTATAATGAGTGTTCAACAAATATATAACTTGAATTCTTAGATGTATGAAATCAAAAATACAAGTCAAAAATGTTGAATAATTCCAAATAAAAGTACCAGCCATTAGAAATATCTCTACAAAATTTAAGTTTACAAAATTCATATTTTAAATTTTTTAATGATAAATTATGTAAAAAAATTACAATATTAAACAAATATATATGCATGGCACTGGTTCTAAATCATTATTACAAATTTGTGGATAGGCCGTGCGAAAATATATTATTCTAATTAGATCCATGAACTATACATATTAGGTTCTTGTAAAATCCATATTACTACTTGACCAATTTTTAATTATAACAAATTTGTATATAAACGTTAAATATCACTAATGTAATGGAGTATAATATTTATGTTAAGTTCATTAATTAAAATATAAATGAATATTTTAATTTTGTTAAAATCATTAATGCATATAATCACATGACATTTATTGTAAGAAATCCAACTTACTTAATATTCAAATACATTTATTATAATATATCAAATAATAATTTGTTATATTAATAATAATATTATTATTTTGAAGATTATATATTTTAATTTTAAATATAATACTATGTCATTCATTTAATTTATTATTATTATTATTATATATTAATATTTTCATTAAATAAAATTTTAAGATAGCGTAGCACAACTATAATTAGATATATTACAAATTTTGATTTGCTACCCATATTTAAGTTTGGATGAAATTTGTATCTTTATTTTTCTTATATAAATTATTCATTTTCAAGTTTTGTATATGTTTTTAAGCTAGATTCATATTAATATTTGACATATTTTCATTGATAGCAAGTTTATATATAAAACTTAAATATCATTCAATGTAGTTTATAATATTTATGAAATGTTTGTTAAGGAAAAGAATAAAAATTTGATTGAATCTTTTAATTTTAATAAAATCATTTATGTATAATATCACATAATATACGTAGAAAATATCCAACTTGATTAATCTTTAAATATTTTTCTTATAATATATATAAAACAACAATCCATTTTTTTAAATGATAACATTCCATTGTTAACATTAGTTTTTCAAAATTGTATTATTTGATCTCAAATATATGTTTATTAATGAAAAAGAATAAAATTTTAGTTGAATCTTTCAATTTTGATAAAATCATTTATGTATAATATGACATATATATTGATAGGTCCCGAATATGGGTAAGATAAGCTAGAAGGGGGAGTTGAATAGCTTATCACCTTTTTTAAAATTTGAGCTTGGCGGTTTTAAATTTTCTTTCTCTTTTAAAATTAATTACTTATAAATAAGTAATATAAAGTGCGGAAAATAAAAGAGAGAAATGAGACACGATCGATTTATCCTGGTTCGCGATGCCGCAATCCCCTAACGAATTCGAACACCCCTACTCCAGTCCCCGAGCTCCTCCCCGGACTCGGGATTTCGTCCACTATAAGTAAAACTTCTTATAGCAGGTGGAGAAACCTTTACAAAATAAAACTATATATTTATCTTGAAGCGTAACTCCCCATTACTTTCTCAAAATATAAGCTACCCCGCTATATATTTATCTTGGAGTGTAACTCCCCGTTATCTCCTCAAAATATAGAGCAAACCACTAATTATTTATCTTGGAGCGTAACTCCCTGTTACCTCCTCAAAATAATTAGCAAACCACTAAAATATTTGTCTTAAAGCGTAACTCCAAGTTACCTCTTCAAAATATTTTAGTAAACCCTACGTAGCCTTGATGCTTACTTTGTAGGTCTTGGATCTTAGGTCTTGGGTCTTTCCTCCTTCTCACGGTGCGAAGACACCCAACTCCCCGTCGGCGTGTCTAAGACTTAGGTCTTAGAGCGAAGATCACCTCACTTCACTTCACCTCACTACAAAGATACAACAACAAGCTACAAACAAACAATTATGGGAGATATATAATAAAGGCCGTGCAAAACTAGTATGTTACGGTACTAGCCACGGGGACGCTATTACGCGTTAAAATAATTGATTCGTTATTAGTTAAAGTCGAGCGAATCACGACGTCAATCGGACGAGCTACGGAACTTTAGTGGTGTGTGCAAGAGTGGTTAATTATTCAACTCACAAGTGTGAGGACGAAAGAAAAAATATCAACTCGCAAGTGCGAGGACCGTAAAGAAAAACGCTTATTAAACGTTAGCGATTTGCGTAGTGCGGAAAATAGTAAATAACGGCACGGGATAAGTCACACGAGGGACTCGTCACAAGAGCGGTGATGCAAGATAATAAATTAAACGTGCAAGAATTATATCCGTGAATGCAACACACACAACACATGCAACACGCACAACACACACAACAAAAATTTAACTAGTTTATCACCTTTGGCTTTATCCGACGGCTGATTGCCTAAAGCAAAAAATTCTCAAATAAGAGGTATTCTCAAAGGATACGAACTAGGTTATGGGACTATTATGTGTAGATGTACACACACTAAACAAAAATGTAACTAACTTATAACCACTTGAAGTCTAGAAAGGAATCAAATAAAAAAAGCTAGGATCGAAGCCTAAAACACCAAAATCTAGTGGCCGAAATGAGTACCAAATGAAGGATATTCAAGGGGTTATCAAAGATGACTCAAGACACAAGGAAGAACACTTTAAGGACTGATAAAAACGAGCTAAAGGGCTGCCTAAGAAGGTATGGCCGAGAGGTAGGTTTTTGGGTAAGAAATGGAGTGAAGAACAAGCTTAAAAGATGAAGATCAAAGCTTGTTTGCTAAATACTTTTGGAGCAAATAAAATCTGGGATATGGTGTATATCTAGAGAGTATTTAGCAACATTTCTTTGGCTCTTAGGGCTTGAGAGAAATGGGTGAAAGAGCTTGGCTATTTATAGGCTAAAATGGGAGTAATAACCACAAAATGGAGCAAGCCACCAATGGACAAGAAGCAAGAAAGTTATTACCCAACTTGGCCACCAAGTTAGATAAAATAATCAGCACACATGTGGGTAATAACAATTATAAAATATAGGAAGCTTCTATTGGTACGTAATTAGCCAATAAATACGATATAACGCGACAAGCCCATTTCGTTTGATTTTCTTTAAAACAATTTGGAAAAATATGAGAGCAATGCCAAAAGTCTTCATATATTATATGAAAAATATGGTCAAAGTCGAACCATAAGTTTTCATATATTTGGATGACTTTTAGCGAACCCCAAAATAAAAAACGAAGCGATTTTATGGGGTTCCGAAAAAAGTGTTCTCATAAAATCATGAAACTTTCTCTATTTTTTTTTTTAAAATATTCTAGTGACTCAAAATAACATGTGGAGGTATTTTATTCAAACATATTTTGCTTAAATGTCCTTACGCAACGGAATAAAATACATTAGCCGTTTGTCATAACTTGTCGATGTTTTGGCTAAAGTTTTGACTTGAAATATATTCAAACATAATATTCCTCAAACAATAATGATCATGAAGTTCTCGGAATATTTATTTTGAGTATTTTACAATTTTATCCATTTAAATGAAAACTGTTAGGGTTCGGGATAAAATCTATATTTGACCTTTCGGCGAGTCAATAAATAAGCCACTTTTATAAATAATATTTTAGAAAATATATCAAATATATTTGAGGATAAAACATTTGAAATGAACACTATTTTGAATAAAACTCTCGTTTTTAGTGTGTAAAGTCAGTGTTCGAAAATATATCGATATTTGTGCCGACTTGACTTTGCCTTTAAAATGTACCATATAGAATCTAGACTAGGATATATCATAGCACGAATATACCTTATCCAAATCAAATGATTAGGCACGAGAAAACGTTTTTGTCAAATTGATTCGTTATTCGGAAATGTCACATCGAATAATCCTAGGGGAGGAATTACTATGTTAGCTAGTAACATCCTAGACCTAATTTAATTTTCATTTTCATACTTTGACAAATCACCAAAACATACAAGAAAAAGACTGCCTGTCATATATTAAAATATCCAACTCGATTAATCTTTAAATATTTTTGTTATAATATATAAAACAACACTCCATTGTTTTTTTATAAATGACAACATTCCATTATTAATATTAGTTTTTTAAAATTGTATTATTTGATCTCAAATATAAAATCATTCCATTAATTAATTTACGTTTATTGTTGAAAGTTTCTCTGCATTGACCCATTAAAAAGTCAAAGGAGATACATTGGTAGATAGGGGTGTGCATGGGTCGGTCCAGCTCGGTTTTTAGCTAAAATCGTTACCGAACTATGTATTTCGGTTCGGTTTTTAGCTTAAAATCGTAATCGAACAATTACAAACGATTTTTTTTGGTTCGGTTAACCGTTTGTCGGTTTTAGTTTTTTTCGATTTTATATAATAAAAAAATATAACATATTCAATAATAACAATCTTAAAATATTTTAACATAAAAGAAAATTAATTTATTTATAATGAAAAATTATAATTTCTATTTACAAATATTACAGTAGACATGATATCTATACTATCTATACTATACTATAATAAGCAAAATGGGGTATAATTTGTAGTTTGGTTAACCCCTATTTTTGGTTATCCCCTATTCACAACCGTTAGATCTTCAACTCAAATAGATCGTGTCCGTTAGATATAACAATACTAAAAGTTGGAGGCCTAATGTTCGAATCCCGTCAACAACATTTTAATATAAAATTAATACTAGATTATGTTATATAGAAAGGTTCAAGGTTCGATTCCCACCAACAGCATATTAAATTTAGATTTAATACTAAAAATTCTTTATATACAAATGTCTAAAATTTGAATTCTCCCAACATATTAAAAGTAATAATATTATATATACTAAACTATATAAGTAAATTAAAAGTAACTCGTGCTTTGCACGGGCTATAAGCTAGTATAGATAATTTGACGTGTAAGAATTAAGGCAGTATTCTGTGAAGGGAAATAAAAAGGTTTACATACAACCTATTAATTTAAAGGGCTTAATGTTCCTATAGTTAACTATAGGTAATTATCTATAGTTAAGTTATATTATAATGCAATTGAAAGGCTATATTCGTAAATACATGGGGTGGATTTCATTATTACAAAAATGCCATCAACTTTTTATACTAAAAAATGCATATAACTATAGGTAATTACCTATAGTTAACTATAGGAACATTTTTCTCTAATTTAAAATCTAAATTAACTATGAAAAGACTAAAACAATGTTACTATAAATGAGTATGTGAATACTGAAGAAAAAAGATAACGAAACAATAGCTTTAGTATGAATCTTATACTACCAATAATAGGTAATTTATTATTACTAGCTTATAACCCGTGCAAAGCACGAGTTATTTTTTACATCTTTATATATAATAATTTTTAGTATTAAATATAAATTAATATGTTATTGGCGGGAATCGAACCTTGAACCTCTGCATATAACAACTTTTAGTATTGTTATATCTAACGGTCATGATCTATTTGAGTTGCTGATCTAACGGTGATAAATGAGGGATAACAAAAAATGGTCTTATACTACCAATAATAGGTAATTTATTATTACTAGCTTATAACCCATGCAAAGCACGAGTTATTTTTTACATCTTTATATATAATAATTTTTAGTATTAAATATAAATTAATATGTTATTGGCGGGAATCGAACCTTGAACCTCTGCATATAACAACTTTTAGTATTGTTATATCTAACGGTCATGATCTATTTGAGTTGCTGATCTAACGGTGATAAAGGAGGGATAACCAAAAATGGGGAAAACCAAAAAAGGGATAACCAACTACAAATTATACCCCTTTTGCTTATTATAATATTATTACTAGCTTATAACCCGTGCAAAGCACGGGTTGCATTTAAATTTTTGTAATTTGTTTATAGTGTAATATAATATTATAAATATTAATTTTAATTTGTTATAGTGTAATTTGTTATTTGTTTAATATGGTTTTTAATATTAAAAAATAGGGTTGAACCAAACTACCAAACTACCAATTATCCTCTAATTTAATACTATTATAAGCGAAATAAGATATTTTTGGTTGTCGATTTGGTACTCTTTTGTTGGTCACTCATTTTGGTCAATCTTTGATTTGCTTAAATCTCTATTATTAATAATAAAAAAATGTAAAAAAACACATAAAACACTCTCCTGTTAATAAAATTAAAAAAAAAACATGCACACACACGCCACTCCTCTCGATCAAAACTCTCGGCTAAATCTTTGCTTACCGGAGAATGTTTTTAGGTAGATAAAATATTAATTAAATTTATTTTTAATTAAACTAAAATTATGGCTAAAAAATAGGGTTGAACCAAACTACCAATTATCCCCTAGTTTACTTATTATAGTCGAAATAGGATATTTTTGGTTGTCGGTTTGGTACTCTTTTGTTGGTCACTCATTTTGGTCACTCTTTGATTTGCTTAAATCTCTATTATTAATAATAAAAAAATGTAAAAAAAACACACAAAACACTATCCTGTTAATAAAATTAAAAAAAACACGCACGCGCACGCCACTCCTCTCGATCAAAACTCTCGGCTAAATCTTTGCTTACCCGAGAATGTTTTTAGGTAGATAAAATATTAATTAAATTTATTTTTAATTGAACTAAAATTATGGTTAAAAAATATGGTTGAACCAAACTACCAAACTACCAATTATCCCATAGTTTACTTATTATAGTATAATAACTAGCTTATAGCTCGTGCAAAGCACGGGTTACTTTTAATATTTTATAATTTATTTATAATATAATATAATATTATAAATATTGATTTTAATATGTTATTGAAAGAATTCAAACCTTACATATTTGTATATAATAATTTTTAGTATTAAATATAAATTAATATGTTGTTGGCGGGAATCGAACCTTGGACCTTCTGCATATAACAACTTTTAGTATTTTAGTATTGTTAAATCTAACGGTCATGATCTATTTGAGTTGTTGATCTAACGGTGGTAAGTGAGGGATAACCAAAAATGGGGATAACCAAAAATAGGGGGTAACCAACTACAAATTATACCCCTTTTGCTTATTATAATATAGTATAATATTATTATTATTATTACAATATAGTATAGATGTATAATTATATAAATATAATATTATATAAATGATTTGATTTTTCAGTTCGGTTTTAGAGGTAAAACCCAAACCATTATCTAACCATTATATCTGTTCGGTTCAATTACGATTTTTTTGGGTTTTTTTCGATTTAGTTTTTCGATTTTTCAACTCGATTTCGATTTTTCTGTTTTTTTCCTCACCACTTACCCTAGAAAGAATGCTAAAAATAACTTTTTTTGAAAAAAAATGATGAAAATAATATTTTTTGAGATAGGGTGTGAAAATTAACATTTTAGATACGCATTTTCAATTTGAGTAATATAATACGCATTTTGAATTTGGGTATTAGTGGGTCCCATAGGAACAAAACCGAAAAAAAAATTAAAAAAATAATGATACGCATCTTGATAATGCGTTACGCATTTTCAAAATGCGTATCAGGTCCAGATACGCATTTTCAAGATGCTTATCACTATATTTTTTAGATACTCAAATTATAAATGCGTATCTAAAACATCATTTTTAACATCCCACCTCCGAATTTTCAGTTTTTTATTAAAAAACATTATTTTACACTTTCATCCCTTACCCTATTGATAGACCGAGAATAGTGATTAGTACTACTCACCGTCATACTCAAATCATCCAACGGCCAAAATATCAACTAATAGGATCCAACGGCCCATCTGATTTCCTGGACCCCCTTACTACTCTCTCTTAAACCCTCAAAAACCATTAATCAGCGATTCATTTCTATCCTCCAGTTAGGGTTTTTCAACAAATCCAAAAGGTGCTCTCTCTCTCTCTCTCTCCCTCTCTCTCATGTATTTATGATTGTTCTGGCTATTTAGTATTTCAATTGAATCATTTAGGGTTATTGTTTGTGATAATTATTGAATCTTTTTGTGTATCTGATTTATGGGTCTTGATTTTGATGTTAAAATCTTGTATCATCATGTTGAAATATGCTCGTTTGTTGTTATTACGTTTCAAGATTTTGACTTTTGTGAGTTTTTATATATATGTTACTTGTGTAGTGGAGATTATAGACTTAACAATATCCTTGATCCTTTTTATGTTTGTGTACAAGTTTAATATATTAGTTTTTGAAACACAAGGGGATGCGAAACGTGAATTTGAACCTAACCTTCTTGTTAGTCAAGGGGAAGGAGCCTTGCAACTAGTCATCAATGTATCCGTATTCTCTTGTAATTAGTAGCATTTGTTTTGAATCAATACGCATTGACTTTGCAAGCTGCATAATATTTTTACTTTGTCTGCTTCCATTTTGTGACTAGTGGGGGAACCTGGGGCCTTGGGTTTTATAATTAGTAATTGTTTTGCATATGTTTTGGGGGGTTTGAGTTCCGTAAGATGCACATTTCTACAATATTTGCTATGTTTTTCCTCTATGATTCCAAAGTTTAAATCAGTCTCGCTGTCTTTATTCTTAAGATGGGGATTCCAACCCATTCGGCCAAAGAGATAATTCTCAAACGGGTTTTATATCAAACGGGCCACTGATCTCATTAAAAGGTATCAAGTAGCTCCCCAGTCTCCACGGGGACTCATTTAAACCACTAAACTAAGAAATATATCATTTGCTCCCCCTGCATTCACAAAAATAATACAATTTATGGTGGCCCAAGTGTCTTGGAAAAAATTTATGGTGGCCAAAAAAAGTTCAATCTTGGATAGATTGTATTATTCTCACTTAGGCCACCATAAATTGTATTATTTTTGTGAATGCAGGGGGCAAATGATATATTTCTTAGTTTAGTGGTTTAAATGAGTCCCCGTGGAGACTGGGGAGCTACTTGATACTTTTTAATGAGATCAGTGCCCCTTTGATATAAAACCCGATAATTCTCACTTTAAAGGTCACCCCCCCCCCCCCCCTCCCTCCCTCCCTCCCTCCCTTGGGACAGGTTTTTACTACTATGTCAAAGGAAAATTTAAGATATTCTCGTAACGAGTACGCTGATATGCAAGTGGTTGTATTGTTTATATAGTTAGCTTGAGAACTTTTTGTGACAAATGTAAGTGTATGGGATGTATCTACAAGAGCTGAGATTGAAGCGGATGGTATTGTTTTTTAATTTGTTAAAGTGAACACCAATGTTCTTCTATAGTAATTGTAAGTTTAGATGTTGAATTTCTTGTCAATTGCATGCGTGAATCAACCGAAACTAATAAATTCTCACAAAGTATAATACTCTGCTGAAATATATTTTAGGTACTGTAATGGCTTTCTTCAATAAGGCTGGGAGTATACTAAGGCAAGCTGTGTGTAGTAAGCACATCAGTCGGGAAATTTCAGCATCTGGCTCTTCAATATTTCAAACAATAAGATGCATGTCAACAAAACTCTTCATTGGAGGTACATTTGGGTTTTCTGTGGTAGTGAACTACAGATTTTTATAAATTTTGTTTATTATTGTTCATTTACATGTGATTTTGCAGGGCTGTCATATGGCACTGATGAGTATAGTTTGAGAGAAGCTTTTGAAAAGTATGGAGATGTCACTGAAGGTATGGTGAAATTTCGACAACCTGGAGGCGAAGAATTTTTGTATTTTCTATACATTTTGATCTGCTTAAAAATTATTTCGTAATTCTTATTTTAGAGATGTTTATTGGATTTGACATTCATATGTTAAAGATCGTTGTTTAAGAACATAGGCTATTTCATTCCAGAAAGATAAAAGTTAGTTTGTCGAAATCATGTCATCCTTAAAGGATACATGAATTTTTTGTTTAATTTAACAAGTTTTTTTTAAGGCATGTCATTATCTCTTTGATAGAAGGATCGTAGTAATTCCATATGTCAAGTGTCATGGGTCTAGATGGTCATTTATGGGTATAATGCCATCACATGGCAATAGACATAAGCTTGATGTCTATTGATGTCTGATAGTCAAGTCTTAAAGATGTATAACATAACAAGTTATGTTTTGGGCTGAAATATATATTGCAATGTAGAAACGTAATGAAATTTGTCTTGATGCTTTTGACAGCAAAAATCATTTCTGACAGAGACAGTGGTAGGTCGAGGGGATTTGGCTTTGTTACCTACAGCACTCCTGAGGAAGCGAACAGTGCTATTCAGGCGTTCGATAACCAGGCATGTTTTTCTATTGCTAATTTTTATTTTTTTTTGTTTGCTCCCAACTTCTCAAGTGTATTGAACATGATCCAACTTCGGTATTCGGCGAATATTAGTGGGAGCATAACTCAATATATTTGTATCCAGGATTTTCAAGGCCGAACTATAAGGGTGAATTTTGCCACAGAGAGGGCACGGAATCCTGGATATGGAAGTGGCGGATATGGCGGTGGTGGTTATGGTGGAGGTGGCAGTTATGGAGGCGGTGGCGGCAACTATGGTGGTGGTGGCAACTATGGTGGTGGAGGTGGCAACTATGGTGGTGGAGGTGGCAACTATGGTGGTGGCGGTGGTTATGGTCGAGGTGGCGGTGGCGGTGGCTATGGAGGAGGTGGTGGTTATGGTGGCAGTGGTGGAAGTGGTGGTTATGGTGGCAGTGGTGGTAGCAATTTTGGCTTTGAAAATAACAGTCAGGACTTGGGTGTGACCAGCACTGAGTATGCCAGTGGTGGCGCCACTGGTGGCATTGATACTGATGTGACCAGCGGTGTTGATGGTGCTACTGCGGGATATAACCCAGGCATTTCTGAGGATTTTAAGGATGACAATGATGAGCCTAATGACTTCGCCAGTAGAAAGGCTTAAGTACCTTCCTTGAAAAGGTTGGCTTTGTGGACCAGTGGAAGGAGAGCAGCAATGTCTTTGTTTGATGACTTCTTATTAATCGCCTTATCTTTCATTGTCAACTTTTAAATTTAATATGTTTGCCAATCGACTGTTAGCTGATGCATTTTCATGTAGTAGAATTTGGTAGTAATAATTTCAAGACACTAGAAATTCTGGAGTACTCTAGAAGTCTGGAATGTTGAGTGTAAACTTATTACATGTAATGCATTCTGAACTTGAGCTTGTGGGCACAATAATTATGCAAAATTATGAGTCCTGTTTCTAGTGGTTTTCGGGCTAAAAGAGTAGCATTCTTGAAAGTTGACAGTTTTCGAAGGGTTCACAGGCCAGGGTTATGTCTTATGCCAACTCCTTTAGGTGGCGTTTGGGAACTACAATTTCATTTGAAATCCAAGATTTCAATTCCAAAATTTGAAATCCATGATTTCAATTCCAAATTCTTTGTTTGGTAAGTATGAGAATTTCAAATTCAGAAATTTTAAAATTTGAAAATTTTTTGCTTAAAAAATTTCTGTTTCCGAGAAATTTTTCCCGGGAAAAAATTTCACGAGAATTTTTTACGGGAAAAAAATTTCTCGAGAAAAATTTACCAGAAAAAAAATTCTCGAGAAAATTTTCTCGAAAAAAAATTTATCAGAAAAAAATTTCTCGAGAAAAAATTTATCAGAAAAAAATTTCTCGAGAAAAATTTCCGGAAAAAAAAATTTCTCGAGAAAATATTCCCGGAAAAAAATTTCTCGAGAATTTTTTCTGAAAAAAAAATTCTCGAGAAAATTTTCCCGAAAAAAAATTTACCAGACAAAAATTTCTCGAGAAAATTTTTCGGAAAAAAAATTTCTCGAGAAAACTTTTCCCGAAAAAAAATTTCTCGAGAAAATTTTCCCGGAAAAAAATTTCTCGAGAAAATTTTCCCGGAAAAAAATTTCTCGAGAAAATTTTCCCGGAAAAAAATTTCTCGAGAAAATTTTCCCGAAAAAAAATTCTCGAGAAAATTTTCCTGGAAAAAATTCCTCGAGAAAATTTTCCCGAAAAAAAAATTCTCGAGAAAATTTTCCCGGAAAAAAAAATCTTGAGAAAATTTTCCCGGAAAAAAATTTCTCGAGAGAATTTTCCCGAAAAAAAAATTCTCGAGAAAAATTTCTCGGAAAAAAATTCTCGAGAAAATTTTCCCGAAAAAAAAATTCTCGAGAAAATTTTCCCGAAAAAAAATTCTCGGGAAAATTTTCCCGGAAAAAAATTTCTCGAGAAAATTTTCCCGAAAAAAAATTCTCGAGAAAAATTTCCCGGAAAAAAATTCTGGAGAAAATTTTCCCCAAAAAAAATTTACCAGAAAAAATTTCTCGAGAAAATTTTTCCGGAAAAAAATTTCTCGAGATAAATTTACCGGGAAAAATTTCTCGAGAAAATTTTCCCGAAAAAAATTTCTCGAGAACATTTTCCCGGGAAAAGAAAAAATTCTCTAAAAATGTTTCCCGGAAAATAATTTCTAAAAATTTCACGAGAAAATTTTCCTCGAAAATAATTTTTCAAAGAAAAAATTTCCCGAGAAAAACTATTTCTCTAAAAAAATTCCAAAAAAAAAATTGATGCTCATGTATTTTGGTGGAGAAGAATTTCAAATGACTATCTTTCACTTGTAATTTGAAATTACAAAAAAATAGTTAATATTGAATTGGTATGGAATTCATCAATTCCAATTCCAAATTTTTTTAATCTTACCAAACACTAAATTTGGTCAATTCCAGGAATTCAAATGAATTCCAAGTTACCAAACAAGCCATTAGGGAATTTCAAAATTTGTGTAGAATGTCTTCTGCTTCGGTTGGGAATTTGTAGAGGTTGGAAGCTTCTGATGCATTTGCCAGTACCTGTATATTTATACGTAAGCACGTTTTTACTTCCTCCCAGTCGAGTTGCATGATTCTCAATTTCTCATACTCCCAGAGCCTTCTCACAGCTTTCTTTAGTTTTATCATGCGAAATTCGTAACTAAATTTCTTGCAATGAAGTTTGTTTTCCTAACTATTTCGGTGTCAGAATCTGAGATTGTAGACTTGGCCTCAACTACCTGTTTTTATATTGCGGGCTTGAAGTAAAGCAAGAGGAAGAAACAACGGGTTTTCACGTTACTTTTTATATTGCGGGCTTTAAGTAAAGCAAAAGTAAGAAACAACAGGTGGAAGGAATTGTGCTATCTACCTTTATTAGCAGTTGACAACAACTTATCATGAACAATAAGACAGTCTGTGTAGTTTTTCACAGAGATCACATGAGCTTGAAAACCAAATCAAAAATCACTTGACTTGGTCATCTTTTTAAGAATGGAACTTGTTCAGTGTAGAGACAACGTGGAAGGAAACTGAATCAGAAACATGAAGTTTCCTCTTATGATTGTGCAAATAAGCATGTGACAAAAAATTTCTCATTTATATTTTCTTTATTTTTCAGAACAGGAATTTTTTTCTAAAAGCTCTAGTGGTATATAAACAAGAGCGTAGTAGTGTAGGAAACTTGTAGAATTACAAGTGAATTTCTTCTGGTTTTTTTCTAATATGTCCCATTTGAATAAATCATTTATGACTATGTATCATTCTTAATTGTAATTATAAATATGTCCCTTTTTATTAATATGTTCCATTTTTAATTATAACCATGATTCCCAGCTTTGATTTGAAAATGTGGGTGATCTGCTCGAATTAGGGGTGTCAAATTTTGACACGACCCGAAACCCAACCCGAACCCAACCCGGAAAAGTACGAATTTGGGTCGAGTATTTTGGGTTTCGGGTTGGGTAAAAATTTACCCGGAATATTCGGGTCGGGTTCGGGTTGACCCAAAATACCCGAATTCGACCCGAAAATTTAATATATATAATAAATTATATAAATTTATCATATAATTATATATATATGTGAAATATTTTCATATTATTCAAATAATTTAATTTTATATGTCATATAATAAATTACTAATACATATTTTAATATTTTATATATAAAAATTAATTAATATAAATAAAATTAATTATTTTTAATTATTTTCGGGTCAAAATGGGTCATTTTCGGGTTGATTGGGTACTAACAGGTCGGGTTCGGGTTGAAAATTTTCAACCCATTTCGGGTTCGGGTCGGGTTCGGGTCAACCCAAAAATAGGACCGGGTACAGCAAACCCGACCCGAACCCGACCCATTACCCGAAATTGACAACCCAAGCTCGAATACCAGTATCAAATATTGCCATCTTAACTTTTGCTCCAGTGTACCCTTTTGACCAAATCGTTTCTGTTCCAAACAGGGATGTAACTTGAGATTTCTGCAACATAGAAATTCTAATGAAATAATGAAGGCTGCCGAAGAAGGAAGGGAAACCATTTTATTGTATGATTGTATCTTTTTATTCTAAAACATAGCATTGGCTTTTCAGAAGTATCCGACGTTTTAGTAAAAAAAAAGAAAAGTTTCATTTTTCTATCACTTCAAGGGAAAATAGACAATAACCCAAAACGCATAAATTTAATAACCTATTTTCTAGTCTCTTGCCTTATCACCTATTATGGGTATGGGCAATATGGTCTTAATGTATACTAGGTAATAAAGCCGCGCTATAAATATTTTTAAAAATCGTATACAGAATGATTGTCAAAAAAAAAAATCGTATACAAAACATCATTATGTGTTAAATTTTATTATTTGTAAGTGGGTATGATAAATTAAAAATTGTATGAATTGTAATTAAATTTGAATGTTTAAAAATTAAAGAGATTAATAATAGTAGAAAATAATATCTTTCAGTTAAACTCTTGAATATTAATAATATTAATTTCGAAGATAGTATTGACACCTATTCCGTTACATAAGAATTTGCTTTTGAAATTCAATATTAACAGATATTTGCAAAGTTTGACATTCAATAATATTAATTTCGAAGATAATGATGACACCGTATTCCGTCGCATAAAAATTTGCTTTTGAAATTCAATATTGACATGCATTTGCAAAGTTTGACATTGGATAAGTAAAGTTAACATTTGTGAATCTTTTTTTTATTATCGTTGACATTATAAAATACATGATTGCTTAATTTGTTATTAAATTTGACTGTGTGATGAAAAGAATTAGAATATAAACAAAATGAAGATCCTCTTACACATTATCAACTTTTAAACTCTTTAAAGTCCTTTTACTTTTTTCATATACAAAGTATAATGTCAACATATTTCTTATAATAAATATTTATAAATATAAATAAAACTAATTAACGTTCTTATATCCCGTCTCCCGTCTCATAGCATACATGCATGATTAATTGATTAATTGATTAGTAATAGTATAAGAATGTGCTTAATTGTTAGAATATTAATTAATTCTAACACAAAATAATGAAACAACGAATTTAAAAATTTTTTATTGATTTAATCGATCAAATTGGTTTGATTCAATTTAATCGAGTTGGTCACACCTCGTGTATAATTTGTTCATGTACAAAAGTAAATTCTACGATATTTTTTATTTAAATTGTGGATGTTAATCGAAAAATATATACTTCAATATCTCATGGTCACTCATTATGAATTTATTTAAAAGGTAAAATCATTTATTTATTGTTATCGAAAAAATTGCAATGATTTTGAATACGATTGAAATAACACGATCTAAAAAAATTTATTTTATTATTTTACATTAAAATAATGCTACTTTATATAAATAATGATATTTTATATTAAAACAATAATTATAATGTCCTAATATAGATTGCTAAACTTTTTTATTAAATATGAAATAAAGTGTATTTAACATATATTTAATAGGTACAATTAATGATTAATTAAATTCAAGAAAATTATTTAAATAAAAAAGTCAAGAATGTTAAAATTCAAGAAAACTATTTTGAAGCTTAAGTGAAAGCCTCTCCGATCTCCTCCTGCTATTATAATATATATATATATATATATATATATATATATAGATATTTTATATTAAAATAATAATTATAATATCCTAATATAGATTGCTAAACTTTTATATTAAATATGAAATAAAGTGCATTTAACGTATATTTAAAAGGTACAATTAATGATTAATTAAATTCAAGAAAATTACTTAAATAAAAAAATCAAAAATATGAAAATTCAAGAAAATTATTTTGAAGCTTCTGAGTGAAAGCCTCTCCGATCTCCTCCTATTATAATATATATAGATTAAAAAGGTAAAATCATTTATTTATTGTTATCGAAAAAAATTGCAATAATTGTGAATACGATTGAAATAACACGATATAAAAAATTTTATTTTATTGTTTTACCTTAAAATAATGCTACTTTATATAAATAATGATATTTTATATTAAAATAATAATTATAATGTCCTAATATAGATTGCTAAACTTTTATATTAAATATGAAATAAAGTAAATTTAACATATATTTAATAGGTACAATTAATGATTAATTAAATTCAAGAAAATTATTTAAATAAAAAAATTCAAAAATGTTAAAATTCAAGAAAACTATTTTGAAGATTCTGAGTGAAAGCCTCTCCGATCTCCTGCTATTATAATATATATAGATATATAATATATATAATTAGGCATTTGCTCCATAAAGAACACTCTTATATAACAAACAATAAAGAACACTATAAAATCATTTATTCCAATAGATCCATTGGCCCCGCCAGGGGCACCCAATACAAAAAGTTCTTATTTTTTTAGGCTCTATCCATCCAGCAACAAAAAAAAAAATTGAAAATTTACTGTTCATCGATGACCTCACTGATGACGTCATCATGACGTCATCGATGAACAGTAAATTTTCAATTTTTTTTTTGCTGGATGGATAGAGCCTAAAAAAATAAGAACTTTTTGTATTGGGTGGCCCCGCCAGGGGCAATGGATCTATTAGATATGAGGTGTTCTTTGTTGTTTGTTATATAAGGTGTTTGCTATGGAGTCCAACCCTATATAATTATATGTATATGAGTTAAATTTAATCATAGGACATAATTATAATTATTGAATAAAAAAGGATATATTCTTAATTGAATACTTAATTTGGGACATATTAGACAAATTCTCAATTTCTTTCTAGTAGTTTGACAAGATTTATAAAGAGAAAAATGTGTAATCTCAAAAGATAATTTATAAAAACTCTTTGGTAGTTAAATCAATAACTACCTAAAATTGTTAAAGGAATCTGTCTTAATATTTCATTTTCAGTTTTCAAGTTCAAAAAAATTTCATTTTCAATTTTCAAGTTCAAACATTGTCATTGCGTTCATTATCATGAATAAAAAAAATGAATGATTTTATTCGAGTGGAAGGTGTGAATTATTAATTGTTGGGTCAAATGAAGCTGGTGAAATATAAAATATTGGAAAATCAACAGGTAAGGACACTAATGGGGAGGAGAGCTGAACAATTTCATAAAGAGGTATTCAAATAGGCTGGATACAATACATAACAATGACATAAACTTTTCAATTTGTCATTTCATAACACTGTGTTCCAGAAATCTTTTTTAAAAGAAAATAAAAGAAATGAAAATTTTAATTTCTTTAACTTGTTCCCAAAAGATATTTATAAAAAGAAAAGAAAAAATTTTAAAGATTTGGAAAGAAAATCGTGTTACATTTATCTACAAAATCTTCTTTCTCACTTTTGGAAAGATTTAAAGAGAAAAAAAAAGCAATTTTTTATTTTTATTTTTTTCCTTTTATTGATTCGGGAACAAAGCGTAACTCCCAAGTATTGAAAAAGTTGGAAAAGAAAAATATTACGGTCAAGTCATTCATTAAAAAGTATATATTTATTAATCACGTTACAATAATACAATGTACTAGGCAAACGAGATATATCATTGATTATATATATATCAGAGGAAGAATCAACTTGTACATATTAAATTTGTACGGAGTACCATTTAAGTTACGAATTATGTAAAACAAACAAATATATATATATATATATAGGGTTGGACTCCATGAAGAACACTTTAAATAAAGAACAACAAAGAACACCTCATATCTAATAGATCCATTGCCCCTGGCGGGGCCACCCAATACAAAAAGTTCTTATTTTTTTAGGCTCTATACATCCAGCAAAAAAAAAAAAAAAATTGAAAATTTTACTGTTCATCGATGACGTCATCAGTGACGTCATCATGAACAGTAAAATTTTCATTTTTTTTTTGCTGGATGGATAGAGCCTAAAAAAATAAGAACTTTTTGTATTAGGTGCCCCTGGCGGGGCCAATGGATCTATTGGAATAAATGATTTTATAGTGTTCTTTATTGTTCTTTATATAAGAGTGTTCTTTATGGAGCAAAGGCCTATATATATATAGCGTTCAGGTCCACAACCACCGTGGGTTGGACCAGCCACCAGGATAGCCGCAACATTTCAATGCGGCAGTAGGTCCGCAACCTTTCAATGCGGCAGAAGGGTCCGCAACCTTTCAATGCGGCAGGACGGTCCGCATCCTTTCAATGCGGCAGTATTCTTGTGAAAGTTAAATTAAAAATAGAAAAATAAGATAAAATTCGAATTTAAATTCATAAAATTTAAAATATTAATACTCATTAATTATACGATTAATTTTACATTAGATTCACTAATTTTCTATTTTTTGAGATTTTTACATTAGATTAACTAATTTAGGAGTACGGGTCAAATCGATAGTTGACCACGACTTTTACCTTCCAAATTAATTTATTATTTTTTGAAATATTGGGAATATCACTAAATTAGACATATATTGATTTACGTGCGGTTGTATCGTCGATAAGTATTTTATAAAAAATATAAACAACAATCCGGGACAAAGCACTAGTTAGATATACTGGTCAAATCGATAGTTCACTACCACTTTTACCACCCAAATAAATTTATTATTTTTTCAAAACTTGGGAAAGCACTAGATTAGACATATATTGACTTACGTGTGGTTGGATCGTCGATAAGTATTTTTTAAAAAATAGAAACAACAATCCCGGGACAGTGCTTTCCGGGATTGTTGTTTCTATTTTTTAAAAAATACTTATCGACGATCCAACCACACGTAAGTCAATATATGTCTAATCTAGTGATATTCCCAAGTTTTGAAAAAATAATAAGTTTATTTGGGTGGTAAAAGTGGTAGTGAACTATCGATTTGACCAGTATATCTAACTAGTGCTTTGTCCCGGATTGTTGTTTATATTTTTTATAAAATACTTATCGACGATACAACCGCACGTAAATCAATATATGTCTAATTTAGTGATATTCCCAATATTTCAAAAAATAATAAATTAATTTGGAAGGTAAATGTTACCATCCTGATTTATTTTTCAACAGTTATCTAAGATTGAGATGTACATGTCATTCCATCATTATTTAAACTACATAACATGTAAAAAATATCCATATTACATTATTAAAGATACCTTAAAGTTAAAATTAACATATTTTATTATTTTGATGCATATTTGAAGATTTAAAAATTAAACAAAAAAAAATAAAAAATCTTAAATTGCTGCCGCAATGAGACATTGCGGTAAATTTTCCTGCCGCAATGTTTGGTTGTGGCTCAGAAAAATTAAAAGTCATTAAATATGGTTGGTGGCTGGTAATAAATGAACCATCCGCTGCAATGTTTCAATGCGGCAGCTGGCAATTAAGGCTTCCTGCCGCAATGAAACATTGCGGTAGGCGTGAAATCTGTTTCCTTTAAGGTTACAGAATTTGTCTTTTTTTCCAATTTCTTTTTTTCCAAACAGCAGAAAACTCAACCAAGTGCTCAAAAATTTCAAGGGTTTGGAGCTCAAAAATTCATCCAAAATTAAGGTTAGTGCTCTATTCAATGGCTTCATTTTTATTTAGCTCTTCTAGTTCATCTAATGAACGTAATGGTGATGATTATGTTACGCCGCCCGTTAAAAAAAATCATGTTTCTCGTAAATTATTCGTTGATGATGTAGATATTGATAATTATTATAGTAGTGTTCATAAACGTAGAGTGAAATACAATGTTCATAAAAATAAAATGAATGTTGATGATGTTGGAGGGGAAAAAAATGATGGTGGAAAGGATAAAAACAAGATAATTATTATTGATGGTGATGATGAAAAAGATGAGAAATTTGGGATGAGAAAAAATGATGATGAAGGAGATGAGGATATTAGGATGGAAAAAATTGATGATGAGGAGGATGTTAGGATGGGAAAAAATGTTGATGAGAAAAAATGTTGATGATGAGGATGTTAGGATGAGAAAAAATGATGATGATGAGGATATTGGAAACCAAAATTTTGATTTTACATTTGCGGATGTTAATAAGGTTGTGCCTTGTGTTGGAATGATTTTCGATACATTAGATGAGGCGGAAAGTTTTTATAGAAATTATGGTCGAAATGTCGGATTCGAGATAATAATTAGGAATACTTATAAACATCAACGGAGTCATGATCCATCATCCCGTTTGTTTATTTGTAAGAAGGGTGGAAGAGTAGCACCGGAATCGGATTATCTTGATAAAGGAAAACGACGCATTAGGGATGTAGATCCACGAACGAATTGTCGTGCTCGAATGTACGTATGTCACCTAGTTAATGTAAACAAATGGAAGGTAACTTTGGTTGATTTGAAACATAATCATTCCATGGTAACACCGGATAAGCGACAATTTTTTCAAACATCACGCAACATCGATCCTATCACCCGATCATTGATTGAGTTGTTTAACAAATCGGGGATCGAGACGAGTAAAGTGATGAAATATCTTGGTGAGACATGTGGAGGCATTGAAAATTTAGGGTTTTCTAATCAAGATGTACGTAATGTCATACGGGATATCCGGCACCGAGTGTTTGATTCCGGTGATGCGGAGTGTGGCTTGGTCTTGTTACGAAAGTTACAACAAGAGAATGCGTTCGGTCATTTCTTCTATCGAGTGGATGTGGATAACGAGAATCGTGTTAAAGGTTTGGTGTGGGTTGATCCTCGATGCATGAACGCTTACAAGAATTTTGGTGATGTGGTGACGTTCGACTCAACTTATCGAACGAATAGGTATTGTATGCCTTTCATACCTATTACGGGGGTGAACCACCATTACCAAAATATTTTGTTTGGATTTGCACTCATGAGAGATGAGACCGAGACTTCTTATCAATGGGTTTTAAAAACTTGGTTGGAAGCCGTTGACAACAAACCTCCCACTACAATAATTACCGATCAAGACATTGCTTTGGGAAATGCTATTGCCACGGTTATGCCCGAAACAAATCACTTTTATTGTACATGGCATATAAGTAGTAAATTTCCCGAGAAGTTATCTAGTTTGTACAACAAATATCCGGAATTCAAAACAGATTTTAATGCATGTGTGTACAAGTCATTGTCTCCCATGGAATTTGAAGGTAGATGGGAGGAATTGGTCGAGAAGTACAAACTTGAGGATCATGTTTGGTTAAATGAAATGTATCGCATTAGACATCAATGGATTGGTGCTTACACAAAGTCGCATTTTGCCGCCGGTATGACCACTACCTCTAGAAGCGAATCAATGAATGCATTTTTTGATGAATATGTGCAAGCATCTACCGGTTTGAAAGAATTCATTGAGAATTCCCAAAAGGCTTTGGAGGCACAATATCTTAGGGAGGTTAAAAGTGACTACGAGAGCGAAGAAAGGGAAAGGAGACTAGTATTGCAATCATCCTTGGAAATTCATGCATCTGAAATTTACACGAAAGAGATGTTTAGGCGTTTTCAAAAGGAGCTTCTAAAAATTACATCTTATGTCGTGACGAAAACTAAAGGTGGATGTCATTTATTTAAAATGTTCGTGGTTGAGAAGTCTACCGTGCCGGAGGATCGTAGAAGAAGCTATCCGTTGACGGCCCATATTGATGGACAGATTGAATGTGTTTGTATGCAATTTGAACATTCCGGGATGATTTGTAAACACATGATCCGTTACCTAGACATGAAACAAAAAATACGTATACCGAATGATTACATCATGTCTAGGTGGACAAAAAATGGCAACAAAATTGCCGGACCTCTACCTTATACCCCTCCCGTTCTTGGTAATGTTGGTGAATCACAAGCATCAAGGTATAGTGCATTGTGCAAATCATTTCAAAATTTAGGCGCTGTTGGTAGTTGTTCCGTCCCACGTTTCAACTACGTGATGAACTTGATTGAGCGAGAGAGGTGTCACGTGGAAATTGCTTTTCCACAAGAAGATAAGATCGAACAAATGAACGAGTCGTTTCCTCAAGAAGATTGGGATCATGATCCGATATTCGATCCTCCAATGTCACAAACTAAGGGACGAAAGAAAGCGGCAAGATATAAAAGTGGTATTGAAACGTCAACTTCAACAACCAAGCAACGAAAGTGCGGAAAATGTGGGTTGGTAGGAGCAAACCATGATAGAAGAAATTGTCCTGGCAATTAGTTTCAATTGTATTCTGTAATATTTGAAACAATTTTTATTAATTATAATCTTAATTTTCTATGTAAGGTATTAATATGCAATCCATGCATTTGTACTAGTTTAAATTAGAATTTTTTCCAATTTTTCGAATATTAGGAAAAACACATAAATTAGTAAACACTTAACGAAATCTTTAATTTATCTAGAATTTAATATTTAACTATAGAAATAAATTGGAATTTTATCAATTTCCAAATTTTAATATGAAGAAAAAAAAATGTGTCTATCCGCAAGGAGACCTTGCGGTAGGGATGTGCCAATCCGCAACGCCTCATTGCGGCAGGGAGGAGTCCAGTAGCTTTTCTCTCTCCTCCCCTGTTTTCCCCTGCTCACAGGGGAAAACAGGGGAGGAGAGAGAAAAGATACTGGACTCCTCCCTGCCGCAATGAGGGGTTGCGGATGTCAATACAGGGGAAAACAGGGGAGGAGAGAGAAAAGCTACTGGACTCCTCCCTGCCGCAATGAGGGGTTGCGGATGTCAATAATTTTTTATTATTATTTATGTCCTGATTATAAAAATTTGAAAATGATCAAGTTACAATTTATTTCAATTGTTAAATGTAAAATTCGAGAAAAATGAAAAAAAAATATTTTTTTCCCAAATTTTATTTTAAAACTTGACAAAATTTGCATTTAAAAATCGAAAAAAGGCATAAATTATATTTCATTCCTGATAATTAATTTAAAATTCGAGAAAAATGGGAAAAAAAATTCCGAGGTTTTTAACTAAAATTCGAAAGAAAGGATTAATTTAAAACAAAATTTGATGTTTTTTTTCGAATTTTGAAGCAATAATTATAAATAAATAATTTAAAATATTATTACTTAAAAAAATATTGAAATATGAGCGGAATTCATTTCGCATTCATATATGAACGGTTGCTAAAGTTGGCAGATGTGGCATTCCTGGCCGAGCGGGTTGTTGCGAATCGAAACTCCGAGGTTAAGCGTGCTTGGGCTAGAGCAAATCTGGGATGGGTGACCCCCTGGGAAGTTCCCTTTTTCCAATTTTTTTGTTTTTAAGTTTGCTCAAAAAAATTATTATCTAATTTTTCTGAATCTATTAAATTAATTTTTCCTGGGACATTTGGATTAAAATATAAGTTTAAAACAAATTTATCTAATTTTTTTATACAAAATTAAAAAAAATAAATTAGAAAAAGGGAACTTCCCAGGGGTCACCCATCCCAGAATTGCTCTAGCCCAAGCACGCTTAACCTCGGAGTCTCGATTACTAACAACCCACTCGGCCAGGAATGCCACATCTGTTCATTTTAGCAACCGTTCATATATGAATCCGAAATGAATTCCGCTCATATTTCAATATTTTTTAAATAATAATATTTTAAATTATTTATTTATAATTATTGCTTTAAAATTCGAAAAAAACATCAATTTTTTTAAATTAATCCTTTCTTTCGAATTTTAAATTGAAAAACTGGAATTTTTTTTTCCCACTTTTCTCTAATTTTAAAAAAGCTCATTAGGAATAAAATATAATTTATGCCTTTTTTCGATTTTTAAATGCAAATTTTGTCAAGTTTTAAAATAAAATTTGGGGGAAAAAAATATTTTTTGTCATTTTTCTCGAATTTTACATTTAACAATTGAAATAAATTGTAATTTTATTATTTTTCCAATTATTAATATAAGGAAATAAATAATAAAAAAAAATTATTGGCATCCGCAAGGCCTCATTGCGGCAGTGAAGAAACTGACGCCAAACTGATGTCATGCTGTTGTATTACTGCCGCAATGACTCTTTGCGGCAGGGAACTCCTACCAGTTTTACACAGTCTTCCATATGTTCAACTTACATTCCCAAAAATTCAAATGTTATTTTCAAGATACATTAAATTTTATTTTGAATTTTAATGTTGAAAAAATTTTAATTTGAAATATTTTCTCTATAAATACTCACACCCTCAACCTAAAATTTCATATTCTAATCTTCTTCTCATTTTTCTCTCTAGAAACCTAAAATTTTTCTTATCATGGATTCAAAAAATGAGAAGAATGCTAGTTTAAAATCAAAATTGGTAGAAGCCAAGAGAGAAATCATGCTTCTTGAAGATAAAGTTGTAGATTTGGAGGTAAAAGTCGAAGAACTCGAAGAAGCCTTGAAAGAGAGAAACATGGAGATTTCCTATTTGAGGAAATTGTACGGGCATGGAGATGAACATCCGTAGACGGAAGAAGAAGGAGGGCTCGAAGAAATTGTTTTAAATAAAAATTGTATTTTCATGTTTTCCCCCATCCAAAAATATTATTAATGAATTAAAATTTTCTTTTCATGTTTATTCTAAATATTTTGTATTATCTCTAATTCAATTAAAATATTATATATTTTCAACATTTATTCGATTAAATAAATATTTTTGGGTGAATTCAAATGAAAAAGAATTTTTTTGTAAATTTTGGAATAGAATTTTATTTTATCAATTTTTTTATTATTTATTTCCTAATATTTAAAATTGGAAAAATGATAAAATTACAATTCATTTCAATTGTTAAATGTAAAATTCGAGAAAAATGAAAAATATTTTTTTTCCCAAAATTTTATTTTAAAACTTGACAAAATTTGCATTTAAAAATCGAAAAAAGGCATAAATTATATTTCATTGCTGATAATTAATTTAAAATTCGAGAAAAATGGGAAAAAAAATTCCGAGGTTTTTAACTAAAATTCGAAAGAAAGGATTAATTTAAAACAAAATTTGATGTTTTTTTTCGAATTTTGAAGCAATATTTTTTTTTCATTTTTCTCGAATTTTACATTTAACAATTGAAATAAATTGTAATTTTATCATTTTTCCAATTTTTATAATCAGGAAAAAAATAATAATAAAAAATTACTGCCATCCGCAAGGTCTCATTGCGGCAGGGAGGAGAGAGAAAAGCTACTGGACTCCTCCCTGCCGCAATGAGGGGTTGCGGATGGCAGTAATTTTTTATTATTATTTATGTCCTGATTATAAAAATTTGAAAATGATCAAGTTACAATTTATTTCAATTGTTAAATGTAAAATTCGAGAAAAATGAAAAAAAAATATTTTTTTCCCAAATTTTATTTTAAAACTTGACAAAATTTGCATTTAAAAATCGAAAAAAGGCATAAATTATATTTCATTCCTGATAATTAATTTAAAATTCGAGAAAAATGGGAAAAAAAATTCCGAGGTTTTTAACTAAAATTCGAAAGAAAGGATTAATTTAAAACAAAATTTGATGTTTTTTTTCGAATTTTGAAGCAATAATTATAAATAAATAATTTAAAATATTATTACTTAAAAAAATATTGAAATATGAGCGGAATTCATTTCGCATTCATATATGAACGGTTGCTAAAGTTGGCAGATGTGGCATTCCTGGCCGAGCGTGTTGTTGCGAATCGAAACTCCGAGGTTAAGCGTGCTTGGGCTAGAGCAAATCTGGGATGGGTGACCCCCTGGGAAGTTCCCTTTTTCCAATTTTTTTGTTTTTAAGTTTGCTCAAAAAAATTATTATCTAATTTTTCTGAATCTATTAAATTAATTTTTCCTGGGACATTTGGATTAAAATATAAGTTTAAAACAAATTTATCTAATTTTTTTATACAAAATTAAAAAAAATAAATTAGAAAAAGGGAACTTCCCAGGGGTCACCCATCCCAGAATTGCTCTAGCCCAAGCACGCTTAACCTCGGAGTCTCGATTACTAACAACCCACTCGGCCAGGAATGCCACATCTGTTCATTTTAGCAACCGTTCATATATGAATGCGAAATGAATTCCGCTCATATTTCAATATTTTTTTAAGTAATAATATTTTAAATTATTTATTTATAATTATTGCTTTAAAATTCGAAAAAAACATCAATTTTTTTAAATTAATCCTTTCTTTCGAATTTTAAATTGAAAAACTGGAATTTTTTTTTCCCACTTTTCTCTAATTTTAAATTAATTATTAGGAATAAAATAAAATATAATTTTGGGGAAAAAATATTTTTTGTCATTTTTCTCGAATTTTACATTTAACAATTGAAATAAATTGTAATTTTATCATTTTTCCAATTTTTATAATCAGGAAATAAATAATAATAAAAAATTACTGCCATCCGCTACGCCTCATTGCGGCAGGGGGGAGTCCAGTAGCTTTTCTCTCTCCTCCCCTGTTTTCCCCTCAAAAACAGGGGAGGAGAGAGAAAAGCTACTGGACTCCCCCCTGCCGCAATGAGGCGTTGCGGATATCCGCAATGACTCCTTGCGGCTATGTTTTTTTTTTTTTTTTAAAAGTCAGCTTGTTTTTTCTTTTACCCAGTAAAAACAGACAGCAAAAAAAACTGCAATAAGGATATCTGTTTTTACTGCTTCCCATCTACATTTTATAAAACCTGTTTTAACCACATAAACGCGAAATACCATATCAACACAATCCCAACCAATATAAATACAACAATACAACTACCTATTTTCAAAGCAAAATTAACAAAATAATAATACAATCAAATAAACAAGATCAAATTTAACTAAAGTCCCATCTGCCTTTGTTGTAACCCGGCAATAGTCATTTTCCGTGCTTCCCCTTTAAAAAGCTCCCAAGCTATGCGATACCGGAAAGTCAAAATATCATATACTGGGTGCCACATTACATCTTTCAATGATATGCCGCCAAGTATAGCATCCATATACTTGCAAACGTACACGCCACAATCAGAGCCGCCGTGTTGCTTCGGTCGATCCTTAATGAACTTCACATCCATGAAACTGTCTTCAGCAAATCTCAAAGGTTCCAAGAAATGAAGCATGCACGGCAATAATTTTTCCTACAAATTTACCACAAAAAATTAAAAACATATTCAAGAAGAAGACATATTTAAAAAACATTGCATAAGATTACCATGACATAAATCTCCTTGGCGTACACCTTTCGTAAGTCACAATAAGATCCATGGTCCCGGAGAGGATCAATTAAAAGCAATTTCATTCGTTCAAGGTCCACAACAAACAAAAACCAATGACCACCTGTGCATACGGGGAACATAGCAACATCACACAAGTGTATGGGTGGCCCAAACTGCTGGTCTTGATAGATTTTATAGAAATTTTCTTGGTCTTTCAACCCCTCTGGAGTTTTACAATTTGGATGCATCTGCAAAAAAGAGAAAATAACCTTATTTCAATAATTTTGCATTTTAGACCTTTATTTCTATATTTCTTGCATTTTATAACCTTATTTCAATAATTTTGCATTTTATACCTTTATTTCTCTATTTCTCGCATTTTAGACCTTTATTTCTCTATTTCTCGCATTTTAGACCTTTATTTCTATAATTTCGCATTTTAGACCTTTATTTCTCTATTTCTTGCATTTTATAACCTTATTTCAATAATTTTGCATTTTAGACATTTATTTCTATAATTTTGCATTTTAGACCTTTAATTCTATATTTCTTGCATTTTATAACCTTATTTCAATAATTTTGCATTTTAGACCTTTATTTCTCTATTTCTCGCATTTTAGACCTTTATTTCTCTATTTCTTGCATTTTAGACCTTTATTTCTATAATTTTGCATTTTAGACCTTTATTTCTCTATTTCTCGCATTTTATAACCTTATTTCTCTATTTCTTGCATTTTATAACCTTATTTCTCTATTTCTTGCATTTTAGACCTTTATTTCTCTATTTCTCGCATTTTATAACCTTATTTCTATAATTTTGCATTTTAGACCTTTATTTCTCTATTTCTTGCATTTTAGACCTTTATTTCTATAATTTTGCATTTTAGACCATTATTTTTATAATTTTGCATTTTATAATTCTATAATAATGCAATAAGTTATGAAATGCAACAATTAACTAATTAACCAAATAATAAGTTATGAAATGGAATAATTAACCAAATTAAGGACTAAAATGCAAGAAATTTGAATTGATTTACCTCCAAGTCGGTGCAATGCCCAGTAGCAATGGTCGTGAAATAACTCATGCCAAGGAAGAACCTCTTGGATTTACCGCCTAGCATTTTATGCTGAACATATGTACTCTCCCTAAGCTTCAGCAGGTCAATATATGCATCCAGAACTGACGACTCTATTTCCTTATCGCGTTTTAGGCATTGGACATTTTCCCAAGCAAGCTCCGCAACCATCCCACCAACACTCTGAATAAAATTATGCTTTTCACCCCACCAATGCTTAAACAGCCAGTTGATTTTCCGATTTTTCAGTGGCCTCTTCATATCACCTGATACATAAGCAGGCCGCCTCTGCGTATCCTTGTATTTATCCTCTTCAGTGTCCAACTGCAAATACATGTCAATACCCCTAATCATGATGGATATTCATGGCATATGGAAAAAATATCAAGCCAAAACGAATGTATGATTCAAGATACATACCCCAAGCATTTCTCTTAAGCGATCAGGAATAACACCACTGATACTACCTGTTGGTCCAGGAAAGTATTGCAGAAGGGGGGTTGAATGCAATACTAATAAATTTCAAAAACTATTTCAACAACTTAAATAGAATTTGTGATTTACTAGTAGAAGAAATGCAAACACAAGTAAAATCAAATACGAGGATTTCACAAAATAAATGTTTTATTTATTTTGCAAAGTTTTGCTACAACCTTGAGAACAAATTAATTCTCAAGCTACAAATACTCAAGAGATTACAGTTGTTGAGTTTTTCTCACACTTAATATATAAACAGAGTGCTCTATTTATAGTGTGATAATCTACTGTACTATCATCATCATTGATTGTTGAGTTGCTGTTATATTCCTTTTGCAGCTCATTCCATGATTTATTCCCAAGTGATCATCACAAAGTAACTTAAAGATGCTTTCCACATTTGAGCCACCCAGATCTAGCCGTATTCAATTTTGTCTGTTCTAGACTTTACAGGTTGTTCCATGTGATCTCTCGAGCTTCAGTTATAGACTTTCCAAGCTTGCTGTAAAGGTTGAATATTACAACACGCCTGCTTCTTTTGAACATGTACTCTGTCGTTTAATTTGACTTAGAAAATTCCTAAATCAAGCTGATTCTATATGACAGTATGTTTGCCACAAAGTTTGCTGTCAATGGATTATGCTTTGTTTTGACAGTATGAATTTCTCGCAGATATTACTGTCAAGAATTTTGCTTTGGTTGACAGTATGAATTCCCGCAGAGATTGCTGTCAAGAATTGTGCTTTGATTGACAGCATGTTTTTCCCGCAGAGATTGCTGTCAAGAATTCCAAACTTACTGTCGCAAACTGTATATCAAAGTTGCTGTCATTAGAATCTCCGCCAATGTTGCTGTCAAGTTGAAACTTGCTGTCGACTCCGTGAAACTTGCTGTCGACCTAGGCAACATGATGTTTCCTTGTAACCTTACTGTCAGGGCTTGACAGTAACTTTTATTCCTTCTGTCGAACTTATGTATTTCTTGAGGCTTGAACATAATCGAACTTCTTCCAAGAATTACACTTATTACATGACAGTATTTATTTAAATTACAAGAATACATTTCAGGCTATGACAGTATGTTCTACTTAGCAAAAACTAAGTATACCAATAAAACTAGTTAAGTTGTCTATTCCATCACCCATAAATCCCAACAATCTCCCCCAATTTGTTTTTATGGACAATAAGGACAAATTTACAAATATCATGCTGACAACTTAACTAACATAGATCAGAAAGAATAAACTCTTCATTTCTGACCAATGATTAAACTGAATTGTTTTCAAACAATATATCACAAAAGTTCACAAAAAAAAACTTTACTTATCTTGATTTGAACTTTTCACTTTGCTCCTTTTCCCTTAGAGCTCTTCTGAGATTTTCAATTAACTCTTTTTCTTCAGGGGACTGTGCATCATCTTCATTTTCCACAATGTATTTTCTGATCATTGAGGAAGCAGTGTTTAATGTATCTCTGAGTTCCATCCAGTAAACATTTTGCTTTACAATTGATCTGAATTTTAGCACATCTCCCTCCATTTTGAATCTCCTGCCAGGAAACTGATTTAGAGTTTCCCTTCTTTGTTTGTCCAGGCTGGGATCCTCTCCTCTCCTCTGATCAAGAATCATATCAAGCTCCCAAGAACACAGTGTTTCAAGACTGTTAGTTGATCCAACCACTTGCCAGTATAATTCTTTTAACACACTGGTCTTCAATTTAGAGAAACTATCTACATAAATTTCTTCTTTGCCATACTTGATTCTCAAAGGATTGTCCAGTACACATGGCTGATAGTTGGATTCTTCACTGTTGATCTTATTGATTTTACTGTAATTTTTCTTCATTTCAGCTTCAATCTCATCTTCTATCTGTTGACGAGATTTTTTTCTTGATGCTAATTCTTCTTTGAACCTTTGCTCTGCTTCATACATCTTCATTTCATGTTCTGAATAAGGTTTCTCCATTTCTTTCCAGTTATACTCAGGAATAGGATTGTCTTCTTCATACTCCAAACCAAGGATTTGATAGACATCATCATCATTTTGAAGTGTCCAATCACCAAACTTCTCAATAAATTCAACATACCTGGCTTCATAGTACTTGAGAACTTGATCCATGATCTTCTTTGAAACATTATCATAGGTTTGCAGTAGCTCAACCATCCTTTCCAGATTGAAGAAATCAATTCTTCGTTTTACTGTTTCAGAAGTTTGAATGAGTTTCTTGGAGATTACCTTTGATTTTGTTATCTGAGTGAAATCAGGTTCTACCACAATCAATCTTTCTTTGTTCTCCCATAGAATGTATCTTGCAACTTCTTCTTTTGGTCCATCAAATTCTATGGATACAGAGGTGATTGTTTCTTTGGCTTTCAGCTGCATCATTTCAAAGCTATTCATTCTTCTCCTCATGATAGGTTTCTTGAGTCCCAACCCTGTAGCTTTTCCTTCTCCTTTGTAGACAGTCTTTCCCTTTGTTGGTCTTTTTGATTTTCTCTTGATTCTTACTGTCTTGAATGATTTGACAATAGGATCGTTGACAGTTTCTTTTATAGGGCTTCTGACAATGTCTTCTTTGACAGTATCTTCAATGACTGTTACTTCATCCTGACTGACAGTATCTTTGTTGACATCCTTGACACCATCTTTGTTGACATCCTTGACAGCATCTTTGTTGACAGTATCTTTTTCAAGATGTATACTGTCAATTTCCATTTCTTCTTGATTTTCTTTCAATGCTTCAAGTACTTCTTCCTCTTTCTTTTCATCAACTTTCTTGCTTGAGCTAGAATTTTCAGAAATTTCCTTTGATTCTGCTCCTTTGACTTGAGTTTGCTCTTTTGAAAAGTCTCTCAGTTCTGTTCTCTTAGGTCCTCCAGCTTCACCTCCATCCTGATTGTCATCATCATCTTTTTCCAAGGTGTCATCAAAAGTGCAGTTTCCACCTTGAGCATTTCTTCTTGAATTTGCTTTGGCAATGAGCTTTTTAATTCTGGCACTGTACTCCATGTTTCTCTTTGCCAAAATCTTGTGAATATCTTTAACTGCCTTAATCCTTTCCTTGGTGATGGGTGCATTCAGTAATACCTTAAGTACATCCATGATGACTTTGCTTTGTAGAGATGTTTTGCCTTCAAGAGTTAAGAATCCAAGACCTTTAGTTCCTTTGGCTGTTGTCTGTTTAAAGCTTACACCATATGGCTGGAGACTTACTTCTGGAAGTTTGTTGTTGACCATTGTGCCCAGTTGCATATAGAGACTTTCATCAAAGATGGTAGAGTTTTTCTTCACTAGAATCCCAAGGATATATTGCACTCTGGCAGAGAAAGTTTCCAACAGTTGAGTTGTTATGAATATTGAATGCCCACTTTTCAGGTACACATCAACTGCCCACCTCTTCTCTGAGCTAATCTTTACTGACAGATTTACAATCTTTTCTCTCAAAGCTTCTGCCAACTTAGCAGGTTTTCCTTTAGACACTGTGATTGCTTCATTCACCAGATTGTTGAATTCCTCATCCTTATTATTCAAGGTGCTCTCCATATGGCTTACTGTTATTAAGTCAGCTTCTTCTTGGGAATATGTACTTCCATCAGTCCAAGTGATAGGTTCTGAAGAAAACACATATTCAGGCAACTTGTCTTTGCCTTTACCCATCCTATTTGATTCCTCTTTTTCTCTCCATAGCCTCTCCAATGTGGATTCTTTCTTCTCAGGAACTGGTTCATTGATTTTGATTGAGGATGCTCTATTTCCTTGTATTTGACTTAATACCTCCTTGGATACTAGCATTTGTTCCCCATCTACTTCAGCTTCAAAAAGCTCCTCAGTTCCAGAGGCTATTCCTACTCTCTCTTGCTCCCCCTTACTCCTTTGCTCCCCCTGTCTTTTAGCTTCCCCTTGTAACTCCTCCTTTCTTTCTGGTTGCTCAGCCTCTTTCTGATCTTTTCCTTTCTCCCCCTTAGTTAAGTTTGCAGCATGAAGTAATGAAGAGAGTGACAGTAGTGTGGCTTGAATTTCAGCAAAACCAGTCTTCACAGTAGATGACAGGTTGTCCAGTTTGCTTTCCATTGTAGCACATCGATTTTCAAGTGCTTGAAGCCTGTCATTTGAGGATGCAGAAGGACCACCAGACCTAAACCTTTTAGGAGGTAAGGGATAAGTCTGGGGCATGGAGGCTGTTGGGGTTCTCACACTCTCAGTGTTTTTATAGATGATCTCATCATCTCTCGCAAAAATTCCCTCAAGGCCTAATGCCTTTTGTTGATTGGCTCCCTCAAGTTCACTCTGGACATGCTCAAGTCCCTCTCCTTTTGCCAGCACATTTGGCTGCCTCTCATTTTTAGTCTCACCTCTCTGTTCTTTTATCTCTCTTTGATTTTTCACTCCCTCACTCATCCTAGATGCAGTAGTATGAGCAGTACTAACATGCAAAAGAGTAGATTTTACCTTGAAGGCCTTTGAAAGGGGCAAGTCATCATCAGAGATATCTTCCACTAATCCTTCTTGTAGTTGTGGTTGAACAGGGATGACAGCATCTTTTGAAGGACTTTTGACAGTATCTTTTGTTGGAATGGTACTGTCACTTGAATGTTTGACAGCACCTTCTGATTTGTCATTGACAGCATCTTTGGCTGTGACAGCAACTTCCCTAGGGTAAGATGCTTTAAGGGAATCGATCAAGATGCTGGCTGTTTCAATTTCTGACAAATTTGCATCTTGATCTAATCCAGTGTTTGATGGAGTGGTATCCATTTCACTTTGAGAAATGGGTTCTTGTGGACCACTAGATGGGGGCTCATCCATGATTTGAGATGGATGATCAACACCTGAGGGGTTGGTACTGTCCCCCTCTCTAGGTTGATTAGAAGAAACAACAGATGTGGGAATGAAAGAAGAAGATTGAATTTCAGATTGATTAATTGGCTGTTCCACAGAAAACGATTGTGGAACATCAATAGTATGAATGAATTCCTCACTGTGCTCTATCTCAATGTGTGTATCTTCAAATACAGGTTCCTCAAGAGTGAATTCTTGAGTTTGTGCAGACTCTTTACAAGGTGCCTTGGGAGACAGGCCAATTTCAATAGATGTCCCTTGTTGAGAAGAAACACCTAGAGGTGAGTTCATTTCCCTATCATCCTCTACAGTCTTTTGGGAAACTGTAGGGTGGCTGACAGTAACCTTGGCCCTTCTAGCTCTCTTCTTCTTAGGCTCAGAAGGGGCTACTGTAGGTTCTTTTTCACTACCAACCTTATTTGCTGCACTAGGTGCAGTGACTCCCTCTTGACTCTCAACATGGTCACCAGTTGCACTCTCTAGGGTCCTTTTCTTGGATTCCTGTTTGGCCATTTTAAGGGCTTTTGGTAGTCTAGAGTCCCTAGGTGGAATGTATGGTGTAGAATGTGGATTAACTGAATTTGGGTCTAATTCAGCTTCATTCTCTATTGTGAAAACAGTGTAACCTGTTGGAAATGGAAAATCAAGGTTGGGCACTTGATTTACCATGTGTTGTGTGAAACATAGTGGAATATGTGCATTTAAATTTTGTGTGTTAAGAGATGTGTGTGTATTTTTCTTTAAAACAGGACATTCTTCAAAATCAGAATTGTCCTCAACATTTCCACAAATATTATTAATACACATAGTTAAAAAGCGAGGATAGATGGATACCTTCTTGCCTATTGCGCTTTTCAACTGTGCCATGATTAGTTTTCCAATGTTCACCTTGTATCCATGGACTAATGAATGAGTGAGCTTCTTGATATATGATGGTATTCCATTCCATCCTGTAGTCTTGGTAGAGAATACTTTCACCATTACATCAAAAATCATACTCCACTCTTTTCTCAGAAATTTCCTGTCCATTTCGCCTGTTTGATACCACTTATCAGAAGTTTCTTCAAGTTTAGAACCAGAATACCCAATCTTCAGAAAGAACTTCTTCAGAGTATCATCAGTTGCTAGTTCCTTAAAGCTTTCTTCACTGGTCAACACAATACCCAAAGCCTCATTGATATTCTTTACTGAAAGAGAATGACTTGCATCATCTATATTGAACTTAATGGTTTCATTCTCTCCAGTTCCTTGAGCACTTGCTGATTTCCAGAATTTTTCAATTCTAACAGCATCAATTTTGGGGGAAGAAGTTATTGCATGACCTAGGTAGGATTTATTCAAGAACGAAATAAGTCCTTTGAAGCTTTCACCAGCATCACTAGGAGAAAAGATACCAGCAAAATTGGTTTGAGCAATGCTTTGTTTAGGTGCCATTGTTGAATGCTTTGAAAAATGAGAGAGAAAATGCGGTTTTTGGATGCAGAAGGTTGAGAGGTTTTTGCAAATGAAAGTGATAGTAGATTAAACGGTAGATTCAGTTTCTAATATGAATCGATTTAACCTCTCTTAATTGAACGTGTGATAATGATATTACCCATTAACTCCACTTGCTATATTACGTGGCAGTTGCTATTAGATCGTGGATTGGTGAAAAGAAATATACGTATGTATATATATATAAAAATTAATATATATATATCTTTCCACTATCTTTGACAGCAACTTCTCGTGACAGCAACTTTCATTGACAGTAACCTGTGCGCTTTTCTTTCTCTACCAATTCTGACAGCAATTTCTTGTGACAGCAACTTTCATTGACAGCAACTTGTGCGCTAACAATATTTCTGTCAATCAGCTTCATGAGTGACAGTAAGTTTTATCTGACAGTAAACTTATCATAAGATCATGCTGTCAGTCACTGTTCACACATAACTTAAGTTAAGGACACATGATTTCTTAAAATCATTTTAAGACAGACATGTAAAACTATTTTAGCATAGTCATAGCAAGCATGATATCTAAAAATCCTTTTAGCATAGTCATAGCAAATATGATATCTAAAAATCCTTTTAGCATAGTCATAGCAAACATGATATCTAAAAATCCTTTTAGCATAGTCATAGCAAACATGCTGTCTGAACAAGTATCACAATGTACCTTAACTTCTCATGACAGTACCTTCTTGTAACAGTACCTTTAAAAGTTTCTGTCATGAGCTTCGACTACTTAGAATTGATAAACCAGTTAGATTATCATACCTGATTTAGCATTCCTAATTCACTCACCAACCTGGTAAATGTTGCTTCATCCAGTGGCTTGGTGAATATATCTGCAAGTTGCTTATCTGTTGGAACATAAACCAATTTTACATCTCCTTTTTCAACATGCTCCCTGATGAAATGATGCCTTATATCAATGTGCTTTGTTCTGGAGTGTTGAACTGGATTGTCTGATATGGCTATGGCACTAGTGTTGTCACAGTAGATAGGAATATTTGACAACTTTAGTCCATAATCCATTAATTGATTTTTCATCCAAAGTATTTGTGCACAGCAACTTCCAGCTGCAATATATTCAGCTTCTGCAGTTGATGTAGAAACTGAGTGTTGCTTCTTACTGAACAATGACACCAATCTCCCCCCAAGAAATTGACAGCTTCCTGTAGTACTTTTTCTGTCAATTTTGCAGCCAGCATAGTCTGAGTCAGAATATCCAATTAGATCAAATCCAGTTTCCTTAGGGTACCAAAGACCTAGATTTGGGGTGCCTTTGAGATATCTAAAGATTCTTTTAATTGCAACTAAGTGTGATTCTTTTGGATCAGCTTGAAACCTTGCACAGAGACATGTAGCAAACATTATATCTGGCCTGCTTGCTGTTAAGTACAGCAATGATCCTACCATGCCTCTGTAGGTACTAGAATCCACTTTCTTGCCTTTAGGATCTAACTCTAATTTGGTGGCTGTTGAGATAGGTGTCTTGGCAGGTGATGAATCTTCTAAGTTAAACTTTTTGAGAAGCTCTTTGACATACTTAGATTGACAGATGAAGATTCCTTCCTTCTTCTGATAGATTTGAAGACCAAGAAAGAATGCTAATTCTCCCATCATGCTCATTTCATACTTGTTTCTCATTAGAGATGAGAACTTTTCACACAATTTTTCATTTGTTGAGCCAAAGATTATGTCATCAACATATATCTGCACAAGAATGATGTCTTTGCCATGGTATTTATAGAATAAAGTTTTATCCACCATACCTCTTATAAATTGATTTTCCAGGAGAAAAGTGGATAAAGTGTCATACCAGGCTCTTGGTGCTTGCTTTAAGCCATATAGAGCCTTGAACAGCTTGTAGACAAAATTATGCAGTTTGTCATTTTCAAATCCAGGAGGCTGTTCAACATACACTTCTTCTTCTAATTCTCCATTTAGAAAGGCACTTTTAACATCCATTTGAAATACCTTGAATTTGCAGTGTGCAGCAAAGGCTAAGAAAATTCTTATGGCTTCAAGTCTGGCAACAGGAGCAAATGTTTCATCATAATCTATCCCTTCCTGTTGACAGTAACCTTTGGCCACTAGCCTTGCCTTATTTCTTGTCACATTTCCACTCTCATCTATCTTGTTTCTGAAAACCCATTTTGTCTCAATGACTGATTTTCCTTTTGGCCTTGGAACTAGTTTCCAAACATTGTTTCTTTCAAATTGATTGAGCTCCTCCTGCATGGCCATCACCCAATCAGAATCCAACAATGCTTCTTCAACTATTTTTGGTTCCATTTGAGATAAGAAACATGAAAACATGCTTTCAGCAGAGATATTCCTCCTTGTCCTTACACCAGTAGTGGGATCTCCAATAATTAGATTACTGGTATGATCTCTGTTCCACTTTGTTGATTGAGGCAAGCTACTTGTTTGATGATATTGTCTTTCATCAATATGAGGATTTGATTCTCCACCATTTTCATTATTCTGCTCATTTAACTCAAATTCTCCAGTCTCACATTCTTGTTGATTGATGCCTGAAATTGTCTGTGATTGAGCTGAAGTTTGATTTAGATTATGAATATTGACAGATTCTTTCTCATATCTCATTGATTGAATGAGACTTGGTTCTTCATCAACATATTCTTCCTTTTCCAAGTATCCTTGATTTTCAAATCTGAAGGGTTGCATTTGACCATCCTCATGTAGCCCTGGAAACTTGGTTTCATCAAACGTGACATTGACACTTTCTTCAATTGTTTTGTGCTCCATGATATAGACTCTGTAGGCAGTCCTTTCTATCCCATATCCCATGAAAATGCCTTCATATGCTTTAGTATCAAACTTGCCTTTTCTTTCATGGTTGTCTTTCATCAAAAAGCACTTGCTTCCAAAAATATGAAAGTACTTGACAGTAGGCTTCTTTCCTGTCAAAAGATAGTAAGGAGTATTGCCATGAGCCTTGTTGATTAGTGTTCTGTTCTGTGTGTAACAAGCAGTGTTGATGGCTTCTGCCCAGAAATATGTTGGTAACTTAGCATTACTCAACATAGTCCTTGCAGCTTCAATAAGAGTCCTATTTTTCCTTTCTACTACTCCATTTTGCTGTGGAGTTCTTGCAGCAGAGAATTGTTGAACAATTCCTTGATCTTTGCAGAAGTTTCCAAGTGTAGCATTTCTGAATTCAGTTCCATTGTCACTTCTTAGAAATTGAACTTTTGCTTCAGGGGTCCTGTCAAGTACCCTTATGTGATCAATGATTTCTTGAGCAGCTTCATCCTTTGATTCTAAAAATTTCACCCAAGTGTACCTAGAATAGTCATCTATCATGACCAGTGCATATCTTTTTCTGGATAGTGATTGAACATTCACTGGTCCAAAAAGATCCATGTGAATCAACTTGAGTGCTTCAGTGTTAGTGTTGACTTGCTTTGATTTATGCATTGCTTTCCTCAATTTTCCCATTTGACAATCTTCACACAGTCCTTCTTGACAGAATTCCTGTTGAGGTAGTCCTCTCACCAATTCCTTCTTCATCAGCATGTTCATTGTTTTGAAATTGAGATGAGAAAATTTCTTGTGCCAAAGCATGCTATCTCCAACACTTGCTTTGCTGTAGAAGCAAAATATTCTTTCCTCATTTGTTGAGTTTAAGTCTGCAACAAATAGGCTTCCTTTCCTTACTCCTTTCAGAGATAGGCTTCTATCCTTCTTGTGGTGAATTGAACATTCCATCATGCCAAAGTTTACTTTGAATCCTTTGTCAGTGAATTGACTGACACTGAGCAGATTATGCTTCAAACCTTCCACAAGAGAGATTTCTTCAATGACAACATTTCCAGCTTTTAAACAGCCATATCCCACAGTGTAACCTTTGCTGTTGTCTCCAAAGATTATTGTTGGGCCAGCCTTCTCAACATATTGTGATAGCAGGGATATATCACCAGTCATGTGTTTGGAACATCCACTGTCGATTATCCACATGACCTGTTTACCTCTCTTTCCCTGCAAGACAGAATGAGTTTAATTTGCATTTGGTACCCAAGTCTTGTTGGGTCCTGCATACTCAGTATCATCAGAAACTTTATCAATATTTGAAACAATATTATCAGAAGATGGTTCCTTGACTTCTTTTATTATCCACTTAGTTTTTGTCTTTGACTTTTTCTTAGTGAGAGCAGACTTCTCACTTTCTTTAGTGGATTCAGAAGTCTTTGCAGTTTGCATATAAGCACATAATTCATTTGATGAAATTTGCAAATTAAAACATGTACTCATGGCAGTAATTTTGCATGGCATACAGTCAATGTTATTACAAACTACCAATTCTCTTTGCATAATGGGGGTTCTGTGTAAGTTCCCTTTCAACTCTGTTGCATTAGATATGCTACTAGTTGATTTCTTACAAACATGAGTTAAATGATGTGAGGAGCCACAATTATTGCAAAGTTTCCTTGGTGCCTGCTTAACATATGCATAATTATTCTTTTTATCAATGCCTAGCTTCCCATTTCTGTTTTTGGACTTAGAGACAACTATCTTGACAATCTGTTCAGAAGATGCTGTCGAACTATTTTTGACAGCATCTTTTGTACTTGCTGTCTTGACAGTAGGTTTGAAAGTTACTGTCTTGGATGACTTCTTGACAGTATCTTTTGAACACTTGGTTGGACTGTTTAATACTGTTTCTGTCATTTTGACAGAATCTTTTTCTTTCTTAGATTCACTGTCAATCCTCTCATCTTCATCACAGAGTTCTTGATTAATAATTAGGGAGTTTTCATTAACCTCAAACTCTGTACTTTTGAAAATTGGGTTACTCACATTTTTGAGGATGTGAGGTCTTACAGTATTATTATCATCATTTTTCTGTATAACAGCCTCTTTACCAGGTCTCCTGCTATAATCATAGCCTATGCCTATCTTCTTACTTTCAGTATGTTTCTCATGATACTCTTGAACTAACTTAGAGGAATTTCTAAATGCCTTTAGCTTAAATTCATTCTCAGAAATTTCTTTTCTTAGATAATCCTCTATCTCTTTAGCACAGATTAAATCATTTTTTAGTCTTTCGTTTTCCTGAGCTAAAGAATCAATAGAACTGGTCTTAAGCAACAACACATCATTGTTAGATCTGAGTACTTCATTTTCTTTAGTTAATCTAGCAATTTCTTCATTTGCAGCAGATAAACTAGTATGAATATTAAACATTTCAGTACTCATTTCCTCAATGGTTTGCTTATAGTCATTTAAAGACATATCTAGTAATACTAGAGATGGTACCTGACTTGACGTGGTTGATACTTCTTCATCCTCTCTAGCCATCAAGGCTAAATTCACAAATTCCTCTTCTTCTTCATTATCAGATTCATCCCAGCATTTTCCTTCAGCCACATAGGCCTTTCCTTGTCCTTTCTTAAATTGACTCCCAGTTCCTCTCTCCATTCTTTGTATTTGTTTTGGTCTTTTGCATTCAGTAGCAAAGTGACCAAGTTCATTGCAATTGTAGCATCTAAACTTTGACCTATCTACCATTCCTGTTTTGTATCCTCCCTTGGTGCCAGTAGCAGGTTTTGATGAGCTTCCTTGGTTATACTTTGGAAATTGACCTTGAGGCTTATATGGCTTGTTCCTCCTGAATCTTATATTTTTGAATTTTCTTGCCATAAAAGCCATGGTTGGATTATCCATTTTCTCCATTTCTTCTAGAGTGAAGAATTCTTCATCTTCAACATCTTCTAGTTGAAGGACAACCTTTTCTTCATCTTCAATCACTTCTTCAATTTTCACAGATGAAAATTGAGGTTGTTGATCATTTTGAATTTGCTCACTTGCTTGAAAATATGATGGTCCTTGAGCAACTAGAGCACCAGCCATGTTTGCCATCAATCCTTTGGATCCACTTTGTATAGCTTTCTTTTGATAATATTCAAGTTCATAAGATTTTAGAACTCCATACAATGTTTCAAGAGAAACAGAATTTAAGTCTCTCCCTTCTCTTATGGCTGTTACTCTGTGCTCAAGATGTTCTGGAAGAGTTAGCAGAAACTTGATATTGACTTCCTTCTTTTCATAAAACTTTCCATGAATTTGAAGCTCAGCTATCAGTTTGCTAAATCTTTCAAACATGTGGGTTAGCTCTTCTCCATGCTTGCCCATAAACGCTTCATATTGTGACACCAGTATTTGTTTTTGATTCTCTCTGACCTCTTCACTTCCTTCACATAACAGTTCTATCTTTTTCCACATATCCCTGGCAGAGTTGCATGCTATTATATTTCCACTCATAGCTTTGTCCAGGGTAAGTGCATCTAGTAGAATGAGTTGCAGATGATCATCCAGTGCTACCTTTTCTTTTTCTGAGTCATTATACTCAGAAGGCTTCTTAGCAACCCAATGAGCTGGGATTACTACATCATTTACTGTAGCAGCTGGGATTTCCTTTTGAGGAATGAATGGGCCATTTTCCAGAATACCTAGGAATAGTGGATTCTGAGCTTTGATAAATAATATAATCTTCTTTTTCCATATGTTGTAGTTTTCTTTATCAAAAGCTGGAATCTTGATATTACTTGACCTTTGAATACTTGCCATTTGGATCTCAGATATGTGTATTAATCTGATCGCTCTGATACCAGTTGTTGGTCCAGGAAAGTATTGCAGAAGGGGGGTTGAATGCAATACTAATAAATTTCAAAAACTATTTCAACAACTTAAATAGAATTTGTGATTTACTAGTAGAAGAAATGCAAACACAAGTAAAATCAAATACGAGGATTTCACAAAATAAATGTTTTATTTATTTTGCAAAGTTTTGCTACAACCTTGAGAACAAATTAATTCTCAAGCTACAAATACTCAAGAGATTACAGTTGTTGAGTTTTTCTCACACTTAATATATAAACAGAGTGCTCTATTTATAGTGTGATAATCTACTGTACTATCATCATCATTGATTGTTGAGTTGCTGTTATATTCCTTTTGCAGTTCATTCCATGATTTATTCCCATGTGATCATCACAAAGTAACTTAAAGATGCTTTCCACATTTGAGCCACCCAGATCTAGCCGTATTCAATTTTGTCTGTTCTAGACTTTACAGGTTGTTCCATGTGATCTCTCGAGCTTCAGTTATAGACTTTCCAAGCTTGCTGTAAAGGTTGAATATTACAACACGCCTGCTTCTTTTGAACATGTACTCTGTCGTTTAATTTGACTTAGAAAATTCCTAAATCAAGCTGATTCTATATGACAGTATGTTTGCCACAAAGTTTGCTGTCAATGGATTATGCTTTGTTTTGACAGTATGAATTTCCCGCAGATATTACTGTCAAGAATTTTGCTTTGGTTGACAGTATGAATTCCCGCAGAGATTGCTGTCAAGAATTGTGCTTTGATTGACAGCATGTTTTTCCCGCAGAGATTGCTGTCAAGAATTCCAAACTTACTGTCGCAAACTGTATATCAAAGTTGCTGTCATTAGAATCTCCGCCAATGTTGCTGTCAAGTTGAAACTTGCTGTCGACTCCGTGAAACTTGCTGTCGACCTAGGCAACATGATGTTTCCTTGTAACCTTACTGTCAGGGCTTGACAGTAACTTTTATTCCTTCTGTCGAACTTATGTATTTCTTGAGGCTTGAACATAATCGAACTTCTTCCAAGAATTACACTTATTACATGACAGTATTTATTTAAATTACAAGAATACATTTCAGGCTATGACAGTATGTTCTACTTAGCAAAAACTAAGTATACCAATAAAACTAGTTAAGTTGTCTATTCCATCACCCATAAATCCCAACACTACCAAACTTCACTAATCCACCCGCCACTGGGGTAAACTCTGAACCAGGAGTAGTGGTTTCATCCTGCCATTCGATGAAGATACAAAAATCATATAAACATTTCAAATACAATAGTCACAAAGTTGAGTCAAAGTTAAAGATTATTACATCAAGGTTGACACCAGGAGGGATGGGGCGGTCTGATAAAGGTGTTACCATGTGTGTAGAAGGAGAAGGAGCAACTGTAGTCTGAACCTGTATCGGCTGTGAAGGAGGAGGGCTAACCTGCAACCACAATGTGATAAAAACATGAATAACATATTCATGCTGTTGGTATATAAGAAAGGAAATCACAAATAAGAGAGATTAGTACCTCAATATGAGCATCAGGGGGGACAGACTGTGAAGGAGGAGGGCTAGATCCCAGGGTCGGCTGTGTAACAGGAGGAGCAGCTGCTGTAGTCTCAACTGTAGTCTCAAGCTGTATAAGCTGTGAAGGAGGAGGGCTAACCTGCAACCGCAATGTGATAAAAACATGAATAACATATTCATGCTGTTGGTATATAAGAAAGGAAATCACAAATAGGAGAGATTAGTACCTCAATATGAGCATCAGGGGGGACAGACTGTGAAGGAGGAGGGCTAGATCCCAGGGTCGGCTGTGTAACAGGAGGAGCAGCTGCTGTAGTCTCAACTGTAGTCTCAAGCTGTATAAGCTGTGAAGGAGGAGGGCTAACCTGCAACCGCAATGTGATAAAAACATGAATAACATATTCATGCTGTTGGTATATAAGAAAGGAAATCACAAAGAGGAGAGATTAGTACCTCAATATGAGCATCAGGGGGGACAGACTGTGAAGGAGGAGGGCTAGATCCCAGGGTCGGCTGTGTAACAGGAGGAGCAGCTGCTGTAGTCTCAACTGTAGTCTCAAGCTGCAACCGCAATGTGATAACCCTTATTTCTCTATTTCTTGCATTTTATAACTTTACTTCTCTATTTCTTGCATTTTAGACCTTTACTTCTCTATTTCTTGCATTTTAGACCTTTATTTTTCTATTTCTTGCATTTTATAACTTTACTTCTCTATTTCTTGCATTTTAGACCCTTATTTCTCTATTTCTTGCATTTTAGACCCTTATTTCTATAATTTTGCATTTAGACCTTTATAGTATTTTTATAGAAGTACAAACCTCAGTATTTCGACGTATGATCCAGTCCTTGGGCCATGCAACATGAGATCCAACAGCTTGCTTGACCGTCTCCATCTCACCAGGTACTGGAACTGGAATCAAGGCTTCTAGTTGGATCCCACTATCCACTGACACTCTCAGACATCCAGTAGGCATTGGCTTGCCATGTATTTTCCTACTCATTTCTCCTCCATCCGGGTAAGCCATGCCATAGGCAACCTTGTTGCCATCCACTGCCAACTCACATGGTATTGGAGCCTACAAATATGATAACAAAAGTCAAATAGGAGAGATTAGTACCTCAATGGTATATAAGAAGAAAATCACAAATAGGAGAGATTAGTACCTCAATCTGAGCATGATGGGGGACAGATGCCGGGGTAGGCTCTGTCACAGCAGGAATAGTGCTAACCTGCAACCACAATGAGATAAAAACACGAACATATAAAAAGTTGGTATATAATAAGGAAATTACAGTAAGGAGAGATTAATATGAGCATGAGGGGGATAGATACCGGCGTAGACTGTGAAGGAGGAGGGCTAGATACTGGGGTCGTCTGTGTAACAGGAGGAGCAGCTGCTGTAGCCTCAACCTACAAGATACACCGATCATGCATTTTATACCCTTATTAATTTCTATAATTCTTGCATTAAACCAAGCGTTAAGGATTGATACCTCAACTTGGACTATAGGCGGGACAGATACCAGGGTAGGCTGTGTAGCAAGAGCATCTGTAGTCTCAACCTGCAATTATATGTCAACGAACCGATCACATAGTTATATATATAATTCCTCTTAAGTGACTCGAATTAAACCTAGCATTAAGGATTACTACCTGACGAGGACGTTTATAAGAGACATGAGGTGTGGCATCGTGCGTAAGTGAAGCATGAGAATCAACAGTCTCAACCTACAATAAAATATACAACAATCATACATATATTCAATCCACTATATTCAAAGATAACAAGTATCAAAAGATTACTACCTCACGCAAACGTTTCTGAGAAACGGCTAGTGGAGGCTGCTGCGAAGATGAAGGACCGCTGGGGTCAATATCCATATCATGTGCACGAGAGGGTCTATCAAAACTAGGTCTGATAAATCCAACACCCCTCCACTCGGTGTTGATCCGATCATAACGAGCCAAAAACTCAGTGATGATATCAAAGAACCACTCGGGGGGATCACGCTCGTAAATGGCATGTAATGTCCTCATTCCACAATCCAGCTGCATTGAAGTATTTAGATGCAGGAATTAGATAAATAAAGGTCTAAAGTGCAAAAGTATAGGAATAAAGGTCTAAAATGCAGAAATATACAAATAAATGTCTAAAATGCATGAATTGGAGAAATAAAGGTCTATAATGCATACCGCATCAGCCATGTCCTGCTGGGGATACCAGTCACGAGGCACAATCTTAGAACGATGCTCAGCCACAAATGGAGCAATCCTTAGCTTACTGACGCGCCTGTACCAATACATGTACTCCTCTATAGACACGTAATTGCCCTCCTCGACAATAGGTATCATGCCATCATTAAAAGCATGCCACTCCTCAACGTAATCTGCCAAGGTCACTGTATGATTGTCCCGCACCCAACGAGATGCTCTCTCCGTCCGCAGTGAAGTCATGGCAACCGGGGCCTGTGGGATATGCTGTAGAATACCAAACTGTCTCAATACTCTATCTGGCATGACATACTCAACGATATCAAAAGAAATGAGAGGGACACGACCGAGAGCCATATAGTGAGCATCCATCAAATCGATATTATAATCCACATCAACATCCTGAATGTCATAAAATCTCTGATAAGGCTGCCATGTCAGCCAACCAAGCTGAAAGCTGTCAAAGTCCCCCCGATAAAGACCTGTATGGTGGTGGGGGTTAACCCTCCTCCCATCTACCGGCTCAGCCCAAGCCAATGCCCTCGGCCAAACAAAATCCATACGAGGTGCTATCAGAGGTGCCCCAGGCAACAACCTCTCGTAAGACCAAAGCTGCAAAAGCATGGTGCACCCACAAATAGCTTTGGCACCCTTCTGAGCAGCCTTGGCCAAACCCCTGAATAAATAGCTCAAAACCGCAGCTCCCCAGGCATACTCCTTAATCTCATGCGCATTCTGGATTAACTGTAAATACCTGCAAAAATTCAGGAAATGCAAATTAATGTAAGAATTCAATAATTGGAGAAATTAAGGATGAACATGCAAGAAATGTGAAATTTAAGGCATAAAATGCAAGAATAAGATAAATTTAAGCATAAATTGCAAGGATTAGAGAGATAAATGAAGTCAAGAAGTACCTAGGATGCACGGTGTCTCTATTCGATGAAGGAAACAACACACCCCCAATGATGTATAAAAGATAAGCCCGGGTGTACACAAGGTCATCATGCTCGATAAACTCGGGAGAAGGCTTCTCCGGTTTCTTTTTATACATTTCCCTCAACCTATGAAGCTTCACCCCACCTAAATTGCAAAGAAATAAAAATTTAAGGTATAATATGCAAGAATTAAACAAATAAAGGATTAAAATGCAAGAAATTAGAATTCTTGGGCTAAAATGCAATAACTAGATAATTATCTTCCTAAATTGCAAAGAAATGAAAATTTAATGTATAACATGCAAGAATTAAACAAATTAAGGACTAAAATGCAAGAAATTAGAATTTATGGACTAAAATGCAATAACTAGATAATTATCTTCCTAAATTGCAAAGAAATGAAAATTTAATGTATAACATGCAAGAATTAAACAAATTAAGGACTAAAATGCAAGAAATTAGAATTTATGGACTAAAATGCAATAACTAGATAATTATCTTCCTAAATTGCAAAGAAATGAAAATTTAATGTATAACATGCAAGAATTAAACAAATTAAGGACTAAAATGCAAGAAATTAGAATTTATGGGTTAAAATGCAATAAGTAGATAATTATCTTCTTAAATTGCAAAGAAATGAAAATTTAATGTATAACATGCAAGAATTAAACAAATTAAGGACTAAAATGCAAGAAATTAGAATTTATGGACTAAAATGCAATAACTAGATAATTATCTTCCTAAATTGCAAAGAAATGAAAATTTAATGTATAACATGCAAGAATTAAACAAATTAAGGACTAAAATGCAAGAAATTAGAATTTATGGGTTAAAATGCAATAAGTAGATAATTATCTTCCTAAATTGCAAAGAAATGATAATTTAATGTATAACATGCAAGAATTAAAAAAATTAAGGACTAAAATGCAAGAAATTAGAATTTATGGGTTAAAATGCAATAAGTAGATAATTATCTTCCTAAATTGCAAAGAAATGATAATTTAATGTATAACATGCAAGAATTAAACAAATTAAGGACTAAAATGCAAGAAATTAGAATTTATGGACTAAAATGCAATAACTAGATAATTATCTTCCTAAATTGCAAAGAAATGAAAATTTAATGTATAATATGCAAGAATTAAACAAATAAAGGATTAAAATGCAAGAAATTAGAATTCTTGGGCTAAAATGCAATAACTAGATAATTATCTTCCAAAATTGCAAAGAAATGATAATTTAATGTATAACATGCAAGAATTAAACAAATTAAGGACTAAAATGCAAGAAATTAGAATTTATGGGTTAAAATGCAATAAGTAGATAATTATCTTCCTAAATTGCAAAGAAATGATAATTTAATGTATAACATGCAAGAATTAAAAAAATTAAGGACTAAAATGCAAGAAATTAGAATTTATGGGTTAAAATGCAATAAGTAGATAATTATCTTCTTAAATTGCAAAGAAATGAAAATTTAATGTATAACATGCAAGAATTAAACAAATTAAGGACTAAAATGCAAGAAATTAGAATTTATGGGTTAAAATGCAATAAGTAGATAATTATCTTCCTAAATTGCAAAGAAATGATAATTTAATGTATAACATGCAAGAATTAAACAAATTAAGGACTAAAATGCAAGAAATTAGAATTTATGGACTAAAATGTAATAACTAGATAATTATCTTCCAAAATTGCAAAGAAATGATAATTTAATGTATAACATGCAAGAATTAAACAAATTAAGGACTAAAATACAAGAAATTAGAATTTATGGACTAAAATGCAATAAGTAGATAATTATCTTCCTAAATTGCAAAGAAATGAAAATTTAATGTATAACATGCAAGAATTAAACATGTTAAGGACTAAAATGCAAGAAATTAGAATTTATGGACTAAAATTCAAACCTTTTTTATACATAGCTTTGCGTTCGGCCTCAGTCAACCTCAAATCATGCCACTGTCTTAGCCAATATGGAAGCGGTGCGGAAAGCTCCGTATGAGTAACAGCACGACCACGAACAGGCAATCCCAATATCATGTAAACATACTCTAGAGTGATGGTGATCTCACCAAATGGGAAATGAAAGGTGTTGGTCTCTGGCCTAAACCTCTCCACCAACGCCGTGATCAATCGGATGTCGTTCTGGGGAATCGAGCGTGGGTTAGTAAACGCTCGGAAACCCCAGTCTGACAGCAAACTAACCTGGGTGTCATCAAATACCCAATCGTCGAGGTTGGCTGTCAACTGGTAGACATCCAACTTCTCCCGCTCACCCCCCTGCCATATGTGACTGCTAATATGATCATCCTGCATGGTCAAGAGGGACCTATCGAGAGGCCCGCACTGCATATCCATAGCATCTGCAATGTGCAAGATCAAAGAAATAAGGCACATTTCATAAACATGTACCAAAATTGGCTAAAATTATCATTCCATTAAGACATATTTAAAACAAGAATAAATTAACACCGAATATAATTTATCAAATAAAATGCAGTACTAATATGTTAATTAATCAAAATTCAAATTAATAAATCATATTAATTCATAAATTCGAATTTTAAACTCAAAAATTCAAATTAATAATTCAGAAAAATTCGAATTAAAATTTCCACAACTCATAAAAAAAATTATAATTATAATTTCATAATTATAAACCCTAATAATTCGAATTAATTCATAGTTTTAATAAAAATTCGAATAATAATTCGAAACCTAATTCTAAATTGGGCATTTCGAGCTAATTCAACCTAATTAAAGATGAGAAACCCTAATTTCAACTCAATTGAGGGTAAAAGCCCTAATTTCAAACTAATGCAAACCAAAAATGGGTAAAATTCGAACTATGAACCCTAATAATTCGATTTAATTCATGATTTTAACTAAAATGAAGCAAATAAACACCACCCACAGTTAAAAACGAATCAAACCATGTACATATAATCGTCAGTAGCAATGTATATAGTAGTGCGTGTGTGTATGTATAACTACGTGCGTGTGTGTAAGTGTCAATTAGAAGATACCTTGAGGAGGAAGATCGCCTGACATTCTCAACTGTGTGTGTAAATCGCCCGGAATCGCCTGAGAGTCGCCTGGAAATCGAGCTCTGTGGTTAATTAGGTTCAGTTCGGGTCGCGGCAGCCGCAATGGGTGGTTGTATAAGTCTCTTATCCGCATTGTATCATTGCGGTAATGATTTAAGGGTAAAAAAGTAATTCCATATTTTTATGTATCCGCATTGTATCATTGCGGCAGTGATATAAGGGCAAACAAGTAATTTTAAATTTTCATTTATCCGCTATGTCTCCTTGCGGCATCAAATTGGAGGGTGAAAACGTAATTTCATATATTTACTTGTTTCAATATTTCAAATTAACAGGTTTTATTAATTTATTATTTTTATTACTTTTAATAAATATAAAACTATAATAATTTATTTAAAATTTTATGTAATAATTCAAATTTTATAAACATTTTTATATTTTATAATGTATTAATTTACCAATTTTTTTAATTTTAATAAATAATAATAAAAATAAAGGTATAAAAACGTAAAATAATATTTAAGGACCTGAGAGCGACTCCTGCCGCCAACGTTCAATGCGGCCCATTCCTGCCGCAAGTTTTCATTGCGGCATCCCTAAATTTTTTTTTAAGTTTTCCTGCCGCAAGGGTTCATTGCGGCAGTGTACGAGTTGGTGGTTGTAGGCCTTTTTTCAACCAACGGGGGCTGTGGAAGGGCACCCATACATATATATATATATATATATATATATAGGCAAGTGCTCAAATACAAACCACTCTTAAAATACAAACCAACAAACCAACACTAAATTAATTATATTTCATCTATTCTAAGGTTTTCGCCAAGGGTACCTTCACGAAAGATGCTTAAAATAATTGGCTCTATCCAACAAAAAAAAAATTCAAAAAAAAAAAAAAAATCTTGCCGTGGAAATGCGAAGCATTTAAGACAGTAAACGGATGAGTTAGGTAGTCATGAGGGCCGAAGGCTCTCGACACACCCGTCAATCGTCTATTGCCTTTACCATTGATTGCCATTCCTTACAACTTTAGAATGATAAAGGCGCGAAGCGCCGTACAAGAAGGTGCGAAGCACCGTTAACCAGTGAAATCCACTGCCACGTCATCACGTGAACAGTGATTTTTTTTTTTTGTAGGATAGAGCCAATTATTTTAAGCATTTTTTGTATTGGGGTACCCCTAGTTTGGTCATTAGATTAGCTTGAAATATTAGATTATGCTTGGTTTGTAGGTTTGTATTTTAAGGAGGTTTGTATTGGAGTAGCCCCCTATATATATATATATATATAGGGTTGGACTCCATAGCAAACACCTTATATAACAAACAACAAAGAACACCTCATATCTAATAGATCCATTGCCCCTGGCGGGGCCACCCAATACAAAAAGTTCTTATTTTTTTAGGCTCTATCCATCCAGCAAAAAAAAAAAATTGAAAATTTACTGTTCATCGATGACGTCATGATGACGTCATCAGTGACATCATCGATGAACAGTAAATTTTCAATTTTTTTTTGCTGGATGGATAGAGCCTAAAAAAATAAGAACTTTTGGTATTGGGTGCCCCTGGCGGGGCCAATGGATCTATTGGAATAAATGATTTTATAGTGTTCTTTATTGTTTGTTATATAAGAGTGTTCTTTATGGAGCAAAGGCCTATATATATATAGGGTCTTACTCAAATAGAAACCAAATTAAAATAGAAACTAGAAACTAAACCCTAATCTAATATTTAAAGCTAATCTAATGACCAAAATAGGGGGACCCCAATACAAAAAGTTCATAATATTCTAGGCTCCATCCAGCCAAAAAAAAAAACACTGTTCACTGCTGACGTGGCAGTGACGTCAGCGTGAACAGTTTTTTTTTTTTTTTTTTTTTTGCTGGATGGAGCCAATAATTTTAAACACTTTTTGTAAAGGTGCTCCTGGCGGGGCCATTAGAATGAATGAAATAGAATTTATTTAATGTTAGTTTCTAGTTTCTATTTAAGAGTTGGTTTCTATTTGATATTTAGCCTATATATATATATAGGGTCTTGTTCTAATAGAAACTAGAAACTAAACATAAATTAAACATTTCAAGCTAATCTAATGACCAAATTAGGGGTACCCCAATACAAAAAGTTCATAAAATTATTGGCTCCATCCAGCAAAAAAAAAAAAAAAAATTACTGTTCACTGCTGACGTGGCAGTGACGCCAGCGTGAACAATAATATTTTTTTTTTTTGCTGGATGGAGCCAATAATTTTAAACACTTTTTGTGAAGGTGCCCCTGGCGGGGCCATTAGAATAAATGAAATAGAATTTATTTAATGTTAGTTTCTAGTTTTTATTTAAGAGTTGGTTTCTATTTGATACTTTGCCTATATATATATATATATATATATATATATATATAGGGTCTTACTCAAATAGAAACCAAATTAAAATAGAAACTAGAAACTAAACCCTAATCTAATATTTAAAGTTAATCTAATGACCAAAATAGGGGGACCCCAATACAAAAAGTTCATAATATTCTAGGCTCCATCCAGCAAAAAAATAAATAAATTACTGTTCACTGCTGACGTGGCAGTGACATCAGCGTGAACAGTAATTTTTTTTTTTTTGCTAGATGGAGCCAATAATTTTAAACACTTTTTGTGAAGGTGCCCCTGGCGGGGCCATTAGAATGAATGAAATAGAATTTATTTAATGTTAGTTTCTAGTTTCTATTTAAGAGTTGGTTTCTATTTGATACTTTGCCTATATATATAAATATATCTATCTACCTATATATTAATACCTTATATATAATAATCATTAAGGAGATTTTATCCAAATTTTTGGTCGTCGTACTATCAAAATCATATGATCCGTTGGATTAAAAATAGCGATCAAGATTAGATCACATTAAAAATAAAATTATAATCTAAAAAGGAATCAAGATTAGATCGCATTAAAAAGAAAATTATAATCTAAAAAGGATATAATTAGAAAATGTTGCATTTGAAGTGAATTTTAAAAAGAAAAATTATATTCTAAAAAGGATATAATTAGAAAGGGTTGTATTAAAATTGAATTTTTAAAAGAAAATTATAATCTGAAAAATATATAATTAAAAAAGGTTAAATTAGAATTATATTTTATTTATTTTGTATTATTATTTTAAAAAAATCATATCTACTACTCTTTGGGCTTTATCTTGAGATCTAGAAATTAGATTTGAGTGATTTTACAATCCACGCGAAACTCATAAAATTATTTTTAATTTAGTAATGATATAATTATTATTATTCAAATGGAAAAACTAAGAATCTCAAGAGAAAATATGATTACGAGTTTTTACATTAATCCTATTTAACGTAGAATTCCTACATTGATAATGCTATTCAATGTAGAAAACCTAATTATATATGATTTAAATCATTGACATATATATTTTCGTATTACAATATAAATACACTTTTTAGTTTATAATATATTAAAATTTAAATATTTTTTATGCTAGATCCAACGGTTTTCATCTATTTATTTTAAGATATTTATCGTATAGAGGTCCAGACTACCGATTATCAAAGTTTTGGACAAAATCCCTCTTACACTTATTATTAAAATTGTATTTGGTTGTTAGTAGAACCATCTTCAAATAATTATAAGGGTATTTTGATAATCAAAACGAATTATAAGTAGAATTCATAAATCAAATAAAATTTTCAACGTAAAAAATCGTCAATTTTTTCTCTTTTTTCCTTCTACGTAGATTTAATTAGAAAAAATTTATTAAACCATCACCAAATTAAAGATTATTTTGTTAATTTCACGTGGGCCGTAATCGTCCAAATTAAATTTTAAGAATTTAAGATAGAGTACAAATATTAAATCGAGCGTGTAAAACTTATATATATCAATTTTTAATAAAAATTTGTTATGTAAATTAATAACTTATAAAATTAAAATATATATAATGTAATAAAAGATGTTAAAAAAGGAGTCGTGCGTTACACGGGTTATAAGCTATTTATATATAATAAGCATAATAGAGATCTTGTCCACAATTTTCGTCACTGTACTACCAAAATAATCTCAACCGTAGAATCTATTTTTTAAAAAATAGACGATCATGATTATATCATATTAAAAGAGAAAATTAAAATCTAAAAAGGATATGATTAGAAAATGTTGCCTTATAAGTGAATTTTAAAAATAAAATTATAATTTAAAAACGATATAATTAGAAAAGGTTGCATTGGAACTGAATTTTAAAAAAAATTATAATTTGAAAAAGGATATAATTAAAAAACGTTGCATTATTATTAAATTTTATTTATTTTTTATAATTAAAAAATATTCATATTTACTATTTGGACTCTATATTGAGATCTATAAATCAGATTTGGATGATTTTACAATTCACGCGAAACTTATATAATTATCTTTAATTTATTGATGATTTAATAATTATTATTCAAATGGAAACACCAACGGTTTTCATCTATTTATTTTAAGATTCAACGGTTCTTTTTTATTTTGACCACACTACCAATTATCAATGTTTTTGACAAAATCTCTCATACACTTATTATTAAAATTGTATTTTATTACTAGTAGAACTATCTTCAAATAATAATAAGGGTATTTTGAAAATCAAAACGAATTATAAGTACAATTCATAAATCGAATAGAATTTTCAATGTAAAAAAGCGCCAATTTCTTTTCTTATTTGTTTCTGAGTAGGTTTAATCGGAAAATAATTGTTAAACTATCACTAAATTAATTTTTTTTGTTAATTTCACGTGGGCTATAAAATCTTTCGAATCAAATTTTAATAATTCAAGGTAGAGTACAAATATTAAATCGAAAGTGTAAAATCTTATGTATTATCAACTTTTTAACAATAATTTTATATGTAAATTAATAACATATAAAATTAAAAAAAGTAAACTTATTTTAAAATTTAAAAAAGGAACCGTGCATTGCACGGGTTATAAGCTAGTATTATAAAAAAGTCGAAACATTAAAAGTTTCGGTACCTGTTTTTTGGTACCTATTTTTTGGTATTTCGTGAATTTACTTATTTACTCTTTATTGTAAGAAAAATAAATACACCTAAAATAAATAATTACATAATATAATTAATGGTAATTAGTGTCGATTGCCTTTTTCAATAATAACAATGGTAATTATCGATTGCCTTTTTCACATTTACTTTTTTGAAGATATTACCTTTTATAACACCTAAAAACATGTTACCTATTCAGATCGAATTTTCGATAGGAGTTCTGTTCCTATTGAAGTGGATGTAGCTCTTATTGCAGATTTATATTAATAAAATCTTTTGTTTGTAAAAAAAAACATGTTACCTTTTTAATTTAAAACAAATCTTGCAGTCATTAATATATACCCAAAAATATCACACCATAATTTTCAAGACAAATATAACACCTAAAATAAATAATAACATAATATAATTATTGATAATTAGTCGATTGCCTTTTTCAAATTTACTTTTAGTTGAAGATATTACCTTATAAACACCCAAAAAGATCAATCGTATCATATCTTTCAATCATTAATATTTCCTTTCTAATTAAAACACGTTACCTTTTAAATTTTAAAAAAATCTTACAATCATTATTATATACCCGAAAATATCACACCATATATTTCAATTATTAAAAAAATATATTAAAAATCGTACACGTTAATTTATAATAATGAAACATTTGTATAATTTGTAAACATGAGTATATTAAATTATATCAAATTAAAATTAAAAAAAATTATACAAATAATGATTATATAAAAATATAATTGTAATATTAAATAAAATTTATAATATAATACAAGAAACCCACCCGTGCGAATCTGTTGATTTTACTTATTTACCCTTACTTAATTATAGATAAAATTCATCCTACTAACTAATCAATTTCCTTTTCAGGTTAAACATATTACTTTTTCTCTTTTTTAATAATTAATTAATTTTTCTTTTCAGGTAAAACACAATATCTTTTATATTTTATCTAACTAAAATTTCTTCTTTTTTAAAAACAATATGACCAATTTTGTTTAATAAAATAACATAATTATATTATAATTAATATTAACTAATCAATTACTAAAATCTCCCTTTTTCCAGTTATATCACGGACGGTTCTATTTAATAAAATAAAATAATAATATTATAATACTACTCCCTCCCTCCGTCCCCTTGATTTCTTTATATTATGTTTGGGCACGAGACCAAGGATAGTGGGTGTAATATTGTTAAAATAAATGAAGTAGTGTGTTTAATAGTGATTTGATTGTTAAAATAAGTAAAGTAGTGGGTGTAATAGTGTAAAGTGTTGAAAAAGTGGAGTGAAGTAGTGGATGTAATAATGTATTTTATTGTTAAAAGTTACTATTTTTAGTAATGTAAAGAATTGATGGGACGTCTCAAAAAGGAAAGTGTAAAGAAATGAGAGGGACGGAGGGAGTAATAATTAACGGATTACCATTTTAAGCTAAAATGTATCATTTTTTCTCTATTTTCTAACTAAAATTCATCTTTTTCAAGAAATATCACGGACAACATTAATTTATATCACGGGTAACATTAATTTTTCCTTTTCTAAAAATATTACAAGCAATTTTATTTAGTAAAATAACATAATTAAATTAAAATTACTATAAACTAATCAATTACATTTTTCACCTAAAATACGTTGCCCTTTTAATTTTCGCTAACTAAGACCTTTCTTTTTCCAATTTTATCACGGACATTCTATTTAATAAAATAAAATTAATAATTAACTGATTACCTTTTTCAACTAAAACCTATCATCTTTTCTATATTTTCTAACTAAAATCCCTTCTTTTCTAAAAATATTACGGATAACAATTATATAATTATTATAAAATTATCTCATTTAAAAATTTAAGTCTCCAAAATTCATGTTTTAAAAAAATTAATTCAAATTAATGAAAAAATTCATAAAATATTAAAAAAAATCCATGCATTACCTTTTTCAGCTAAAACGTATAATCTTTTCTATATTTTCTAATTAAAATCTCTTTTTTCTAAAATATCATGGGCAACATTAATTTTTCATTTTCTAAAAACACTACGAGCAATTTTATTTAGTGAAATAACATAATTAAATTACAATTATTATAAACTAATCATTGTTGTGGAATAAAAACTAGGTTACGAATCTGTATTTAATGCTAGGGTTCGGGAGCTTCGTGCTTTAATGGCTGTTTCCGTGTTCGAGACTAATCGGTCCTCACAGAGTGCCTACGTATCTCGTATTGAGAATCAAGCCAAAACATAGTTATGAGAATGTGGGGTTAGACCCTTTATATAGGCTGAGAAGCCCTAGAATCGTAGTAGAATTAGGTGACTTGTGATAGGTTTCGGGGCAAAAAACGCAACGGAAAAACGATAATAAACAATAAAAAAACCGAGACCTAACCCTAGGATCCGTGTATAAGACATGTTGATTATGGAGAACAGAATCTGTACCTTTTAAAAGCTTTCCGATTCGGTTGACAGATGGAGGTCCAAGAACGATCACCACACAGCCCTCTTCGTGAGATCTGCTTCGCTAATCAGTCCACACGAACGCACGATTGTCTCCACAATCTCCGGAGTTGGTACTAGCCGTAATCTGCCCTCTTTCTCTCTCTCTCTAGCCTCTCTTGATGTAGAGCTGCTAGGGTATTTGCTAAAAAACGATTTTTGGCAAAGTCTCTAACCCTAAACCAATACATCTCTATGTATTTATAAGAGAGAATGAGCTGGGCGTAACCCTAATCAGTTTGAGCTTCTACTAAAACCAAACTGATTTGGGTTTTAATGATTTAAATTCGAAATCTAATTAACTAAGTCCAACTTAATTAATTAAATAACCAATTTCGAATTTTATCATTAATTAATTTAAATTCGAAATTTAAATTAAAACTCCTTTTAAACGTTCTTATTGTGTAACCCTTTAGGTTATTATTACGTTGGCTATAATTTTAATATCCAATAATAAAATTATAAACAATGAGCGGCATCTAGTAATACATCATTGCTACCCAAGTAATAATAATAATTGGTGATCCAATTAAACCTTTCATGATTAATGTTTCCGTGTAATATAATCCCTTTAACCATATATATTATAGATTAAACTCGAGGCATGTTATCAGTCATCCTCATCAATGTTTAATCCGGGTTTCCTTGATCAATGAGTAGACTATTAAAAACAAATCAATATTTGAGCATGGCCATGCATTTTCATAGTCTCACTCAATCAAGAGGCCAATAATATCTCTCCTAATAATAGGAGGGTTAAATCCTTTATCTATCATTCATATTTCTCATACGTCTCATAATATACCCGATGTACATTTTTATCATCACCCGGTCAAAGGTAACTTTTAATGTAGTCAAAGTATATTAATCCTCGTATAGAAATATAATGATCTCAAGTCTAAGGATCATTACACCATTATCACTATGAGTCTTTCTAATGACATTATCAACATGTAGAAACTCACTGTGGGTCAATCCAGTGCCATGTAGAATATTACATGCACATATGTTCTTGACTTTAGTATCACTATACCTATGACCAATGAGATGTGGTCATCATTCAACAAACATACTAATCTTTAAGCATTATAATTGTCCCATATTAATAATGCTCGATTAGGGATATTTAGGAATATTAACACTATTCTTATAATCTCATTTTTAAGTCACATACTTAAAGATATAGAATACATGTTACATATTCCAAGGACATTTATTGTTCTAATATTTATATCGCAGTAAATAAAGACATAATAAATCATTGTTGAATAATCGATATAACATAATCACTGAATAACAAAATAGTTTATCCTAGAAGCACAATTACATTGTCTCTAGGGCACTAACACTATCAACTTGGTGGGCAAGTCACCGCCTTGAGGAAGGTTCGAGACTCCTTCCTTGTAGGAGTCAGTTCCCATATCGAATTCTGTGCCTTGGAGGCTAAGCTTGGTAGGAGTAATATCCTTATCTGACTCTTATTGCTGAGCTGGTTATTACCCTTAATATTAATTACGAAATTAATATAATAAATAGGGTTTGGGCCCATCTAGCGGGCCCCACGATTGGACCATTCTAGGTCTAATTAATGCCACATTAAATGTGTCTTTAGGGCTTACTTTTTGCCCATATCATTTGCCCCCCAACTTCTAGGAAAACTGATCAGGTTTTCCTTGAAGTTTTAACGGCCTTTTCCGAGACTTGGGTCAGGGTTTATTGCTCTTACGCGAGTATTTTCAATAATATCATCTTAATGTAAAGCGTGGAGCGACCGACGCGTTTACGACGATGTTGAATGACACTAAACTGCGTTAAACGGCACTGAACACCGCTAAATAGCCTTAAACAACGTTTAAACAGTGTTAAACGATGTTAAACGGCATAATACGGCACTAACGATGCTAACCTGCACTATTCGGTGCTAATCGGCACTAAACAATTCTAATCAGCCTTAAACAACGTTTAAACAGTGTTAAATGACTCTAAACGGCTTTAAACGGTGCTAAACGGCACTAAACGACATTAAACTGTGCTAAATAGCCTTAAACGACTTTTAAACAGTGTTAAATGATGCTAAACGGCTTTAAACGGTGCTAAACGGCACTAAACGACACTGAATGGTGCTAAATAGCCTTAAACGACTTTTAAACAGTGTTAAACGACGCTAAACGGCTTTAAACGGCACTAAACGGGGCTAGACGACACTAAACGGTGCAAAACGATGTTAAACGATGCTAAAACGGCACTAAAACGGCGACCGATTGACGTTTTTCTAAAATGGCGACCGGGGAAGGGTTGGCGGTCGGCTAGAGACCTCCTAGAGCAGGTGGTCGGCCAAGGGGTGGTCAGCCATGCCTTCTCTTGGCATTAAATGGTGCAAAACAGCACTAAACGGCACTAAATGACTGACGTTTTCCAAAACGGCGGCCGAGGAAGGGTTGGAGGTCGGCCAGAGACCTCCTAGAGTAGGTGGTCGGCCAAGGGGTGGTCGGCCATGCCTTCCCTTGGCATTAAATGGTGCAAAACGGAGCAAAACGGCACTAAACGGCTGACGTTTTTCAAAACGGCGGTCGAGGAAGGTTGGAGGTCGGCCAAAGACCTCCTAGAGCAGGTGGTCGGCCAAGGGGTGGTCGTCCATGCCTTCCCTTGGCATTAAATGGTGAAAAACGGCACTAAATGGTGCAAAACGGTGCAAAACGGCACTAAACAGCACTCAACGGCTGACGTTTTCCAAAACGGCGACCAAGGAAGGGTTGGAGGTCAGCCAAAGACCTCCTAGAGCAGGTGGTTGGCCATTCCTTCCCTTGGCATGTGCAAAACGGCACTAAACGGTGCAAAATGGCACTAAACGGCAATAAACGGCTGACGTTTTCCAAAACGGCGACCAAGGAAGGGTTGGAGGTCAGCCAAAGACCTCCTAGAGCAGGTGGTCGGCCAAGGGGTGGTCGTCCATGCCTTCCCTTGGCATTAAATGGTGAAAAACGACACTAAACGGTGCAAAACGGCACTAAACGGCACTAAATGGCTGACATTTTCCAAAACGGCGACCAAGGAAGGGTTGGAGGTCGGCCAAAGACCTCCTAGAGCAGGTGGTCGGCCAAGGGGTGGTCGGCCATGCCTTCCCTTGGCATTAAATGGTGCAAAACGGCACTAAACGGTGCAAAATGGCACTAAACGGCACTAAACGGCTGACGTTTTCCAAAACGGCGACCAAGAAAGGGTTGGAGTTCGTCCAAAGACCTCCTAGAGCAGGTGGTCGGCCATGCCTTCCCTTGGCATTAAATGGTGCAAAACGACACTAAACGGTGCACAACGGTGCAAAACGACACTAAACGGCACTAAACGGCTGACGTTTTCCAAAACGGTGACCAAGGAAGGGTTGGAGGTCGGCCAAAGACCTCCTAGAGCATGTGGTGGGCCAAGGGGTGGTCGGCCATGCCTTCCCCTGGCATTAAATGGTGCAAAACGGCACTAAACGGTGCACAACGGTGCAAAATGGCACTAAACGGCTCTAAACGGTTGACGTTTTCCAAAACGGCGACCTAGGAAGGGTTGGAGGTCGGCCAAAGACCTCCTAGAGTAGGGGGTCGGCCAAGGGGTGGTCGGCCATGCCTTCCCTTGGCATTAAATGGTGCAAAATGGCACTAAACGGTGCTAGCGGCACTAACAGCACTAAATGGTGCTCACGGAACTAAACAGCGCTGAAAGGCACTAAACGGTGCTAGTCGACGCTAACGGCACTAAACGGTGCTAAATTTTAATTTCGGCTTCATTCGTGCCTTGGCTCAGGATTGAAAATCAGTCTTGGTATGTTGATGGAGGTGTTTGCTATGTCTTGAAGGGTTTCGTGAACCTTGAACTCAAACGACTTGTTTCTTAATCTTCGTGACCTTCCGAGCTTTAACTTGTTTGCTGAATCCTTGGTCTTAAGGTTATCATCAACCCTTGACTCTCATCCTTGTGATGAAATTCTTTAGTTCTTACCTCATCCTTGTTTCTCATGGAGGAGGTCTTCCTTCTCGGTTGATCATTCAGGTAGTTCACTTGCTCCTTAGCGCTTGACCTTAGGCCTGGTATGCCTTTGTTGGTTTTCAACCCTTTAGCTTGATTCTAGGTTTCCAACCTTATTCTTATGCTCATATAACCTTTCTTAGGTCTCAACTTGACTAACGACTCTTGATTCGAGTCCTTAAACTCAAACGACAAGCTCGATTGGAGGCAGACAACCTTGTTGGCCATCAAGGCTTAAATTTTGTGTCGAGATTTGAGATTCAAGATTTTAAGTATGGAATGACAAAGGACCTCTTATCTCAACATTCTCACTAATAGTTTCTGTGCTTTTAAGGCATTATCAAGGAGCCAACCAGTCTCAAGATGAGCTTTGAGAGGGTCTATCCTTCAGCTTACATCAACTGGTGCTACCAATTTCGAATCGATGGTGGGGTCTTCAGGACCTGAAAGTAAAAACTCTCTGGGCTCTATTTTTTATCTCAGAAGAGGTGAACTTAAATAGGGCATCGGCCTTAATGTTCTCATTTCTTGGAATGTGCTCCTCATAGCGCTCAGCATACTGAGTCATAACAGCCTTCACAACTCTCAAATACTTTGTCATAGTTTCATCCTTAGCTTCAAATTCACCATTCACTTGCGAGACTACCAGTCTTGATTCTCCAAAAACTTTGAGGTTCTTGATCCTCAGTATTCTGGCCAAGCCAATCCGGCTATCAAGGCTTCATATTCAGCTTCATTGTTGGTAGTAGGAAAATCCAACTTCAAAGCATACTCAACTGTGAACCCATCGGGGCTTTGCAAAACCAAACCTGCACCACTAGATTTTGTTTTTGACGCTCCATCAAAATAGAGCACTCAATATTCCTTCTGATCAGCTCAAGTTCTTCATGTTCATCTCCACTTTCAGGGGTGGTTATTATCTCATGCCCCCGACTTCTTGGTTGTTAATGGTGCATTCAACCACGAAGTCAGCAAACTTCTCTATGGTCGAGTAATTCAACTCAGCCCCATGCAAAACCTTGCTCACATAATAGATAGGTTTCTGAATCTTTTTCTCTTCTCGAACAAGGACAACACTCAATTCTTGTTCAGATACCTCCAGGTATAGGGAGAGAGTCTCCCCAGGACTTGGTTTGGCCAACAACGGGGCTTTAGCCATGTACTTCTTCAGCTGCTCGAAGGCCTCTTGGATCTCTGTAGTCCACTCTAAATTTTTCACTTTCTTTAAGGCCTGAAAGAAAGGCAAGCACTTATCACCAGACTTGGAGATGAATCTCCTTAGGGCCGCAACTCGGCCAGTTAGCTTCTGTACATCTCGTATGGAGCGGGGTGGTTCCATATCGAAGATCGCTTTGATCTTATCAGGGTTGGCCTCTATGCCTCTCTTCGAAACCATCAATCCCAAAAATTTTCCTGATCCAACGCCAAAAGCACACTTGGCTGGGTTTAACATCATCTTGTGGTGCCTCAGCACTTCGAATGCCTCTCTGAGGTGCCTGATATGATCTGCCTTGCATAGGCTCTTGACCAACATGTCATCCACATAGACCTCCATGGTTTTTCCAATCAGATTGGCGAATATATTATTCACCAATCGTTGGTAAGTAGCTCCTGCATTCTTTAGACCAAAAGCAATAACAAGATAGCAGAAAACACCAAAGTCAGTTATGAAAGATACCTTTGGGATGTCATCCTTGTGCATCTTATTCTGATTGTAGCCACTGAACCCATCCATGAAGCTCAACATCTCATGTCCAGCTGTGGAATCTATCAACATGTCAATCCTTGGCAGAGGAAAACTACAATCCTTCGGACATGCATCATTCAAATCAGTGAAGTCTATACACATCCTCCACTTTCCATTTGCTTTCTTGACCATCACAGGGTTAGCCAACCATCCAGGGAACTCAATTTCTTCAATAAAACCAGCTTCCAAGAGCTTGTTAACTTCTTGATTAATGGCCTCTTGCCTTTCAGGAGCAAAGTTCCTCTTCTTCTGCTTTATTGTCTTTCATTTAGGATTGATATTCAATTTATAAGTTATGAGTTGGGGATCCTGGCATATCAGTTGCTGTCCAAGCAAACACATCACCGTTCTCTTGTAAGAATGCTGTCAACTTGCCCTTCAAGGGGTTCCTTCAATTGGATTTCAGACTATGCAATATGTTTCTTCAATGGGTGGCCCATCAGGACTTCAACGTTTGTCTTGGTTCCATCTTTGTTTCTTATTTTTCTTGATTCTAGGTCAAGGATTCAAGGTTGATTCCTCGATTTAGATTTCAAATAAGACAATCATGTGGGCTTCTCGCCTTTTAAACTCTTTAAAACGAGAGTTTGCTTGAACTTCTTGATCATTGTTTAAGGTTCTCTATTGGTCTTCTACCTTAGATTCTCCATCCAAGTCTTTTAAGGTTCTCTATTGCATGGCTTTGACTGCCACATGTCTTTTATCTCGGGTCCTTCGAGTACTCGAAACACTTATTTGGTTGTGCTGTAACCTAACTCTCGACCCTTCAGAGTTTTATTTATGCGTTTGTTTGTTTCCATTCGTGTATTCTTTTATTTTCGGTACTTGGGTCATCTTTGACTTACACACATCAGGTGCTTGGTACATAAATAAAATCATAGAACGAAAAGCAAACTTGCATTAATAACTTAAATGGGCTCAACCCTTACATAGAGTACTATTGCCATACTCGGAGCGACATGCTCTGCATGGTTTCATCGAACCTTATTTCTACTTCTACTAGATAAATATGAAGCTAAGTCCAACTTTGCAAGGCTAGGCCTGCATGGCTTGATTTTTTTTTTGATGCTCCCTCAAAATAGAGCACCCACTACTCCTTCTGGTCTCCTCATTCTTATTCTGCAGTTCACTTCCTGCTTGGGGTACTATCTCTTGCCCCCCGACTTCTTGGTTTTCAATGGTACATTCAACCACAAAGTCAGTTGACGCCTTAGCCTTAATGGCTGTCCGAGGCTTATGTGTGATGTCCTCTGCTTTTACTAGCCTTAATGGTGTTCCTTATCACTACGGACATCCATGTCTTCAATCGGAAGGACCTGCCCCCCGACTCCTTCAGGCCTTAACGAGGCTACATAACAGCTTCATGTCATCTTTTGATCACCTTTATGTTCTCCAACACCATTCCTGGTTGGGAACTTGATCTTCGTATGATAAGTTGAGGCAACAGCCTTGAATGCATGAGGTCCAGTCCTCCCGAGGATAGCGTTGTACGTTGAAACCGCCTTGATTACCAGGAAGTTCAACATCTGGGTGGCCTCCTTTCCTTGGGCTCCTGTCCAATAGTTACAGGCAACTGAATAGTCCCTTCAATTTTGGATTCTACTCCATTAAATCCATATATAGGCATGTTATTGGGGGTCAACTGAGAATCATTGTACCCCATCTTCACAAATGCATCATGAAATAGAATGTCAACGGAAGCTCCATTGTCTATCAAGACTCGCTTCACCTCTGAGTTTCCAATCACAGAAGTTATGACCAATGGGTCGTCATGGGGGAACTTCACCCCTTCCAAGTCTGAGTCGTCAAAACCAACTATTACTTCAGTTTTTGCATGCTTCGGGGCCTCTCCCACGATGTGCATCACTTCTCTAGCATAAGCCTTCCGAGAATTCCTTGTTGTGCTGATCGTAGTCGGGCCTCCTGAGATCATGTTGATTACTGGCCCTCGGGGATGTGGGTTGCGATCTTGATCGTCATCCCTCCTATCATACTCCCTTCTCTGATTACCACGGTCTTCACCCTTAGTGAAGTGGCTCAGTTTCCCTCTATGAATCAAAAACTCGATCTCATCTTTGAGTTGCTTGCAATCATCAGTGTCATGCCCCACATCTCTGTGGAATCTGCAATACTGATTCTTGTTTCTCTTTGCGGGATCACCCCTGAGTGGCTTCGGCCATCGAAAATCCTTATCCTTCTCAATGTCCAACAAGATTCGACTCCTAGGAGTATTCAACCTTGCATACTCAGTGAACCTTGGTCCTTGGTTCTTCTTAGGGACATAGTCGGAGTCCTCGCTAGTTCGGGGATACTTGTCCCTAACATCATACTCCTGGTCATCATACTCATGGTCTTACTTTCACTTCTTGGAGTCGTTGTTACCTTTGTCATTGCCTCATGTGGCTTCCTTCTTCATGCTATCCTCGGCCTTGATATACTTGTCAGCCCTTCCCTGGAGCTCGGTCATGTTTTCAGGAGGATGCTTTGCTAATGACCTTTTAAAGAATAGATCAGTGGTTCTGTGTTCTAGGGCTACCATGGCCACCTTATTCTCCAAATCCGTGATATTCAATGTCTCCTTAGTGAACCTCTTAAGGTAATCTCTGAGGTTTTCGTTCTTCCCTTGCACTACATACATGAGGGATGCAGAACTTTTCTCATGAACTCTCCCGCTAATGAATTGGCTGACAAAAGCGGCGCTCAACTCCTTAAAAGAGCCAATCGAATTCGCAGGTAGGCGGCTATACCATCTTTGAGCCATGCCCGACAAAGTTTGAGGGAACGCCCTACACTTCAAGGCGTCACTTGCAGGCTGTAGCAACAGTGCGTTCGAAAACGTCCTGACATGACTTGCGGGTCACCCGTTCCATCATAAACCTTTATAGTAGGCAACTTAAACTTCCTAGAGATGTGAGCATTCATCACCTCCTTGGTGAATGGTGGTGTAGGATCATCATGATCTCCTAGCTGCATCAACTCTTTGGGGTTTCCCTTGGGGGCCTCTGCCCTAGTTGCTCTTCTTGTTGGGGCATCAGCCCTTCTCTACCTCGTTGGAGGCCTTTCCGAATCAAACAAAAAGGAATCTCTCTTGTATTTGGGGGAGGTCGATTCTGATTCTGACCCTGGTTCTGTCTTTGCTGCTCCCTTTCTATATCGTCCTTTAGCTTTTAGATCTGGGCTTCATAAGCCTTGATTCTCTCAGCGGTTGTCATAGGGGGTCCATCATGGATTCGTCGAGTACGCCTTATAGGCTCCTTGCTTGGATGTCGCCTCCTCGGGGCTTGATCACGATCGTCATCCTCAGATGAAGAATCATCAGTATAAGGACCAGAGTAGTCATAATATCCTTGATCAGGACCAAAGCCTCTAATGTAAGGAGGGTGATACGGTTCATGTATCTGCAGGGCATGGCCACTTGGCCCAGCACCTCGAGTATTCGGAGGGTAGTTAGGCAACTCGTATATCGGATTCGTACTTTTAGGGAGATCTGTAGTAGAGATCTGCACCCCCAGAGGTAGTGGATGATTGACAAGGGGAGAGACCACCATCTGAAGGGGGTTGGTCTCCTCGTTTGGATGGACAATCACGGGTAGAGTTTTCTCATCATGGGGAGACGTCCCTATAGATTGAGAAACTTGAGGTTGAGTGGTCGTCCCTGTTGATGGGGGTGCATACCCTTGTTCAGTAATGATGGGTGGAACAGAGGTGACGGTGGTAGCCTCGGTTGAGACTGGTGTCCTTCGTGTTTGAACCATGGTTGATGTTGTCGTCCCACAGACGGCACCAAATGTTATGGAATAAAAACTAGGTTACGAATCCGTATTTAATGCTAGGGTTCGGGAGCTTCGTGCTTTAATGGCTGTTTCCGTGTTCGAGACTAATCGGTCCTCACAGAGTGCCAACGTATCTCGTATTGAGAATCAAGCCAAAACGTAGTTCTGAGAATGAGGGGTCAGACCCTTTATATAGGCTGAGAAGCCCTAGAATCGTAGTAGAATTAGGTGACTTGGTGGGCAAGTCACCGCCTTGAGGAAGGTTCTAGACTCCTTCCTTGTAGGAGTCAGTTCCCATATCGAATTCTGTGCCTTGGAGGCTAAGCTTGGTAGGAGTAATATCCTTATCTGACTCTTATTGCTGAGCTGGTTATTACCCTTAATATTAATTACGAAATTAATATCATAAATAGGGTTTGGGCCCATCTGGCTGGCCTCACGATTGGACCATTCTAGGTCTAATTAATGCCACATTAAATGTGTCTTTAGGGCTTACTTTTTTTTGCCCATATCAATCATTTACCTTTTTCACATAAAACATGCCACCTTTTTAATTTTCACGTTACAATCTCTATTTTCTCTAACTAAAATCTTTCTTTTTCTAATTATATCACGGGCGGTTCTATTTAATAAAATAAAATAATAATATTATAATACTAATAATTATCCGATTACCATTTTCAGCTAAAACGTATCATTTTTCCTATATTTTCTAACTAAAATTCATCTTTTTTCAAAAAATATCACGGACAACATTAATTTATATCAATGGCAACATTAATTTCTCATTTTCTAAAAACATTATGAGCAATTTTATTTAGTAAAATAACATAATTAAATTAAAATTAATATAAACTAATCAATTACACTTTTCACCTCAAATATGTTACCTTTTTAATTTTCACTAACTAAGACCTCTCTTTTTCCAATTTTATCACGGACATTCTATTTAATAAAATAAAATAATAATTAACTGATTACCTTTTTCAACTAAAATCTATCATCTTTTCTATATTTTATTACTAAAATCCCTTCTTTTTTAAAAATATTACGGATAACATTTATATAATTATTATCAAATTATCTCATTTTAAAATTTAAGCCTCCAAAATTCATGTTTTAAAAATAGTAATTCAAATTAATAAGAAATTCATATAATATAAAAAAATCCGTGCATCGCACGGGTTATATATATATATATATATATATATATATATATATATATATATATATATAGAGTTGCCTATATATATATATATATTATATATATATATATATATATATAGGGTCTTGCTCAGGTGAGAACCACAACTTATGGTGAGATATGAGATCTAATCCTATCCACCCATTTAAATACATTATATTCATCTTTTACCATTTATTTAATATTTTAATATTTGGGGATTTCACCATCTTCTTTCTAATTCAACCACCCACCACCACCGGTAACCACCACTGGCGACCACCACCACCTCCGGCGATCACCAAAAAATCACCACCGGAAAACGTATAATCACCACCGCCAAACCAGAAATTACCACCAAAAACACAAAAATCACCACCGAAAACACAGAAATCACCACCGCCAAACCAGAAATCACCACCAGAAACACAAAATTCACCACTTCGATCACCGGAAAACACAAAATCACCACCGGAAAATGAAAAATCACCACCACAAACTACCCCATTGCCGCCGCCACCTCCGACCACCACCAACAAATCACCACCAACAGCTCGAAAATCACCACAAATTCGAAATTCCAAACGAAAAATCAAAAAACAAGGAAAGAAAATGCAACAACATCACTTCTCACCAACTCAGAACAAATCCAGAAGAGTTTGCGTATTAAGATGTAGTTATTCACATTTCTGTTATAACTATAGCTTACAATATACGTACACAGGTGAGTGTTAATAAACTTAGATGTAACTATTAGATCTACATAATTAACAAGCAATTAACTATACAATATATAAACAACATATGATTCACCACATTTTTTGTACCACACTTTTCAACAAAAAAGCACTACAATGAACATTATTAATACTGAAGAGAACTCAATTAAGCACAATCATTTTAAAACAAAGAAAAATTCAATGAAAAGTGTAATTCGAGATGGATTCGTGCTGGTGACGATGGTGGGGGCCGAAAACGAGGAGATGGGCAGGTGGTGGTGGCGGGCGGCTGATGGACGGACGGTCGGTGGTTGGGTGGGTGGTGTGTTTTTTGTGCATGTAGCGTACATATGTATGTGTGCAGTGGGGGTGTATTTAATGTGTGACTTTGATTAAAAGAGGTTTAAAATCTGTGTGGCTGAGATTAGATCTCAGTTCTCATTTTAATTGTGGGTTCTCACCTGAGCAAGACCATATATATATATATATATATATATATATATATATATATAGTAAGGAACTAGAGAAAACTTGTTAGATAGAAAACTTAAAGTTTTTCATCTAAACCGTTAATTATTTCTATAATAAATAATTTAAATATAAAATTTATAATGGCAAGGGAGTAATACTTCACAATTATAAGTGCAATTGCCAAAAGGTAAAGTAACATAAACAAGGAAATTATATTTTCAAATTGTTAGTTAGTCACGTTATTGATTGTGCAAAATCATAATTAAGGAATAAGTGCTTCTTTATTAATGAAAGTATAGTATATTAGTTTTTGTACTCAAATAGTCAAACGCCGGCTAACCATAAATTTGGAAACAAAAGAACACTACAATTATTTCTTTTGTAAACAAAAAACACTACAAATACGTTTTAAGACCCATAATTATAGGAAATAAATCAAAACAAAATCAAGTGTTCTACTAAGTTGAACAACAGTATCAAGATTTTTATTTTTACTTTTTTGCCAGAAAAATAAAGGTTTCCATTAAATTGAACAAAGACAAACCCCCAACTGGCGGTACGACCAGGTTGAAAAACAAAGGCAACCTAAAACACTTAGCTGATTTGTTTCCTGAGCATTTGACAATACAGAACTGAAAATGAAATCAAAGACAACCCAATAAATCCAAATTGCACCAACATCCATGAATACAGTAATATCACAATTGACCTTAACACGTAAGAACCATTGGTGGCCCATTGTTCAGGTGGAGCATCCCAGCTATTTACTTGCCGGGAACCAGCTATAGACTTGCCGTAAGTGAAAAAAACTCCCTAAGGATGAACACTCTCCTGTTGTGAAAGGTGAGCTCTTGCAATAATCATCACTGCCTCAGCTTCGATGCGGCCTTTCCAGATCTCTCGAGACATCAATTGAAACATTCTCGAAGGTCGAAAATAACAAGACACAACAAAACAAAATATACTAAAACATTCGGACCACTCCAAAAGGAGAGACATACGCATAAAGCGTTACTTCGCCCAAGGCGATACAATTCAAAAAGTCAAAGATCTCGGATTGACACCAAATTTTGATATGATGTTAAGCTGGAGATTTTGAGTCTAAGAAATGTGTTTATTTGATATTTCGAGTTACAAATCAAAACAGATCTGAAAAAACTCGAATGAGTTTTTCAAAATTTTGAGGAAAAAATTCCGATTTATGGAGGGATGAAATTATTACAGGACGAAGATCAGTCCTATACAAATCGAACAGAATTGTAGAACAAATAGAAAGAATTATTCAAGAAGGAGATGAGAGACTAGAAATAAGAGAGACTTTGAGAGAAGAAGACTTTGATTAATTTTCTGATTAATGAAAATGATTCCTTACATCTATTTATATAGAGATTAAAAAAAGAAATTGAAATTCAACAAACTAATTTCTAACAACCTATTTCGAGAACTCTTATAAAGTTCTGCCCGTATCATACTTCCCCCCTTCAAGAAGACTTGTCCTCAAGTCTTGTGTAGAGCTGGAAAAATTTGAAAAGAAACACAACACAACAACATGTTCTTTTCCACAGCTAAAGGCATGCAATGATGTATCAACAACAGGCATCTGAGACTGATGCTTGCAGCATTGTAGATTCTCAAAGCCAAAATCCACCAATATTGCACGGTCACGATTATACAGTCCAATCATTCTTAACTGATCAGCCCATTCGAGTTTCCAATATAGCATTAGGAGATAGATATGAAGTTGCATCAGCTTCTTTAGACCAATCGAATAGACTGACAGTGATAGAACAATCTCCATACAACTTGGAAGGGCTGACACTGCTTGAATTGCTTCCATAAAGCATGTAAAAATCACAACTGAACCATAAGCTGTTAAAAACTCCACATCTTGTTTGTAATTTTCAAAGGACCTGCAAGAATTCACTATAGCAATCCCAAGACCCCAAGCAGTAATCACATTCACACTCACATGATTCTCAGTCAAATCTCTAATATTTTTATTATTGTTTGTACCAAACTCAACAACAACAGAACATGATTTGCTAAATTTATCCCTCCAAGGTAATGGTCGAATACCAAGACCCATTGTGATATCTGTCAGACAGTAGAACTCAAAAGAGTCTTTTATGTTAGTAATACAGTTAACACAGTTAGTCCCAACCAGAAATACCTTACCAACAGTATTAATACAACAATCCCCATGACCTTCTTTGTTCCACTGGCCACACAGAACTACAGCCTCTCCTTTATAGACTCCACAATACTGAATTTCACCGTATAACGCATTCCAAACATACTTCTGATTCAGGCCCCTCGGCTTCAACAACAACACTGCATTTTTATCCCTCCAAGAATAGGTTTAGCTGTCCACCCCATCTCAGATTCATTGTCATACTAATTGATCCCCTCTTTTGCAATTATTTCTGGGCCAAAATGTTTATAAATAAGCCCAACACTACTAAGCTCAGTAGTCAGCCCCTGGATTACCCTCTTTGCAGTTGCAGCAAGCTCCCCCTTAAGGCCTCCAACCACAGTACTTTTATCCCTCCAAGGAGTAATTTTAACTTTCCAACCCTTTTTAGAGGTACTATCACCGCTACCATACTTTTCAGACACTTCCAACCCAGAAAATTGAAGCACTTCGTAAGCTTGACACAATTGACCTTCTTTGTGCATTACTGCAGATTGAGTATTATCCTTCATTGAACCTTTGTCCAGATTACCATCAAACACCTGCTTTGCATCTCCCAAAATCTCACTTTGTGCAAACAAATTTACCCCTAAACTGACATCTTCACTTGCAGGTTCTGATGATGTATCAGCAGAATCTAGTACCACATCAACTACACCCTCCTTGTCCATTTCAGCTTCACCCAACACATCAATTTCATCCTTCTTCTTAATAGCTTGCATCATCTTTTTCACATTTTCTTCTAATCGTTTGACACTTTTTTCTTTCTCCTTATGCTGCATAACATCAATTTCATCTTTCTCCTTATGCTCCATACTGTTATTGAAGAAATCTTCATAGTCCTGGATTTTGTCACTTAAATATTCTTCTAGGGAATCCTGCCATTTCTTGAACTCCTTCTCTTCTATATCCATTATATCCCCTCTGATTATTGTTCCAAACTTATCACACAAATCCTTAACAAACTCAGGCCATTCCACATCTAGGTTTTTGAAGATATAATCTTGTGCCCACATATATGCTTTATCAAACATACACATATATGCAAGATCTACCTTCTGTTCATTAGGAGTCTCAAGCAATGAAAAACATTTTTCACATTGCTTAATCCACATTCTTACACTACTATTTCCATAAAAGTTCGGAATTCCAAAATAAATTTTTATTAGAATAGTCGTATCACCTGAATTACATTGTTCCTCCCATTGTTCAGCCATTGCACTCTTCTTGTAATCAAAAGTTTCTTTCAGTATTTTTATCAAACATCTTCAGTGCAGGCGAAACCCTTGCTTTTCTTGAAATTTTTCTGTAATATTTATTTCCGGAAAGATCAAAATCACCAGGAAAGACACGGCTTAATAGCAGAGAACAGAAATTGAAGCTTGATACTCAATAATGGAATTTGTAGAAGATGATTGTAAGAGAATTTGCAAGAAAAATGATGAAAACTATGAAAATTGATAAAAAATGATCACGATTGTAGCGGAAGAGGATAGAACAGCTCTGATACCATTGTTACAGGACGAAGATCAGTCCTATACAAATCGAACAGAATTGTAGGACAAAGAGAAAGAATTATTCAAGAAAAAAATGAGAGACTAGAAATAAGAGAGACTGGAAGTATGATACGGCTTAATAGCAGAGAACAGAAATTGAAGCTTGAATACTCAATAATGGAATTTGTAGATGATGATTGTAAGAGAATTTGCAAGAAAAACGATGAAAACTATGAAAATTGATAAAAAAAAAAAATGATCACGATTGTAGCGGAAGAGGATAGAACAGCTCTGATACCATTGTTACAGGACGAAGATCAGTCCTATACAAATCGAACAGAATTGTAGAACAAAGAGAAAGAATTATTCAAGAAGGAGATGAGAGACTAGAAATAAGAGAGACTTTGAGAGAAGAAGGCTTTGATTAATTTTCTGATTAATGAAAATGATTCCTTACATCTGTTTATATAGAGATTACAAAAGAAATTGAAATTCAACTAACTAATTTCTAACAACCTATTTCGAGAACTCTTATAAAGTTCCGCCCGTATCAGAAATGGAATTGTGAAGGTGGGTGAAGGCTTAGTTGGAGAAGGAGGAGGGAGAAAGAAGAAGGAGGAGAATGGAGCTTAAGATCGGCCGACTCTCATGGAAGCAGAGAGATTAGGTTTTTTTGATAAGCGTTTGTAGATTAAATATCACCTAACTTATTAAAAGCATTTCCCCGAAAGTTGTAGCCGTATCAAGATTTTATTAGATGTTCTAGTATTAATAAGTGTTCTCTTAACGCGGTTCTATGCAAAACTACAAAAAAATCTTTAAATTAAATTAAAATCTTACTAAGTGTTGTTTTATTTTATTTTTTTATTTTTAGGTGTTCTTTTAAGTGTTCTTCAGTTTTAATGGTTTTTTATGATGTTCTTTTAGGTGTTTTATTAAATGTTTTTTGGTTACTCTATTTGTTCGTGTTTTATTTGATAATTTTGAATTCTTATAGAAAAATTAATTATAATACTAATTACGTGTTTTTTAAGGGTTCTATAAAATAAATGATTAATAGAATAAAAATATCAGATTTTAATTAAATTTTATTGAATCTTCTTTTAAAAAATTATTTAAAATACTACTAACAATTTTTTTAAGTGTTTCATAAAATTAAAGATCGACAATTTAAAAAAAAATCAAATATTAATTAAATTTTAATATGTGTTCTTTTAAGTGTTTTCTTAACGTGTTCATTGAAGTGTTTTATGCAAAACTAAAAATAAATCTTTAAATTAAATTAAAATCTTACTAAGCGTTCTTTAAATTTTTTTAATTTAAGGTGTTCTTTTAAGTGTTCTTTAGTTTTAATGGTTTTTTATGATGTTCTTTTAGGTGTTTTATTAAATGTTTTTTGGTTACTCTATTTGTTCGTGTTTTTTGATGATTCTGAATTCTTATAGAAAAATTAATTATAATACTAATTACGTGTTTTTTAAGGGTTCTATAAAGTAAATGATTAATAGAATAAAAATATAAAATTTTAATTAAATTTTTATAAATCTTCTTTTAAAAAATTATTTAAAATACTACTAACAATTTTTTTTAAGTGTTTCATAAAATTAAAGATCGTCAATTTAAAAAAAATTAAATATTAATATGCGTTGTTTTAAGTGATCTCTTAAGGTGTTCATTTAAGTGTTCTATGCAAGACTAAAAAAAAATTCCTATATTAAATTGAAATATTACTAAGTGTTCTTTTAAATGTTCTTTATTTTTAGGTGTTCTTTTAAGTGTTCTTTAGTTTTAATGGTTTTTTGTGATATTCTTTTAGGTAATTAAAAGAACACTTAGTAATATTTCAATTTATTTGAAGATTTGTTTTTTAATTTTTCATAGAACACTTCACTAAACACCTTAAAAGAACACTTATTAAGATTTAATTAACATTTGATTTTTTTATTCTATTGATATTTTATTTTATGGAGCACTTAAAAAAATTGTTATAGTATTTAAATAATTTATTAAAAGAATGCTTCTTAATATTAAATTAATATTTGATAATTTTTATCCTTTTAATCCTTTATTTAATAGATCACTTAAAAACCATGTAATTAGTATTTAATTAATTTTTTTTTATAAGAATTAAAAACAATCAAAAAACACGAACAAATCGAGTAACCAAAAAATATTTTGTAAAACACCTCAAAGAACATCATAATGAATCATTAAAACTAAAGAACACCTAAAAATAAAGAACAATTAAAAGAACACTTAGTAATATTTCAATTTAATTTGAAGATTTCTTTTAATCTTTCATTGAACACTTCATTTCATAGAATACTTCACTGAACATCTTAAGAGAACACTTAAAAGAACTTTTATTAATATTTAATTAACATTTGATTTTTTTGATCTTTCAATTTTTTATTTTATGGAACACTTAAAAAATTTGTTAATAGTATTTAAATAATTTATTAAAAGAAGATTTATTAATATTTAATTAAAATTTTATATTTTTATTCTATTTATCCTTTATTTTATAGCACACTTAAAAACCATGTAATTAGTATTTAATTGATTTTTTTATAAGAATTCAAAATCATAAAAACAACACGAACAAATAGAGTACCCAAAAACTATTTTGTAAAACACCTAAACGAACATCATAAAGAATCATTAAAACTAAATAACACTTAAAAGAACACCTAAAAATAATGAATAATTAAAAGAACACTTAGTAATATTTCAAAATAATTTGATTTTTTTTTAGCCTTTCATAGAACACTTAATTGAACACCTTAAAAGAACACTAAAAGAATACTTATTAATATTTAATTAACATTTGATTTTTTTAATCTATCGATCTTTTATTTTATGGAAGACTTAAAAAATTCGTTAGTAGTATTTTAAATGATCTATTAAAAGAAATTTTATTAATACTGAATTAAAATTTGATATTTTTATTCTATTAATTCCTTATTTTATTGAACACTTAAAAATACGTAATTAGTATTTAAATTAATTTTTTATAAGAATTCAAATCATCAAAAAAATAGAATAAACAGAATAACCTAAAAACATTTCCTAAAACACCTAAAAGAACATCTTAAAAAAACATTAACAATAAAAAACACTTAAAAAACACCTAAAAATTAAGAACAATTAAAAGAACACTAACGAATTCTAGTTTGCTATGCATGGTTAAGATTCTTGTTTGCAACATTTTTGTAAAGTACGAATAAAAGGAAGTAAGATATACCTTTAAGATTTGTATCTATATATATTATAATGTCAGGAGATCGGAAATGCACCAGAAGCATGTAAAATATTTTTCTTAAATTTTCATTTTTTTGATTTATTTTATTTTATTTTTTCTTGCATTAAGTACCATCTTAATGACATCTTAATGGCATCTTAATAATCATTAATTACATTTATGAATATATATATATATATATATATATATATATTAAATTTACTTCATATTATTTATATAAAAGATTAACAAACTTTATTTGAGCATTATAATTATTATTTAAATTTAAAATATTAGTTATATGTATAAAGCTAAGATTATTTTCATGAAAATTAACGACTTAAAATTGTTCGCATTGCGTCATTTTTTATTAAATGTTGAAGATTTTTGTAAACTTTTTTCAAACGATTGTAGGACAAACGATTTTAACTTCTCAAACAATTTTTAATCAATAATTGTGAAAATCGTTATAAGTTATGGAAGTATAATCTTTTGGTTAAAATCTAGAAATATAAAATAATATTGATAGATTTTTTATTTTTTACATAATAAACTCAACCATATTATTGACCGATTAAGTTGATAAAAATGTTATACACATGTTGTTTCATTATATTGTGTCGTAATATATTAATATTCTTATTAGACTTAATTGCAGGAGGATGGACTCAACTGTTTTTTTTTCCCCACAAATATGGTTCAAATATAAAAATAGACAAAGTGATGACCTAACTATTTTTTAAAACAGATGAGTATATTCAGTTTATGATTTAATTACAACATGATGGCTGAACAATGTTTTTTTAACACAAAATGGCCCAAAAATAAACAGCAATATTTAGACGGAATGCAAGGCATCTGCTTAAAAAAATATTTAGGTCATTTTTGTGCAAAAAAAAAAAATAGTTGAGGCTATACATAATTTATCGATTTCTTTTTATTTGCAATCTGAGTCCTACGATTAAGTCTTCTAATTATATAAATTTTTATGCTACTATTGAGCATGTATGTTACGAGAGGGGTATCGACTTTTTAAAGTATCAATTAAGTTTTAGTACTTAACAATAAAAATTTATTAACCGCGCGAAGCGTGGCTAAATTGCCTAGTTGGTTATAATTGCTAATTAATATGATAGGTTAATATGGTAGGATTTAAAAACAAAAAACGGCAAAGTGTTTGTTGAGATGGATGGATAATTGATTGCTCAAAATATGGTATATTAACATAACAGTTAGATTTGTTCAGAATGAATTATTACACAAGTACAAAACCGATGTAAATGCAAGCTTAACAAGGATCATTGGATTGTGATTTGATCAATGGTCAAGGAAGTTTCTTGGTTCTTTCCAGAAATGGGGTTCTCTCTTGATCTCTTTCCTATATATGTATATGTTAGATTATTTTAGAGTAAATTGCACTTTGGTGGCTTGTACTTTAATTATTTTGCACTTAGATGGCCAAATTTTAAAAGTGAACACTTTGATGGCTGTAGTTTAATTTTTTTTGCACTTAGATGACCAACTTTTCAAAATGAACACTTGATGACTTACATTTTTTTGTTTAGCACTTTGGTGACCAAAATAGCGTCAAAATTAAAAAAACTTGGCCATCAAAGTGCTAAACAAAAAAAAGGTAAGTCATCAAAGTGTTCACTTTTAAAAGTTGTTCATCTAAGTGCAAAAAAATTAAACTACAGCCATCAAAGTGTTCACTTTTAAAATTTGGCCATCTAAGTGCAAAAAAATTAAAGTACGAGCCATCAAAGTACAATTTACTCTTTATTTTATAATATAATAATAATTTACAGGCTTACAAATTAAATACAATTATATTTAATGTTTATTCTATATATGGACTAATTAAGCATTCTAAAATAAAGAGTCCAATAACATTTTATTCGGTATGGGCTTTGTGTTAGGCCGAATACACAAGATATAATCAAGTACTGTATGAGAGAATAACAAGAACACACGTTTTAGTACTTAAAAACTGTTTGGAATTAATAATTCCTCTCTCAGTGATGTAAAATATCACAAAGAGCTGCTTAGGTTACAATGAATGAATATTTCAATGTTCGATACCCTTCTAGGGTTAACCTAACTGTATTTACAAAACATACAGCTTCTATACAATCAGAAATTGATACTCCTATAATTAAGCTATACAATTGATATCAATTACGATTGCTACACATCTTTTAAGTCAACTCAATCTCTTTGATAGCTATCTGATCTTTAAAGATATTGCTTCCATGTTTATCTTCAATTAATCTTCAATCATTGTTGACTCGTAGATGCTTCTGCTGAATAGAGTTTAACAAACTCTGTTGCTGCCATCAATCAGCGTTTGCGCTTCCATTCGTCAGCGTTTACTCAAACTCTGACTACTTCCAGCTTAAACTCTGATGTATCACTGTATCACTTAAACACTGATTAATATTTACATCAATTATATCAAAACAAAATAGACAAATGCAGTGTTTAATAAATGATCAGAGTTTAAACTACTTACTTAAACAAAATCAACAGAAAAACAAGAAATCCTTACAGAGCATCATTCATAAAATCGCCTCAAGATCTGGTGTTGTCCTGAGATAATCTATCAGCAATCTTCTCTCAGCATTCTCAAGCTCCTCCTGCATTATCTCTTTGATTTCTCTTAACTCAGGATCTTTCTCATCAGTCTGGTATATAGCAACTCTCAGATCATAAATTTTGTTTCTCCTCATCTGATTACCCAGTCTGATAAACTTTACTTCCTCTGATTGTGAGTTGAAATCAAGAACTGTAACACCAAGATCAGTCTTTAACTTTGTTGTTCCTTTCTTCATCTCAATTAGATTTCCATTCCAATCTCTGTACTTAGGAACATAGTTATTGTTGTATGTCATGCCTCTAGTTGCCAAATTGTGAAGCATTTTTCTTTTAAGCACATTTGCAACTGACTCAGTTCTTCGATTTCTCACCTTGAACAGATATAAAACATGTTCTAGTTCTTCCCAGTATTTCAGATCAAGATCAAATTCACCAATCTTATATACTGTTCCATCAGTCTTGAAGTATAAGAGAAAATCCTTTTCCAAACTCTTCTGATAAACCAACTGTACTGATTCTAGTCTGTCTAAACTCTCTTGAGTAACACCATGACCTGAAATAGTCAGTGAGGAAGGATCTCTAGGACCAACATGCTGTCTTGAATCTCTTCTTGAACCCAGACCAGCTCTATTTCTTCCAATCTTTCTAGCTAAACCTTTTCCATTTGAAAAATCCATAGGACCTCCAGTCTCTGGGGTTGGTTCAAACACTGATGTCTTCCCAAAAACTGATTGTAATACAGAAGAAGATAGAGAGTTCTGCACAACTCTTTTAGCAACAAAAGTTGTGTTTGATTTCTTTGACATGCTTTCCTCTTCAGCAATGCCTTTAAGCTTTTGCTTAGCTTCTACTTCTGTTGACTTTTTGAATACTTGCATCCTTTGATCAGCTACAACATTTTCTTTGATTTTAATGCCTTTAAGAACAGGCGTAGAAGCTTTCACAATTTGCTTGCCCTTACCAGACTTTAAAACTTTTTGATGTTCAGCTTGTAAACTCTTCTCTTCAGCTTAAATGTCTGCAAGAGTAACTCCTTCTTCATTCTCCTCTAAAAATACTTTGGCAGCTAACTCTTCATCAGTCTGTGGATTATCAGTGAATAGCAAACTCTGGGTCTTAGATGTACCCTGAGTATCAGTATTTACCCCACCAGACTTTGACTTAGAAGTTTTGTCAGATAGTAAACTCTTCTCAGTTGCCATTGACCTCAGATTTCTTTGACATTTTGCTCCTCCATCTCCTGCATCATCCTTCCGAGTCAGATTTTGAGATTGCCTGCATTTAGTCTTAGCATATCTCTCCCCCTTTTTGACATCATCAGGCATGAGAATGGATGTAATCAGCTCCAAGGAAGAAGCAATAGCATCAACCTTATCAGACAAACTATTCTGATTTTCTTCAATTTTGGTCAGTCTGTCAGACATAGAGTCTTGAGCCTTGGAGAATTTGGTAATATTGAGTTTGGTGTCAAACTCCAGAGTCATATCCTTATCCTTAAGATCATCTTTTAGACCAGTAATTGACTTCTGACAATCATCAAGTCTGCCATCCAGTGTTTTGACTTGCACCACTGTGGCCTTCAAACAAGAGAGAATATCTGGATTTGAAATTTCAGTAGCAGTTTGTTTCACAAAATCTGCTGCTCTCCCTCTAGGAAAAATACAATCTTCCTTATACCAATTTGCAGAAAACTTAGCAAGATACTCTGCTTCAATCTCATGTTGTTTGGAATGCTGAGTGAATGGTGCATGCTTTCCATCAGTCTGCACAGGTGCACTTTCAAAAGAATCAGAGTTTGAACTCTCTTCACCTTCAGCTTCAACACTATCATGTTCAACATTCTCTGCAATTTGAACATTCTCAGCAACAGTGTGCTCAGTTTCTACAACAGCCTCAGCTGTATTCTCTACAACAATCTCTGCAGCTTCTGCATTCTTTTTAACAACTCCAGCATTCTTTGCAACATCTTCAACAGCCTGAGCAGGTTGTTTTTCAGACTCAACAGTCTTATCAACATTCTCTGCAAGAGAAACAACTGCAGGCAGAATATCAGAGTTTAAATCCTTTGTTGCCTTTTCAACTTCTTCACCATGATCAGAACCCTGGTGAGCATCAAAAAATACATCAGTATGAGAAGCTACTATTTCTGCAAGAAGTACAGTAGGCTGATCAACTGCACCAGTTTCTTCAGAGTGAACAGGAAGAGAAGAAGTAGGAGGAATCATAGGATCAGAGAATGGCATGGCAGTCTCAGCAAAATCATCTAGAGTAAAGCCATCTTTGTTGTCATCATCCATGTGCATATTGACAGGTGATTTCTCAGATTCTTTAGTAGCATCTATCTCAACAGCAAGTATTTCTGAAGTGATAACCTCTGGAGCTTTAATAACCATTTCATCATCTGAATCAGATATTACCAGCTTCCTTCTTTTGTAAGTCTGCAACTCAACAGGTGCCTCATCTTCAGAAGAAAAAGAAGACTCTTCATCAACAAGAGATGGTGATGGTGATCTATCTGCTCTTTCCTTTTTCTCTTTTCTGGCCAGTGTAGCTCTAGCAAGTCTGTGTCTTGAGTTATGAGCTACATGCTTAGTTCTTCCCTTACATTTGGATTTGGACTTGGATGGTTGAGGTTGAGTAGGAGGCTGAGATTTTGGTGGTTGTTGGTCAGAGTGTAGTGGTTCAGAGTTTAGGGGATCAGAGTTTACTTGTTCAGAGTTTATTGGTTCAGAGTGAGATTATGGTTGAGTGTCAGAGTTTAGTGTTTCAGTGTTTAGTGGCTCAGGGTTTATTGGAGGTTGTTCAGTTTGTTGAGGTTCTTGAGGTTGTTGAGGTTCCTGTGGTTTATTTATGAAGTTCTGTAACGCAAGAGGATAAACTAGAGCAGACACCTCCCTGTTATCATCCTTATTTGTCAAATCAGAGAATACTCTCTTATTGACCTTAAAAGGCTGAATCTTATCAGCTTCAGCAATTGCAACATTTGGCACACAAGCAGAAAATAATAGTTGACAAAATCTAGCAAAATATACAGTTCTAGATATTGACAACCTACCTCCTATATTCATTAACACATGTCTTCCAAAATCGAAATTAGAACCATAAAGAAGAGAATACCCGATTTGGAGACTATCAGTAGGAATTGCATCCCAATTGGTGACCTTGTTTCCAAAAGCCCTTGTAATACAGTCGAAGAAGAAACTCCATTCTTTTCGTAACTGAGGTCTTTTCACTGACCCAATCTTGTCCAATGGACCTAAGTACCCAATCTGCTGCAACATCTCTCGCAGATTCGTTTCAGAAACAACAGCATATGAAGTATGAATTTCAAAGTCCATGGTTTCTCTGACTATATCGGGAGTGATAACATAGTCAGTTTCGTTATATGTGAAAATAATTGATGGTGTCCCATTCTCTCCACCATCATCATAAACAGAGTTTTGCCAGAATGAAGCAATTTGAGATGCAGACAGCGTTTGAGGTTCGACCAAAGCATAACCAACTTCTGAATCTCGCAAGAAATTCTGCATCAAATGAAAAGCTTCTGGAGCGTTTTCAGTGATCAACGGAGCTGCATAATTATTAGGAACAAATAAAAGACCAAGTGTGTTGAAAGGTTTGGTTGCCATTAGAATAGTTCGAGAAGAAATACGAATGAAAATGATATGAGTGAAAGGTGTTTGATGAAATTTTCAAGTGAAAATGATATGAAACCATGAATGAAAGTGTAAAAAGTGAATATGAGTGGGTGAAAGTGAATATGAAGTAAAGAGTGAATCTCAAACGTTTCGCCTTAAAACACGCAACCACATACCATAATTAGTGAAACACGATCATTGAAAGATGTGTGAGTGGGACACGTGCATACTCAGTAATTACAACCCCAATTACTGCTACCTTTTCTCAGTAATTACTTGCACAAATAAACACTTTAACACTAACCAACAGCTGTCAAAAACTATTTTTACCCCAAATGTGAAATCATCTGAAATAAAATGTACCTTAGAGTATTTCGACAAAAATTCATCAGTGTTTATCACTTCTCCAACTTTGTAACTGAAACCCTTTCAAATACTGCACAGATGTGAACTTTGTGTGTGGATTGCAGAGCTTACTAATCCAATTTTTAGAGCATCTAATTTCATAAATTCCATAATACTAAATCAGTAAATACTGGATGCACAAACTCTGATTGTAAACACTGACTATATGATGAATGCTAAACTCTGTAGTAACTTAAATACAGAAATCTGAATACACCTATTCCCTTTGATGTCCATGATAATCCAAGTAAACACACAGTCTTTATAGACAAAAAGATCAAGAGATAGATATCAAAGCATCATTCAGTGAGTTGCATGTCAAGGATTTGATTAAACTCACAAACTCTCAAATCACACAAGTGTTTAGGGACAGTGTTTACACTCAAGTTCAATCAGTAAAAGCAGATGCTGACATATGCTTGGTTGTCCACCAAATTTACACTACTTTGAATACATGTGTGCACAAATCAAAAGGACTTTATTCAGGGTTGATATTTGGTTGAAATCAAACAGTTGAGAAGAAAGAAGATAATTGAATAAATGACTAACTGAACAATTTAATAAAGCAAAGTGTTCAGTTGTTTAAGTACATATTAGTACAAGATGATCAGGATATATACATTTTTTTTTATGTATATATATCCTCCGAATAAACTTTCCTTTGCAGAGAAACTCTCACCTGTTTGCTCTTCAATTTTCAAAAGAATCTAACTGCTCTACATACATCGGAGTTTAATACTCTTGATACATCAGAGTTTAAGAGAACAGTTAATAAGGCTCAAAGGGGTTCACTAAGAGTTTAATGTAAGGTCAGTGTTTGTATAAATGTGGTAAATCCTAGCGCCTTTATCATTTTCATGCAAACACATATCATGCAGTCTCAAAATGGTTTTAAACAAGTTCTAGAGCAACATACTTACTGATGAACATCACACAACAATTAAAATTCGATTGATATAAAATGTATCAATCACTAATTTGGCTCAAATTCTCACAGGGTGCAGACATGCTTTAGTACTCACCAAAATAAACAATGGTACATCTCAAGTTTTATAATTTTCACAAGTACAAACAAGAAATCATCAAGTACCATGTAAATGTCTTGGGAACAGAGTGTCACTCATCAGAGTTTAGGAGTCATCAATATCAGAAATTATTAATGAGAGGTAATGCACACATCATTTACAGACTCAGAGTTTAGGAGAAATAAACTAAGAGATGCTATAAATATGAACAGTATCATGCTTGTGTTGAATTTCTGCACAATCTAAGATTAGATCACAGATAACTTAGAAAGATTCATGATTAATAACTGAGAATTATGCTTCATACATTTTCTTCATTGGTGTTTATCTCAGACAATAACATTATCAGAATTAATCAGAGTTTATCCAGCATGTTAACAGTGTTTGACTGACAAAACATGCTATCAGAGTTTACATAGCAGAGTTTAAAAACTGAGTTCACATATCATTTAACACATCACAAAAACATAAGTAATGCATTACCAATATCTCTAGTCAAAACCAGAGACCATTCCAAGTTCATTTACTAGCCTTGTAAATATAGCTTCACTCAAGGGCTTGGTGAAGATGTCTGCAAGCTGTTGGTCTGTAGACACAAAATGAAGCTCAATGTTCCCTTCCTCTACATGCTCTCTGATAAAATGATACCTTATGCTGATGTGCTTGGTCATTGAGTGTTGTACTGGATTACCTGTCATAGCAATAGCACTTTGATTATCACAGTAAATAGGAATCTTACTGTACCTTAATCCATAATCCAGCAATTGATTTTTCATCCATAGAATCTGTACAGCAGCTACCAGCAGCAATATACTCTGCCTCAGTTGTAGATGTAGAAATTGATTTTTGTTTCTTACTGTACCAGAAACCAGTCTGTCACCCAGAAATTGACAACTTCTACTAGTGCTTTTTCTATCAATCTTACAGCCTGCAAAGTCTGCATCAGAGTAACCAATAAGTTTGAAATCTGATTCTCTGGGATACCACAGTCCTAAAGTAATGGTTCCCTTGAGATACTTGAAAATCCTTTTCACTGCTGTGAGATGTGGTTCTCTGGGATCAGCTTGAAACCTTGCACAGAGACAGGTTGCATACATGATATCAGGTCTACTTGCTGTCAGATAAAGAAGAGACCCTATCATGCCTCTGTAGTTTGTCATATCCACTGATGCTCCTGTATCCTTATCCAACTTAGTTGCTGTTGCTATGGGAGTTGATGCAGATGAGCAATCAAGCATACCAAATTTCTTGAGAAGGTTTCTGGTATATTTTGCTTGATTTATAAAAATTCCATCATCTGTTTGCTTCACCTGTAGACCTAGAAAATAACTAAGCTCTCCCATCATACTCATTTGATACCTGGACTACATTAGCTTGGCAAACTTTGTACAGAGTTTATCATTAGTAGACCCAAAAATTATGTCATCAACATAAATTTGAACCAAAAGCAAGTCACTACCAGATTTAAAGTAAAACAGAGTTTTATCAATTGTACCTCTGTGAAACCCACTTTCTAGTAGAAACTGAGCAAGAGTTTCATACCATGCTCTTGGTGCTTGCTTAAGTCCATAAAGTGCTTTATCAAGCCTGTAGACATAATCTGGATATTTGGGGTCAACAAATCCTGGTGGTTGTTCAACAAACACTTCTTCTTCAAGTTTCTCATTCAGAAAAGCACTCTTCACATCCATCTGAAATACCTTGAATTTCTTGTGAGAAGCATAGGCAAGAAACATCCTTATTGCCTCCAACCTGGCAACTGGAGCAAAAGTCTCATCATAATCTATTCCCTCTTGCTGTGAATAGCCTTTTGCCACAAGTCTGGCTTTGTTTCTTGTAACAACCCCTTCACTATCAGTTTTGTTTCTGAAAACCCACTTAGTACCAACAATAGACCTATTCTTGGGTCTTGGTACAAGTGTCCAAACTTCATTTCTCTCAAATTCATTTAACTCCTCCTGCATTGCTGTTATCCAGTCAGCATCTTGAAGAGTTTCTTCAACCTTCTTTGGCTCAGTTTGTGACAAGAATGCATGAAACAGACATTCATTTGTTGTTGCACATCTTGTCCTTACTCTTGCATCTGGATCACCAATAATCAAATCAGGTGTGTGAGATTTGGTCCATTTCCTAGCTGAAGGCAAATGACTTCTCTCAGAGTTTGATCCTCCCCCTTGATCCATGTTCTCCTGATTTCCTTGGTGTCTTTCTTCATTATCTGAGGCTCCCCCTGAATGTGACTGCTCAGAGTTTGAACTGTCAGATTTTGGACTATCAGAGTTTGAGTCATCAGAGTTTGATCCAGATTTTTCAGCTGAGTCACTATCAGAATTTGAGTTATCACTATGATGTGATTCTTCATGCTCCCCCTCAACTGGTTCTTCTCTTGTTCTGGCTGAAAAGTTTCTTCAGTGTTTACCAGTAGAGGTTCAGAGTTTAGCTCAACAGAGTTTATCAGATCAGCCTCATTAGAGTTTACTTCATCAGAGAATAAATCTTCATTTTCAAAGTGCAGTTGATCATGTTCATTTACATCTTCAAGTCTAGTTATTTTCTTGTCATCAAATGACATATGAATTGATTCCATGATCACTTTGGTTCTCAGATTATAAACTCTGAATGCCTTAGTTGACAGTGGATAGCCAACAAAAATTCCTTCATCAGCTTTTAACTCAAATTTTGTCAACTGTTCAGGATGAGTTTTCAGCACAAAGCATTTGCACAAAAAAATATGAAAATATTTCAGGTTTGGCTTCTTTTCCCTCACCATTTCATATGGTGTTTTTCCATGCTTATTGATCAGAGTGGCATTCTGAGTAAAACAAGCAGTTTGAACAGCTTCTGCCCAGAAATAGGTTGGTAATTTTGCTTCATCAAGCATAGTTCTGGCAGCTTCTATGAGGGTTCTGTTCTTTCTTTCAACTACACCATTTTGCTGTGGTGTACCAGGTGCAGAAAACTCTTGCTTCACTCCTCTGTCTTTGAAAAATTCTTCCATTGTTGCATTTCTAAATTCAGTTCCATTATCACTTCTGATTATTTTGACTTTGTGTTTTGATCCTTTGTCCAGTTGCTTTACATGCTCCATCAGAGTTAATGCTGTTTCATCCTTCTTTGCTAGAAAATACACCCATGTATATCTGGTGTGTTCATCAACAATGACTAAAGCATATTTCTTTCTTCCAAGTGACATTACATTTACTGGACCAAAAAGATCAACATGTAGAAGATGATAAGGATCAACAATTGAAGATTCAGTTTTGCTCTTGAAAGATGACTTCCTTTGTTTGGCCTTTTGACAGGAATCACATAGGCCATCAACATTTAATAATGATTTTGGGAGCCCTCTTACAAGATTCTTTCTAATCAGCTCATTGATTTTGTTCAGATTCAAATGAGAGAGTATATTTGGACCGCCACGACCTCTATTACTTAAGTATATGATACTTCCCGAGTGACTCTTCGGGTTTTCGCAATTTAATCACAATACAATAATATATCGCTCCCCGGTCAATAGTATATTTGGACCGCTACGACCTCTATTGCTAGAGTCGTTGTCCGAAGAAAACACTTTCATTCTAAGTTCAAGGGTGTACAAACACATATGCATATATCTCAAACTTCAACATAATCTCTTAAGGCATAAGCGTGTAATACGTTTGGAAGTACAAACACAACAGTGAAAATCCTTATATATAAGTTTTAAAAAGTAAACTTGCCTTGGTGAGGTTGGGGTGGTCAAGCTTGCGGAGTGGAATGAAGATCTATACATAACCAATATTCGCTCGTTAGTACCTTAACAATACCTCTTAATCACAAGTTTTTAGAGAATACAAACTAACTTAATGACTCCGTCCTATGACTCTCTAGCCCTCCTATAGGTCCATGCCATTACTCGATTATGCTCGTCACTTATTTGACTCAATTTGGTTACCACATTCGAAGCATAATGATCCCTCCTTGAAACCATATCAAACTAACTCCTCTTATGACTTTTTCACTTGCACGTACTTTACTCTAACATTTTTATAAAATTGAAAAATACATATTTTAATCCAATTCGTTTTTGGTAACCTTTACCACTGCAAAATCTAGCTTAACTAAATTTTTCATAAGGTTTACATAATTTTTAGGGGCCTAAAGGGGGTTCACAAGTAGACCATAGAGTACAGTCCGGATTCCAGAACCACTCTTCACTTCTCGGGTCATAACTCAAAATCTATACATCACCTAGTCATGAACCTTATATTTATGGAAACTACATTCAAATACCTTTCTAACCATACATATTGGGTCTTAAGGGGACAAGTTTAAGGGGTTCAAAACCCTCCTACAAGACAGTGCTAGCTCCCAGAATTTTACACAACACTCATCTTCTTTCAAACATTCAAGAACTCACTTTATACCTCACATCTACCATCAAAACCACCAAGACTTGACTCTCTAGCATACATGGGGTTATATACACTAAGTACAAGCTTTAAAATCACATCAACAACATATAACCTCAAGATTTTCATCATCCATGACTCTTATAACCAAGATATGCACTAAAACTCTTAGATCTAACAATATAACCCATAAACAATCCATGACTAAGAGTGGTGAGAGTTTTATACCTTCTTGAGTATCTAGGAACCTTTGATGAGCTTTATAATCTCTAAGAACACTTGGATGAGCTCCTACAACCCTTAATCCTTCAAGATCTAAAAGATGAACAAACTTGGTTACTATTCACTCTAACTTCAACAATTAATATCTCAAGATTGGATGGACAAAATGATTTGAAACTCATAGCATACCTTCTCTATAGTGTATAGAAGACTTAGGAATTTTGCCTTGATTTGTGAGTGAGGGAAAGTTGAAGAAAAATTCTTCTTCTTCCCTTGGAAGAGCTTAGGCCGAGAGCTCCTTGAATGGAGAGAGAGAGAGAGTTGTTTGGTTGGGTGTTGAATAATGATATGTATTATTGTGATATGTATTGATGTGTGTATGTATTGTGTCACATGTTGACATCCTAGGGTTAGTAGACTAGGCATACACCATGCCTCTTTGTCTCCTAGAATAATGAACCGACTAGTTACTATTCATTGGTTGCCTTTTGCTTTTTGTTTTTCTAGTTTCCTTTTCTTACCATCTAGTTACATGATACTTGCATGTAATATCCTTCCTTGTACTATTATTTCTCCACCAATGCTTGTCACTTAATCCTTATTTCATATCGTATCTTAATTAAACTCCTCGTAATAATATTTTGTCGCATAGAGATTTCCTTGGTAATTCCTTAAGTACTTAATTGTGTAAATTCCCTAAATCTCCATAACTTCTTGTCATAGCCTCTTAAAATCCTTTAATACTCTAATAATTCTCAAATCCCAAGTTTTTATAAATCTTAATAGCAGTAGGCCTCTTGCCTTAACAATCTTCCCTTTTTTCTTACACAGTGAATGTAACAACATAAATTTCTCAGATAATCAATTCCATTAAACAACATGGGTGACTCAAAAGGTCCCAAATTCACAATGTCATATGATATTATATTCTTAAAAATATTACAAAAATCAGGGTTCTTACATCATGATTTTCTGTTTAATTTGTACTTAAAAAATTGCGAACTCTACAAGTTCACAAGTTCATGTTTAAATAAGTCGGCTCATACCGCTTCAATGGTATCATATGATCTTTTTTCTTATACGTTTTGCAGACTTGTGTTTATTTATGGTCAAGGAATTTTTGGTAGCTATTGAAAGCATTTTCTTCACAACGTCTTTCCTGGAAAGTCAATGATGCAAAAGCCGACATACAATGTAAATCTACAGCTCTTTTATCTGATCACTCAGTCTTTCCCAATAGTAAAAACCAACTTTTATTAGTGCTCGAAGATTTTTTTTTAATTATTTCTAATATAATAAATGTAGAGGCCCCAGAAATAAAATTCCTCCCATTCAAATTTACAAGCTTTATGAAGTATATTCTCCAAGAAGATTTAGATGAGAAGTGTTTGATATTTATTTATGTTAATCTGTGTACAAATATAACAGAATAAAATTGAGGTGTATGGTTGGATTATCAATTGATTACTTTTAAGAAAAGAGGACGTTACTAGTTATAAAATGCAGTACATTTTGGTGATTTTTGTAGTACACATTGGTGAATTCTACTATACATTTTAGAGATCGATGATGTACATCTTGGTGATTTTGTTGTATTTGACATTGTGATCTTTTATATCGTTTTACGGATAATAAATGCTAAGTTCTTGCAAAAAAAAAATGTTAGGTGATAGTTCGTGGACATGCTTTCCGTGGTATGAATTAAAGAGGAATTCTATGAAAATTGCAAGAACTGAGACTTCATTGAATTAACATGGTATATTTATTGAGTAGTTTAAAACTGAGAAAGTATTTTTAACGTTTATAAATGTTTGGTTTAAAAGAGAGAACTTATCTGAAAGGATATCTTCGATATATTTATTTTGGTATTTGTATGATTTAACATAAAATTTAATTACATTTAGTTATCCTCTTCACTAGGTCATTAATTTAATTGATTCCGTCAAAAGTCAAATTCCAGCAATATCTATTTTTAATTATAAGAGATATTCCATTATTGCTAAAAATCAAATTATATTTTTATGGAATATATCTCTACACCAAGGCAATAAGATCGAATAAGAAATATTGATGTGTGATATTTTTTAGATCTCCATTGCAAAATTGATAAGGCGATAGGCTCGAACAAAGAATATTCGAGGATTAATATTCTTTAGAGAACTCGTGCTATATTTAAAAACGATCGGTTTTTATTCAAAAATATTCCGCCTTAGCACTCAAAATACTTTTATCCTCAAGAATATTAATATTCAGTGGTAGAATATTAATACTCATTGTTATCTCGTGCCAGAAATAATTAAAGTAATTTTTCTCCCATATCTCAAATTTATTCCATTTTCGGAGAAAATTATTTTAAATACTCAAAAATATTTCCTACACTCTCAATATATTTTATATATTAGGAAATATATTTTAAGTATTTATTCAAGTCAAAACATTGGTCAAAATATGCATCTTTTTCATAGAAAGACCAATCGTATTTTATTCGGAACTGAAAGCTGATTTAATCGTATTAAATCCAAATAAAATACTTCCACTTGCTAGAATGACTTGAAACTTGAGATGGATCACTTAAATGTTATTTTCTATGCATGGTAAAAGTTTCGTAATATTCTGAGAATTTTGGTCCGGGCACGAAAATCGAGGCAGTGGGTCCACGTTTGACCACGTTTGACTAAAGTCAACGTTGACCATTTTTTACCAAAACTTCCAGAATTTATTTTATGATATTCCTAAATGCTCCATAATTTTAGAATTATTTATTGGTAATTTTTGTATTAATCGGGTATTTAATTAACGAAATATGTTACGTATTTATTCGTTAATTGATACGAGTCCGATACAATTAATTAGAGCTCAAAACACAGCTGGGATACTTTACCACAAACCACTTGGAAGAAACACAAAACTACTCCAAAGAAACACAATACCACTTTCCACCTCATCAATCCAAGTGCTTTCAATCTCAACCACTCATTTTTCCTCCAATCTCCACCCTTCCTTCCACCCAACTCCTCCTATAAATAAACCCCTTCCCCCAACCGTTTTCTTCAAGCTAAAGAGCCAAATAATTGCTGGGATTTTTGAATTGGAAGCTCTCTAAATATATCCAAACACTCTCTACACCCACTCCATCTCAAAAACCTTCTCTTTCTTATATACACTCAAATATATACAAGGTTTTTGTTCCATCAAGCTTAGTTCAACCAACCAAGCTCTCTCCCACCTAGCAAGCTCCTCTACCACTACTATCCGGCCTCCCGAAGGGCTGCCCAAGTTCGGCCATAAGCCAAAATCCGGCCGAACCTCCGGCGAACTTTTCCGGCGAACTTTTTCCGGCGATCTCCAAAAGTGGTAATTTTTAGCTTCATTATTCGAGTCTTAACCGACCATTTTTATATACGTATAAGAGCTCTATACCTTCATATTATCTTCTTTAATAAGCTCTTATATCTGATCTATATTTGACAACGGTCAAATTACACATCGAGCTTGATTTGATTCCCTTCTATCACCTTAGTGTTCCGGGGGAAAAGAATCTCAAAGCCTTAATTAAAACTTTAACGCACTTACTTTGACCATTAATATTTTATTGTTGTGTGGTGTGTTCAATTACTCGTACGTGTGTGTTAATCTTAACGCGTAATAGCGTGGCGCAAGCATTTTATATATTTTCCGCACTTTTTCTTCTCGTCCTCACACTTGTGAGTGATTTTACTTTCCGCATTTTTTCTTCTCGTCCTCACACTTGTGAGTGATTTTACTTTCCGCACTTTTTCTTCTCGTCCTCACACTTGTGAGTGATTTTACTTTCCGCATTTTTTCTTCTCGTCCTCACATTTGTGAGTGATTTTACTCTTCGTACTAATTTAACGCATAATAGCGGCCCTCGGTTTATCCTATAGATAAAACGAGCTACTTTTCTGCACGTGTGTGTTTTATTTGTGTGTTGTGTTTAATTGGCCAAATTAATATTAAAGTGCAAATTGTTAAAGTAATATTGTAACTCTCGTTTAAATATAAATCCGAATAGTCTAATCCAAGACTATATCGAACGAGAAGTTATTTATCAAAGATCCATAAGCTATAAAGCGTTTACAAGGACTTGATTTATACATTACTTCGAAAATAGACGTATTTTCAATAAAGAAGTAATTGTAAGAATACTTCGATCTTTACAAAAAGACGAACCAAAGTATACGATTATAAATCTTATAAGCCTACGAGCTTAAAGGTCGTAATCAACATTTACAAACTCCGAGATATATTTAAATCTCACTATACGGAGTATTGTATCAAAAGTATTCTTCGATCTACAAGTCATATCGAATAAAAGAATACACTTAAAGTCATAAGCATATAAAAGCTTATTGAACTTATTATAATTAATATTCGTGTAAGAATATTATAGTCACCCTAGGACATATTAGTCCAAACCTCTCTTTATATTAAGGTTTGTTTCGTAGATATTGTTTTCTAAGTTTTGCAGTGAGGTGAAGTTGAAGTGAGGTGATTCTCGTTCTAAGACCCAAGTCCTAGGTATTAGCGGGGAGTTAGTGGCCTTTGCACCGTGAAGAAGAGGAAAGACCCAAGACCTTTCATCTAAGATCCAAGACCGGCAAAAGCGAGGAATTCAAAGACTACACCAAGGGTTCTACATCAACTTTGAAGAAGTAGCGGGGAGTTGCTGTCTAAGATAAGTTGTGTAGGTTTTTCACAACGACTTTGAGGGTGTAACGGGGAGTTACGACCCAAGACGAGTCTTGTGGGTTTTTATATTTATTGTGAGGTAGTATCTCGGAGATAAGTACCAAGACCAATATTTATAGGGTTGTAAAAGCTTCTCCGCCTACTAAAGGAACGAGTTATTTTTAAGGGAAAATCTCGAGTCCGGAGATGAGCTTGGGGACTGGAGTAGGGGTGAGCGAATCCATTAGGGGTTGCGCCATCGTGAACCAGGATAAAATCTCATGTGTGGTATTTTCTTTCCTTGTCTTTTATTTCTGCACTTATAAACTGCATAACAACTCGGTAAAGTTTTAAAAAGGGAAAATTATTTTAAAACGCCATAATAATTTTTAAATTGGTAATTAAGCTATTCAACCCCCCTTCTAGCTTAATATAGCCCTTTTACGGGACCTAACAATTGGTATCAGAGCGGTACTTTTTAACGTGTTTGTTGAGTGATTTACAGATTTACAAGCACATCAAAAAGTGATCCTGCATGGCGTATCTAAATACCATCGGTTGCGGTGAAGGCCTATCTAGCTCTCGCCCTCCTCTATTTGATGGCACCAACTTTGCAACGTGGAAAACGAGATTTCGCATCTATGCTAGATCTCAAGGAGTCAAAGTTTGGATGGCCATTGAAGACGGAGTTGTTATTCCTACCGAAACAGTTGACGGTGTCATTGTTGAAAAGAAGGTTAGTGAATACACTCTCGCCGGGGAAAATATGATGAATATAGCCGCTAAAGCGAAAATGGTTCTCACAAGTGCACTTGCAGAAAAAGAATATAAAAGAGTAAACAATTGCAAGTCCGCACAAGAAATGTGGAACAATTTAGTGGTTACCTACGAAAGAATCATTGATATAAAAGATTCTCGAATGGATACTTTAATCCACGAATACGAGAACTTTAAACTCCAAGAGGGAGAAAATATCATCGATATGGAAACAAGATTTACTCGTATAATCGATGAATTATCTCAACTCGGAAAGAGTTATTCTCGAAATGAGAAGAACCAAAGAGTTCTTAAATCTTTACCTCCTAGTTGGAAGGTTAAAGTTACAACTATAAAAGAAATGCATAATCTAAATGATTATGACATTGCTAGTTTATTCGAGAATCTTCGTGCATACGAAGAAGACAATATTCCGGATAAGGTCATTCCTAAAGTGGAAGACAAAAAGAAAAATATGGCTTTAAAAGCTATATTAATTGATGAAAATGAAAACGATGAGGAGTTGAACGAAGAACTCCAAGATCTCGATGAAAGTGAAATTGCTTTAATTACGAGACAACTTCGTCGTGTGCTACAAAGCAAAGCTCAAAGATACGGAAAAGGCTTCCTTAAATCGAATAATCAACAGAGAGTTTTTAACTCTAAAGGAAGACCTAATTACTCCCAAAATTATAGTCCTAACTATAAGAGTAATTTTCCAACAACGAGCTATAATAAAGGCAAAGGCACTCAAAATACAAATGCCTATAATAATGCCAACAACAATAATAATCCTCCTTACACTCCTCCAAAATATAAGGAACAAAATCCGGAGGAAACACAAGAAGTGTGTTTCGAGTGTAAGCAACCGGGTCACTTCAAAAGAGAATGTCCTAAGCTCTCTAAAGGAAGAATTCTCGTGGCAGAAAACGGTTGGGATTTAAGTGAAGATGAAGAAGTTCCGGAAGCTATTGAAGAAGTTATCAATTTGTGCTTAATGGCTATCGGGGATGAAGCTACTTCAACGGGAGCCTCCACTTCTCATCAAGAGGTAAGTTCTAATCTTAACTACATCTCAAATAAATTGCAATTAGATGAATCTAATTTGAATCTAGTTGATATGAGTAAGTATGATTTAATTGAGCTTGTAGTAGGTATCAACAATAAATATAAAGATGTTGATAAGAGATTCCATCTATTATGGTCCGAGAAAATGAAACTCGAAGAAATGTATTATAATCAAAGTAAAGAGTTCACTCGGATGATGGATATACAAACTCAAAATGAGAATGAAATGACATTTTTAAATGATCAAAATCATCTCTTGAAAGTTGAAGTAAACAACTTCAAAGACAACACTCTCAACCTTGAAGTAGAAAATGTAGCTTTAGTACTTCAAGTAGAAGAGTTGGAAAATGAAAAGTTGCAACTCAACGATGACATGAACAAACTTCATGTTGATCTATTGAACCTAAAGTACCTAAACGAATCTATAGTTCAAAATAGTGCAACATCTAAATCTTATGAAAACAATCTTGAAAAAGAGAATGAGCTATCAAAAATCTTTGAGTTAAAAGAAAAAGAATTACAACAAGAAACTCAAAGATTAAAAGAAGAAAATTTCAAGCTCATATCTCAAGTTATGGATCAAGAAAGATTCTTTAACAACAAGATTAATGCCTTACAAGATGAAAAAGAAAATCTTGAAACGGTCGTTCAAAGATTTACTAAAGGCAATGAGATGTTAGATAAAATGGTACACTCAAAGGTCTCCTATAACCGTGAAGATATAGGATATGATAGAAACGCTCCTCCTAGAGAAGTTGTTCAACCAAGAGTGCAACCTATAATGGCTCCTCCTAAACCACAAACTTTAAAATGTACTTATTGCAACAGAGATGGACATTCGGTTCTCTATTGAAAATTCAAGAGTGGTGAATTTAAGGGGAAGCATGTATGGATTCGTAAAGGATCATGACCATACAAGAAGGTTGAAAAACAAGTACCATTTAACAAAGTTGCTTATAATGGTCAAAAGCAACAAAGGTTTCAACTACCTATTATGTCTCAAAATAGAAACACAATGCACTATAACAATGCTAGTAGGTATGCATCTAGAAATCAACATGCTCCAATTCGTGATTTCTATCCTCAAAATATTCCCTACTTTGCAAATACTAGAAATAATATGCATCGTGTTAACCCTAGATTTTATGATAATGCTAGATATCCACAACATCATGTTAGACATCATGCACCTAGAAATATCTATATGCCTAACAATGATTATTCTATGCCTAGATTTTATCATGCAAATTCGAATATTATTTATGATGGACTAACCCCAGGACCCTCAAGACAAAAGGGTACCTATAAATTTAATTAATTTATTTTGTAGGTTTGTCTTGCCGCTAAGCAAGACATGTGGTACCTTGATAGTGGTTGTTCGAGACACATGACCGGTAATGAGTCACTATTGAACAACATTAAAAAGGTCACTGCGGGAAGTGTCACATTTGGAGATAGTAGTAAAGGCATCATTGTCTATAACACCCCCTTCCTAAAATGGGAGGAGATATTACGTATAATCCATAAATCTACAAACAGAGCACTAAAAATAATCTCTAAATAATGATTAAATAGTCTAATAACCTCTAAATAATATTAATACTCCAAATTACAGTTCAAGCCAATAAATATGAAAAACTAAAATCTCTAAATAAGTGTTCAAGTCTAAATAACGTTAGAAGTCCATAAGTCCTAATCAATGGAATAAGTGTAGCTCTCCATCACACAATCCCAGATCCTCCTAAGCACCTGCCAGAAAAAGAATACGGCATGAGCCAAGCGCCCAGTACGGATTTGGAATACAATTTATAAAACAGAAAAACAGATAAGTATATTTGACAGTTATAATAAAACATTTATTTTAAAATATGCATGGCTGAAGCAACGAGGGGTTAGGATATTTCATACCGAGATCAGAACAGAACAGATACAAATACACACATCATAGGGTACCTAATGTGTGCAACAAATCGGATAACGTGTACGGCATATACACGTCACCGTCAAATCAAATCACAAATCAAATCAAATCGCTGGGTGCACCCACGTATCCTGAAACAAATATCAAAATGCGCAAAAGCTCGCCACCTGAGCTATCAGAAGGATACGCCGTGACCAATCACACTGCCACGGAAGTGTCATGTCACTGGTGCCGCAATGACATGGCTGTAGTACCCCTACAGCTGGTTAACTCGGTATACCCTATATCACTAAGGGTTTAAGTAAAATATTTTCGCAAAACTTTGTAAATCACATAAAACAGATATTCCAAATATTTCAGCAGATATTTAAATTCACAATTTTAGAAAGCACATAAACAGATATTTTAATATTGTTCAAAAGAAATAAATACATAATTTTTGGAAACCGCAAAAACAGATATTTAAATATTTCGGAAGAGGTTTAAAAATACCTTTAGAAGTCAAAACAGTTTGATGGGGATACAACAAAACAAACAGATTTGAGAGCAAATGAATCAACTATAAATATTTCTAATTAAGAGTAGCGCTGAATAAAAATGAGAGAGAATCCGTACCTTAAAAATAACGATCTCAACACTCACGAAATCCATAATTAATCTGTTAAACTCCTGACCCGCGATCTAAAATCAAAACTAAAATTTATCACCAATAGTTCATTACTTACCATTTTACATAAATCATACTAACTGACCATAATTATTGTCATATGAAATACAAATTAGTAATTTATACCTTTAATATTACACTAACCTAAATAAATGTACACCACAGCTCTGTAGTCTATCTTATTAATATATTAAAACTATTAATACTCTGCCTTGACATAAGTAATGCTTCTGTATTTGCCTAGGTGCCTCCTGTTATAGTGTTATGTGCATAACAAATCTAGGTGACCAACTTCTCCAGTGATATAAACAATACAGTAACAAACACAAAACTAGTACACCCTCGACTATTATCACTTATATATAACAATGTAAATTTATCATGACATCATAATTAAATATCAATATACTATGCTACAAAACTTTTTTTTTATTATTAAATTAACAATGTTTTCATGAAAACTTATTTAATTATTTAAATCTACATAATTCAAAAATAAAATAAAATAAAACATGATATGTTCATAACAACAAAAAATCATTAAAATCAAAATATATCCGTACATGTGCTAGTATATGTGGTGTGCAACATAGCAACATAGACTTGCCAACATAACAATTTAATAATCAATTTACCGATGGTTGTATAATCAAAATACAAAGTTATACTATTAAACCCACCTTATCAGCGAAAGCTAGCTTAGCTAATAGTATAAACAACAAAAGCAGAGTGTTAAAATCGAGAATAATAATCTACAACAGAGTGGCTCGTTTATACACAATCAATGAAACAATATAATAATAAATAAAGGAAATAGTCTTACTTGTGTGTGCATGTGTTGGCTATTATAAAATCTCTTTCTGAAACACCTAGTTCGATCTTTTGTTTCGATATTTGTTTCTCCCTCCTGCGAGGCTGCGACTTCTAGTAATAGGGTTCTACTCGTATATGATATTAAACACAACACACGGCTGAATTATAATTAACCTACCAACTCACCTACAGTAACTAGGACTCTAATAATTTTAATAAAATCATTACTCCTTTTTCTATTATTATTATTATTATTATTATTATTATTATTACTATTAAATAGCAAAATTCCTATATATTACATTGTCGGCATCGGAGACATCGGGAATAGTCGCTTCAAGATTTCAAATGTACAACTAGTCACAGGACTAAAATACAATCTTCTCTCGATAAGTCAACTTTGCGACAATGATTACAAGGTAATTTTCTATACTACTCATTGTTGTATTTTGGATAAAGATTGGAAATTGATTCTCACTTGCCCTCGAAATAAAAATGTCTACACATGTGACATAAGCAAGAATGAGAATGTATGCCTAATCACAACAAACGATGACCCTTGGTTATGGCATCGAAGATTAGGACATGCCAATATGAAGTTGATTAAAAATATATCAACTAAAGAGCATGTACGAGGTATACCAAAATTGAATTATCAAAAAGATCATACTTGTGAAGCTTGCGAAATTGGAAAACAAATTCGAGCCTCTCACAAAGCTAAATTCATGGTATCAACCTCTAGACCTCTCGAGCTTTTACACATGGATCTTATTGGTCTGGTTCCAATACAAAGTCTCGGAGGTTGTTCATACACGTTAGTAATCATTGATGATTTTTCACGATTCACGTGGACAGAATTTCTCAAATCAAAAAGTGATGCTTTTGAATCTTTCTCTTCTCTATGTAAAAAGATTCAAAATCAACAAAATAGTACCATCGTCTATATATGGACGGATCATGGTAAAGAATTTGAGAATTATAGTTTTACGAACTTTTGTGATGAAAATGGAATCACACATAATTTTTCTGCACCATACACTCCACAATCAAATGGAGTTGTAGAAAGGAAAAATAGAACATTACAAGAAATGGCAAGCACAATGCTTAATGAATATCGTCGACCTAAATATTTTTGGGCCGAAGCAATGTCAACTTCTTGCCATATTCTTAATCGGGTTTTGCTACGACCAATATCTCAAAAGACTCCTTACGAGCTTTATTTTGGCAAAACACCGAATTTAAGTTACTTTCGAGTATTTGGTTGCAAATGCTTCATATTAAACTCGAAAGACTACCTTACCAAATTTGATCCTAAATCAAATGAAGGTATATTTCTTGGATACTCTACGAATAGCAAAGCCTATCGAGTATTCAATCTTAAAACACTTGTGGTGGAAGAATCTATGAATATTGCATTTGATGAAAGGAGACCACCATCAAAGTACAAAGATCTTGTTGAAAATGACAAAGTTGAACAAGACGATGTAGAAAATATTATTCGACAATTCGAAAATATGGATCTTGGAACTCCCATCCCAAGAAATCCATTAGAATTAGCCGAAACAGAAGTAGAACTTCCAAAAGAAATGCCTATTATTAGAAGTCATCCACTAGATAATGTTCTTGGAGACTTAAATAAAGGAGTTCAAACGCGGTCATAAGTACAAAATATTGTGAATCATCTTAGTTTTCTATCACAAATAGAACCTAAGACCGCTAAAGAAGCTTTGCTAGACGAAGATTGGATCTCGGCAATGCAAGATGAATTACTACAATTCACTCGTAGCAAAGTTTGGGAACTTGTTCCAAAACCCAAAGATACTTCCATAATTGGAACCAAATGGGTATTTAGAAACAAGTTAGATGAAAATGGAACGGTTGTTAGAAATAAAGCGAGATTAGTCACTCAAAGCTATACCCAAATGGAAGGGATAGACTTTGATGAAACTTATGCACCCGTAGCTCGAATCGAATCAATTCGAATGCTATTAGCATACGCGTGTCATAAAGATTTCAAAGTATACCAAATGGATGTCAAATCGGCTTTCTTAAACGGGATATCAGAAGAAGAAGTTTATGTCAAACAACCTCCCGGTTTTGAAGATGCCACACATCCGGAATATGTATACAAATTATACAAAGCCCTATATGGCTTAAAACAAGCTTCAAGAGCTTGGTATGAAAGGTTGAGCAAGTTCCTATTAGAAAATAACTTTAAAATGGGAACGGCCGATAAAACCTTATTTACAAGACAAGAAAAAGATGATATCTTGCTTGTACAAATATACGTAGATGACATCATCTTTGGTTCAACCAATGATGCACTATGTAAAGAATTCTCTCAAAATATGAGTAAAGAATTCGAAATGAGTATGATGGGTGAATTAAATTTCTTTTTAGGATTGCAAATAAAGCAATCGGATGAAGGCATACATATTTCACAATCGAAATATTGTAAAGAAATGCTAAAGAAATTTGAAATGGAAAATTCAAAACCCATATCTACTCCTATGTCGACTTCTGATAAATTAACAGAAGATCCCAACGGAATACCTGTTGACACTAAGAAATATCGAAGCATGATTGGTAGCTTGCTATATATTACCGCAAGTCGTCCCGATATTCAACATAGTGTTGGTAAGTGTGCTAGATTCCAAGTAGGACCAAAAGAATCTCACTTATCCGCGGTAAAACGGATATTGAGATATTTAGAAGGAACCACTGACGTAGGTCTTTGGTATCCAAAAGGAGTACCATTCGACTTAGTATGTTTTTCTGATTCGGACTATGCCGGGCATTTAGTCGACAGAAAAAGTACAAGTGGTACATGTCAGTTTCTGGGTGGATGCCTAGTATCTTGGTTTTCCAAGAAACAAAATTCGGTATCTATTTCCACTACGGAAGCCGAGTATATAGCGGCCGCAAAATGTTGTGCTCAAATATTATGGATGAAGCAAACATTAGCTGACTATAATACTAAATTTGATGTAATCTCAATCTTATGCGATAACACGAGTGCTATTGATCTTAGCAAAAATCTCGTGTTACATTCAAGATCTAAGCATATAGATGTGAGACATCATTTCTTACATGATCATGTCAATAAAGGCGATATAAAATTGACTCATATCGAAACTGAGTACAATCTCGCAGACATATTCACGAAACCATTGAATTCCGAACGATTCACTAAACTCCGTTTGGATTTAGGAATGTTGGAAATTCCCAAATAATGGTTTATATTGATATATAAATATTATAAATATTTATATATTTTTGTGAGAATATGTATCATTATTTATAGTCATCTCACGAAAAAGATATCTTTCCGGATAATTAATTCTCTATAACTCAGATTCATCGATGATGATAACATATGAAACTTTATCGATCGGGTTTTATCGAGAACTTAATCTTCCTTCGGGTAAAGATAAAACTATTCGAGTAAATATTTATCGGAATTAATTTCGGAAATATTTTTTAGATACTAAATAAATGATATTTATCTAAATACAAAGAATCAACACATTAGTATAATTTCTGATATATATTTGTAGTAAATTATTATATATTGATACATATATATATATATATAATAATTATTTTCCAAAAATATTTTCGAATATATATATATATACTATTTTCAGAATATCAATATATTTTGACCCAGTCCATATTAATTGGACCAGCCCAACTCAGCTTGACTCAGCCCAATATCTAAAACCCTACAATCTGGACCATTCATTTTAAGGATGGAATAATCCTGATCGTTTATTTGCAAAATATATATAGAAATTATGCACACAATTCTTATTCTTGTGTATACTGTTTAAGCCGCGTGAGATTCTCTCTCAAACCCTAATTTCAAACTCTCTCGTCTCTCTTGCCGCTGTCTTAAAAACTTCGATCTAAACCCTAATTTCTTGATCGATTTCAAGCTTCTAAACACTAAATCGAGTTTAATTCTCATCCTTTGTACCGATTAATCTCATAATCTATACGAATCAAAGCTGAGTTAGGATAGATCGAAATGATTTTGAAAATTAAGGCATTATCATCTCGATTGATATCGATTTTTGGTTCAAAATCGACAGATATATACATATATACACTTTATACACACACTCGAGCACTGTATTTCAAGTTTATTTCGATTCATTCAAAACACTAACTTGTTCTTGAGCATTTTATGCAGGAATGATAAAGGTTACTTAAGTTAGCAACTCTATGGTGTTGTTAAGCTTCAGATCGAGCTTCGCAAGGGCTAAACTCGGTCGAATCAGTGCTTGACTCGGTGAGTCAACTCGGCGACTCAACTCAAACTCGGGCGAGTTTAGAGTTTTTAGGATCGGTAAGTATCCGAGAAGACTACGAGGCCTCGGGCAAAGGTATAACTTCTATGAAACTCAGAAATTTAAAGTGCTAAGTGAAATTTATGTGATTGCCTGTGTATTTTGCTTGGACTGTTGTAGCTGATGATGAGATCTTTCTGTATGAATGAGTGTATAGTTGAATCACTTTGATTCGTATATCAGTTTAAGTATTGTCACAATTGTATTCTTGAAATTGTAAAGTCAAATGTGATAAGGTGGATCTTATTTTAAGTTGATATATTTATGTGATGATTCACTGTTCTGGATATTTGAAAGTAACGACAGTGGAATAATTTTGATTTTGGTGGTTAAGAATATTTGCAAATTTGATATATAATAACTTAAGATGTAATTTGTGAAACTTTGACTAAGTCAAATGCATGTGATGGCTGGATTTATTATTATTTGCAGGTTATGGGATATAATATGGTTGTTAAATACTTTTTAATTCTGAATTGTGTTCTTTGACTTGGTCAACTGAGTAATATGAGAAATTGTTATAGTTTATCTTGGTCCTCTTCTTGGTCTGATTATAGTCTGTATAATGTTAAAGATGCTAATTGTGCTGATTGAGTGTGACTTTCTTGATAATTTCAATTTATATTAGCTGACAGTTCTCAAGTGAAACTATGCTAACTAAGTTTAAAATTCTAGTTAGTTTATATTGTCATGCATACACTCACACACTTGCCCTCACTCAAAGACCTGGCTAGGGATCTCTTTGAGAACCCTAGTATCTGGACACTGGGGTGCAACGGCCACTTAGAGAAAATAGGATTCATACCTTGCATTTCTATTACTTGTTTATTCCAAAACTATGTTCTGTAAAGAGGTGTATGTGTCCTGGTTTGCAATACACACTTGCCTATGTTGTATGACTTGGTCAATACATTATCTGTGCATCTTAAATGAAAGAAAGATTGTGGTCTGGTGTGCATATCTCTTTCAATCAATCATTTGTAATATATATAACCTTGAGTCATTAATATATTCTTATAAGTACTAAAAGTGGTAGCTTGGCATTAAATGAGAGTGACCTCATCTGGACTTTAGAGATTACAAGTTTGTCTCTAGGAGATAACTTTTGAAGCAGAGTCATCCATCTGTCCCCTTTCATGTATACTCAAAATTGTCAACCATGTCATACTATCTTTACAAGGTTACTTTATGTGCTTAAATGTAATATTCTGTGAGTATATTATAGTTGCCTTGATACATATGCCTGACAAACTCTGAAAAATCCTTCTATCCATACTTGTCAAAGCATCTCAATTTAATTGAAACACTATACTATGTACCATACTGCATCATGAGTTGCACACTCTTACACTGAAGCTGTCACTCATCTGCACTCATATCCGGATTTGGTCTTGAAAATTCATGCAAAATCAGATATTTATATAGTATATAGACATTCATATATGTCAAAAATTCATGTTTTACAGCTGCATACTCTCATATAAGCATGAATCTTGTCTGTGCATGCCCTGCAATCCATTTATTATGTGTACTATATGTTCACCAATCTGCATCACCTCTTCTGTGTAGATAAAAATGTGTGCATGCTTATCCATTCTTACTTGAGTAGACTGACTGTGTATATATATCCATGCATGCATGACACTAACTACACACACCTGCACTTAGTCTCCATTTCATGGAATACACACCATTAAAACCAAACCCAAAAGCTAAGAATCTCCAACTCCTTCCATTATTCCCTACCATGAATAGAAAAAAACTTTAATCACAACCTATTTGCTCCCTTCACACCCTACTGTCACCCAGACAACTCAAAAGAACACTATCACAAGAAAATCAAACAAGAACCCTCCTCAAACCTAAATGAATTTGCTTATTTCTCTCATAGTAATAAGCTACCTGTTTTTAGACATCCAAACCCTAACCCTATGTTTCAAGCTATGCCCATTTCTGAGAAATCTGTTAATTCTCATATGCCAAGAACAAACCTCAAACCCCCTAGTCCCACTCTAGTAAGGCTGTCAAACACTGGCAAACTTAATAGAATGCTAAACAATAACCAACCTGGAATGATGGTGTTTGTTCCACCAAATGGAGACATCCATAGCTTACTCACTTCAAATAGATGGGAAAATTATGTGTTTTATAGAGGTCAAAATTACTACACTCATCTCATTGCTGAATTTTATGGTAAAATGGAAGTGCAACAAAGGGTTGATGGGATTTTCTACTTAAGTTCATTTGTGAATGGTAAGAATGTTTATGTGGATCACAATGTTCTTAATAAGTCTCTTAGGTTAGGAAACAAACCATCTGAGTTGCCTTGTGTCAATATCTTTGAAAAGTTTGTTTTTAACCAAAGTGAATTTGAGTTATTTCTTGGTTTATTCTGTGAAGAGGATGTGCCTGAAGGTCTTTGTGTTAGGGAACTTGCTATAAATTTTAGACATTTCTTGCCTAGGTTTCAACAACTTGCTATAGTCCTAAGGTCAAACATTCTGCCTAAGCCTAAACATGACAAATTCTTTGACTTTGTTGACCTCAAAGTGATGTTTAAAATTGTGTCCAACTCCATTGATTTTAATCTCAACTATGTGATTGTGCTTAACATGATAAATGCTTTTAATGTGGACTACATGCCCTATGGATTACTCTTAACCTCTGTTTTTGAAACTCACTACATACACATGTCTAGGATGCATTTGAATAAAATTGACTATTGTGTTATTGATAGTTTAGTTCAACCTAAACTCTCACTCAAGAACTGTCAAACTAGTCATCCTAATAGGATTGTTATCCCATCCCTTGCTCCCAAATAAGATGCTTATGCTATTCTTAGGGAAGAGTTTAACAAACTTAGCCTAGATATGGACATACTTAAAGAGTCTAACAATGAGCTTCACATTAGGGTTGAAAACCTAGAGGGTATGTTCCATATGAACAAGGGTAAGACTGTTGAGCCTATGGTTGTTGATGAATCTGATAAGAATATTGAGAAAAAGTTGGTGGGTGAATTGGTTTCTGTTGGTACCAGTGATGAAATGGATAAGGTTTATGCTTCTTTGCCTAATTTAGGTGAAGATTTGGGTGTTGTTGCTTCTGATTCTGTGATGAAATGATCTGTTGCTTGCATATGTTTGTGCCATTGTTGGCTGATACTTGAGCTTGAAAGTTTATTTTGCTTACTACTGCTTGAAAGATTTCAGCCTGTGGTACTTAGTATGCTATGTTTTTAAGTCTCTATGCTTTTCTTTTGCTTTCTATTTGTAATAAGACCCAATGCAGATAGTTCTTTGTAATCAGTGAACCACATTGATTTGTTAGAGAACTCTTTTGATGTATATATAAATTGCATTGACTGAAGTTTGCTTACTGCACCTGTTTTGGTTATATCTGTCTTAAACTGCAAATCTGGTACGATCTAGTACTATGAACCGTTTTAATATGATACATCAATAGTGAATATTGTGAAAGTTCTAAACATGTTTCAACGGTTTAGTTGATACTCTTGGATATTTGGTCTACAAGCTTTACAATCATCTTTATCTAAGTGAGTTATCTAGATTTCAATATTGCAATCTTGTTGAGACAATAGAACTTGAATTATATAGTTTGCAAAGGTAATAAAGTACTTGTGCTACAAGGTTATAAAGAGATTAATATGAACTAGCACTTGTTATTACTATTCAGTAAAGGAAAATAGTTCTCAGAAAAACTATTAAATTTGCATGTCAATGAACTCGTATACCTGCAAAACTGAATAACTTTAGCGTATATTTATAATAGTAAGAGATCTATGCACTTATAATTGATTATCTTATCAGATTTCTTAGTATTATGCCTTTGCAGCTTGTGTATGAAGAACTGACTTTTGATCAGCCTTCAACAGCTTCGTTTGAGCATTCAGCTTGCATATGGAAAAATTTATGTATTTTTTTACTGAATGATCTGTTAGTTTATAAGTACTTCCATTTATTCAAACAATTTGTAGAAGACTCAGATTTCATTCGAGATTGTTCTTATAATTTTAAATCTGAATATCTCACTTGTACTAAACGTTCACTAGAACAGCGTTATAGACAGAATCGTACTTGGTAAATTTGAAAATAATTGAATAAATCCTATCATGATAGTTTGTACGAATCAAGATTGCCAAATAAGAGCAACACAGATCGACAAAAACAATTGAAACTCATAAATAGTTGATATTACATCAAGTAAAAATGAGTAAAAAGAAAAATCTTTTTGGTACCACACCAAAAGAAAAAGAGTTTACGATTCATTTACTACAATAAAAAGAAATTTTCATAAGTAAAGGGGGAGTCTTGTCTTTTGACATGGTGAGAATGTTTTCTTGTTAAAGAATTTGTCCAATCATCAAGTATCAAGATCTGTCTTTTTATATTGTCAATCATTTATTTATCTTTTGGAGTATTCGATGGCGGGGCCAAGCAATGTAAGTCGTGAAATGGAGGAGAGTTTTGCTAGATTTTCAATTGAAGATGAAGAGCAGGAAGAGCTCAGTTATGTGGAGGAGTCAGAGGTTGAATGTGAGATTGATACGAGGTGGTGCTTAGTAGGGAGGTTCCTTACGGATTCATCAATTGATTTTCAAGCCATGCAACATAAGATGGCTTCTCTTTGGAGACCTGGGAAAGGCATGTATGTGAAGCAGTTGGAATCTAATCGGTTCTTGTTTCAATTCTATCATGAACTCGACATCAAACGTGTGTGTGAGGGGAGTCCTTGGACATTTGGTCGCTTTCATCTAGTTTTTGAGAGACTTAAGGAAGGGATGGATCCACGTACGTTGGTCATCAACAATCTGGAAATATGGGTTCAACTACATGGTTTAGGGTCGGCCTTCATGTCTCAACGTGTGGTTACAGACATTGGTAACCATATTGGTAAATTCGTGGAGGCAGATGCTAATAACTTCGTTGGAGTCTGGAGAGATCATTTTCGAGTAAGAGTTTCAATTCCACTAGACGTCCCTCTAAAGAGACGTATGAAACTGAGGAAGAGTGCAACAGAGTGGTGTTGGGTTACATTCAAATATGAAGCAGTCCCCACATTTTGCTTTATATGTGGTTTAATTGGCCATAGTGATAAGTTTTGTTCAAAATTGTTTGATTCTCAAGGAGAAGAGATTGAGAAGCCATATGGCTCTTGGATGCTTGCGGATCCAAAACGACGTTCTTACACTATGGGTAGCAAGTGGCTGAGGCCAGGTGGTGCAGTTCCGGTGAGCAAGTCCGGGGAAGAAGAGATGGATAAATCAAGTACCGTGAAAGTAGCACCTGTAACCAGGGATATCGCAGAATCCGGGATTGGAGTTAAAAACGGATCACAACTTAGTGTGCTAACTGACAGCGTAAATCAAGGAGTGAGGGATGGGATACATGGTAAATCTCAACAGTTGGAAATATCTCCACGAGAAAATCCATCTGAGTCATTGAAAAGGAGAAGAACGGCCCAGGAAGGAAAAAGCCCAGTTGAGAATATGTTCTCTAGCCCATATGATGAAGAGATGGAAGGAGTTACGTCTCCAAAACAGAACCAAAAAAACTTGTTATTGGCGGGTACTGCTCTGCAGTCCCGCCAGTCATCATGAGTACTCTAAGTTGGAACTGCCAAGGTATGGGTCCACCTTGGAAGCTCAAGTTCCTAAAATACGCAATTCGTCAACAACGGCCTGATTTTGTATTTTTATGTGAAACGTTAAGTAGTAAAGAGAAGATGGAATGGGTAAGAAATCGGACAGAGTTTCAGGGTATGGTAGTAGTGGAAGCCCAAGGTCGGAGTGGTGGTTTAGCTTTGCTGTGGAAAAATCAAAATCAAGTTCAACTGCTCAGCATGTCGAGTAACCACATTGATGTTCAAGTTTCGATGCCAGGTATACAACCATGGAGGTTAACGGGCTTTTATGGTGAACCAAACAGGAATCAACGTAGAAGAACTTGGGAGCTGTTAAGGAATTTGGCTCGTGATTCTAACTTGCCTTGGTGTGTTATAGGGGACATGAACAATATTATGGCTCAGTCAGAAAAAAGGGGAGGAGCTTTATACCCTCAAAGGTTGATAGATGGGTTTGTTGACACTATAGTGGAGGCTTGTCTTCGTGATATAGAGTTGGTTGGCCATTCTTTTACTTGGGAGCGAGGTCGAGGTACAGAGGGATGGATGGAAATTCGGTTAGATCGTGCAATGGTGACAACAGGCTGGCTTGATCTTTATCCGTATGCTAAGTTGTAGAACTTAGAAGGTTCTTGCTCGGATCATAATGCTATAATTTCCTGAATCTATCTGTCATGTCCCAGGGATTCGAAAAAGAAGGTTCAAGTTTGAGAATGCTTGGCTAACAGAACCTTTGTGTAGTGTTATAGTTCGAGATAATTGGGAAGCAGGTGGTGATATGGATATCCAACAAAAAGTTCATCTTTGTGCAAATTCGCTTGGGGAGTGGGGCAAAGAAATTACAGGTTGTTTCAACAAACGTATCACAGAGTGCCATCTGAAATTGAAAAAACTTCGTAGAAAGTATGATGCCCAGTCAGTGATGGAGTATAAAGACACAAAGAAGCAGCTTTTCTTGATCCTGGACCAGAAGGAGATTTTCTGGCGGCAAAGATCCAAACAGTTGTGGCTCAATGCTGGTGACAAAAATACAAAATATTTTCATGCAGCTTGTAACAAGAGACAGCGCACGAACCGTATTACCAAACTGAAAGATGAGGCAGGGAATTGGCGTGATTGGCAGAACGGGCTAAAGGAACTTATTCGTAGTTTTTACACGGATTTATTTACTGCAGCACAGGTGGATTATGAGGAAGTAGTGAGCTGTGTCCCTCAATCTATTTCTTGTGACCAGAATATGGAGTTGAATAAGGAGGCTACTAAAGAGGAGGTGAAATTTGCTTTATTCCAAATGCACCCCGACAAAGCTCCGGGGCCGGACGGAATGACTCCTGCGTTTTTCCAAAAACACTGGCATATAGTTGGGGATGATATTTATGCTCTAGTAAAGCACTTTTTTGTTACAGGAGAATTGGTAAATGGAATTAATGATACAAACATCATATTAATTCCAAAAAAGAAAAATCCAATGGTGGTAGGGGAGTTAAGGCCAATTGCTCTTTGTAACGTCCTCATGAAGATCATCACAAAGGTAATGGCAAATCGTATGAAAAGTTTGTTGGATAGTGTGATTTCTGATACTCAGAGTGCATTTATCCCGAATCGTCTTATTTCGGATAATATTATGGTTGCTTATGAGATTATGCACTACTTGAGAGGGAAGAAAGTTGGTAAGGAGGGTTATATGGCATTGAAGTTAGACATGAGCAAAGCTTATGATCGTATTGAATGGGCTTTTTTAAAAGCAATTCTTCTTAAGATGGGGTTCTCGCAATGGTGGGTTCACTTGGTTCTTCAAACTGTAACCACGGTGATGTATTCGATTGTACATGGAGAGCATGATATAGGGCCGATTCAGCCATCTCGAGGGATACGTCAGGGGGATCCACTTTCCCCATATCTTTTCATCATATGTGCAGAGGGTTTATCTGCACTGCTAAGAAAATCTGAATTGCAGAAGCGTATCCATGGTGTGAAAATTTGCAGGAAAGCTCCAGCCGTTAATCATATGCTATTTGCAGATGACTCTTATCTTTTCTGTAAAGCTGATTTGGGTGAAGCAGCAAATGTCTCTGAGCTCCTGGAAGTGTACAAAAGAGCTTCAGGCCAACAGGTGAACAGGGAGAAATCTTCGATCTTCTACAGCTCGAATGTCATTCCTTACAACAGAGAATCGATATGTATTAGCTTGCAGATGCCAGAAGCTAATGAACATTCAACATATCTTGGACTTCCTAATGTCATTGGTAGGAATAAATCAGCAATGTTGGGGTATTTAAAGGACAGGGTTAATTCGAAAATCCGGAGTTGGGAAGGAAATGGTATATCAAGACCAGGCAAGGAGATTCTGGTGAAACATGTAGCTCAAACTCTCCCTTCCTATGCTATGAATGTCTTTATGTTACCTCTGGATATCACAAGGAACATTGAAAAGAGTTTGTCGAGATTTTGGTGGAATTCATCCCAGTCGAATGGTTCAAAAATTAGTTGGATGTGTTGGGATAGAATGGCAAACCACAAGCATGCAGGTGGTATGGGGTTTCGTCATTTTCGTGACTTTAATATTACTATGTTAGGCAAACAGCCATGGAGGCTAGCCACTAATCCCACCAGTCTGGTATCTAAGCTGTATAAGGCAAAGTATTATGCTAATTCGGACATTTTACAGGCGAAGGTGGGTCACAATCCAAGCTTTATATGGCGGAGTCTGTTAGAAGCACAGCAACTTATTTCGGATGGATTAAGATGGAGGATTGGAGACGGTTCCAGCATTCAAATTTTGGGACAACCGTGGCTGTTGACAAATGATAATCCTTATATTACCTCGCCTACTGAACCTCTTCAAGGGTATAAGGTGGTGTCGTTGATGTGTACGGATAGGAAAGAATGGGACTTGGAAGTGGTAAGAGACGTGCTTAATGAGAGGGACCAAAATCTGGTATTGGCTATCCCGTTATCTGTTACAGATCATGTGGATACTAGATTCTGGAGATTAGAAGATTCAGGAATATACTCAGTCAAGTCAGCATATAAGCTACTGCAGGAGCAAAAGGGTCATTGGAATACTGAGGAGCAGGATAACATTTGGCGAGTCTTATGGAATATAAAGGCTCCTCCAAAAGCTTTAAACCTGGTCTGGCGTGCTCTTTCAGGTTGTTTACCAACTTTGTCTCAACTTCAGCAAAAAAGGGTTCAGGTACATAGTATATGCCCCGTTTGCCAAAGTGAGGTGGAATCAATATCTCATAGCTTGGTGTCTTGCCAGTTTGCTCATCAATGTTGGTCACTACTGTTGCCAGGTATTCAGTATCAAACCCCAGTTTGTTTTAACTCGTGGCTGACTTCATTGTTAGATGCAGTCGAACCTAGTAAGCATGCAGAAATCATTTCTCTTTGCTGGTCCATTTGGAGGTCAAGGAACGACCTTGTCTGGAATCAAAAATTCACTTCGGTTAATCGAACAGTAGCAGCAGCCAAGCAGAACCTTGTACAGTGGAAAGTTACCCAAGGCAGATTATTTACAACTCCTCTTCAGCCTAGTTTTGAAGGAGACGGAGCTACTACTTGGGTTAAGCCCCAACCAAACAAAATCAAGGTTTCGGTTGATGCATCTGTTTTTGAAGATCGAGGAGGTGTTGGTTTCGGTTTTGTAGCCAGGGATAGTGAAGGAGCGCTTGTGGAGGCTAAGGCAATTTTTCATCCGCATCTGGTAACTCCTATTATGGCAGAAGCAATGGCTTTCAAGGAAGCTTTGAGCTGGATGGAGGAGCACGGTTGGTATGATGCCACTGTGGAATCTGACTGCTTAGGAGTGGTGCAAGCGATCAGAAGTCGCATGGCTATGCGATCCTATTTTGGGTCGATTGTTGAAGATTGTCGGGTGCTTCTTCAACGTTTACACAATGTTACTGTGTTTTTCGTTAAACGATCCGCTAATATGGTGGCCCATCACTTAGCTAGGGAATCATATTATTTATCTGGTCGTATTATCGACGGGAGTTCTGTTCCTAGTTCGATTCAGAATTGTATTTCTATGGATTTAAGTTCGTAATAAAATCCCAGCATTTTGTCAAAAAAAAAAAAGACAAAAAGGGAAGAGAAAGAAATTCTGGTAATATTTCAAGGGGAAGCCTCAAGGGAAAAGAAAATTGATATACATCAATCAAAAAGAAAAACTCGTTACTATATCAATTCAATTGGCCTTAATCGAATTTCTCAAAACGGGGAATACACCAAGTTATATTAATTACAAAAAGGGGAAGAGATAAGGAAGATGAAAATGATTTTGATTAAAAAACGAATCATATTTTGAGGGGAAGCACTAAATTTTGATAAAAACATCAAAATTTACACCAAAAAGGAGAAGATATAAGAAGAAAACTAGTATCCTTAGTTAAAAAGGGGAAGAGAAAATTAGACATTTTTGGTAATATACCAAACAAAAAGGGGAAGAGAAATTTAGACCCCTAATTTAAAATTTTCAAAATTTCTTATATGAATTGCTTAACAATGTTTATTCATCTCATAAGTTGTTTTGCAGGAATCAATCAGTGGAGAATAAGATTTGCCGCGTGCTTCAAGTCGAGTCGAAAAATATATTTTAAACTCATGCATACACTAAGGGGAAGCACACACGGGTAAATTTTTAAATTTTATGTTTTGTTTGGCAAATACCAAAAAGGGGAAGATTGAAAGGATATCTTCGATATATTTATTTTGGTATTTGTACGATTTAACATAAAATTTAATTACACTTAGTTATCCTCTCCACTAGGTCATTAATTTAATTTATTCCATCAAAAAGTCAAAAGTCAAATTCTAGCAATATCTATTTTTAATTATAAGAGATATTCCATTATTGCTAAAAATCAAATTATATTTTTATGGAATATATCTCTACACCAAGGCAATAAGATCGAATAAGAAATATTGAGGTGTGATATTTTTTAGATCTCCATTGCAAAATTGATAAGGCGACAGGCTCGAACAAAGAATATTCGAGGATTAATATTCTTTAGAGAACTCGTGCTATATTTAAAAACGATCGGTTTTTATTCAAAAATATTCCGCCTTAGCACTCAAAATACTTTTATCCTCAATAATATTAATTCAGTGGTAGAATATTAATACTCATTGTTATCTCGTGCCAGAAATATTTAAAGTAATTTTTCTCCCATATCTCAAATTTATTCCATTTTCGGAGAAAATTATTTTAAATACTCAAAATTATTTCCTACACTCTCAATATATTTTATATATTAGGAAATATATTTTAAGTATTTATTCAAGTCAAAATATTGGTCAAAATATGCATCTATTTCATAGAAAGACCAATCGTATTTTATTCGAAACCGAAAGCTGATTTAATCATATTAAATCCAAATAAAATACTTCCACTTGCTAGAATGACTTGAAACTTGAGATGGATCACTTAAATGTTATTTTCTATGTATGGTAAAAGTTTCGTAATTTTCTGAGAAATTTGGTCCGGGCACAAAAATCGAGGCAGTGGGTCCACGTTTGACCGCGTTTGAAAAAAGTCAACGTTGACCATTTTTTACCAAAACTTCCAGAATTTATTTTATGATATTCCTAAATGCTCCATAATTTTAGAATTATTTATTGGGAATTTTTGTATTAATCGGGTATTTAATTAACGAAATATGTTACGTATTTATTCGTTAATTGATACGAGTCCGATACAATTAATTAGAGCTCAAAACACAGCTGGTATACTTTACCACAAACCACTTGGAAGAAACACAAAACTACTCCAAAGAAACACAATACCACTTTCCACCTCATCAATCCAAGTGCTTTCAATCTCAACCACTCCTTTTTCCTCCAATCTCCACCCTTCCTTCCACCCAACTCCTCCTATAAATAAACCCCTTCCCCCAACCATTTTCTTCAAGCTAAAGAGCCAAATAATTGCTGGGATTTTTGAAGTGGAAGCTCTATAAATATATCCAAACACTCTCTACACCCACTTCATCTCAAAAACCTTCTCTTTCTTATATACACTCAAATATATACAAGGTTTTTGTTCCATCAAGCTTAGTTCAACCAACCAAGCTCTCTCCCACCTAGAAAGCTCCTCTACCACTACTATCCGGCCTCCCGAAGGGCTGCCCAAGTTCGGCCATAAGCCAAAATCCGGCCGAACCTTCGGCGAATTTTTCCGGCGAACTTTTTCCGGCGATCTCCAAAAGTGGTAATTTTTAGCTTCATTATTCGAGTCTTAACCGATAATTTTTATATACGTATAAGAGCTCTATACCTTCATCTTATCTTCTTTAATAAGCTCTTATATCTGATCTATATTTGACGACGGTCAAATTACACATCGAGCTTGATTTGATTCCCTTCTATCACCTTAGTGTTCCGGGGGAAAAGAATCTCAAAGCCTTAATTAAAACTTTAACGCACTTACTTTGGCCATTAATATTTTATTGTTGTGTGGTCTGTTTAATTACTCGTACGTGTGTGTTAATCTTAACGCGTAATAGCGTGGCGCAAGCCTTTTATATATTTTCCGCACTTTTTCTTCTCGTCCTCACACTTGTGAGCGATTTTACTTTCCGCATTTTTTCTTCTCGTCCTCACACTTGTGAGTGATTTTACTTTCCGCATTTTTTCTTCTCGTCCTCACACTTGTGAGTGATTTTACTTTCCGCATTTTTTCTTCTCGTCCTCACACTTGTGAGTGATTTTACTTTTCGCACTAATTTAACGCATAATAGCGGCCCTCGGTTTATCCTATAGATAAAATGAGCTACTTTTCTGCACGTGTGTGTTTTATTTGTGTGTTGTGTTTAATTGGCCAAATTTATATTAAAGTGCAAATTGTTAAAGTAATATTGTAACTCTCGTTTAAATATAAATCTGAATAGTCTAATCCAAAACTATATCGAACGAGAAGTTATTTATCAAAGATCCTTAAGCTATAAAGCGTTTACAAGGACTTGATTTATACATTACTTCGAAAATAGACGTATTTTCAATAAAGAAGTAATTGTAAGAATACTTCGATCTTTACAAAAAGACGAACCAAAGTATACAATTATAAATCTTATAAGCCTACGAGCTTAAAGGTCGTAATCAACATTTACAAACTCCGAGATATATTTAAATCTCACTATACAGAGTATTGTATCAATAGTATTATTCGATCTACAAGTCATATCGAATAAAAGAATACACTTAAAGTCATAAGCATATAAAAGCTTATTGAACTTATTATAATTAATATTCGTGTAAGAATATTATAGTCACCCTAGGACATATTAGTCCAAACCTCTCTTTATATTACAGTTTGTTTCGTATTTATTGTTTTCTAAGTTTTGCAGTGAGGTGAAGTTGAAGTGAGGTGATTCTCGTTCTAAGACCCAAGTCCTAGGCATTAGCGGGGAGTTAGTGGCCTTTGCATCGTGAAGAAGAGGAAAGACCCAAGACCTTTCATCTAAGATCCAAGACCGGCAAAAGCGAGGAATTCAAAGACAAACCAAGGGTTCTACATCAACTTTGAAGAAGTAGCAGGGAGTTGCTGTCTAAGATAAGTTGTGTAGGTTTTTCACAACGACTTTGAGGGTGTAACGGGGAGTTACGACCCAAGACGAGTCTTGTGGGTTTTTATATTTATTGTGAGGTAGTATCTCGGAGATAAGTACCAAGACCAATATTTATAGGGTTGTAAAGGCTTCTCCGCCTACTAAAGGAGCGAGTTATTTTTAAGGGAAAATCTCGAGTCAGGAGAGGAGCTCGGGGACTGGAGTAGGGGTGAGCGAATCCATTAGGGGTTGCGCCATCGCGAACCAGGATAAAATCTCCTGTGTGGTATTTTCTTTCCTTGTCATTTATTTCTACACTTATAAACTGCATAACGACTCGGTAAAGTTTTAAAAAGGGAAAATTATTTTAAAACGCCATTATAATTTTTAAATTGGTAATTAAGCTATTCAACCCCCCCTTCTAGCTTAATATAGCCCTTTTACGGGACCTAACATTATCCTTTTATCGCAAGTCTCTGACAAAATAATCGTGATGTAATTAATGTCATGACAGAAATTTTTGATGCAATAATCATAATGTATGTTCATGACAAATTTTTTTGATGCAGTGCAATAACTTTTTACTGATCAATATCTTGTCTAAAAAGGAAGGCAGATGACGTTCAATTAATCGTTTGAGATTGTGAATAAATTTGACTTCAAAATTAAAGGATTATTAGATTTAATATTTTTAATGCATAGTATGTTTTCCGAATTACATCCAATAAAATTCAGATTAGATTTTTTTTATAGTCCATATGATATGAGTGTATCCATTCTTTAATTTTCAATAAAAATTAGTTCCAACATTTTCACTTGTAATTTTCTTTCTGAGAATGACCTTACTTTAATATGTAGTATATTTAACTAAGTAAAAAAGACAAGAAAAATAAACAAAGTTCATTGGAAAAAGTTTCAATGAGAAAATTCAAAACAACTTGACACAACCTAAAAATAAACAAAGTTTTGTAATATACAGGATATAAGACAAGAAAAATAATAAAAATCATCGATGAACTAGCATGTCATACCAATCGACTTATAGGACACAACAAAAATACTTCACATCTGATACTTTGCTACGAACACTCTTTACACTACCTGGTACATGAATGTGTCAAATTGGTGGGGAAGTTTAAGCTGCTTAAATTTCACTTAATAACAAGTCTTACATAAGCTATTAAATAATTTAACACAAAAACTCAAATATATACCTCGAATCAAAGAGATTCAACTAAAAAGTATAAAATTTTACATAGCATCTCACACATATATCTACAATCAAATAAATATAGAAACTCGCAGAGTATCTCAGACATATATCTACACTTAAATATAACATAGAATCTCGCAAAGTATTTCACACATATATCTTAACAAACACATAATCTCGCGTAAAATCTCATTCATATACCTACATTCAAACAAACATAGAATCTCGCACAGCATCTCACACATATATGATATATCTACACTTAAACATGTACAAAATCTCTCGCACAAATCTGACACATATACTACATACAGACAGCCAAAAAATCTCAAACAGAATCCCAATTGAGAAAACATTTTTCAAGTTTTATCGCTCTTCAAATCTTCACTTAATTTTACCTAAAATAAAATATTATACCATTATTTTGACATGCTTTTGGTATAGAATCGGAAATTATCACATCCAAACCCTAATTTCACATAATTTCGTTGAAATTTCAATTAATCTAAGATTTTACGAATCTTACCTCGATGAAGCAACAATTTCAAAGTGATTCTTCAAATTACCAATTAAACTTTACGATTCTTCACTAGTTTGAAGATGTTCTTCGATTTTAAAAATTGAAGAATGTATGAAAGATGTTCACGCCTCGCATATTGTGCTCTCCCGCTCACGTGTAATGTGCTTGTATGTATAGTTTATATTTGTATGTATAGTATTTTTGTTTTTTTGTTAAATACTTTCTCAATTGATCATGACGTTCTTAATCTATCTTCAAATCTTGGTCGTCCATTTTTTATTTTAATTAAACGTTGAAGATTATTGTTCTTCTTTCTGGAGTGTAACTCTCATATATATATATATATATATATATATATATATATATATATATATATATATTACCGACATCAACGACATAGATGGAATGTGTGAACTTTCAATCATCCGAGATACAAAAAAAGTAATCAACATGAAAGGACTACATGATGAAAATAATTTTCCCAATATTAGAACCAATTTTAATATTAAGGAACCTATATTCAATTTATAAAGAATAAAATAAGTATCATACAAATTTATGTTTATTTTCGTACGAAGTCCAACACCAGAGGTATCAATACTACTAGTAATTATAATGTGCGTAATCCTTTATTATTTGCCCACTTTATAATGTACATTAAATAATAATTTTTTGTGCCTATTTTAAATTTTGATACTCCTGTAACTTGGAGCACAACTTTTTTTTATGTTAGTTCTTGCAATTGTCCTTCTTTTCTTCTCCTAGTTTCTTTGTAAGTTTTCGCTATATCTTTTACAAAGATTAGACCACAATAATTTACAAATACTTTAAAATTTGTCATTTGGATTGTTTGAATTGTATTACCATCTAAAAATATTTTTAAAATTTAAATATTCATATTGTGAACTATCAAAATTTGAATTTCTGATATAAACTTTTTATTCTATGTTTTTTAGAATTCACAACATAGTAACATAATAAAATAACTTGTCGATAAGTAAATTTTGAGACGCAATTATTTCACATATATATGATATGTGACACAATATAGCACTTTGTAATATTTTAAGTAAACTTGAGAATAAGGGAAATGGGATGTATTTTAGGTAACTTTCCTTAGATGGTGACCAAATGAATGTGTTTTGATACACATTCTATACATAATTATTTTTAATATAAAAAATTTAAAAGAAAAATTAACACATGTCCATATAATTACACAATACACATTATATGAGAAAAAGTTGCGTGAGATATATCTCAGGTTCCTTAATTCTTTTAAACTTTACCATATAATAAATTTTGAACTTGTTGATATATTCTCGATATAACATTCTTAAAATTTTGAATATATTAATGATTTAGAATTAACATTTATTTGTACCTATTTTTTTATTTTTCAAATTGATTTTATTTAATAAATCTAGAAATTAAAATTCAAACTATTTAAATTATATTTATTATATAATAAGGATAAGAGGATAATATAAGAGTACTACCACAAATCAAAGGTTCGATACTCACCAACAACATATTTATTATATTTTATTACATATATATATATATATATATATGTATAATAATCATATTTTTAATGTATAATAAGAATAATTATGTTTTAAGAATATTACAAAAGGATGATTGATTACATATTTTATCACCTTGCCCGCCCAGTACATGTCTAAAATACTATAACTGAGTAGAATTGAGACGATAAAACTTTAGGAAGGGTGTCCTATTAAAGTATAAAAGCGTAGTTCCTCGACAACTTTGAATAGTACTCCTTAGAATACTATATTCCTTGATCTTAGAATCAAGGTAAGAAGCACTTCAATATCCTAATTTTTATTCCGATTGTTTTAGTCTTGCATAGGTTACGGAATTCTTCAATTTCGCTTTCGATGACAAAAAAAAAGTTCTCCGATTTTATAATTGTAAGTGATAAATTGTTTAATATATTTAATAATAGATTAAGTTTTAATAAATCAATAGACTGAGATAATGATTAGATTGATCATAAAAAATAGGATAAGACTTATTCTTGATATTGAACATGATTATACTTCAGATACGTATATTAGCAAATGTTAAATTCTTACAACTTTAAAAAATTAGTATAATGCATAATTCTTTTTTAATTTAAAATGATTAATACTCATAAGTACGCACTCACGTAAATCAGGTGAGATACAGAGAATATTACTCCTTCCGTACCTCTCATTTGTTTAGAAATGAGTTGGGCATGAGTTTAATAAAAAGTGTAAAGTAATGGAGAAAAGTAAAAAAAGTGAGTATAGTGGTGGGACCAATCAATATTTTATGTAATAAAGTGAGTTTAGTGGAGGAAAGTAGTAGGAGTGGTTACTTTTATATTATAAAATTTTACAAATTTGGGTAAGTTTTTGAATGTAAAGAATTGAGAGGGACATCCCAAAAAGGAATGTAAAGAAATGAGAGGGATAAAGGGAGTATATCGATATTATATCCTTTATATATGATAGGCGCAAAGGGGATCTTATCCATAGTACTATCAAAATAATCTCAATCGTCGAATCTAATATTTTTAAAAATAGACGATCAAGATTATATCATATTAAAAAGAAAATTATAATCTAAAAAGGATATAATCCTTATATATAATAAGCGCAAAGAGGATCTTATTCATAATTTTGGTCACTAAACTACCAAAATAATCACAACCGTCGAATCTAATTTTTTTAAAAATAGACGGTCAAGATTATATCATATTAAAAAGATTATCCATAATTTTGATCATTGTAATACCAAAATAATCTCAATCGTCGAATCTAAGATTTTTAGAAATAGATGATTAAAATTATATCATATTAAAAGGAAAATAATAATCTAAAAATGATACAATCCTTATTATAATTTTATATATAATAAGCGCAAATGAGATCTTAAACATAATTTTGGTCAATATACTACCAAAACAATCTCAACCGTCGAATCTAATATTTTTAAAAATAGATTATCAAGATTATATCATATTAAAAAGAAAACTATAATCTAAAAAAGGTATAATTAAAAATGGTTGTATTAGAACTGAATTTTAAAAAGAAAATTATAATATGAAAAGGTTATAATTAAAAAAGGATACAATTGAATTTTATTAATTTTTTATTAATATAAAAAAATTCATATTTACTATTTGAACTCTATCTCGAGATCTAGAAATCAGATTTGGATGATTTTACAGCCCACGTGAAACTCATAAAACTATCTTTAATTAGTGATGTTTAACAATTATTATCGAAATGTAAACACTCAAAATCTCAAGAGAAAATATAATTAAGAATTTTTAACAAGTGTAGAAGACCTACATTGATTATCCTATTCAAAGTAGAAAACCAAATTACATACTCCCTCCGTCCATCTTATTTGTAAAATGAGATGGGCGCAGAGGTTAAGAAAAAGTGTAAAGTAATGGATAAAAGTAAGAAAAGTGAGTAAAGTGGTAGGACCAATTAATATTTTATGTAATAAAGTGAGTGTAGTGGGATAGTTAATTTTTATATTATAAAACTTTTCTTTTTTGGATAAATTTTGGAATGTAAATAATTGAGAGGGACATCCCAAATAGGAAAGTGTAAAGAAATGAGAGGGACATAGGGAGTATGATTTAAATCACTGAAATCCATTCTTTTGTATTTTAATATAAATACACCTTTTAGTTTACATGTTAAAAAATAAAATATTTTTTATGCTGAATTCAACGTTTTTCATCTATTTATTTTATGATCTGACGGTGTTAATTTATTTTGTCGTACTGAAAACCAAACCAGACTATTGACTACCAAAGTTTTGGACAAAATCACTCTTACACTTCTATACTATTATATTAAAGTCGAAATATTGAAAGTTTTGGTTTTCGGTTTGGTTATCCTAAAGTTTTGGTTTTCGGTTTGGTTATCATATTTATTAAAATAAATAATAATCTATACTAATATATTAAAGCCGAAATAGTCGATTTGGTTTTCGGTTTTGTTATCCTAATTATTAAAATAAAAAATAATCTTAGTTCCAAATAGTCTAATTCACAAAGATATGCAAACTCTAACTCTTAACCAGTAATAGTCTAATTAGAATTTGTATTACAACAATTCCCACCCCACCCCCAACTCCTGCGCACGAAGAATTGCTCGGAGAATTACTGCTCGAATTTGATTGGATTCACGAGAGCGTCAAAACCTGTCCACCCATAGGAATTAAGGTAGTGTTCCGATTTAGTTATCTTAATTATTAAAATAAATAATGACATAATATAATTAATGGTAATTAGTAATTGTTATTTTCAGATTTACTTTTAGTTGAAGATATTACCTTTTATAAAAATATTAATCGTACCATATATTCAAATTATTAATATTTTTTTCTAATTAAAATACGTTATCTTTTTTATTTAAAACTAATCTTACAATGATTAATATATACCAACAAATATCACACCATATTTTCAATTATTAATAAAATTTATTAAAAATTCCTATACGTTGTTTTTAATAAGAAGAAAATATTAGTATAATATGTAAATATGAGTATATTAAATTATATTAAATTAAAATTAGTGATAATTAGCTTATTGCCTTTTTTTTAATTAAAAGAGATTTACTTTTAATTGATTGATGATATTACCTTTTATAAACACCTAAAATATCGTTTCTTCCAATCAATAATATTTCTTTCTAAATAAAACACTTTAACTTTTCTAAATATAACACTATATCATCTAATCACTAACAAAATATAATAGAAATCTCTATACAACGAATAATATTTAGATATATTATACTCCCTCCGTCCCAACCAATTATTTACCTTTTTTTTACATTTTCTAGCACGCATTCTAAGGTGTATTTTAAGGATAGTTCCATACTTATTTTTAAAATTTTCTTTTTATGATTAAAATATTTTACTAAAAATTCAAGTTTCGAATCTCGTCAACAACATATTTAACTTAAAATTCTAATATAAATTTTAAATCATACATATCATTAACTAAATTTATATTAAAATAATTTTTACAAAATAATGATTATATTAAAACATAATTATAGCATAAAATAAAATTTATAATATATTAAAAGAAACCCGTGCATCGCACGGGTTATAAACTAGTATTATTAAAACCGTATTTAGTTGTTAGTAGAACTATCTTCAAATAATAAGAAGGGTATTTTGAAAATCAAAACGATATATAAGTATATTACATTAAATCAAATAGAATTTTCAACGTAAATAATCGTAAATTTCTTCTATCTTTTGTTTCTGCATAGTTTTAATTGGAAAATAATTGTCAAACCATTACTAAATTAAAGATTATTTTGTTAATTTCGTGTGAGCTGTATAATCGTCCAAATCAAATTTTAAGAATTCAAGATAGTGGATAAATATTGAATTGAACGTGTAAAATATATATCAAATTTTTAATAACAATTTAATATATAAATTAATAACATATAAATATTAAAAAATTTAATATATTATATATTAAAATAGAAACCGTGTATTGCAGGATTATAAGCTAGTAGGATTGAATAGAGAGAATTTGAATGGTTTAAGATGTAGGAGTAGTCATTTTTGGAAAGAGAATAAAATCTACATTAAAACCTCGACAAATTAATAATCGATAAATTAATAATTCATTATAAATTAATATTTTCAAAATAACTTTTTGATCCCTACATAATAGTTTTAACCTCGATTAATTAATAATTTTGTTAAATTAATAAAATTTGCCGAGCCCTGCACGATTAATATTAATTTAGAGGTTTTACTGTAGTTTGGAGTTGCATCATCCTACATAAGAAGGGGGATGGAAGTTGTAATGCCGCTTTGTTTGTTCACAAGTCACACACAAACACAACCAAACAAAAACCCTAAAAGTCTAAAACACCTTTTTTTATATATACAGTGCAGTAGTATATATATTGAGAAAGGGGGAGAGTGTTCGTTTTGTCCACGACCACGACCACGACCACAACCATGAGCTTGAGTAAATCAAAATCAGAGCCCAAGCCTTCTCCGCTTGTTTTATCTTCTCACAATCAATTCTTTGGTTTGTCTTGCCTCCTCTCCTCCAGTCTCCTCCTCCTTTTAATTAATTATTACTACGTATATAGTTGTTTATTTGATTTTTGTTTTTCTGTTTGAATTAATGTATGTGGACAACTACTTTATAGCTTTGCAATCCTCAATTATTAGTATGAATTATATACCAACTACTACTACTACTACTACTTAATTGGACAACTCCAAGGCCAAAACCACACTCGCACTGAATTTTTTCTTATGTCTAGTTGTTTTAGCCTTTTCCATTCTCACATTGCATTTCAACTCGTAAAGTGGCAACTGCATATTTTGTAATTAATGTTCAAATGTTTATCATATATTAGTAATTATCTAAGTATTGGGTGGAGTATTTCTGGTTTTTCGATTTTCAGAATCCTCAATTTGGGGAATGTATCTACTTGTTGTTGATGTTGTGTTTCTGATTTCGTCTCATAGATTGGTTAATGCCTGCTTGCCTCAAATGCTGTTATTGGAAATTTGATTATACTTGGTAATTTTGGTTGTTAAATTGGTTAGCAGAAAACTTGTGACCTGATTGGGAATTAGAGCTAGCATTTGATTTTTTTATTTTTTTATTTTGTTAAGATTTACATTGTACCTGCTGCTTTGGAGGAATGACTTAAATGAAACTTGTGTTTTTCTTCAACTCTAGTATGGAGAGAGTTTGTTTTTGGGGCAATTGCTGGTGCTTTTGGAGAAGGGGCGTTGCATCCTATTGATACCATTAAGACCCGGATACAGAGTCAAGCTATTCTTAGTGGGTCACAGGTAATCGTCATTTATTTCCATCTTTTGGTTTGATGTTTCATAATTTTCATTAATATGCAAGTCTGTAAACTCATAAAAATCTTAGCTTAGTAGTCATACTTTAGACTCTAGAGCCTGACTGTATATTCTGCGTGATTTCAGAATCAGAAGAGCATTTTGCAGATGGTCCGAGCAGTTTGGGCATCTGATGGTTTAAGAGGTACTTCATTTCACCTGGTCAACTGGCTATTACTACTATGTGAGAGGTTCACACGTCACGTGTATCTTCATACAACCATGCGTACCTCTAAATTAGTTGAACTACTGTAGCTAAAATGTACTCACAGTCATTCTATTTTTTGTATTTTTTTTTTTGGATTATAAATGTCTTTATGTATATATTAGTTCTAATTAGTTAATCTCTAGGTTTTTATAGAGGAATAGGACCTGGTGTAACTGGATCGCTTGCCACTGGGGCAACATACTTTGGGGTTATAGAGTCCACAAAGAAGTGGATTGAAGTGTCTCAGCCTAGTCTTGAGGGTCACTGGGCACATTTCATTGCTGGAGCTGTTGGTAAGTTATTCCCTTATTTCATGTTTAATCTGTAGCTGCTCTAGAAGCTTCATTCGAATTTCGTTAACCTATCTACTTTGCCTCCAGTAGTCCAGTATACAGGTGATGCTAATATTTATTTACTTGTTAATAATATATATTTACTCGTGGATAACTAATTAAATACTTGGTTTACTTAGCCACTTTACCTTGTCTGTATTACCAGTGGTTACTCCCCAATGTGTCATCTCTTCGGTCAATAAAAAATTAGGCACTTTAGCATCAATATAAATCAAAGTACATATCATGGTTATGATATATCGTTATAAGTCATGAACTTGTGATAATCTTTAAAGTTAACATTATGATTGGTTTTGGAGTTTTTATCCCTGGCTTGTCCTAAGGATCTGATGTGACGTTAATTTTGATTTCCTTGTTTTATGCATCCCAGGAGACACACTAGGGTCTGTTGTATACGTACCATGTGAAGTCATAAAACAACGTATGCAGATTCAAGGCACAAGAAAGTATTGGAGTTCTATTATGCTGAAAAACAGCAATCAGTTAAAACCTGGTTTCCAAATGTATGGTTATTACCCTGGAATGTTTCAGGCTGGCTGTTCAATATGGAAGGAACAAGGTCTTCGAGGATTATATACAGGGTAACATCTTGACATAGTTATATGCAACTTATGTTTTTGAAGGCATTGTGACTTCAATTGTATTTGTTGTTGTTCTTAGTAAAAGTATAGAGAACGTCTGTTTAAGGTGCCTTCACTGCCTTGTTTACTTTCAAATTAACACTTGAGAGTTGTAATGAAATAGATTTTGTGGAAAGAACAGTAATGTCTTTCCTATACTAAGATCTTAACTTTTTCTTATTTTAGATGTTTGCTTACCATCAACAAATACTTTGTTGTTGAAAGTAGTCTGTTTAATGAATTAAAATCTTACAAATCCAGATAGGATATGTTATCAGGACTCGGTATGAAGTGTCCAAGGTGAAGACATGTTTAAGTGTGACTGATTTTTTTGAAAAATTGCATGTTTTTTGAGGTGCAAAATGAAGTGTTTGAATGTTCGTAGCTATGTCCAAATGCTTGGTGTCTGACATGTGTACTCTAGGTGAAATGAAGTATTGGGTAACAAAGGCTAGGAATTTCAGGACCTTCGAAATCACCATATTATTATCAGCGCACTGTTAAATCCAATTTTATGTGAACAAGTATGTTGCTCCAGAAAAAAAAAATGAGCAGTAACCTTATACATGTCCCATACATGACAATTAAACTAAAAGCGTTCAATGGCTGCAACCGATCCTTAACTAATAGCTTTATATAATGGCTTAGGTTTATCCTGTAAATCTGTAATTTATATCTATTAGCCATTAGGACAGGGCTTGAGGTTTGTTTCTGCTTGATTGGTAATGCTGTGTTAAATTATGATATCTTTTGTTTGGTCACAGATACTGGTCTACTCTTGCAAGAGATGTGCCATTTGCTGGTTTGATGGTACGTCGTTAAGTCCCTCTGTTCGATTTATGTGATCTTCAATATATATGTGAAGCCATATCTATCTATCAATACCTTATATTCTGTATGATTGTATTACCAGTTACCAACTATCTCTAGATTCTAAACTATTACATGTGATCCATATCGATCATATATAATTATGCGAGTTTGTCTGGTCATGCTTTGTGTGTGTGTGTGTGTTCGTGCGTGTGTGTATGAATCATCATGTTTGTGGAGGTGACTGGTGAGTGACTATGCATCTTCCAGGGTGTATGTAAAGTTGTAAACACACGAAAAAAGAAGAGAGTGAATCCTAGTCTGGGAAGAATGAACTCATGGAAAATTATATTTAGTATCTTTCCCTAATTGGGGTGCTAATTTACCTGAGAAGTTGATTCAAATCTTGAAGATCAACTACATTACTAGAATATCTTGTGGACAAAGGCTTTCACTACTATATAAAAATGTGACATGGGTTACTCCTAAAAGGTGCTTCACCAATATGTGGATCCAGAATTAGTTCATGCTTGTTAATTTGGATTGAGAGTACGAAAATCTGGAAGCTTACATTGGTTTCTTTTGTCACTTCAAATTTGTTGTCATTGCATTATGTTCATTGTAGCATGTAGTCTGCATTCGCAGTGCAAGATAGTGCCTGCATATCTGTTGGTTTGACGACATATTAAATTATTTATTAGTTGCTACTTGCTACAGCATTCAATTACTTCCTAACTTTCCTTCTCTGATACTTCCCTATATATTGCCATAACTTCTCTATATATTTATTGTTCTTTACTTTTTACAGGTCACATTCTATGAGGCTCTAAAAGATTTATCTGACTTTGGGAAGCAAAAGTTGTTTCCTCACTCAAATTACAATGTCAATAGCTCTATGGAGGGGCTGTTATTGGGAGGATTAGCCGGTGGTGTGTTTCTTGCTGTGTTCTGATACACCATAATTCTCAAAATCACCAAGAACAATTTTAAAGTATTCCCTCATTTAGCTGGTTGCAATTGAATCTCATAGTTATTGTTTGTTTGGCAGGGTTTGCTGCATATCTAACAACTCCCTTGGATGTTATAAAGACTAGATTGCAAGTACAGGGAACAGCCACAAGGTATATAGTGTCTTTGAGGATCCTGTAATTACTACGATGTTTTATACTTTAAATCTATAATACATTTATAGGATTTGCTGAAAATATTTGAATGTTTTATATCTATCTATACTATACTATTATAAGCAAACTAGGGTATATTTAGTTAGTTGGTTGGTTAACACCTTCCTAAAAGATTTGTTAATACCTTCCAAAAAAATATCTATCATAAAATTATATACTAATTTATTTTAAAAAAAGAAAGTGCCAACAAATATAATATGCATATTAACTCCCTTAATAAATAAATAGTGGTATACATGAATCCGGTGCAAACTCTTTCAGTTACATACTAATTAGAGTTTTCCCCACAACCCATGACATGTAATGAATCTATTGCTGCTACATGTATAACAACTAATGTAACTGGCTACTCTAAAAAAATTGAAATTTATTGAGAATAAACCACAAATTCATTGTCTATGACGGTCATCACTTTGGGAGTGTTTGGAAGTTAGAGCTTTGGGGTGAAATTAGAGATTTGGGGTAGATTAAGGTTTGACCAAATGAAACCTGTAATGTGAGTGTTTGGTTGTTAGAGGTTTGAGTTAGAGGTTTGGGATCAAAAAGCTAATTTTGAAAAAGTTCATTTTAAGAGCTTTTTCAATTAGAGGTTTGCTATGTGTCACAAAAAGTTACTCAAAAAGCTATTTATCAAACATTTTAATTCAAAACAGCTAATTCAGTCCGCTAATCAAAACAGCTAATTCAATCCGCTAGTCAAAACAGCTAATTCAATCCGCTAAAGCTAACCGCTATCAGCTAATTGCCAAACATGGCCTTAGTAAAAAGTATTGGCTACTCACATATCATAAATTTCATGACAAAATAGTGGACATCTATACATACTAAACTATAATAAGCAAATTAGGGGATAATTGTTCGTAGTTTGGTTTAATGGTTTAACCATACAAACAATAATGACCATTAGATTTTAGTAAATCAATGAGAACCGTTAGATCTAACACTAAGGAATATTCCATATTTGTGCTAATTTAATGAATACCCACCCGTTAACAACAAATTAAAGTTAAGAATTTATTTTTTTAGCTCTAAACAATACACGAGTTTTTGACTAATATATATTAAATTAAAATTAAAATAACTATTAAACTAGAAAATTAGATAAAAATATAATTTTATTATAAGAAAATATTATATCATACTTAAAAGAAGCACGTGCTTTGCACGGGTTATAAGGTTGAATATATATATATATATATATATATATCCTACTCAACTACAAACCAAAATTAACTACAAACTACAAACCAAATCCTGAATCAAAGTTAACTACAAACTACAAACCAAATCCTAATATAATATTTCAAGCTAATCTAATAACCAAACTAGGGATACCCCAATACAAAAAATGTATAATAATCTACCCTCTATTCAGCAAAAAAAAAATATATATATTGTTCACTGTTGACGTGGCAGTGACGTCAGCAGTGAACAATATTTTTTTTTCCCCCGAGTATTGGTCACTTAATTTATGACATTTTTTGTGAAGGTGCCCCTGGCGGGGCCCTTAGAATAATTGAAATATAAAATATTTAGTGTTGGTTTGTAGTTTGTATTTAAAGATTGGTTTGTATTTGAGCAAATATATATATAGGCTTTTGCTCAAATACAAACCAATCCTTAAATACAAACTACAAACTAACATAAAATATTTTATATTTCATTCATTCTAATGGCCCCGCCAGGGGCACCTTTACAAAAAGTGTCTAAAATTCTTGGCTCCAGTCAGCAAAAAAAAAAAAAAATCACTGTTCACTGATGACGTCGCAGTGACGTCAGCAGTGAACAGTGATTTTTTTTTTTTTGCTGAATGGAACCAAGAATTTTAGACACTTTTTGTATTGGGGTACCCCTAGTTTGATCATTAGATTAGCTTGAAATGTTAAATTAGTGTTTAGTTTTTAGTTTGTAGTTAATTTTAGTTTGTAGTGGAGTAAGACCCTATATATATATATATATATTCTATGACATGGCTATATTCTTTGGGATTGCTGTAATACTTATGGCGGCTCTAAGTGCTTCAATACTGCTTAATAATTTTTATGTTAAGTCTCTCCCTCTTACCATTCTTGCATGCAACGAGATGTGCATCACCCTTAAAGAGCCACACTAAATCATAAGAGTACTTTATTTTCTACACAATAACCAAAAGGCGACTTTTTACTTTTCATATTGTTGGTGACTGCTTGCTCATCCATCTTGGTGGTAGCTTTGTGCTTGTTCCTTTATGAGGTGTTTAAAATGCACGAGGCATATGCAGAATAACTCATTGTACCTATCATCAGACAGAAATCACTTGTACCTTTCATTGAATTGCATCCTTAGCACCTGGATAAAGAAGAACAGGTGCCGTACTTCATTTTTTTTCCACACAAAACATGATTGTTGTGCACCTATCATTCGTCCCAAGTGTACTGGATGAAACCAGGTGATAAGTACAGTGGCAAATATCTGGTTTTCTGTTTTCTTGATGTAAACTCATAGTAGTTTAGAAATGATGAATTAGTTGGTGAGGTTCCCTCAATACTTTGTGTTTGGAGTTTAATATGATTACTGATCAATTGGTTAATATTAGATGCTGACTTCACCATATTCTTATAGGTACAGCAGCTGGTTGGATGCTGTTTACAGGATATGGTTGGCTGAAGGTGCCAAGGGAATGTTTAGAGGTAGCATTCCCAGAATCACGTGGTATATACCGGCCTCTGCTCTTACATTCATGACGGTGGAATTTCTGAGACAAAATTTTGGTCAAAAGTTTAATGGCAAAAGCAATTTTAAAGAAATCTCAAGCATTTCTATAGAGAAGAAAGAATTTCAAGAAGCATCTTAAGAGTATCGTCTGATTTGTACTAATATTCTGTCTAGTATTTTTATAGGACGCTTTAGAATATTAAACCTGTTTTACTAATTGTATCCCATACTTGTTGTCCTGGAAAGCCTTGGCAACAAGGAAAAAGAGTTTTTGAACATTTATGTTTCTTGAATGTGTATGTATAGCAGAAAGCAGGAAATTTTTGCAGGAAAGCTATTACCTTTCTAAATTTTCTCTTTAATGAGGTAATACTCTGCAATGTAAAACATAGTCTAAGAGGAAAGAAACGGTGAGAGGTGTTGGTGCATATTTTCACGGTGATTGGTAACCTATCATAAACAGTATACATTAAGGCACTAATAATGTTTTAAAAAATTAGAATTTATTACTTGTATCATAAATTGTTTGAGAGTTTTTAATAAGAATATTTGTACATCTCATTTGTAATATAAAAAGATGATGAGGCTTGTTAGTAATAGAGGCATGTTGTAATTGTACAAATTAAGTCACGAAATAATACTTAAAAGAAGATCCAGAGATCATGCCTCAAGCTTGGAGAAAAAGGTTATAAAAATAAACACGGTTGTAATTTGATGATTGAAAATTTGTGTAAGTACTAATTCGAGAAGTAATTTGGTCTATTTGATAAATCAAGGTTTTGAGAAGTGAAAGATTCGATATATTAAAAGACACTGTTCGATATCTCAAGCAGTCAACAAGTCAAAGATCCATTCGATAACTCAGGGATTCGACATGTCTAGTACTCTATTCGAAAACTCAAGAAGTCAACAAGTCAAAGTATCATTCGAGTTCTCAAAGGGTCAACAAGTTAAAGTCACATTCGATATCTCAAGGACTCAGGAAACTATTCGACATCTCAAGGATTCCATAACTAAGAGGTTCTATTCGATAACTCAAGGATTCCTGAAGAAAAGACTCATTCGAGAAGTGATTCGATATGTCAAGAAAAGCTAGTTCGAGAACTCGGAGTTATCGAACTATTCAATTCTAGTTCTTGAATCTAGTACTTAGTCATTTCTCGAATGGTTTCTTGAAGACAAATTACTGAAGATGTACAAGTCAGAAAACTTACAATAAGCCAAGATACTTACAAGAGCACAGTACTATAAAGTGTACATGGAAAGTCTACAAAGAAGCTTAGAGAGATGTTAAAGAGGACAAGCTGCTAAAGTAGTGGATTTGAGAAGGTTAAAGAGATGGTCAAATCACATGTTACCCAGATGTGTACCAAATAAGGATAGACAAGTTAGAAAGTGTATTTGTCTGTCACTACATTTGTAGTAAGAAGGTTGTACACATGTTCTATAAGTGTACAAACTCACTTGTTTGGCACTTAAGTTTTTCATTGTAATTCATAGCAAATATCTCTCTGAGAAACGAAGCTGAGAATGCTAACATTTATATTTTTAGGTTGTAGCATACCTTGATCTAATAAAATATTAGATTAAAGTGAATTGTTTGTGTTCTTATTTCCGCACGTATGATTTGTTAGACACACACCCACACATTCAACTACAACAATCAAACAGATTCAAACAAACTGTTCTAAAAGAAAACATCAAGAAAAATTTGAAAATACATTCACCCCCCTCTGTATTTTCTTGTGTGTATTCCATACTCAACAAGTGATATCAGAGCATGATGGGAGAGTTGACATTCTTTCTTGGATTGCAAGTTAGTTAGAGAAAGGATGGTATCTTTATCAGTCAAACTAAGTACATCAAGGATTTATTGAAGAAGTTTGATTTAGAAGATAGCTTGCCTGCAAAGACACCCATGACCACTGCCACTAAATTGGATGAAGATGCTAAAGGTAAGAAAGTGGATATTTCAGTCTACAGAGGCATGGATTGTTCTCTACTCTATCTTACTGCTAGTAGGCTAGACATTATGTTTGCAACATGTCTGTGTGCAAGGTTTCAGTCAAAGACAAAGGAGTCACACATGATTGCCATCAAAAGGATCTTTAGATAACTGAACCAAACTTGGGTTTATGGTATCCTAAGGACACAGGGTTCAATCTGATTGGTTATTCTGATGCCAATTATGCTGGATGCAGAATGGATAGGAAAAGCACTTCAGGTAGCTGCAAGTTTTTTGGACAAAGGTTAGTCAGTTGGTATAGCAAGAAACAATAATCTGTGTCAACCTCCACAGCTGAGGCTGAATACATAGCTGCTGGGAGTTGCTGTGCTCAAGTACTTTGGATTAGAAACCAACTTAGAGATTATGGACTTGTATTGGAAAAGATTCATATCATGTGTGACAACACAAGTGCAATCTCTATAATTGCAAATCCTGTTAAAAATTCTAGAACAAAGCACATTGACATCAGATATCATTTCATTAGGGAACATGCAACTAATGGAACTATTGAGTTGTAGTATGTTTCCACTGATAAACAATTTGCTGATATATTTGTTGGGTTTCAACCCAATGTGATGTTATGGGCTTGGGTGGTCTAAGATATATATGGGAAAGATAATAATTGTATGTGTAGACAATTATTATATATGGTATGTCTTGATCACTAAGTTGGGTAATTAGGTGCCAAGAATTGGAAGACTTGTATAACAAGTATGGTAAGACTTGTAGAACAAGTATGGTAAGTCTTGGTGGCTAAGTTTTGGGTGGCTATATATACATAGTCATATTGTATTTGTTTGATAAGGTGAAAGCTTAAGAGATGTAGTCTTAAGTATTGTTTGGAGATGCTTGAGCATTGTCGGCTCAAGTATCAGGGTTAGGACACCATTAAGGTGTTATTGTTTTGATGTATTATTGATATTGTTAAGATTAATAATACGAGTTTGGGGCGTGGGTGTTTACACGTCAAGTATTTGTGTGTTCTTGTTTTGCGCTTTGGTAGATCTTGTCAATTATTGATAGGTGTGTATGCGCGCTCTGTATTGGTTGTTTGTGAATCTCGAATTGTGTAAGTCCCCTAACCTAACAAGTGGTATCAAGAGCCAAGGTTTGGGTTTGTGATTGAAGAGGTTAAGGGAAAGTTCGAGAAGGATTTGCTGACAAGGAGATTGCTACTAAAGCGGGTGGAGACAAAGTTACGTGCGGTTTGAAGGTTGACTTGCACCGTGGATCAATCCAGTGTTCGGACTCGAGATAGAAGAAGATGGAAGAGGTCATCACAATTGCTTCAATGGCTTGATCGACCAGGTGAACTATTTGGATGATACTAGGGATTTTCTTCAGGAGACCGAAGGATTGTGAAAGCAAGGATCGAGGATCGGGTGACTCAACATGTGGAAGAGCACTCGTGGTGGTTGATGCACGTGATTTTGTAGATGGATACATCGTTATGGTGAAGAACGATGGTTTGGGTGGTTTGGAGGGTCACTATATGGGTTTTAGCGACACTCAATGTTTGGAAGAGCAAGAGGAGGAGATTCTTGTTCGATGAGAGGCGTTGACGAATGGACGTCGATGGCTTGATGGGTTACCGTTCAATCCGATGTTGGTATTGGGTTGAAGGGGAGGATTGTTGGGTTTCAACCCAATGTGATGTTATGGGCTTGGGTGGTCTAAGATATATATGGGAAAGATAATAATTGTATGTGTAGACAATTATTATATATGGTATGTCTTGATCACTAAGTTGGGTAATTAGGTGCCAAGAATTGGAAGACTTGTATAACAAGTATGGTAAGACTTGTAGAACAAGTATGGTAAGTCTTGGTGGCTAAGTTTTGGGTGGCTATATATACATAGTCATATTGTATTTGTTTGATAAGGTGAAAGCTTAAGAGATGTAGTCTTAAGTATTGTTTGGGAGATGCTTGAGCATTGTCGGCTCAAGTATCAGGGTAGGGACACCATTAAGGTGTTATTGTTTTGATGTATTATTGATATTGTTAAGATTAATAATACGAGTTTGGGGCGTGGGTGTTTCCACGTCAAGTATTTGTGTGTTCTTGTTTTGCGCTTTGGTAGATCTTGTCAATTATTGATTGGTGTGTATGCGCGCTCTGTATTGGTTATTTGTGAATCTCGAATTGTGTAAGTCCCCTAACCTAACAATATTCACTAAGCCATTAGATGAAGCCACCTTCACAAGGTTGGTTAGTGAGATTGGAATGCTGAATTCTTCAGAATCTGGCTACGTGAAAATATCAACTACTTTGTTGCAGCAGTAGACACTTACTTTATCTAAATGATCAATATTTTTTTAAGTAAGTGTTCGCTGAAATATGATTTATAAATATTTCAAGTCTGTTGCATATGTTGAATAATCAGATTTTGTCAACTTAATTTCTATAAATTTTGAGAAGATCAATATTTAATTTGTTAGAATATTCTTCATTGAATATTTCTGGTAAATTTTAAAAGATAGTGAAAATGGAATATTATGAGTGAAAGTATATTTCGATAAGTCAGACTTCTCTAACGATTCATTTTATGTCCCTGCTTGAGTTCTCTAACAAGTCTCTTTAGAGAACTCCTGAGTTCTCAAATAGAGTCTTTTGGAGATATCGAACAAGGACATACTTGACTTCTCGAATATGGTATTTGAGTTCTCTAATGACTGAGTTCTCTACTAACATAATTTGAGTTCTCGAATCATTTTAAAAGGCTGAATTCTCGCTGAATTTCAAAAGTTTTTGAATTTTTATCTAAAATTTTAATTCGCTCATAAAAACATATTTATTCAATTTAGAATTTTTTTTAAACTGGATAAACTGCCAGCTGTAAGTTACTATCTGCTTTAGTAATCGACTAATCCTCTTTGGACTTATCGAATAGTTGTTTTTCACTTAGCGAATGCCTGACTTGTCGATACAAAATATATATCTAATCGACTATTCAAGTATCTCATACTTATACAATTTCATAACTATTCTATTCATTCCATTCAATTTCTCAAGCAAAACCTCTGAAAACCCTAATTGCAAAGAGATAAATTTCTTCTTCAACCTTCAATTTCTCTACCCTCTAATTCTATACCAAATGCAAACAAACAATTCAACCTACCTGCTACTACCAACTACATTGCTATCACTAGTGATGTTAAGGCTACAAACCCTAACTACAAATGCTTTATTTGATGGATGTCTGAGTCCTATATCAAGGGTTCACTTTCGGCCAATCCAACTCTGTATCTAGACATTCTAGAACAGTTTTGGGGCTCTGCAATAACAGAAACCATTGCTCTTGAAGATTGTAGCATGTCCTATGTCATCAACTGCAAAGTTCTGGGTAAACAATTTAGCATCACAACTGAAGATATGAGCAAAGCCCTGAATCTTCACCGGGATGAGTATGACAGTCTAGTAACTGATGAACAGCTAGCAGAATTCTTTGAATTCATCAGATATTCAGACACAATCAAGGTTGGGAACTTGAACAGGAAATTCCGACGGAAGGAGTGGAGATATGTGTTTGCAACACTCCTACCAGTTTTCAATGGAAGAAAATCCAGTTTTGATCAATTGAGTGCACATGTCCAGCAAATTGGGTACTCATTGGCCTATGGCAAGAAGGTAAATGTTGGAAAGCTATTAATGCATGAGCTATATGGGAAGCTTGGTAAGAACACAACCAAGCGAGGTAATGACATTTTCTTTCCCAGATTCATTCAGTCTGTGCTTAATTATTTACATGCTAATTTGACTTAATTGCCTTGTTTAGATAAAACTAGAATAGGCTATTCTAAGTCCATGTCCAAAGTCATTTTTGAAAATTTGGACTCTAGAAATGATGTGGATGTAAGGCTTTTAACTACTCCTCATATGCAAGAGATTTTCAAGTCTTACCCACTCACAGCCAATATTCGATTCCAAATCTGAGTTAACAAAGCCCAAGCTAGTAGTAAAATTAGCTAACCAAGGGCCTGTTAACCAGTCGCCTCAACCAAACACTCTACCAAACACTTTGCCAACTACATCATCCTCTCAAAAGGATGGTGTTAGTAACAAGGAGAAGAAGAGAAAGCAAGTTGCTACTAAACTTTTGCAAATCCTAACATAGGCTGCAATAAATGCATAACTAGGCTTAGAAAGTGAGGAACCTATGTCACCTATACAGAAGCCAAAGAAGAAGAAATCTAAGAAAGCCACATCTTCAGTCACAGAAATGGCTAAAATTGTAAAATCAGGGGCAAACAACTCAATGGATGTACTCTGTCAACAGGGTGCATCTATAGAATCAAGCATTCTCCCCAATGCATAAACCTGTAAAGAGTCTACACATGGGAGTGATAAGGCTGGCACTAATACACTGAGTGGAGAGAATATCACATTTGAAACTCCCTCTATTTCTCAGGGGAGTTTCCAAAATCTACTCTAAACCAAACTACTCTTCCAGAATCTTATGCTCAAATTTCTTTGCAACCTGCACATCAGGAAATTAAGGAGCAAGGATTTGATCATTAAGGATTTTCTCCCTTTGATGAGCCCCTAAACTCAAGTGACTTGGTGCATGACACCTTGTTCACGACCCAGAATAACATTTAGCTGGTGAGAGAATGCATGCTGAGGCACATCCTGATGACACCAACAAAAACACAGAGGTTCCACTAATTTTTACTAGAGACTCTGTGCCTGTGTCACCTGATGTTGTAATTCGAGAGTCAAATCTGTAAGTAAGGAGCCTAGCTCTAGCTCTCACTTTATGTCACAATGGCTTAAGCCTATGCACCATGATAGTGCTTCAGGATCAAGGTCTGTTCCACAAGAATTTACGGTTGGAGCTCTTCAAAGCTTACATGTGGATCAGATTCCTGAGTTCACAAAGATTGCTCAACATCTCCTAACCTCTGATCTACCAAACCCTGATTATGAGGCCATCCTATGCCAAAGAGAGGACATGGAAGAACATAGAGCGAAGATAGTGGATGAGTCTGAGAGGGATGGTAATGTTGATGCCTGGTTGAATGCATCTGGGAGTGTGAGCTTAGAAGAGGCATTGCAGTTTCTGAAAGAAAAGTACTTGATTGCTTTGGGCTCTAATGCAAAGACTCTATCTCCTATTGAAGTTCTTGATGCTATTAATGATATCTACCAAGGGAGTTTGAAAGCTGCTCACTATCTAGGAAAAGGAGTCAAATCTGAAATTGAGAATGTATGCAAAGACACCTCCAGGGTAGTGAGCGAGCTCAAAACCAAATTCAACTTAGAATTTCCTTCTCTAAGCTCTATGATTAAAGATGTTAAAGACTGCAACGCAACATGTTCTTCTCTGAATCTGCGTCTTCCTACCATGCAAGATAGTCTCAAACAGCTCACAACTCAAGTGGCAAATCTCTCCACACAAACCAATGACTCCAATGCCTTGATGAATATCATGTAGAGAAATCAATAGGGAGACAAAGTCATTGGAGATGTTCCAGTTCACAATAATAAAAATTGACGTACTAATATAAAAAAAAATCTCAACTTATCATTCATACGATATATTAAGGATGAAAAAATAAGTCGATCCGTCAGATTCCAAATTGTTACAAAATTATCTGATTCGACACGTACCCAACTCGTTCCAATCTGATTGTATTTTACCAAATTTGAAATTTTGAATTTAGATTTGGACTTTGATTTGAATTGTTTTAATTCAATAGAATATGAATTTAGATTTGAATCTGATTTTAGATTTAGATTATTGTTTTAAATTCGACTGAGTGTTATATGTGAAACATATTTTTATCAGTGTTCTAAAAAGCGGTTTAAGCGGCCACCTAGGCGGAAAATATACACTAACCGACTCGATTTTCTATTAATCGGAGGATTAAGCGTTTTTCAGGGAATTAAGCGGGTTTAAGCGGGATTAAGCGGGTTTAGGCGGGATTAAGCGGATTTGACCAAATTTTGACCCTTAAAAAAATAATTCTTTTTACTTATATTTTTTATGTTTATTATTTTTCAAATTTTATATATTATAAAATAATATATGTATTAAACTTGTATTATTCACAACCTGTAAATATATAATTAAATAATTAAAATATATATGTATATATTCATAATCCGCTTAATGTCCCGCTTAAAAATCCGCTTAAGCGTCCGCTTAACCGCCTAATCGCTAGAAGGTTGTGTCGCCGCTTAGAACCGCTTACCGATTTTTACAACACTAATTTTTATATACTTGTGTGTTGTAATTATTTTCTTCCCTAAAAAATTTAGACATTAAAAAAAAATGCTTTTAATACTTACAGATAAATTTGAATTTTACTTTCCTATAAATTTGAATTTTTTTTTGTTTCAAATATGTTAAAAATAATTTCCTTTCCTGCAAATTAGAACAATAAATATATAAATTAGATGAGCTATAGGAAAAAAAAATATATTACCTCTTCTGTTCGATTAGTACTCCCTCTGTCCCCCTGAATTATTTACATAAGGGGACGAGGACGTGGTACACATTTTAAGGCTACTAAAAATATAATTCCATAATTTATTTTAATTTTTTTGTTTTGAATAAAAATTTAACGTTTAAATTTTTATTTAAAAAAAGAAAATTTTAAAAATAAATTGTGGAACTATACTTTATATATCTTAAAATGCGTGCAAAATTGAAAATATGTAAATTTGGTTGAAAATACGTAAAAAATGAATTTAACGAAGGGATTATGAGTTTTCTCATTTTTTTTGTGAATTCATAAAATTTTCCTTGGTGGATTTAATGCGTTGAGGCATATTCATTAGGTTTTGTTATTCATGCAATTTACGGACTCGGATAGTTTGCTGGAGACCAGAGTGACACTTTATGATCTTTAAAATTGTGTTCTTAGTTAACGAAAAAAGTTAAATAATTAAAAAAATCATAAATCAATTTTGAATCTAATAAACTAATCTAAACGAAAGAGGTATAATTTTTAGTTTGGTTAACATCCTATTTTTGTGGTTATCCCTCATTTACAACCGTTAGATCTTCAACTCAGTTAGATCACACCCGTTAAATACAACAATACTGAAAGTTGTTATATACAAGGTCTAAGGTTTGATTTCGCCAACAACATATTAATTTATATTTAATACTAAAAATAACAATACTGAAAGTTGTTATATACAAAGGTCTAAGTTTCGATTTCCGCCAATAACATATTAAATTTTATTTAGTATTAAAAATTATTATATACAAAGATGTAAGGTTCGAATTTTTCAAATAACATATTAAAATTAATATTTCTATACTATACTACACTATAAACAAATTATAAAAAATTAAAAATGCTATAAGCTAGTAATATATAAATAACAAAATCATTATTTTAATATTAAATCAACTGATCCAAATTTGGATTAATGAATAGTATTGAATCACCATTTTGATCATTGCTAAAAGAGAATTTCGAATAATCTACCTCAAATTTGAATCTTTGAATCACTGTTGGATTTTCCTTAAATATTCTGATCTCCTTGCTTACCCTTCTCAAGAGAAATAAGAGGGAGTTTATTGACTAAAAGGTTCACGGTGAAGTATTGTACCTGAAAAGTATATTCATAGTTAGTAAAAAAGATGAAATATAAAAATATGATTTTGGAGTTCCTGGTGTGAATTGAACAGGCTTAGTTCATCTATTCTTAAGTGCCTCTTTCATTGGGTAAAAATCCACTATATAATGACATTCTTTCACCACATCCACTCCAAAATGTAACTGTCAATTAATTGTTCATCCATTAATACTAATCAATATTATGAATTGTAACTTACAAATAAATACATAATATTTATGTATCAATTTATTATATTTGACAAAATTAAATCAAATATAACATCTCCCACTTGATTTATTTGTCAAATACTTTCCCGACTCCCACATTTTCTAGAATCTACAATTCAAACATGAATTTCCACTATTCATTAAAGTTACATCTCATATTTAATGACTCAAATATTTCCGAGTCCAATCAAACTCACATGTTTGACAAATAATTTTTAAAAAAAACCTTTTATTAAAAATTCATAATCTCTAATTAAAACATTGTCACTTTCATTTCTTGGAACACATTCATGTTTCTTACTTTTCCAATTTCGAATCGACCATAAATCAATAGGTCTTCCGAAGTTCAATTCTCATTATCTTATCACCTTCAAAATCTGCACCAGAACAATCAATAAATTCAGGCACGTCTGCCTCATAACCAATTAGTGGTGCAATGTTCACTTCTTGTATTTTATTATCCTATTCACAACCTATCATTAGGTTTATTAGGATTTCTTTCGTATCTATTCACTAGACCAATTAAATACGCCAAGTCAAGTCAATCGATTACACAACATCGAACCTCCGACTACTTGCGCATATGATACATCTAGTGATTCTCTTTCCGCATTAATCGTTTCCCCATTACCAATAGGGTTGGCGCCGGACTGCACTTTTGCATCCTTAAACGATTAAGCATTTGACTCGGATACCTTTCTGATTCACACTAAATATTCAAAATCTTTAATTCCCTGAACTTATCAGATTTCATCCATATTCTCAACTTTCCCACTAAGTCCCAACTTAGTTTTGTTGAGCATTCCTTTATGATTTTCGACAACAATATATCATTAACATAAACTGATAATAGTAAACAAACTCTCACTTTTCAGAATACAGACACAATTGTCTAATTTATTCTCGATAAAATATTCCCAATTTCTGCATAATTTATCTTCAGATTGATCAATACATCTCCCACTTTCAATTATTTCTATGGACTATGCTTCCTTAAATATCCATGAAAAAAATATTTCACTTCCATATACATAAAATTCAATCACCCACTTTAGTGAAATTCTCAATCTCATATATTCAACCATACACGATGGTTCATAACCAGTATTTAGATCCGACTCATTATTCTTGATCGATCTTGTTAAAACAAATCATAAAGTACTCGTTTCAAAAAATAGTTAATTTTCGTGCTCTCCATTACGAGCGACAAAAACAACTATTTTCTCTATATTCTGAGCATTTCTGTTCAAATAAAAAATTCAATATATTTTCTGATGATAATTTCAAATTATATTGATACCTTTTCTCGTTCTTATAGAAAACAACATATTCTTATTTATTTGATTCCGGACACTTGTCCCAATTTTCTTATCCTTTCTGCGCTCTATTCCGAGAGCTACAAAATTTTCTCAAACGCAATATCGTTTATTTCAACGATAAATTTCAAATTGTACTTAAACAATTTTTTTTTTTTTTTTTTTTGCTTCATACATTATAAATCGGGTCATTAAATTTTTCATATTCTTCAAATCGAAAATATATAACCAACTCATCATTATTTTCTATGTTCAATTTTCGAGCATTCGTAGAAATTTCCTCTAGTACAATATCGTCTTTTTCAACAATAATTCACAATTCACACCCAGTTATTATTTACAAATTTTATACTCCCTTTTAGAGTTTCACTAGAAATTATCCTCCAGTATAGTTCCGTCTATTTCAACGATAGGTTCTAAATTATTCAAAAATAATTATTTCTCATTTTCCTGGCTCCATATATTACAAATAGTGCCATTTAATTTCACAACATTATCCAAATCGTATAATCATAATCAGCTTCATACTTTAACAAGAATCTCACAATAAAAATATTGTGAAGCTATGCAAACAATCCAACCAAAAACATTGGACATGTAAGAATGAGTAAAGAATAATTAAAAGGCACTTACAATTCTATACTATACTTGGAGAGTTAGGAACACTACGTATGCACATATAAAAACAATTTCAACCAGAAAAAAAAATCACGGGGATAACAAAAATAACAAACCTATTTAATGGATTGATAAAGCATGTCAATACAAAATCTTACACATACAATATGATGGGTTCACACTAATTTAAAAAATATATATATAAATGAGAATCCTCTCAAAACGTATATAAAAAAAATATCAAAATATGACAAACTAACATAATTTATATACAAGACTGTCACAATTTACATAAACACAGCAATCAAATAACATTAAAAAAAATGAAATCTAATATATGCCTTGCCATAATATGAGTAACAGAAAACTTTTATAAAATTTGGTAAATCAGGTAAACGGGCACTTATAACAATACAAAAAGCTAGACAATATTCTCTAAATAAAATAAAATCTAAAGCAAGAAACCAATATATATATACACTGACCAAAAATGCTAAACAAGCAATTAAAGTAATTAATCCAAAAATATGCAGGGAATTCAGAAACCAGGAGAAAAAGATTGCAAGACTAAATAAAAATAGGACACGTAAAGAGAAGAAAAGATCTGATAAAAAATTGAACCGATGGAATCGAAATCCTTGCCAAAGATACAAAACAGGTGAAAGATCTTGTTAGCTTTGCCAAAAACGCACCTCCAGTCCACCAAATCACAACCAATTAGCCTGGAAAAATAGGATAAAAATGGACGACACAGAAAACAAGATAGAGAATAACAAAGCAACTATATTATATAATAATAATCAATTCGATAAAAACAAGCACAAAAAAACGAGTAGACAAACTGTGAACACCATATATATGTTAGTGGGACCTTATACTAATAATCAAAATATAAAAAATGGATATCACTGGATACAAATCTTCAACAACCCAGAGTCGCAAGATCGCACAGAGACCACGGCGAGTTGGCAGATGAAGAACGAAAATACTAAAAATGCTGAAACAATTTGGAAGCCATCCGTGCATATGAAAGATTGTAAAAATATCCTACTGGCTCTGATACCAATCAAGTATTGTACCTGAAAAGTATATTCATAGTTAGTAAAAAAGATGAAATATAAAAATATGATTTTGGAGTTCCTGGTGTGAATTGAACAGGCTTAGTTCATCTATTCTTAAGTGCCTCTTTCATTGGGTAAAAATCCACTATATATTGACATTCTTTCACCACATCCACTCCAAAATGTAACTGTCAATTAATTGTTCATCCATTAATACTAATCAATATTATGAATTGTAACTTACAAATAAATACATAATATTTATGTATCAATTTATTATATTTGACAAAATTAAATCAAATATAACACACGGTACCTCCAACTCAATGAAGGGGGAGAAGACCTGGCAATTCGTTCATGTCGTGTACTTTCGTGTTTCGTGTACCTAAATGTTAAACCTAAAATCACCCGTTCAGGGGTTCGTGTCATTTCGTGTTCATGTACTTTCATTTCGTGTACGTTTCGTATCGTGTTTCGTGTTATTTTAATTAATAATAAGAATAAGAATAAATATATAAATATATTACAATATTACAATTTTCGATAATATTTTTACAAATATATATTAAAAATGTATTTTTACATAGTATTTATAAATAATATTATAAATTTATGTATAATCATAAATATAAATGTTAAATGTCTAATAAAAATATTAAAATATCTAATATCTAATACCAACAAAACAAGACAGTTAACTGAGAGATGAGAGAGATAAGGGAGAGAAGAGAGATTGGGATTGAGATAAGGAGGGAGAGAGATATGGGAGAGACAAGAGATTGAGAGAGATGTTTGAGGGAGAGCCTTGACAATTTGACTTACTTGTATATTATTGTTAAAAAAAATTATAAATATATATATAGGGTTGGACTCCATAAAGAACACTTTAAATAAAGAACAACAAAGAACACCTCATATCTAATAGATCCATTGCCCCTGGCGGGGCCACCCAATACAAAAAGTTCTTATTTTTTTAGGCTCTATCCATCCAGCAAAAAAAAAAATGGAAATTTTACTGTTCATCGATGACGTCATCAGTGACGTCATCATGAACAGTAAAATTTTCAAAATTTTTTTTTTTTTTTTTTGCTGGATGGATAGAGCCTAAAAAAATAAGAACTTTTTGTATTGGGTGCCCCTGGCGGGGCCAATGGATCTATTGGAATAAATGATTTTATAGTGTTCTTTATTGTTCTTTATATAAGAGTGTTCTTTATGGAGCAAAGGCCTATATATATATATATATATATATATATATATATATATATATATATATATATATATATATACTATACTATTATAAGTGAAATAGGGTATATTTGGTTTGGTACTCTTTTTTTGGTCACTCTTTTTTGGTACTCTTTTTTTGGTCACTCTTTTGATTTGGTTAAATCTCTATTATTAATAAAATTAAAAAAAAAAACACACGCACACGGCAAAACCCACGAGAGTCCTTTCTACAGCAAACAAGTCATCAAGACGACAAGTAGTTTGTATGTTACAGTGCACAATTTTTGTAACAATACATAATAATTAAAATACGTAATTAGAATAACATTTATTTTCATGAAATTTATAAAATTCAAAATTTTTTTAATAATAAAAACATATATACAACTTAAAATTTTAATGAAATATAATTAAATAGTTTACAAGCAACCGTGCATCGCACGGGTTATAGGCTATTATATATATATATGTATATATGTACTCCCTCCGTTTTTTTGATTTCTTTACGTTTGCTTTTTGCACGGAAACCAAGATAGTGGATGTAATATTGTTAAAATAAATGTAGTAGTGGGTGTAATAGTAATTTTATTGTTAAAATAAGTGAAGTAGTGGATGTAATAGTGTAAAGGATTGAAAAGGTGGAGTGATGTAGTGGATGTAATAATGTATTTTATTGTTAAAAGTTACTATTTTTAGTAATGTAAAGAAATGGAATGGACGGCCCAAAATAGAAAGTGTAAAGAAATAAAATGGACGGAGGGAGTATATATTTATTTATTTATTTCGTGTACTTCGTGTCGTGTCGTGTACTTGAAGGGTAAACCCAAAACCCAACACTAAATCTCGGTCGTGTACTTTTGTATTCGTGTACTTTCGTGTCGTGTACTAAAAATGCAAACTCAAATACTAAATTTTCGTATCGTTTCGTGTTGAAAATTGCCGGATCTAGGAGGGTTTTCTTTCCGCAAAGTGCACTCCATCTGAAATGTACTTCACAAAATATTTACAAGTTTACAATTACTGTATTACGGAGTATTATTAAGTTGTTTTCGGAGTTTATTCTTGCCTACATAATTTGTAATAGAACAGGTATCTGAAATATTTAAACTTGAAGTTATAACGGGATTACTTTAATTTACTCCAAGGATGCTTATGTTCAGCATATAACACGTGCTCTGTGCAGATTCGAAATCCCAGTAAACAAATAAACTAAACTGTAAAGTGCTACTCCCTCTCTCTCTTAAAACATTTCCTGTTTACTAAATCGGGACTATCAAAATACTCTTCCCCTTTCTATTTTAACCCATAAACAATAATATTCAATACCCACTACTCTTTAAAAACAATATTCAATACCCACTACTTCACCCACTACTCCTTAAAAACAATATTCAATATCCACTACTCCACCCACTACTTCTTAAAAAATAATATTCAATACCCACTATCCACCCACTACTCTTTAAAAACTATACTCAATACCCACTACTCCTTAAAAACAATATTCAATACCCACTACTTCTTAAAAACAATATTTAATACTCACTACTCCATTAAAAAACAATATTCATTACCAATTATCTTAAAACCCGTGTTTTTAGTAAACTAACGCAGCATGGCATGAATTAAATAGATTACACTCTTAAGGAAGAGGAAAACAGTCTCCACTAGCTACATGAAACCAAGCAAAAAGGAATCTAACTAGAGGAATGAGACAAGATTACAAGGAACACACACAAAAAAAAAAAAAGCAAGGTTTAAGTTGCCTTTACATATATTTGGTCCTTCACATGCTTACTACTGGTACTTGTTACTAGCTTACACAATCACATGAATAGCCAGCCATTTCTTGCTCATCATCCAAAATGCTACTACACTTCTGTCATGCCCAATCTATCATCCCCATAAGAAAAGATTTCCCAAGAGCACAATGGCTGTGAAAATTCTAGTAGTGGTCTGTTTAAGTGTAAGTCCGGCTGCGCTGTCGTCGGTGTTGATCCCAACCCCTGAGGGTCCTAAAGAATTGACACCACCGCCAAGAACACCGCTGGATGGAGTGGTCATGTAAGGGGAACCTCCTACTGGAGTCATGGTGCCCGACGATGATTTTGGAGTGTTTGTAGTTGTAGCCGTACTGTTGTCAAATAGCAAAATAACATAATTTACAATATGTACAATTGTAATATAGTATAGGGTCGCATCTCACAAACCATTTTTGCCTACAAACTCTGAAGTTAAGTTCGGATAGCATATCAATACTAAATATATCTTAGCAATAGAGCAACGGACGAGTTTGTAGTTTGTACACTTAATTAGTTCATGGACGCACACAGGCATATATTTGTGAATCGAAAATGGACAGTCTAGGATATTGATGAAAAGTACCCTCACAAGTCTGTCTACCTAGTGTAAAATGTACAAGTTTGGAAAATGGATCAAGGCCTTCAAAGAAAACAAACTGCACCATGCAGTCCATTACTAACTGAAACCTAATGAAAGTATTCCCTCCGTCCCAAATTGTATGCACCCGTTTGACTTTCATGGAGATTAAGAAAATGTGATAAAAAAAAAGAGTAAAGTTAGTTGAAAAGTGGATAAAGTGATGGGATCTATTAATATTTAATAATAGATTTGAGATAGAGATAGTGGAGGAAAGTAATGGATGTAATAGTGTTTATTTAATAAAAAAGTGGAGAAGTAGTGGGTGCAGTAGTGAAAAGTAGTGTTCAAAAATCGTAAGTATATTATGTTCATTCTTTTTAGGACGTACCAAAAAGGAAAGAGGTTCACATAAAATGGGACGGAGAGAGTAACATAAAAGCATAGATGAGTCATCCATATTAAATGTAAGTTGTAAATAGTAGTTGAGACTTAAATGAACATTCTTAAATATGTCAACAATAGTGACAGGCACAAGTAACTGTTTTAAAGGAACCCTAATAAGGCCTAAACGGTTAGATTATGCACATGCACACCAATCGATGCATTTCAATTAAAACAAAAAAAAAATGAATAAACAGTAGGGATTCATAAAATCAAAAAAAAAAAAATCAAATCAAATCTCGAGGAAAATCATACTCAATCCAACGGATATGAGTCGGCCTCTAAAATCACCACAATTTTTCTGCTACAAGCAGACAAGGACCTGTCTAATTGCCTCAATGTAGTACAACTTTTGACTATTACTGGAGCCCTCAAGGACAATGTATACATCTTCAACTCATGTCACTAATAGTACTACATGTTTATAATTTTAATTACCATGAAAATTATTGGGAAATTCTTAAAGGTACCCTTTTAGAATTAGCTTTTCTAAATGGTACACAAAATAATTTTGGCTTCCGAATGGTATCATTATACTATTATACTATTATGTCATTCTTTGTAGTACCCCTACCGTTAACCTCCGTTAATTTATGTTTTGGGTACCATTTGTAAAAGGCAATTCTAGAAGGGTACCATTGCTAATTTCTCTAAAATATATTATTCTGATTTTTTTATCCTATTATTCTAAAAATTTAGACATATATACGTATTAGACTAAATATAATTTCTTAGCCAGGTTAGATTAAAATGAGGGAAATTTGATTGACTGAAATTGGGGATAATTAAATTCAGTATAATCGGGATTTAAAAATGGAGTATCATCTCTAACTAAACAACGAAGAATCTCATTTGTTTCAATCCAAGTGCATCTTTTCATTACTCTATCTATCTTCCATTTTCTCATTACTCTATTTATCTTCGATCATCACATAAATGCGAAGAGGCAATTTTTAGAATAATAGGATAAAAAAAATCTGAATAATATATTTAATCTATTTATCTTCGATCATCACATAAATGCGAAGAGGCAATTTTTAGAATAATAGGATAAAAAAAATCTGAATAATATATTTAAGAGAAATTATCAATGGTACCCTCCTACAATTGCCTTTTACAAATGGTACCCAAAATATAACGTTTGACTAACCGAAGTTAACGGTAGGGGTATTACACAGAATGACATAATAGTATAATGGTACCATTTGGAAACCAAAACTATTTTGTGTACCATTTAGAAAAGCCAATTTTAAGAGGGTACCATTAAGAATTTCCCAAAATTATTTTACCACCAAGTGAGCTTATTTATTTTCTGAGAATGTGTGCTTCCTTCTTTTCTTTTTTTTTTTTGCTAAGTACTGTGTGCTTCCTTTTATTAGTGATAAATTATTACTACTACTCTCCCTCAGTCCCTCAGCCAATTGTTTACGTTTATGAGAGAGTATTCGGCCCACATTTTAAGATAGTACTACATGTTTATAATTTTAATTACCATGAAAATTATTTTACCAGCTTATTTATTTTCTGAGAATGTGTGCTTCCTTCTTTTCTTTTTTTTTGCTAAGTAATGTGTGCTTCCTTTTATTAGTGATAAATTATTACTACTACTCCCTCAGTCCCTCGGCCAATTGTTTACGTTTATGAGAGAGTATTCGGCCCGCATTTTAAGATGCATATAAAGTATAGTTCTAAATTTTTTTTAAATAAAAATATAAACATTCTACTTTTATTCAAAATCATAAAATTATAAAAATAAATTACGGAACTATATTTTATATGCACTTTAATTGTTTACGTTTATGAGAGAGTATTCGGCCCACATTTTAAGATGCTTATAAAGTATAATTCTAAAACTTTTTTAAATAAAAATATAAACATTCTACTTTTATTCAAAATCATAAAATTATAAAAAAAAAATTACGGAACTATATTTTTTATGCACCTTAAAATGCGTGTCAGACACTCTTTCAAAAATATAAACAAATGGGTGGGATGTGGGAGTATTATATAAGCTAATTACTAGTACTAAACAAACAAATTTAGCAAAACAAAACAAAAAAAAACAAACAATAAATTGCGTATAACATAGCAAGAACAATTAAATAGAAATTTAGATGAATTGACTACATGCAGTTTTAGGTACTACCACTAAAAAACATTCAAGCAGTAAAAAATCTCAACTAGTAGATGAACTAGTAGATGAAGATTGAAGTGTATGATTAATTTCAAGTAACTAAAATTTTTAACTGCATGTAGCAATATCACATAATGTCAATGTTCCAGAAATTGCTAAGCTGTCTAGAGCGGTTGGATCGGGTAGGCGGGAATTAATCGGACGGATTAATCGGAGTATTAATAGGATATTATAATAATATTTAATATATTAGTCTAATTTACAATTAAACATATCATTTTAAATAAATTAACAGGATTAATCAGATTTCAAAAATCGAATCAATTGATTACCTTACAGAAGATTAATCAGGAATTAATAGGAGATTTTTTAGAACAATGATAATGTAAGTAACTCCAGAAGACCCATCTTTTAATGTACGTGCGTGATAGAGGGGGACTAAAAAGTCTAGTTAAATGTCATAAAATCATCATTGTAATAAAGCGACACTCAATAAGAATACATAAAAAGCAAAGCTACTGATTAACTTTAGTTTAACTTTAACAGTGTACTAATATTTTTTACTGTGGATATAATTGAAATATAACAAGTGAGCAAAAAGAAAACGAGGTTAACAAAAGTTACCTTGACAAGTGAGCAAAAAGAAAACGAGGTTAACAAAAGTTACCTTGCACTGGAGGGATAAGCGCAGCCAGCAACGCCTGTAAAAACAAATAAATTCAAGAAGATGAAAAAGGGATAAAAGAAAAGACAAAAAAAACTAATGGCTTCGAGGATTCGAAGTTTGACAAGGTGGGTGTTTAATTTTTTTTTTTTGGAATTAAAAAAGAAAAGAAAGAAAGGATGGCTGACTTGGGTCAGAAGTGGAAGGAGTAGCAGCACCAGCAAAATCACAAGAACCGTTGGCTTGGCCTTTTCTCTGGAAATAACTGTTAACAGCATAGTTGCAGTGGGCAGGGACTGTGTTTGGATTGTAACAAGCTCCACCTTGATGAATTAGTGTGCAATCAGCTCCATTCCCACATGCATAGTCTATTGATTTTTGAAGCACTGTCTCACTTAACCCTGGCTTGCATACACACCATGTTGCACCTGAATATATATCCACACCACCTATTAATTTTAATTCTAATCATATATGCCCTTTTCTTTATTTTTTTATTCTTGACAATAAAACAGACAGCTAGTGGGTAAAGAATGCAAGATCTATGAAAGAGAGAGAGGGAGAGAGAGAGAGTAGAGCTGAACAAGAGGAAAGTAGTAGTAGGTAAGAGTGGACAACAAGTGACAAGATACATTAAAGGGATTGGAGGTGAGCTTACTTGAATGTCCAACACCCATGGCTAACAGAAGCACCATTAAAGTAGCTAACTTATGAGCCATTGCTTGGATTTCAGAATTAGCTTTAGCTTAAATTTTGCCTCTGTATGCAGAGGGAGGGAGAGAGTAATGTGTATATATCTATGTATGCAGTTGCAGACTTGCAGTACAAAATAGCAAGAAAATATGAGATGCATCACAAGTGGTGCTGGCCCAGTATGCAGTCTGTGCCACTTTCTTTGTTTTTTTTTTTTCCCAAATTAGAATTTATCCTTTTTACTTCCTTTCAAGATTTGAATTATTTTTGTTAAAGTCTAGTTTTAATTATTAAATTATTTTTATTAAAATTATGAAATAATAGTTAATAAATCCTAAAAAAAAATCAAAAGATTCAATGTTACTCTACCTAATTCTGGCCTAGAGAAACTTATTGTTTTTCTGCGGCTGATGACTAAAATAATATTTTTTGGGGAAAAAATACGAAAATACCCATTGGTCGTCGCGGAAGGGTGGGCGAAAAATATCGGATGAATTACGCATATCCAACTGGGCATCAGGATTTACGCATTTCTAAAATGCGTGACATGGATTACGCATTTTTCAAGAGGATAATACATGTATTCAGAAAGGTGGGTTACGTAATACGCATATACAAAACGGGTAACATGGGATAAGTATTTTCATCATGCGTATCCTGTGTAAAGCAATGCATTGCTGGGCTGTGACATCATCGTCACTTTCACAGAAAAACAGACGAAGAGCTCTGGGGAAGAGGCGATTCCGGAGACTGGATTTCTCTCTCTCCGTTCACCACAATCCACTCATTTTTCGGTCGAGTTCTATATACCATTAGATTCGTAATTGAATCCTCTACAAGCCTATAACATTCTTTTTTCGATTCTAATGCCGGATTTCGAACCCCTAATTTTAACCTAAGTTTCCGATTTCATTCTCCGACGAGCTTAAACACGCCCCTGCGGGATCGGATACATACAATCAGATGATGAGAAATGGAGACGGAAATGTGCTTGTCATTTTGATATGCTCAGAGGGGTAAGGTTGAGGGACGGCGACGGAGGAAGTAGGCGACATTTTTCCAATGAAATCGCCTGAGAAGAAAGAGTCTGAATAGTGAAAATGATGTCATCATGCAGGCCGGACATGCGTTACATGGGATACGCATATAAGTAATGCGTATCACGAGTACGCATTTCTCAGTTGGGTCACCAATCCATTATTTTTCGCCAATTGTTCATGGAATGGGTATTCTCGTTTTTTTCCCCAGAAAAATGGTTATTTTTCACATTCTTTCTTTTTTGCAATATAACCAATAAACTATTTTTTTCGTCAAAAAAAATAAAAAAATAATTTAAAAAATAAACTATTTTTTCTCAAAAACCCCAACAAACTTTAGGAATTTGTGAAATTTGAACAAAAGTAACCATGGTTAAATATAAAAATTTATGTGTAATTATTTTTAATTAAATTAATATACTTTACACACTTGATTATTAAATGTATAAAAATCTATGTGTAATTATTTTTAATTAAATTAATATACTTTACATACTTATTATCAAATGTCACCATAGTTATTGTCACATGACTTACATCTGAAAGTTAATTCATTATAGTTTCGTAGACCCATATGGAGGTCAATTCATTATAGTTTCCCATAGGTCTCATTTTAGTTCTATAGGCCTGACTGGACGATCTTAATAGACCTAAAGATTTCCCATCGTTAAGTTAGGCCATTTAAGATTTGTTTCTCCTATTTCTAGATCTCTTATGTTCTATAATAAAAATTAATTTGGTTATTTTCCAAATTATTTAACTCTCATGTTTGGGACTATGAAAATGAAATAGATAAGAGTGGTGCAGAAATATTAGAAAGAAATGAGACTACTATTCAAGGAGGAGGGGAAATAACTGAGACCAATGTAGAAAATGAAAATGACAACGAAATAGGTGATGACAATGCAAAAAAAATGAAAATTGTGTTTGATGAAGACAAATACAAAAGTGACGACGAGGATATGTTTGGATGGGATTGAAGAAATTATTGATAGAAATGGAGTTATTAATAATGATGAACCATATTAATTATGATGATCAGATTAATTACAGAGATGTTGAGCTAGTTGTCGGGATGAAATTTAGTGATCATAGTGAATTCAAGCATGCCAATTATAATGTAAATTATAGGACAGGAGTAATCATCTTTCACTGTAGGGGCAACTACTGATGATATTGCTCTATGTATTTTGCAATGGCTATTTGATGGTGTATTTGATGGTGTATTTTGCAATGGCTTTTTTTTTTATTTTTCAAAAAAAAAAAAAAAGAGTTACATAGTCTTGTATAATTGTATTTTAATAATTTTTTCCTGTAAACTTAAAGATACATGAGTGAAAGAGTTGCTCTTGGTGAAGCACACTATAAACTTTTTTTTTTGCCACAGTGATTCTATTATTTTAGTATCTATTGTGATACATGTTGTAGGGGAGAATCGAACCTTGGTGGTTTGACAAGGCATAGTCCTCATTTACCACATGAGCTACAACATCACCCCCTTTAAACTTTTAAATAACATATTTTATTACAAGTAAGACTAATATATTAAATACCATTATAGTACTAAAATATCGTTTATTATTCTTGTTATTCCCACGCTTGATCTCTAATCGCGAACACAGTCGATTAGTTCCACTTTTTAAATTTTATGAGTATTTCTAAACGATTATTATTCATATATTGACGTAATTACATATTAATTTATTCAAAAAATTTAATCTAAATATATGCACCAATATAAAATTAATTGCGAAAGTTAATGATTATTATTAATTTTCTGTAATTAATTACATAATATTCAATTAGATATTAAATAAACACATATTGAATACAAAATTATTAAATGATATATATTAATATATATGAAGGGCTAAAATAATAACTTTGTAAGAAATGAAATATGACATGTTGTGGTATTATATAGATAACAGATAGATTTTTTGAAAATCCTAGTACAATCATATTTAAACATGAATTTAGATCAATTCCGAAAAATTCTAAACAAAATTATAGTTTTGTGTTAGAATTGCCAAAACAAAAAATGAGTACAAGATAAAGTTGTTATTAAAAATATCTAATGTGTTAACATTAAAATAATTTGAGAAAATGTCCAAAATGGCACAAAAATGGGTTGGATTTCCAAAATAGCACTCCCGGGAAAGTTGGCGCCGCAGGGGCACTTACATCACACATGTAAGACCTGCGTGTTAGGTTAGGAGACTTACACAATCTGAGATTCACAAATACCAATACAGAGCGCGCACACACACCAATCGATTTGTGACAAGATCCACCAAAGCACAGTCACACAAACAATATTTGTCGTGGAAACATCCACGCCCCAACCCGTATTATTAATCCAAACAGTAACGGTGTCCCAACACGATACTTGACTTGAGCCAACAATGCTCAAACATCTCCCAAACAATACTTAAGACTACATCTCTTAAGTTTTCACATATCAAACAAATACAATATGACTATGTATATATAGACATTACAAACTTAGCCACCCCATTACAAGTATAATCATATTTGGTTTCTAATTACCTATCAAATTCTAATCATACTTGTTATCTAATTATCTACCCAAGACATAACTTCATATTGGGTTGAAATCCAACACTGCATTAAGGGGTAACGCATAGCGTTAAGGGGTAACGCATAGCGTTAAGGTGTAACGCATGTACAACATGCGTTACCCGTGTTTTTCTTGCCCTTAAACTGATTTCAGAACAATTAACGCATATAGCACCAGCGTCATGGGTGTAACGCAAGTGCATGAGTGATGCATTACCCCTCACGCATCACGCACTTGCGTTACACCCGTAACACTTGTGCTATATGTGTTACTCGTTTTGAAATCGTTCTGAAATCGGATGGGGTGTGAAAAATACACGAGTAACGCATGTTGTACATGCGTTACCCCCTAGGCCCTAACGCAGATCTGACATGCGTGATGTGTGTGTTAGTGGAGGGCAAACTTTTGAGGAAATGCCATTTTGGACATTTTAATCAGAATTTATGTAATTTTGGCCCTTCACCCAAATAATTTATGGTCTATTATTCTTGTTCATTTGTTTCGAGTACAGACGATCTGTAACACATTTGGTTAAATTTTGGATCATGCAATTGTAAATACATTCTAAATTGTTACTTCTTTAATATTTTTAGGACAATAAATTAACGGTTAACAACTCCACAGGGGTATACTAAGATCAGAACAAGAAGTACGACTACAAAGTGCCCTGTGAAAACCATGAAATACACATACTCAGGAAGTGATGAAGTTTACAAGAGTTGATGAGGTAATAATTTATGGTCTATTATTCTTGTTCATTTGTTTCGAGTACAGACGATCTGTAACACATTTGGTTAAATTTTCGATCATACAATTGTAAATAAATTCTAAATTGTTACTTCTTTAATATTTTTAGGACAATAAATTAACGGTTAACAACTCCACAGGGGTATACTAAGATCAGAACAAGAAGCATGACTACAAAGTGCCCTGTGAAAACCATGAAATACACACTCAGGAAGTGATGAAGTTTACAAGAGTTGATGAGATGATAAGCAATGTTCTAAAAATTTCTGATTTAGTCGATTAATCCTCTGTAAGGTAGCCAAACGATTCGATTTTGAAATCCGATTAATCCTGTGAATTTATTTAAAATGATATGTTTAATTATAAATTAAACTAATATAATAAATATTATTATAACATCCGATTAATAATCCGATTAATCCCCGATTACCCAATTAATCTTAAATCGGTACCTCAACCGATTTATGCCGATTACCGATTTTTACAACCATGGCGATAAGTACACAATAAAATTTTGAAAGTTCAGGATTCGAAAAAAATTCTTACTGCCACCTAGTACTTTGCAAACACTAAATTGGTGAAATTCCTTACAAAGACAAGAATGATATTCCCGGATATAAAACTAGATTATGGTTTTCAGATAAAAACAAGGGTCCTGTAAAATTACCTTTGTTAAAAGATATGTTCCCTTTTTTTTTTTTTTTTTGTATTTTTAATATAGTATCATAACCTCAAATAAAAACTATCAAAAAAAAAACACAAAATAAAACTGAAATAGCTCACAATCCAATAATTGCTGTATTTGATAGGATATTAACAAGATGTACTATGGGAGTTGCGCACACATATAGAGGGTGTTTGAAAGTTAGAGGTTTATGATAAAATTAGAGGTTTGGGGGTATATTAGAGGTTTGACCAAATGAAACCTCTAATGTGAGTGTTTGGTTGTTAGAGGTTTGGGATCAAAAAGCTAATTTTGAAAAAGCTCATTTTAGGAGATTTTTCAATTAGAGGTTTGTTATGTGTCACAAAAAGTTATTCAAAAAGCTATTTAGCAAACACTTTTATTCAAAACAACTAATTTCAATCCGCTAGTCAAAACAGCTAATTCAATCCGCTAGTTAAAACAGCTAATTCAATCCGCTATCAGCTAACAATTATCAGCTAATTGCCAAACAGGACCATAGGCTTCCTGTTGTAGTGTTGCTCTTCATTGATAAATTAAATATTGCTAACTATATGGTGCAAAAAATGCAAGAGCAGTCAAGTAGGCAAATAAGTTCTTGCTAATGGCAAATGCTTAGTTACTAACCTACTGTGGGGGTGTTTGGGAGAACTTTTTTTCAGAATAAGTCAACTTATTTTAAAACAAAGTTAGAGATTCTTGAGGAGCTGTTTGGCAGAACTTTAAGTTAACTTAAAGTTGATATAAGTTCATAAGTCCTTATATTGAATTGTTTGTCTGACAACTTATTTTAATAACTTATGATCTTATAAGTTCATAAGTTGAAAGTTAGAAAGTCCTAACTTTTTTCTAACTTATGACTTATTTGTACTACTCCCTAATTCCCTCCGTTTTTAATTTGATTTTTCCCGTTAATTGATGATATTTTTTTCAAATCTAACTTTACAACATTTTTCTCCACCTCTCAATGATCATTTTGCATACCATATGTGCTATATTTCGACGCGATTTAGAAAAATTATATATAAAATATATGTTCTACAGTAGACTAATAATTTCTGATTTCCCAAATACTCTATTGACTTATAAGTTCTGATTTACTTATCACTTATAATCAACTTATTAACTTAAAACAATAAGTTACTTTTTTTAAGCTATTCCAAACGACCCCTAACTTTCCAACTTATTGTCCAACTTATTTTTGCAACTTATTGAATCTCAAACATAAATTAAATACTTGTATAAAAAAAAATTATCAAAATATAAAATTTTTACCCGAAAATAAGTCCATAAGCCCATGTAATAAGTTTAGCCAAACAGGCCATATATTGCTAGTTAAGTAGGGAGACGTGTAATGCAAACTATATCCATAGCTGATGGCTCTAGTAGCTTTCATTTCTCATTTCTCAACAACAATTGACAAGCAATGGTCCTTTAGTTCACTGCCCAACTCAGACACCAATTTGCAATTACTAGGTCCAAGCACACACACACACAAACACACAGACATGTATGATATATCCCTAAATTGCTCTGATATTGAAGAACCTTAACTGCTCCGATATTGGAAAAGTCATAACGATACAAGTCTGATATTGGAAAATGAGTATACATAAAAATGAATTCGGTGTTCTAAAGCTGTAACGCAAGATAATCCGAGAAGTTTATTACAGGCTGCAAAATCCATGGAATTCACACTAATGTAACAATACTTAAGACCAAAACAATACCCCATTGTGCTACACCAAGTGCACGATCAAAAGACTAACTTTGAGAACCAGGCCGAGGAGGCCCAAAGTAGTTTGTCATGATTCCCATGATGGCAAACCTGGTTGTTATACAAGACAATGAATACAAGGAAGATAAATAAGGCAGTGCTAATCCAAAACACAAGATTTCAATAATAGGTCGAAGATTAAACAAAAAAAATCAGGAAAGTTTATAAAAAAAAAAACTGCATATAATGTGAACTGTAATGAAAATGTATTGAGAACCTGACAAAATGGTTCTAAATTTTTTCAAGTTAATCCATGGTGATGCACAACATCCACGCAAGTTTAATTTGTTGCATTACAGAAGCATTAGGGCCTCATACTCACTGGCCAATATGCTTTACTCTCATGCCTTTCTTCGTTCATGATTTAATTTGGTGGTTAAACTCTACTGAGGTGACACTTATTAAATAAATTTTGAACACTTAATAAAGTTTGTGCTTAAACACTTATTAAACTGAACCAGATGGGTCAACATGTGATTTATATTTATAAGAATTTTGCAATGAATGGGAACATGGTATAATGTTGTTTGTTTTCTAACTGCAAACCGCCGAACAGAGAAGTTCCTAGAACATGTTACATGGTAGTATGGTACATGGGCTACTAAGTTAATCTGTTATTTAGCAATTGAGTGCGGCTGAAAACCTTTAACATTGTAATATGGTATCCATATTATAATATTAATAGAAAAGGCATTTGTTGAGAGTGATGATTCAGCAACTAGGGATGGAAGCAAGTGGGCAATGAAAGCAGAAAGAGTCCTTCATTCATTATTTTTTTAAAAGAACTTAAAAAAAATGAAAGGTCCTTCCGAGTCGGAGACTTCGTAATGGATGGAAATTAAAGAGTTTAGCACCTCCTACAAGGGAGCTTTGGACTCATAAGAATGACTCTGAATCCTAGTTACAGCTGTTTTGACAATGACGGATTGCATGCTAAACAATCCCGGAGCAGGATACAAATGATTCTAGATGAAACAGAGAACAATCATAAACCTAATCCACCAAGGAGAAGAGCTTGGGAATGAATTTCTTTCTAACGATATTGTCTTTTTGGAGCTTCAGAATTAAACGACAGTCCGTATGTTATGGGTACAGAAAATGTAGGTTTGGTTTTGGGTTAGAGGTCGGTTGCCTAAAACCAAACCCAATCTGGAAGCCTCCTTTTGTGATACATAAAGACATACTGTGATATACAATACTTGTCTCTCTTTAACTTTTTTCAAATTGATGATATATCAAGTCTGGGGTATTAGAATTACTATAGTGTTGTGAATGAGCAAGTCTAGCTTTTCTTTTAACCAAAACAAGTTTAATACTCTACTAATTTCATAAAGTAATACAAATAATAATAATAATAATAATAAGAAAAGAGATAATATAAAGTTTAACCCTAAATAATAGTATAAAGGGAGACTGTGTAATTCGAAAACTATATATTAATTCAATCCACACAGAGTAATACAAATAATAATAATAATAATAATAATAATAATAATAATAATAATAATAATAATAATAAGAAAAGAGATAAGAAAAGCTTGCTTGCTTACATAACAGCAGTAGAGATCTGTTTGAGATCAGTCTCGAGATTCTTCATGTTAGCAAGTGAATGAGCGCAACAAATCAAAGCTAGCCAGGATCCAAGCTTGTACTAGAATCATAAGATAATTAGATAATTAAGATATCATAAAAAAAAATTTATGAATTAAAAAATAAAAAATGGTAATTATTAGATAGGTGAGGAAACAGACTCTGAACATAACGCCAACAACCCCAAAGACGATGGCGATGAAACCGGCGTAATCGATGGGGAGATTTTCCGGTGCAACCACCGGAGCAACGTACCTCCGGGCCGCCGATGCCTGTCGTGGATCGTTACCCGTCGTCGTCGACATCGTTGTCGTGGTTGTATCGTAGAGTATATATCTACTTCTGCACTTTCTCTACTGTCTTCCTTCTAATATACTTCTCCCATTTTCATATCTATAATTCTAGGGTCCTGGTTATTTAACAATCATTTTCTAAGCCATTGGATCGTGTCGTTGGATCAATGATAATTTTTTTTGTAATCCAGGGGGCCGTTGGATCGTTATCCAACGGTTTAAAAAGTGATTGTTAAATAACCGGTACCTGACAATCGGGACCAGCTGCCATAATTTTATATATATATATTATAATTATATATATTATACTTCAAAATATTTTTCTTGATTTTTCACATTTTTTATTTTTTTTATTAAAATAGTTTCCTTGCATTTAGTAGGATTATAATTAGTCATTAATTGTACCTATTAAACTTATATTAAATACACTTTATTTTATATTTAAAATAAAATTTTAGCTAATAATTACTATAATTATCTATATAAAATATTTCAATTATTATTATTTCTTTATTAGAACATTATACTTATTATATTAATATAAAATATTAATTATCCATATAAAAGTACAATTATTTCAAGGTAAAATGATAAAATAAAATTATTTATAAAGTCCATTTCTAATCTTTATTCAAAATCACTGCAATTTTTTTCGGTAATAATAAATAAACGATTTAACTTTTCGATAAATTCGTAGTCAGTGACCGTGAGAATCATGATAAGATACGATGATAAGATACGGAAGTATAAAAATTTTCCAATTAACATCTACAATTTAAATACAAATAATATTATATAATTTACTTTTACACATGAACAAATTACACATGGGGTGTGACCAACTCGATTAAATTGAACCAATCCAATCCTTTTCTTTACTGAGTAAATCAATGAAAAAGTTATACATTCGTTGTTTCATTATATTGTGTTGAAATAAATTAATATTCTAACTAAACACATTCTTATACTATTACTAATCATGTTAGGAATATGTTGTACTTGATGATAACTTCACAATCAATCAAATTGTATAAGTCATGTTTTGTAACTGTCAACGGATGAGACATTATAACTCTATCCGTTGACAGGTAGCTCATCAACGGATGAGGTTTTGTAGCATACTGCAGTATCTCTATGTTATCAGTTGATAGTGTTTTTATTCAGAGTCATGTTGACCATCAATGGATAGGCAGAATAGGGTAACCAATTGTAAATAAGCTATGCTATGTAATTCTGTCTAAGTGAAAGTGTATCAACGGATGAAGACAGAACTCTATCAATGGATACAACTCAAATCCACTCTATCAACGGATACAGCTGAAATCTCAATATCAACGGATACAGTTCAATATATCATCAATGGATGTTAGTGTACAATGTCAACGGATAATCATTGACACTTACTTTTATGCTTGCTGGGAATTAGCAATTGATAAGGACATGTTTGACTGACAGATCACATGGGTTGATAGTAGGTATAAAAAGCAGTATGGCAGCCATACTTTGGAAACACAGAAGAAAAAAGCATTCCATTTACACAGTACATACAAGAAAGGTGCATGGGACATATCTTTTCACAAGGACAACCTTTCGGCTACATGTGGATTTGGAGTGGAGTAGCAAGTCAACTTGAATTAGATTAATATTATCTTATTCCTGTAGTACTTGTAAACTTGGGATATATAACCAAGTGTAGCAACTCTTTAGAAACTAAGAAAATAGACATATTTGCTTAGGGTTTCTTGAATATCCTTAGAAGCAAAGAGTTGTAAAACAGAAGCTGTGTACATTTGTATCACAGAGTTTTCTTCGAATAAAAGTCTAAGGTGGTACATTTAACCACCTGATTTTTTATGTGTTTGTGAATCATTGCTTGTTCAGTAATTATTTCCTTATAGATCTCTGTGATTCTTATCAGAAATTTATAAATATCAAGAATTGTATTCAACCCCCCCTTCTACAATTATACAAGTGTGTAATCTGGGAATAACAATTGGTATCAGAGCGAGCTTCTAACATATTTGAAGTTTAAAGATCAACACACTTCCAACATGTCTAAGAAGGATTATGGAGTAAAGATACCAGTTCTTGATATATAAAATTACTTTCACTGGAAAGTAAAAATGCGTCTACATCTCATGTCTATTGATGAAGGTTTTGTAGATTGCATTGAAAAGGGTCCTCATGTTCCAATGAAGACTGCATCAAGAGTTGGCCTTGCTGCAGATGCACCAGACACTTACATTCCCAAACCTGTTTCTGAGTGGAGTACTGAAGACATCGCAGAAGTCCACAAAGATAAAAAGACCATGAATATTCTGTTTAATGTCTTAGAAACAGACATGGTTGACAATGTTATCAACTGTACTACCTCCAAGGAAGTATGGGACATTGTTCAAACCCTTTGTGAAGGTACGGAACAGGTAAGGGAGAACAAGATGCAACTACTAATCCAACAGTATGAGCACTTCCATTTAAAGAATGGAGAGACATTGAATGACACATTTAGTAGATTTCAAAAGCTACTGAATGGCTTGAAACTGTATGGAAGAATCTACCAAGTGAAAGATTCTAATCTCAAATTTCTGAGATCACTGCCCAAGGAGTGGAAGCCAATGACTGTTTCTCTAAGAAACACTCAAGAGTACAAGACATTTACTCTTGAAAGGCTCTATGGAACCTTAAAGACATATGAACTAGAAATGGAGCAGGATGAATAGATTGAGAAGGCCCAAAAGAAAAGTGGGTCAGTTGCACTTGTTGCCAACTTGGAGCAGAAGGAGGAGAAGAGGACTGAAGCTGCTAAATCTACACCAAACCGGGAGGTTTGTGAAGGTAGAGCAGAATCAAGCAAAAGCAAGGAAAAAGTGTCTGAAGAAATAAGTGTCCTTCAGCAGGATGAATTGGATGAGATAGATGAGCATTTAGCCTTTCTATCTAGGAGATTCTCTAAGCTGAAATTCAGAAGAAACTCTGGGGTGGCCAAGCCATTTAACAAGGATTTTTCTACAAGCAACTATGTGGATAAATCCAAAATTAAATGCTACAATTGTGGAATTGCTGGTCACATGATAAGTGAATGCAGGAAGCCTAGATCTGAGAACAAGGGAAAGCCAACTGAAACTGTTGACTACAAGAAGAAATATTTTGATCTTCTCAGGCAGAAAGGAAAGGCATTCATGACCCAAGAGTATGACTGGGCTGCTGATGGAAATCATTCTGATGATGATGGTGAGTTTGTCAACCTTGCATTGATGGCTGATTCTGAGCAGGAAGCAAGTTCAGCTAGCAATCAGGTATTTTCTACTAATCTCTCTGAGCTCACCAAAGAGGAATGCAATAGTGTTATAGATGAAATGTCTACTGAACTATATCACTTGAGTGTTACTCTTAAATCACTTACTAAAGAGAACAATAGGATTAAAGAGACTAGTCTGTTTTTAAGTGATAGAAATGATGCTCTGGAAATTCAATTTCTAGAATTTGAGAGAATGAGAGTTGATTGCAATGATGCTAAAAGTGAACTTGAAGTTGTGCTAAAAAGAGAACTAATTTTAAGAGAGCAGCTGGAAAAGGAACAAGGGATAATTGCTAAATTTCAAAGTTGTAGGAATATTTCTCAAAACATAATAGAAGTCCAGGGAATAGAATCATTTGTGAAGGAGACCTGGAATAAAAACAAGAAGAAGCTAGAACCTTGGCTTGAGGATCTAGAGACTATTTGTGAATCAACGGATAGTGATCATCCGTCGACAGATGAACCATCAACGGATGAGAGGTATCCGTTGACTAACAAAAAGTCTGTCAGCAAGAAGGAACTCAAGAAACTGAATAATCAATATGGTCCAGTAGCCAAGAACTTTGTTTCTGGTGAAAGTTGCCAAGCCAAATCAAGTGAGAAGGCTAAGGCATGTGATTTATATAACAAAAAGGTTATTGGTAAATTAGTTAATGAAAAGGTAGAAACTAAGGGTAAAAAGAAAAAGAACAGAAATGGTAAGATAGGCATCAACAAGAAAAACAATTATTCTCCTGACAAGTTTGCCCCTAGGAAAACTTGTAGTAATTGTAATAGTGTCAATCACCTATCTTCTAATTGCAAGATTGTTAACAAGGCTCCTGTTCATGTGCCTCAAACAATACCATGTATGCCTGCAATGCCTGGTTTGTATCAAAATGCTAGTTTTTCAAATCCGTATGTGAACATGCCATGTGTGTCTAATCCTTATTTTCAATATGTGAATATGCCACAAATGTCATGGAGCATTCCTAGCATGAATAATATGTATGCCAATTTTCCACAAATGCATGCATCAAATATTCATGCAGATGAGCATTTGTCAAACCCCATCACTCAAGCATCTACACCTAAGTTGAAGAATGCTAAGAGTGCAAAGTCAAAGGCTAACAAGAAAGGACCCAAGGAAACTTGGGTACCAAAATCAACTTGATTTGTTTTTGGAATGTGTGCAGGGAAACAGAAGAAATCCATGGTACCTAGACAGTGGATGCTCTAGGCACATGACATGAGATTCAACCCTGCTCACAGAGTTCAAGGAGGCAGCTGGCCCTAGAATTACCTTTGGAGATGACAGCAAAGGATACACTAAGGGATATGGCTTGATTTCAAAGGACAATGTCATCATTGAAGAAGTGGCCTTAGTTGAAGGTTTGAAGCACAATTTGCTTAGTGTTAGTCAAATCTGTGACAAAGACTATGAAGTAAGGTTCATAAAAGAAGCATGTGTTGTTTCTGCCAAGGAAGACAACAATGTGGTATTGACAGGCTTTAGAAAAGGAAATGTTTACATAGCTGACTTCAATTCAGTATGCTCAGAATCCATCACTTGTCTCTTCAGCAAAGCAAGCAAGGATGAGAGTTGGCTATGGCGTAAAAAGCTGTCACATTTGAATTTTAAAGTTATGAATGATTTGGTAAGAAAGGATCTTGCTAGAGGAATCCCTCAATTGGAGTTCATCAAGGATGGATTGTGTGATGCCTGCCAATTAGGGAAACAAAAGAAATAATCATTCAAGAGCAAGACAGAGTCATCCATTGTTAAGCCACTTCAATTGCTGCATATGGACTTATTTGGTCCAGTAAATGTCATGTCCATTTCAAAGAAGAAATACTGTCTGGTGATTGTAGATGATTTTTCTAAGTTTACATGGACCTTCTTTCTGCACTCCAAAGATTGTGCAAGTGAAATCATCATCAATCATCTCAAACTAGTAAACAATGGTTCTGAAGTCAAAGTACAAAGAATCAGGAGTGACAATGGCACTGAATTCAAAAATTCCACAATGAAGATTTTCTGTGAAGAGAATGGAATTGTCCATGAGTTTTTTGCTGCTAGAACACCTCAACAAAATGGGATTGTTGAAAGGAAGAACATAACTCTCATTGAAGCAGCTAGAACAATGCTAAGTGAATCAAGATTGCCAACATATTTCTGGGATGAAGCTGTCAACACTTCCTATTTCACTCAGACTATTTCCTTGGTTAATCAAGCTAGAGGAATGACTCCTTATCAGTTATTTACCAACAAGAAACCAACTTTAGCTTTTCTTCATGTCTTTGGATGTAAGTGTTTTGTGCTAAGGAATCATGGAGATAACTTGGGCAAATTTGAAGCAAAGGCAGATGAAACTATCTTTGTTGGGTATGCAGCAGGGAAAGCCTATAGAGTCTACAATCTAAGAACCAACATTGTTATTGAATCTGTACATGTTGTGTTTGATGATCAAAAGATTCTAGGTCTAAATGATGAAGGCTTCCATGAAAAGTTGAAATTTGAAAATGAAGTAGAAGGAAGAATGTACATCGATGATGATGAGGAAAATGAAGATCATGACCATGAAAATTCACCTAGAGTTGTTGGTCCAACTAGAAGTGATGCTAACACTGGAAATGAAGCATCCATTGACAGTCATATTGGAGCATCAGATGCATCCGTTGACAGGCACTCTCATGCATCCGTCGACAGGCAAAATGGAGCATCCGTTGATAGACAAAATGATGCATCCGTTGACAGTCAACTTCATAATTCCGTAAGGACAACAAACTCAGGGGGAGTCTCTAAAAGTCAACACTCAATGACCAATCAACAAGATTATGCTCATTTAGATGAAGCAACCTCATCTAGATCAAACCTTCCACCTTCAAGAAAATGGACCAGAGATCATCCTTTTGAGTTAATCATTGGTGACTCAAACTCAAGAGTCCAAACTAGGAGGGCCACACAAGAAGAATGCCTATACAGTAGTTTCTTGTCTCAAGAGGAACCTAAGAAAGTGGAAGATGCCCTTCTAGATCCAGATTGGGTCTTAGCAATGCAAGAAGAGCTAAACCAATTTGAGAGAAATAAAGTATGGAAGCTTGTGCCCAAACCTGATGATAGAGGTGTCATAGGTACCAAATGGGTTCTCAAGAATAAGACTGATGAAAATGGCATAATTGTGAGGAATAAAGCTAGATTAGTGGCAAAGGGCTATTCTAAAGAAGAAGGAATAGATTTTGATGAAACTTTTGCTCCAGTGGCAAGACTTGAGGCAATTAGAATATTCCTAGCCTATGCAGCACATGCCAATTTCAAAGTCTATCAGATGGATGTCAAAAGTGCCTTTCTAAATGGGGAACTGGAAGAATAGGTTTATGTCCATCAACCTCCTGGCTTTGAAGATCCAGAATTTTCAGAATATGTATATCTTCTCTTGAAAGCACTTTATGGTTTGAAGTAAGCACCAAGAGCCTGGTATGACACTTTATCTCAATTTCTTTTGGAGAATCACTTCACTAGAGGTACAATAGATAAAACCTTATTTCATAGAAATGTCAATGGTTCTTCAATACTTGTTCAAATCTATGTAGATGATATTATTTTTGGGTCTACAGATGAGAAGCTTTGTAAAAGGTTTGCCAAACTTATGCAAAGTAGGTATGAAATGAGCGTGATGGGTGAATTAACTTACTTTCTTGGCTTACAAGTGAAGCAAGTTAATGAGGGCATTTTCATAAGTCAAACAAAATATATTAATGATCTTTTAAAGAAATTTGACTTAATGGATTGTGCCTCTGCAAAAACACCTATGGCCACTGCAACTAAGCTTGAGTTGAATACTAAGGAAAAGTCTGTGGACATCTCAAGCTATAGAGGCATGGTAGGCTCACTTCTATATCTAACAGCTAGTAGACCTGATATAATGTTTTCTACCTGTCTTTATGCTAGATTTCAAGCTGACCCTAGAGAGTCTCACTTGATTGCTATTAAGAGAATTTTCAGGTATCTCAAGGGAACACCAAACCTTGGCATTTGGTACCCAAGAGATTCTGGCTTTGATCTAATGGGCTATTCAGATGCAGATTATGCAGGTTGCAGAATTGATAGGAAAAGTACTACAGGTTCCTGTCAATTTCTAGGGAACAGGCTTGTGTCATGGTTCAGTAAGAAACAGAGCTCAGTCTCCACTTCTACAGCTGAAGCTGAGTACATTGCTGCTGGAAGTTGTTGTGCACAGATTCTTTGGATGAAAAATCAACTTATTGACTATGGTCTAAAAGTTAAGAAGATTCCAATTTTCTGTGACAACACAAGTGCTATTGCCATCACAGAGAATCCAGTGCAACACTCGAGAACCAAGCATATTGACATCAAATACCACTTCATCGGAGAGCATGTGATGAATGGTACAGTAGAAATGCACTTTGTGCCAAGTGAAATGCAGATTGCAGATATCTTCACCAAGCCTCTTGATGAATCTTCATTCACAAGATTGGTAGGTGAACTAGGTATGCTTAATTTTTCATAATTCCTAGTGATATTTGATCATACTGAATTGCATCTAGAAATGTGTTTTGATTTATTTGAGAATTAAAAACTCTCAGAAAATTTTCTGCAGAAATTTTGTCTAAGGCAAAATTTGCTTATCAACGGATATCCTTTTATCCGTTGGTAGTATAAACACATTACTAGATTTTCGTACGTCAACGGATAACAGGTTGTCCACATCATCGATGGATAAACTGGTTCTCAACCGTCCATTCTTTATCCGTTGATACACATTTCTTTTTAATTATAGCCGTTTGTGAACGTGTATATTTAGTCATGGTTGTACTTCTTTTCTTTTCATTTATTATCTGACAGTTACTTTTGCCCAATGGAGTAATTACTTTTAATTATTTCATTTTTAACTCTTGAAAAATATAAAAGGTTGTCTTGTGCTCTCACATCTCACCTATTATTTATTTTCAAGAATCTCATAAGTTAACTGCATCTTCTTCACTAAACCTCTCTGCAACAAAAGTTCAAACTCTTCAATGGCGCCTATTGTTAAGATGATGTCCTCCACTGGGTTCACCTATGAGAAGAACAACTTTGCGGCCTTTGTTGATACAGTGAATGCTCCAGAAGCTTATCACACTATGATGAATTTCGTGAAGAAATGCAAATTGTCATATGCTATGACTGCCACCACTCCTCTAATCCACGAGGTAATTGAAGAGGTGTGGGCATCTGCTGAGTACATTGGCACAGACGGTACACTTGCTTTTTCTTTAAAGGGTAAAAACTATGTAGTTAACTCTGATGTGATAACTGCTTGTTTAAAATTGCCTGAGAATAACTGTCTGGAAGTACCCAGTAATGTTGAAATTGTTGCCATGCTTAATTCCATAAATTATACCCTTAGTACTGAGAACTTAGGGAAAATTGTTAGGAAAGGGATGGTTAAAGAATGGAGTTATTTTTGTGATGCCTTCATTAAAACTTTTTCTGGCAAAATTAGTAACTTTGATGCTGTTACCAATTCCATGCTAGTTATGATGTGTATGCTTTTGACTGATAAATTCTATAACTTTGGCACACTAGTAATGTATGAGATAGCAACAAAATTAGGTAAAAAGGAAACTAGGAGCAAGAATATCTATTTTGCTAGATTTTTTATGCTCTTAGCACTGCATGTATCTGAGAATGAGCTATCCATTGCTAACCCGGATAGCAAGTTCAATTGTTTTGTTCAGGAGAAGAGAGTCTTAAGTGATTTGATTCGAATGAGCTTAAATGCAGAAGTACAATTGGTATATCTACCAATTGTTCAGGTAACTGTTTCTAACCCTGAAACTCCTATCTCTAACCCCCAAATTTCTTTGCCTTCTAATGTCACAATGGAGTCTGTAGTTGTGACCAAACAGGCTCCTACCAAAGTGACCAAATCCAAAGTTCCAAAACCAAAATCTAAAAGACAAACCTCAGGTGTCTCTCAAAAGGCACCTGTTGCAAAAACTACCAAAACTCTTGAGGGGAGTGTGAAGGTGGTAGTGAGTGGTGAGGGACAGGGTGAACATCAAAGAAGCCCTAAGGATAAGGAAGGTGAGGCAGGTGCAACCAACATTTCAGTCTCTCAAAAGACTATTAATGAACCTTCAAGCCAAATTCTAGTTACATCCTCTCAACAGGGTGTGACTACTGATTTAAATTCCACTCCAGGAACACTGCACAAAAGGGCAAGAGACACAGATAGCTCTCACTCAAAAACCTATGGTAGAAGAGTAAAATCCAAAACCATTGGGGAATCACAGGGTGCACACACAGTACAGCAAACTATACCTTCTCAAATTCAGTTCGATGTGATTTCAATAAATGTGGAGTCACAGCCCCTTGATCTTAACCTTCAAATCGATACACATTTCAATCCACCATCACCAACTCCATCTCTGGATGTGGATATGATATCTACATCAATTCCTGATTCTCCATCTTTAAAATTCTTGGAGAAGCCCCACTCAACAATTGGTGGTCATCATCTTTTAGATGATTTGTTGGGCCATCAATCTTCCATTCCTGAATTGACAACACTATCTGTGGCCTCTTCCTTAAAATCAATCACCACAGATTCAGTGTTGGTTTTCACTTCAACGGATACTCTTTTTCCTTCATCAACGGATATCCTTCATCCATTGACAAGTGTTTCTCCATCAACGGATGTGTCAACAACTAATCATCCATTGACAGCAATAACTACTACATCAACGGATACACTTTATCCGTTGACAACTCTCTCTACCACTGCAATATGTGACATTCCCATGTCAACTGTGGAGGAGTTTGTAGTAGTTGAAACACTTTTAGGAATGAGGGAAGGGAGTGAGAGGCTGCCTTGTGAGCAGGCAAAAGGAGAGGCAAATAATGAGAGGCTGACCATTTATTCAGGTCAGGCAAAAGGAGAGCAAGAGAGTTCCACCTTAGTAGGTGAAGGTGAGGGTGTGAGAGGTGTGAGCCAGGGGGAGCCCCTAATGCAAGAAAAGAGAGATGAGTGGATAGAAGGGACTACAGGAGAAATAAGGCAAGAAGATCCAGCCATTGCAAGTGAGTTAATGGAGGTTAATGAAGCTTCTAAAGAGATGGAATTTCGACAAGAATATCAGTCAATCATTGACTCCATCTCTTTGGATCCTGAAACCTTTACTCATCATGTTTCTGCCTATCAAGTCATGGCACAACAGGGCAATGTGGAGGCAGAGGAGGCAATGCACCTAGTGCACACCTCACAATCTCTACAAAGAGTAAAGGAAGCTTTGACAGCTCTGCCTTCAGATGTTGACAGTGAAGAGTTGGGCAATGATGACAGTGATAGCACACCAAGTGATGAAGAAGTCAATGTGGAGGATACTCCAGAATGGGTATTTTCTACTAACACTGTGATTGGTGATTTCAATGTGGAGATTATGAAGCAATATCACTCTACTATGGCTGAGCACCAGAATGCAGACCCACAGAGGAAGGCTGTCCTTCAGCAAATAATGGCCTCCCTCAAACTTCACAAGATGCATATGATTATTCAAAGAACACAACAGGAGGAGCTCCAAACTGCAATAAGGGAAATGAAAGTAGAACTAGATGCCAGGATTGAGGCACTAGCCCCTACTACCACTCAGAAGGTGCTGACTAGCAAATTATTGAAGGAAGATTGTCTGGCCAAATCTGTTAAGCATCTTTCCTCCAGAGTGGATAGTATGGAATCTCAAATGCAGACAATCATTGCCAACCAAGCCAAACAGACTGAGCTACTGGAAAGGCTACTTGCAGCCTCACCTCCAGCCCTTGATGGTAATAAAAAGGGGGAGAAAAAGATAGAAGAGGTTGCAGCTACTTCAAGTCCAATTCCAGCTTCCAGTAGCAAGGTAGCACAAATTGAGGGGGAGCAGCAACAACCAACTATAGTGGTCAATCCAACAGAGTTTTCTATAGAGGATTCCCCTGTGAAGAAGAAATAAATGGTGTTGCCTGAGATTCAGAGTCTATCAGAAATCTCAGATGGTGAAAGGCAAGCCAGAATAGAGGCCTTAGAAAAGATCAACAAGGAGGCAAATGAAAGAATTCTGAGGACAGAGAGAATGATCAATGAATCAATTGTATCAACTATGTTCTCTACTCAGTCCTCAGCTCCAACAATATCAACTACAATTCTGAAGGTGCTCTCTCCAGAGATTGTGGCTCCTACATTCTATGATGCTGAACCATCTTATGTCAAAGAATTTGAACCATACATAAGAACCAAAGCGTACTCTCCACTAAAGGCTAATGGGAAGAACAAGTTACAATTGGACTTTCCATTTCCCAAGGATGATGATGAGAAGCTAATGGGAAATACAATCAAATAGTTCAAGGAAAAGACAAATAAGAGTGTAAGAGATTGGATGGCTGTGATAATAAGGAATGGAAAAGTGTTAAATATATCCAACAACCATCCTAGATTTGTTGAAGCAAAAAGAGAGGAGACCTCCAAACTTCTAAGGGAAGCTCATCCAAGTGAAGAAAATCAATATGAAAACTCTGATGAGAAGCAAGCCAGGCTGGCTCAGGAGTTAATGGATGAGGTAGAGGATGAAATGAGGGAACCTGAGGAAGTCCCCAAATCCAAAAAGAGAGTGAAATCAAAGGCAAGGAGGCATGTCTCTCCAGAAATTGAAAGAAGTGAAATTGTTGGCTCATCACAATCTATTTCTGCACAAGTATTCGACCCAGCTGTGAATTTTCATGGTGACCCTATACTCCCTAAAGAGGAACCAATGAATCTTGACTCCATTGAGGTTCTTTCATTCTTGCTGAAGCCTCAACAGAAGCCTAAACAGAAGAAAAGGATACCAAGGAAGCAACCTTCAAAGGAACCAATTCAAGTTGCTAGGGTACCTGCTATTGTCAAGCAACCAATCTTGGAAAACAAGGATGATTTTATCTATCAGGCAGATATTGAAGAATACTCTGGCATGAATCTGTATCTGGATGAATTGTCAGAAGTAAGAGGAATTGACAAATATAAACATTTGCCTGAGAGATTGGTCTTTGTATACAAGGGAGGAAAGTAAAGGACATGGCCACTACAGAGGGTTCTTGGAGAAAATTATCTGACCTTAACCAAAGTGTTCTCTGCAATCAAGAGATACACAGGGTTCTCCAGGATAGCAAAAGGGGAGATACTGGACAGAATAGAACAGATAAGGAGAGAATGGAACTCACCATCAAGACTACACAGGAAGATGAAGATCCCATACAATGGACAGAAAATCCACCTTCAACCCTTCTGGATGATGGAGTTCATGGATGAAGATGGTAACAGGAGATTCTTCAGGTTAGAAGATCAGCTATCAAAGGCTAGTTCTCAATACCTGAGATGGTTACAACAAAAGCTAAATCCAAAAGTTGTTGAAGAAGATGCCTTCTATAGGCAACTCCAAATGCAGATTGAGTCCAACTCTGCCAAAGAATAAAAATCAAGGGTGATGCCAACCAGAGAGAAGAAACAGTATTAATCTGCTCAGTCTAGAGGAGCACTTCTCTGTAAAGTTCTCAAACTTTCCGTTTTTAATTTTTGTAGCTTAATACAATTTTTGCATTGTTCTATATATATCCTTAGGAATGTTTTGTTATCATCAAGGTCCTAAATTTATGCTTTATTGCCATCAAGTATAAATTGGGGGAGATTGTTAGGAATAAGTTGTACTTGATGATAACTTCACAATCAATCAAATTGTATAAGTCATGTTTTGTAACTGTCAACGGATGAGACATTATAACTCTATCCGTTGACAGGTAGCTCATCAACGGATGAGGTTTTGTAGCATACTGCAGTATCTCTATGTTATCAGTTGATAGTGTTTTTATTCAGAGTCATGTTGACCATCAATGGATAGGCAGAATAGGGTAGCCAATTGTAAATAAGCTATGCTATGTAATTCTGTCTAAGTGAAAGTGTATCAACGGATGAATACAGAACTCTATCAACAGATACAACTCAAATCCACTCTATCAACGGATACAGCTCAAATCTCAATATCAACGGATACAGTTCCATATATCATCAATGGATGTTAGTGTACAATGTCAACGGATAATCATTGACACTTACTTCTATGCTAGCTGGGAATTAGCAGTTGATAAGGACAGGTTTGACTGACAGATCACATGGGTTGATAGTAGTTATAAAAAGCAGTATGGCAGCCATACTTTGGAAACGCAGAAGAAAGAGGCATTCCATTTACACAGTACATACAAGAAAGGTGCATGGGACATATCTGTTCACAAGGACAACCTTTCGGCTACATGTGGATTTGGAGTGGAGTAGCAAGTCAACTTGAATTAGATTAATATTATCTTATTCATGTAGTACTTGTAAACTTGGGATATATAACAAAGTGTAGCAACTCTTTAGAAACTAAGAAAACAGACATATTTGCTTAGGGTTTCTTGAATATCCTTAGAAGCAAAGAGTTGTAAAACAGAAGCTGTGTACATTTGTATCACAGAGTTTTCTTCGAATAAAAGTCTCAGGTGGTACATTTAACCACCTGATTTTTTATGTGTTTGTGAATCATTTCTTGTTCAGCAAATATCAAGAATTGTATTCAACCCCCCTTCTACAATTATACAAGTGTGTAATCTCGGAATAACAAATCAATTAATCACAAATGTATGTTATGAAACGGGCGTCGGCTTTTAATAACCTTTTATTTAATATTTATAAATTTTTATTATAAAAATTATTGACATTGTACATGTACATATTTATTATAAGATTTAATATAAAAGTATTAAAATATGTGAGTACCATTTGGAACATGTGTCCATGAATTTAAATTTAATATTACATACAAAAAAAGTTCTTTCAAATGCTCAAAAATATTAATCAAATGAATAGGTACAGGTGTCGGATCACTCTAAAAAGTATGAAGCATGACTTACAAAATGTATTTGAATTCTGTTTTGTTTGTCATATAACCAAATTTTCTTGACAAGTTAAGTCAATCACACTTCTTATCACATTTACATTCTGCTTCTTTTTTCCGTCATACAAACTAAGCAATCACATCTTTCATAATGCCATCAACAACAAATGTTTATCAAACTTTTATAATGTTACTTTTAATTATCTATTATCAAACTTTACAAATGTTTATCAATATTGGATTTCAAAAGCATTTTTTTATGCAACAAAATAAATGTCATCAATATTTTTGAAAATATTATTATTAACACTTAAGAGTTTAACTGAAACATGTTTTCCTTCTACTAATTCTTTTCTCCATAATTCATAAACATTCAAATTTGATTATATTTTACACAAGTTTCAATTTATCATATCAACTTTCAAATAATAAAACTCAACGAAAAATGATGTTATATATACGATTTTTAAAAATATTTTCGTGTCGCGCGTAGCGCGGCTTTGTTACCTAGTTATAATTTAATTCAAACGCATCTTTACCATGAGGGGTGTATTCAATTGAGATTCTGTTGGATTGTTAGAAATCCATGGATTTTAATGGAATGTGTAAATCCATGGATTGTTTAAAATCTCTACACAGATTATTTTAATTTCCTAAAGATTTTGATAGATTTGATGGATTTTTGTAGAATTATAAAATGCCACAGATTTTACGAGATTGATTTCTTTCATTTTTAAATTAAAGATAACTATTTTTAAATAAATAGTTCAAAATGAATTTAGTCAGAAAATATTAAAAAAATTAATGATAGTACTTTATTTACAATATCATTTTATACAAGATCTGAATAAACTCCATGTTAAAGGTTCTATTATTTTGCTGAAAGGCCTAGGATGATGTTACTAAAACAGATTTTACACGCAAAGACGAGAAACAAAAATCTACTAGTGAGGCGGATGTTTCTAAGCCTGATATTCTTCGCATTACTGTAAATCCCAACCCAACAGATGACAAACAAAAGCTCATTAGCGAGAAAGAAAGTAAACACTGATGGCCACTACAAAGCCCAAGCTTCGCATTGTTGTAGAACTTGGTGGAGAAAGTGTAACCCACACTACTTTTCCACTGAAAGATAAATCAAGTCGTGAAAAATTAAGTGAAGAAATGTTGCCTGACACAGTTAATGCACAAGGAAATGATTCACCTAGCCTGTGCGAAATGCATCTATGCGTAATGCATATCATGTTAGACAATCTGTGATAAATACAAATAGTATAATATTTATGCGTGTGTGAGTAACAGTTATGTGTATAATTAAAACAAACAAAAGAGGAGACAAGGAACGAAAAACCCGAGTCCAGTGCATGACTGTCTCCTTAAAGCGTATTTGCCCTCACCGTATGTGAGAGCGAAACGCCTCCCAGGATAAAACGGATTGCGGTGAGACTAATAAAAGAGTGTCACTCTCAGCGAGCTTGAGACGAGCAAGAACTATCACCCGAAAGAGAAGAGACTGTATATGAAGGGAGGATTTGTGTTTTTCGAATAATTAATCCTAAGGCTCTACACGAGTAAATATAGGATAGGAAAACTTGTGCGCTACACAATTGCCTTAATTAATTAGTCACGCTAATCAATTAAATCGGTGACAATTTCCTGAACACAATTTCCTTAATTAATTAGCCGAGCTAATCAATTAAATCGGTGGCAATTTCCTTAATTAATTAACCGTGTTAATTAATTATGTTAAGGCGGTGGCAAAAAATCCATAGTAAAAACGGAATTGATTTTACCGAATCAATGAATTCAAATTATAATCGAATCCATATTCCAACAATCCCCCACATGGATGAGATTGATATCATAGTAGCACACACCAGACATACACGGAATTTGATGTGGTGATAATTCTTCGATCAGATATAGCATACGATATGTAGAGGTTTGCTCCTTGAACCTTCGCTTGAGTAAGCATACCGATCTTACTGGTAGACAGTGGAGGTTTGCTCTTTGAACTGTTCGACCGTTTGTGTAAGCGATGATATACTTATCACTATATCCTTTCTGACTCGTTCAGCTCCCATGATTATGTCCATTTTGGCCATGGAACATCGTCCTGATTCTGCGGGAGTTTCTAAAAAAGTGTGCCTCGCAACTCTCCTTTGAAGCGGCCCCACTTCTCTCCCATATAGGTGATCTTTAAACTAAAGAGTAACCCGCGTTTACTCAACTGAATTTCATGCGTTCAAACCTTAAACTCCATGTATTCACCAAAAGATCATTAAAAGCTCGAAAGCTTACCCTCGTACCACACGGGTCTCACTGTTTCCTCATCATAGGAACAGACCAGGGGTTACCCCCACAGTGATTTGGTCATCATGATTTAGTTGGCCCATTGAACCAAGTTCTTGGGACCTCCAGTCAGCAATGGTTGGGTGTCCACCATGACGCCGTTAAGAAATAGGCTAAGGCCCATCCCTCTCGATGATTTTACAACTATCTCTCGGTATAACCAGATTCTCTTGGTTTAATCGGATTATCTCAGTTTAACCATCTGGTTAGTGGATCCACAACATTATCATTTGACTTTACAGAGTCAATCCTGATAATTCTCGTTGAGAGTAGTTGTTTAATGATATTATGTCCTCGTCATAGAGGCGAGACATACCATTACACACACAACAATGTAATCTCCCAATTTGCAAATTATTCACATAAAATATGCATATTGAAGACACATTTTCTTGTCATTTAGGAATATTCTTTACAAAGTGACTACCAATTCACCCTCTTACATGCACATATATTATGCAAAAGACTCGTATTCCATTATGAATTGAGCTATGTTTAATCGTCTATTTAGGATTTCCATGACATGGCTGCTTACGTTAATGCGAAATAAATTCACTAATGACTTTTAAGTTCCTAAAGTCAAACATCTAACATCCATACTATATCCACATAGTACAATTAGATATCGTTTGCAATGCAGCCCAAACTCACGAGTATATTTCAAACACCTTAGTCTCATTGCAATCACTTTCAAGAGACCAATTTTGATTTGACTCGTGCATCTACTCAGCTTACCAACTGTGTAGCCTATGTCTGATTTTGTACTATTTTGAAATGTACAATAGACTTTCAATCATTCTTGAGAGATCCTTGTTCATCTATCCTTAGATAGATACATCATATATATTCATTCTAGATATACTAGATTTAGTTACGTTGATCTCTTCAAGATTCACATCACTAACGTGTGACATGTATCCTTTAGGACTTTTAAGTTATTAAGATTTTAATCTCCAAAATCAAAACTTTAAGCCTCATCCAAATTGCTAGAGATGATCATCTTGTCATTACTTCTCGTAATGATCAGATCACTCATGTGCTATTACAACAATTTCTCATCCAAATTACTAGAGATGATCATCTTGTCATTACTTCTCATAATGATCAGATCACTCACCTGTAATTACAATAATTTTATCATCTCATGTGTAAATAACAAATACACATTTGTCAATTCATTGATTTTCTATCAATTTTACATCTCAACATTGGCATGTCACATTTTGGTAAATTACTTTACCAATCATCAGCTAAAGCTTCAAATCGTAATTGACATTACCAATTTTTATCGTCCCAAAAATTGGTAATTTCAATTTATCTCATTACCAAGTTTAATCGTCCCTAAACTGGCAATACTCATTCACTCAGTTACCAAATTTGAGCGTCCTCAAAGTGGCAACTATATCGTTTGTTATGAAACCATAGCATATCGCAACAATATCAAATTTCATATGCCTATGCTAGTTTTCGTATCTATGTTGTTTCAACATAATCACCAAAATATAGACTTTCTACTCTTTAAGTATCATCTTGATGAACCATATTCTTGTAACTCAAGAATATAACATAGAGTAAGTTAGGTCTTCACTTTTGACTATAATCTTTAAATTATCAGTCTGGCCTTTTACTTTTCTTTGACCCATATATTTATTTTCTAAATTTGAAAATTCGTTTGGGCTCAAATGGCATCTATCTCGCAAGAAGATCCATACGTTATTGAATATGATTCTGTCACATAGAATCACTTCTCTCTATTGAAAATTCGTTTGGGCTCAAATGACATCTATCTCGCAAGAAGATCCATACGTTATTGAATATGATTCTGTCACATAGAATCACTTCTCTCTATTTATTAATCGCTTCTCTCTATTTCTTAACATCCTTTTTCCCCCCACAAAGGATATAGAGAGATCATATTTATTTGAAAAGTGTCACAATCCATTTTCTAACATACGTGTTAGAAATCTTGACTTATTGACTTCTTAATTCTAGTCAATTTCTCTATTGATATCCTTTTTCTCATAGGATTATCAGAAAAATTCTCATAGATTCTCTCAAGATTTGAGGTTTACCATCAAGCAAAATTTCAGACATTTTTGGACTAACAAATTTTCCAAGTCTTTTGTTCTGTCTAGGTTCAACCTCACATTCATCCAATAACTCGTAAATTTTCCCGGATAAATTTTAATTACAAATTTACACGGAACTACTAATTCATCATAGAAGCATTCCTAGATTTTGTAATTGCATTATAATGAATCTTATACATTAGATTCATCTGCAGACCACAGGATATCGTTAGACTTCATCGTTGTCTATAAATCCATCCAAAATATCACAATTGGCTTTTGGAACTCCTTTAACCTTTATAGGTATAGGTATCAAGACATCTTCAAGATACCCCCACATTTTAAATATATCTAAGAATGTTTCTCTACATTCTAGAATTCTCATAAAATTTTATTATTTTCTCCTCAAGATACCCCCACATTTTAATATTTCTAAGAATGTCGAAACCATTCCAGAATTAATAGGAAATTATATTATTTCCTTTCAAGGTATCTTGTTTAAAGAATGATTAGTCTCTACGTGACTAATATCCTCATATTCAGTGATAGTCTGAACTGATCAACATCGGTTTTGCATCTCCATTAGAGTGCAACTCAACCTGCAGCTACTCCATTTGATTAATGCGAGTAATGTGCAGTAACCTCATGAATATATCCACATTGTGAACAAACATCACCTAGTGGTTATTCAGTATCAAAGTCATTCCTTACCCTCTTAATTTCATATTAAGTTGGTTATCTGTCTTGAGCTTATAGAGCGCTAATTTCTCTATTTAGCTTCACTCTTACTCATTACCGAGTACACGTAACAAATGTATTATTATCTTCAGATAGTAATCACATTTCTTGTTACCACATCTCATTAGAGCAGGTTTCACGTCGATCATTAAAACCTCTCAGGTTTTAATATCGTGTACAAAGAACTTTCCTGTTCTTGTCACTAAAAAATTCAGCTGTTGAATTTCTCTTAAATTTCAATTTGGTTCATAAGAGAATCTAATTTCCTGGCTCACCAACTGTTATAAACAGAAGAGGTCCGAGGAAGAACATAAACTTCTAATAAATCCGCATTCAGTGATCCTTGATCAACTGATTCGTTAGGGTTAACAACATTCTAGATTTCTCCAAATTTCAGCATATAGAGCTAACAACAATGCCGTATTAGGTATCACATGGATCACCGTAATAGGCTCGTGTGTCACTGCCGTAGCAGACCGACACCAACAAGAGATTATAATTTAACCGGAGGAACGAATTCAACCAGAAAAATAAATCTCATACCGACCCACATCCTGTACTCATATCAAGTACCAGGCCCGTTAGGTTTTTAACGTCTCGAAGCATTCAAGCGAGATTAATATATCCAGACAAATTAATTTCGTCGCAACAATCAGCAAATGATTAATCAATTAATCAAGAATATAATTTCTACTCCATGTTATGCAAATTTTTTTATTCAAATTGAAATACATACGATCAACTTGAACCAGGTAAATATCAAAACTTAATATCATCATAATCTCATATAATATTAAATCAATTATAACCGCAAGCAACTATGAAGTACTGATCACCAAATTTTGTCAAGCAATCTACCAACAAGATCTCAATTAATAAACACAGATATAATAGAACCAAAGTCAAATTATACATATAGTTATACAGTAATTGTCCCATTTGTCATGCATAGCATAATATACATAAGAAAAAACACATTAATAATTAATATTTTGCATATTAGATTATCAAATAATTAATGATCACAAGATTAACTTGTGTCATACTGGACACAATTATTAATATGCTAAAAAGGAAAAAACACACACATGTACGTTAGCATCTGGAGACTTAGAATTGGCCACCAATTTATCACCATCATTAGATTAATTAACCAATTAACCATATAATTTCATTCATAAAAGCAATATGACATTTATATAATAAGCCAGGGACCTATGTCAAACAATATGCCCATAAATCGCTTATACGTACAAAACATTAAAACCATTCGATTTTAATCTCAATTTCCAATTTGTCCACTAATTAAACCATAACAATTTATCTTGACAAAAAAAAAACCATAACAATTTATCAAATACATACATGTCAATATTCCATACCAAACACACATATGCATATTAGAGAAAGACAATTGTCACAATAATGCTTAACATGGTCATAGTTAATTACGCAGCAGTATGCATGGATTAGGAAAAATAGGTAATAAAGAGTAAATCACCTAATACAACATCTTTACAATTGTCAAGATAAACAATAGCATCGGCCTCAAAATCAACCATTCATATATTCATGCGCAGCCTAAATAAATCTAGCAAACCACAACTGTCTCACAATTCACATGTTATTAACTATCAAGTCTATCATACGGTGATTAAAACACATGAATCAGTACTCGATTTATAAATCACGTTGTACAAAAATTAAGAAGCTGTTTTAAGAATTTGTCACTCAAACAAACAAATAATTACGTAGGTACAGATCACAGATATAATTCTAATACGCTTTAAGATTGTTAGACAATCTGTGATAAATACAAATAGTATAATATTTGTGCGTGTGTGAGTAACAGTTATGTGTATAATTAAAACAGACAAAAGAGGAGACAAGGAACGAAAAACCCGAGTCCAGTACGTGACTGTCTCCTTAAAGCGTATTTGCCCTCACCGTATGTGCGAGCGAAACGCCTCCCTGGATAAAACGGATTGCAATGAGACTAACAGAAGAGCGTCACTCTCAGCGAGCTTGAGGCGAGCAAGAACTATCACCAGAGAAAGAGAAGAGACTGTATATGAAGGGAGGATTTGTGTTTTTCGAATAATTAACCCTAAGGCACTACACGAGTATATATAGGATAGGAAAACTTGTGCACTACACAATTGCCTTAAATTAATTAGTCACGCTAATCAATTAAATCGGTGACAATTTCCTTAACACAATTTCCTTAATTAATTAGCCGAGCTAATCAATTAAATCGGTGGCAATTTCCTTAATTAATTAACCGTGTTAATTAATTATGTTAAGGCGGTGGCAAAAAATCTGTAGTAAAAACGGAATTGATTTTACCGAATCAATGAATTCAAATTATAATCGAATTCATATTCCAATATATCAAATCTTGTATAAAATGATTGCTATGTCAGAATACCAGTATGAGAGGGGTGTATTCATTTACTAATACCAGTATGAGTTTTATATAATTGCATGTACGCAGGATCTAACCATTGTTTTAGTGGCAAGCTGAAAACTGAACACTGAGGCTTCAGACACATTTTACATATCTTTTTACTTTATTTTTTTTGATTTTTTTATTACAAATCGTTATAATTCACAATTCATCAAAATATTGTCTTGCCAGAACAAATTTTACGTTGATGATTTTACATACAAAATCTCCCACAAATATTTCAAAATTCAGGACTTTAGTAAATCTGTTGAAATTTGAATACCTTGAGATTTTGATTGATTTTTAAAAATTGGGATTGAATACCCACAGATTTTAGAAGATTTTTTAAAATCTCAATTGAATACCACAGATTTAGAAAGATTATTTGAAATCCGAATTGAATACCTGCAAATTTTAAAAGATTGTTTAAAATCCCAAATGAATACCTACTGATTTTGAGAATCCATTAAAATCCAACAGATTTTCAAATGAATACACCCCTCCATATATAGATTTGGAAAATCTTATTTCTCCTATTTATTTCGGAAAAAAATACATAAAAATATATTTTTTTCTAAAATAAATAACTTATTTTTGCAATATAACAAATATTAAACTTCTCATATGCATTTTTCTCAAAAACAATTATGTAAATACGAAATATTTTTCCGAAATAAGTAATTTATAAGTTCGAGTTAAGATTTGCCAAACGGGACCATAATTTGGGAAATTGCAGTTTCATAAGTAGATATTACTTTTTATTCATAAAAATTTATCATCTAATTAATAGTCACCAACAATTTTCTCCAATATTTAAATAAAAAAATTAAAGAAATTTTTTATAACTGCACATTTTTTTTACGAAAGTACCTTTTTACAGAAAACTATTTTACAAAAACACCAATTTTTATAAAATATTTACAAAAATATTAAATAAAAACTATAAAACAACTGAAAATATGATACAAATTTAAAGAAAATCTTAAACTTGAAAATTTTGAACGAAAAAATTGATCTCAATAACAAAACATACATCATCCACACCAACACAAAAAAAACACTTTATGTCATCCATATATCAAAAACTATTATATGCGATCTTTTTTTTTTTTTTTTTTGACGAAAATTATATGCGATCTTAAATCGCACAAATATAAAAAAGAACCTAGAGAGTAATTTTGAAATTGTAAATATCAAATTTTGTTATATTATTGATAATTAGAAAGTGTCAAATTTCTAACCTTTACCAATATTTTAATATTATAGAAAAAATATTAAAAAGGTACAAATAACTGTCCTTAAATTTGTATTAAAAGAGATAAAGAACATGTAATATTAGGACAAATTCATTTTTCAAAAGATACATGTATTGGATGGAAGGAGTAATTAATTAGGATTATAATTTGGATTAAAATTTAATAGGATAGAAAACTTTGTAATTAATATCCCGTAAATACTGAAAAGTCTTTGGGTGATGGCCCAGAATACCCACAAATTAAATACACATAACCAAAATATCCGCCGCCAGTCAGCACGATCCTAAATACCCACGGGACACGCTACTGGTGGTGGAGCATCTTCAGACACGCTACTGGGAGTGTAGTATCGTGTAGAGACGCTGTTGGGGGAGCCGTATCACTTGGTCATGTTGTTGGGGGAAGTGAACAGTAGCTAGAGATACGCATTTATAACAGACGTACTAGGAGATACGCATGTTGGAACTTGGAACGGCGTATCTGACGTCAGCTTCGTCGTCTCCAGAGCTCGCGATAATGGCGATTCCGGTGTGAATTTGGTTTCTCTTCGTTCATCCACATCACGAACTTTCCCATCACGTTCTATATATCAATAGAATCGCAATTCGATTCTCTACACATCCATACCAATTTTATTATGTTTGAATCGTCGAATTTGAAATCCCCAATTCAACCCTATTTTCCGATTCGATTTTCCATCAAGCTCGTTCATGCCCCTGCAGGACCGTAGCATAGAAATGGACATGGGGAAGGGAAAAGGGACGAGGCTACGATCACGTAGGTGTGTTGTGGTGAGACAGATCGCCAAAGTCGACGAAAATCGCCAAAGTCGTCGGCCACGAGAAGCCTGGGGGAGAGGGGAGTTCTGGCAGCTACAGTCCCGCTACTCCCAACGGCGCATCCCGTGGGTAGATAGGATCGGGCATTCCAAAAAATAATATTTTGGGCCATGGGTACCTCATTTTGAGATATTTTGGTCATTTTCTCAAAGTCTTTTTGAAAAAATACAATTTTATTAAACACATTTTTAAATACTTAAACGTGATTCTCAAAATAGAACCTCGATAAACCAATGTTCAATAAATGAATAATTTTTCCCAGTCCGACTTGGGCAAATGGGTTTAATGAATAAACTCGTTAAATGCATTAAGGAATAAAAAAAATAAGTCTCTATAGGTCCTATTTAAATATAAATGAATAATCATTATATTTCGAATAATATACTTATATTTATATAAATATATGAATACATTTAATCCAATTAATACTTTTCATACACATTAATAAATAATATCTTCTCGAATCCAATTAATGCATGTTTTTAAAATTCTTCACACAGTGAATATATGATCTCGGTAATATGCAGTGCACTTAGTAAATATACATGGTTGTATCAATTCCATGCATGTCGTGGCCCGTACATGCATGTAAAGCTAATTTAGAATATGATATGGGCTAAAAGTAAGCCCTAAAGACACATTTAATGTGGCATTAATTAGACCTAGAATGGTCCAAACGTGGGGCCCACCAGATAGGCCCAAACCCTATTTATAATATTAATTTCGTAATTAATATTAGGGGTAATAACCAGCTCAGCAATAAGAGTCAAACAAGGATATTACTCTTGCCTGACTTAGCCTCCAAGGCACAGAATTCGATATGGGAACTGACTCCTATAAGGAAGGGGTCTAGAACCTTCCTCAAGGCGGTGACTTGCCCACCAAGTCACCTAACCCTACTACGATTTTAGGGCTTCTCAGCCTATATAAAGGGTCAGACCCCTCAACTCAGAACTACGTTTTATTGGCTTGATTCTCTTAATACAGAGATACGTAGGCATCTTGTGAAGGCAGATCTAGCCACGAGCACGAGAGCAGCCATTAAAGCACGAAGCTCACGAACCCTAGCATTAAATTTACACAAACCCTAGCTGCAAATCGTAACCTAGTTTTTATTCCACAACATTTGGCGCCGTCTGTGGGAAGAAGACATCAACTATGGTTAACACACGAAGGACACCAGCAATTACAGAGCCAATCGCAACCGAGGCTCTACCTCTTAGCTCTGCTCCGCCCCTCACTGAACAAGTACCTCCGACATCCGGGACTATCATTCCATATCAAGTTTCTCAACCCCTAGGGACGACTACCCATGTTGAGAGTACGCTACCTCCGATCGTCCACACAATTCCAGGGACTAACCCCCTCCAGGCGGGGATTTCTTCCTTGATTGTAGATCCCAACAACCCTCCATGAGGGGTTCAGATCCACACTACGGATCTCCCCATAAGCACCAATCCAATGTACGGGATGTCTAACTACGGAGCTGGGTCAAGTGGTCATGCCATGTATATTCGAGATCGAGATTATCGCAATTTTTCTGGTCCTTATACGGATGAATCATCTTCTGGCGATGATTACGAGCGTGATGAAGCTCCAAGGAGGCGACGTGCAAGTAAAGAACCTCTGGGAAGAACTCAAACTACTCATGATGGACTCCCTTCAACAGCTACTGAGAGGATTAAGGCTTATGAAGCCGAGATCTTAAGATTAAAGGAAGATATGGCTAGGGAGCAAGCCAGATCAAATCAGACTTTACCACCTCCAACATCAGGACCAATTCCCTTTATAGATCTGGAGAGGCCTTCAAGAAGGCAAAGAAGGGCTACCGCCCCAACTGGAAGAACTACAAGGGTGGAAACCCCTAAGAGCAACCCCAAGGATCTGATGCCACTTGGGGACCCTGATGATCCCACACCTCCGTTTACTGAGGACGTGATGAATGCTCGTATCTCAAAGAAGTTTAAGATGCCAACAATTAAAGCTTATGATGGAATGGGTGATCCTGCAAACCACGTTAGAACATTCTCAAACGCACTGCTGTTGCAGCCTGCAAGCGACGCTTTGAAGTGTAGGGCATTCCCTCAAACTTTATCAGGCATGGCTCAAAGATGGTATAGTCGGCTTCCTGCAAACTCGATTGGTTCCTTTAAGGAGTTGAGTGCTGCTTTCATTAGTCAGTTTATCAGCGGAAAAACGCATGAGAAAAGCTCTGCATCTCTTATGTATGTGGTACAAGGGAAGAACGAAAGTCTGAGAGACTATCTTAAGAGGTTCACCAAGGAGACTCTGAACATCACTGATCTGGACAATAAGGTTGCAATGGTAGCCTTGGAGCATGGTACCACCGACCTATACTTTAAGAGATCATTGGCAAAACATCCCCCTGAGAACATGGATGAGCTCCAACGAAGGGCTGATAAGTACATTAAGGCTGAGGATAGCATGAAGAAGGAAGCCACGTTGGGCAATGGAGGCAACGGGAACTCCAAGAAGCGAAAGCAAGACCAGGAGTATGATGACCAGGAATATGATGCTAGGGACAAGTATCCCCGAACTAGTGAGGACTCCGACTCTACCCCTATGAAGAGTCAAGGACCAAGGTTCACTGAGTATGCAAGGTTGAACACTCCCAGGAGTCGAATCCTATTGGACATTGAGAAGGATAAGGATTTTCGATGGCCGAAGCCACTCAGGGGTGATCCCACAAAGAGGAACAAAAATCAGTATTGCAGATTCCACAAGGATGTAGGGCATGACACTGATGATTGTAAGCAACTCAAAGATGAGATCGAGTTCTTGATCCGTAAAGGGAAGTTGGGCCACTTCACTAAGGGTGAAGATCGTGGTAATCAGAGAAGAGAGTATGATAGGAATGACGACGATCGGGATCGTACCCCACAGCCCCGAGGGCCAGTGATCAACATGATCTCAGGAGGCCCGACTGCGGCCGGGACGACTAGGAACTCTCGGAAGGCTTATGCCCGAGAAGTGATGCATATTGTCGGAGAGACACCAAAGCGTGCAAAAACCGAAGTAACAATCGAATTTGATGATTCAGACCTTGAAGGGGTGAAGTTCCCCCATGATGACCCACTGGTCATAACACCCATGATTGGGAATTCAGATGTGAAGCGAGTCTTGATAGACAATGGAGCTTCAGTGGACATTTTGTTCTATGATGCATTCGTGAAAATGGGATACAACGACTCTCAGTTGACCCTATCTAACATGCCTATATATGGATTCAGCGGAGTAGAGACTAAAGTTGAGGGAACTATTCTGTTGCCCGTCACCATCGGACAGAAGCCAACAGAGGCCACTCAGATGCTGAACTTTTTGGTTATCAAAGCGTCTTCCACCTACAATGCCATCCTCGGGAGGACTGGACTCCATGCTTTTAAGGCTGTGGCCTCAACCTATCACATGAAGATCAAGTTTCCAACCAGGAATGGTGTAGGAGAACAAAAAGGTGACCAGAAAATGGCTAGGAGCTGTTATGTAGCCACGTTAAGGCCTGATGGAGTCGGGGGGCAGGTCCTTCCGATTGAAGACATGGACGTTTGTAGTGATAAGGAACATCAAGAAAGGCCAGCAGAGGACATCACACATAAACCTCGGACAGCCATTAAGGCTAAGGCGTCAACTGACTTCGTGGTTGAATGCATCATTGGCAACCAAGAAATCGAGGGGCGGGAGATTGTACCCCAAGCTGTAAGTGAACTTCAGAATAAGAATGAGGTGACCAGAAGGAGTAGTGAGTGCTCTATTTTATTGGAGCATCAAAAATAAAATCAAGTGGTGCAAGCCTAGTCTTGCAAAGCCCCGATGGGTTGAAATTATCCTAGTAGTTTTTAGCTTCATATTTTATCTAGTAGAAGTAGAAATAAGGTTCGATGAAACCATCGCAGAGCATGTTGCTCCGAGTAGGACAGTAGTATTCTATGTAAGGGTTGAACCCATCTCAAGTTATTAATGCAAGTTTGTTTTCCATTCATTGATTATGTGATTTTATTTATGTACCTAACACCTGATGTGTGTAAGTCAAAGATGACCAAGTACCGAAAATAAAAAAAATACACGAATGGAAACAAACAAATGCATAAATAAAAACCCTGAAAGGTCGAGAGTTACTAAGAGTTTAAGTCCTTGAAGGACCCCGGATAAAAAACAAGAAGCAAAGATAGGTTTGAAAACCCTGAAATCAGAACTAAGATTCGAGACAAGCCGTGAAAGACATGAAGTCAAGTAAGGTATCCTAAAGACCTTTAGTTTGACATCAATCCAAAAGAAAGGTCGTGAATACTTGGTAGTCGACATATGAACACCAACGATGAACATGTAAACGTCAACCTCGAATCCTAGGATAAGGAACACGAGTTATTAGCCATGAAGGCCATGGGATAGCTATGAAGGCCAAACTTGAAGGGGTCATGAACCTCCAGATAAGATCCAATGGTTAAAACTTCAAGTCAAAGCTTGAAAACCAATCTGAAATTTTGGACCCTCAATCCAGAATTCCAACATTGAAATATCTGAACAAGCATTGAGTGCCATCCTCATTCGAAAGGATAACAAGGTTCAGAAGCCTATCTACTATGTGAGCAAGATGTTGCATGCAGCTGAGTTAAATTATTCTCCCATTAAGAAGTGTGCTTTGGCATTGGTAACAGCCTCGAGGAAGCTACGATCGTACTTCCAGGCACATAAGATTAAAATCCTGACGGACCAGCAACTGAGAAACATATTGCATAACCCGAAGGCTAGCTAAGTGGGCGATAGAACTCAGATAATTTGATATCGCGTACAATCCTCGAATTGCAATTAAAGCACAGGTACTCGTTGACTTCTTAGTTGAATATACCATTGACAACCAAGAAGTCGGGGGGCAGGAAGGCACAACACCCCAGTAAGGGCAAGATGAGACACCCCAAGAGGGAGAGAACTTATAAAGTTTAGAAGAAACATTGGGTGCTCTATTTTGATAGGGCATCAAAAACAAAATCAAGTGGTGCTTGTATAGTCCTACAGAGCCCTGATGGCTTCGCGATTGAATGTGCCTTGAAGTTGAATATTTTTCGACAACCAATAACGAGGCAGAGTATAAAGCCTTGAAAGCCGGACTAGGCTCGTCTTTAGCCATGAGGGCCAAAAATCTTAAAGTCTATGGAGACTCAAGGCTGGTGATAGCCCAAGTGAGTAGAGCTCTAAAAGCCAAAGATGAAACGATGTTGAAATATCTGAAAATTGTAAAATCACAGTTGGTATGGTATGATTCGAGGAATACCAACTTGTATAACGGCCGATGCCTTGTCCAAATTCGCCTCGTCTGAAATCGAGAATTACACTAGAAGTGTTTACTATCAGGTCTTGGAGACCCCACTATAGAGCGCAAATTGTTGGCGCCCATCGACGTTGGAAGTTGCTAGACAGACCCCCATCAAAACTCATCTTGAGACTGGTTGGCTCCATGATAATGCATGATAATGCCTTGGAGGCACGAAACTGTCAGTGAGAGCATTGAGATACGCATTCGCCTTGATGGCCAACAAGGCCGTTTGCCTCAAATTAAGCTGGTTGCTTGAATTCAAGGCCTAAAAATCAGGAACTAGTGGCTAAATTCAAACCAAGGCAAGGTCCTACAAACAAGGTAGGAAATTTAAGGTCCTTGACTCAAAATCAAGAATCAAAGACCAACCAAAAAATTCTAGAACTGAAGCCAGGTGATGAAAACCGGGGGATTCCTTGAATAGAAAAACTAATAGGCAAGACCCCCTTATTTGGAAACGAGGGGGGCAAGAACAAAATAACTTCATCACAAATCCCACATCCTAGAATGAAAGGTTGTTGATAACCAACAACCATGAATGAATTCAAGGTTTCGGGTTAAGGATTAAGCCCTGATGGTCACTCAAACATACGCACGGATACTAGAAATCTTTTTTGGGCCTTTAAATAAAAATTGGACTTGAAAAAGACACTGCCTAACGACGACAACAAAACCTGTTAAGGTTTAAGGCTTAAAGCCCATGACTACGGTCCAAAAGCCCAATAGGGCCAAAGATATAATTCTTGAATTCAGTTTTAACTAAGACTAAAGGCCTGTAAAAGCCCAAGCCTGTTAAGGCCCAAGTCCAGCTAAAGTAATTAAAAAGAATTAAGGCCTGTCACGGCCCAACCAAGATTATTAAACCTAATTAAGGTTTTGATTTAAGGTCATGTTGACCCATAGTAAAGGCCCAACCAAAACTTAAAAAGTTTTGTAGGCCCAAACGATTTGAAAACCTAGGTCCAGCCCATGAAAATTAAAAGACAGGGCCCGTTAAAATCCATAATGAGACTTGGAGTTACCAAAAGGAGATATGAGGTCGTGAGATTCGATCTCATTTTCTTGTATAGTTACGAGCTCGGCTAGAATACCTGGAGAATTTAAATCTGAGGTCGTAAGCAACCTTGAAAATTGAGGTCGGAACAAAACAGATATGAGGTCGCATAATTGAGGTCGTTTTTGGCTTATAAAAAGCAGAATGAAGCCACGACCTACCACTCCAATCGAGATCGTTGAAATATGGCTTGAGATCGCAAATCTCAGGTCGAATTTGAACTAGGAAATAAAAAAAATCCCCACGACCTGGGATTCATTTTGAGGTCGTTCTTATTCCATACTGAGGTCGAGGTTGAACGATTTTGAGGTCGTTTTAACACTATTTGAGCTCGCCCATTTCAGGTCGAAAATACACTGATTTTCCTGGAAAAAAGTTACGACTTGGCCCCTATTTGAGTTCGTTTTTTGAGCTCGAAAATGTCCAGGTCGAAAATGTATTAATTGAGCTCGAAAATGTCCAGGTCGAAAATGAACTAATTGAGCTCGAAAATGGCTACGACCTGGGACAGTTTGAGCTCGAAAATTGAGCTCGAAAATGTACTAGTTGAGCTCGAAATGTCCAGGTCGAAAATGACTTGGGAAACAGGTAAAATGGCTGCGACCTGGGACAGTTTGAGCTCGAAAATTGAGCTCGAATTTGGCCTGAAAAAAAGAGAAAAACATGCAATTTTGGAAGCAAAATTAGTGATAAAATTTTAGAAAAATAAGGCGAAACGATAATTTCTGAATAGTAATAGTCTTCAAAAATTTCCAAGCTCGACCCCAGCCAGGGGCTCTGCCCCTTGGACCCCGCCAGGGGCTGCCGCCCCTTGGACCCCGCCCGGGGGCTGCCGCCCACGGACCCCCGCTAGCGCCGTTTAGCGTCGTTCAGTGCAGTTTAGCACCGTTTAACGCCGTTTAGCGTCGTTTAACATCGTTTAAAGATGATTTGTGCCGATTAGTATCAAATTAACATTGTCGTAAACGCGTCGGTCGCTCCACGCTTTACATTAAGACAATACCCGTGAAACACTAGTGTAAAAGAATGAACCCTGACCCGAGTCTCGAAAAAGGCCGTTAAAACTTCAAGGAAAACCTGATCAGTTTTCCTAGAAGTTGGGGGGCAAATGATATGGGCTAAAAGTAAGCCCTAAAGACACATTTAATGTGGCATTAATTAGACCTAGAATGGTCCAAACGTGGGGCCACCAGATAGGCCCAAACCCTATTTATAATATTAATTTCGTAATTAATATTAGGGGTAATAACCAGCTCAGCAATAAGAGTCAAACAAGGATATTACTCTTGCCTGACTTAGCCTCCAAGGCACAGAATTCGATATGGGAACTGACTCCTATAAGGAAGGGGTCTAGAACCTTCCTCAAGGCGGTGACTTTCCCACCAAGTCACCTAACCCTACTACGATTTTAGGGCTTCTCAGCCTATATAAAGGGTCAGACCCCTCAACTCAGAACTACGTTTTATTGGCTTGATTCTCTTAATACAGAGATACGTAGGCATCTTGTGAAGGCAGATCTAGCCACGAGCACGAGAGCAGCCATTAAAGCACGAAGCTCACGAACCCTAGCATTAAATTTACACAAACCCTAGCTGCAAATCGTAACCTAGTTTTTATTCCACAACAGAATATTAAAAAAATGAATGTAGTAAACATCACATAAATATTATAAGTCCATAATAAACTTTAGGTATATTTGAATTTAAAATGTATTAAAAAAATTATAGAAATAATTAAAATAATATCTAATTGAATAAATATTCATTTATTGATAAATAAATAAAATATTCATTAATCGATAAATAAAATATCTTTTTAAATGAATATATATTTTTAGTCATAAAAATATTCATTTATTGAGGTTACATTCATATATATATACATAATACATACGTGTGAGTTCATTATCAATTTTCAATTTTTTCCTAGTTTAGAGTAGATTTACAACCGTTTCGACATGAAATAATAATGCAACTGGTGTAATCAAATTTGGACTAGATGTTAGTATTGATATTTATTGAGGAGCCGATACTTCCTACTCTAAAATATAAAAAGTTCGTTTTGGCAGATACTACTAGCTTCTAAGTTCTAATCCATGTAAATTACAGATTAATTTTAATTTTTTATAATTTGTTTATAATTATACTGATTAATTTAATTTTTTTTATAATTTATTTACAGTTTAGTAAAACATTTGAACTTTACATTTTTAAATATAATAATTTTTACTATTAAATATAAATTAATATGTTATTGGTGAGAATCGAATATTAGACCTCTTTATATAACAACTTTTAGTATTGTTGTATCTAACAATCATGATTTATTTGAATTGAAGATTTAACGGTGATTTTGTTTAAAACTTTGGTAGTCCAATAAATAAGAATCATTACATTTAAAAATTAATAGATGAAAAACATTGGATCTAGCATAAAAATATTTTATATTTTAACATTTAAACTAAAATGTGTATTTATATTGAAATACGAAAAAAATATATGTCAACGATTTAAATCATATACTCCCTCGGTTCCATAAAAATTTCTTAGTTTTTTTTAATGTTTTTGGCAGGTGTTTACATGCATATAAAAAACATGTTTGTAGATATTATTTTCTCATGTTTTTTTGTTTTAAAAACTCAAAAAAATAATACTTACAACTATGTTTTTATATGCGTGAAAATGCCTACCCAAAACTCGAAAAAAATTAGGACATTTTTTACGGACGGAAGGAGTATATAATTGGGTTTTCTACATTGAATAATATTATAAATGTATGCCTTTTACACTGAATATGATTAATGTAAAAATTTGTAATTATATGTTTCTTTTGAAATCCTGAGTGTTTCCATTTCAATAATCATTGTTAAATCATCATTAAATTAAATATAATTTTATCATGTAGAAAAAAGATAAATTCATGGGTTTCGCATGGGCTGTAAAATCATTTAAATCTGATTTCTAAATCTCAAGATGGAGCTTATGAATTTTTTTAATATTAATACAAAAATAAATAAATTTCGGTTGCATCATATTTTAATTATATCCTTTATATGTTATAATTTTTTTAAAATTAAATTCTAATACAATCTTTTATAAGTATTAGCTTAAAATCCGTGCGTTGCACGGATTTTTTTTAATATTATATAAAAATTTTTCAATATTTGAATTAATTTTTTTAAAACATAATTTTTGAAGGTTTAAATTTTTAAATGAGATTATTTGATGATAATTGTAATAACCCTAACTTTAACAAAGCTACAGTGATCACATGAATAGTAAATTTCGAGGATTTAGAGAAAAGGTATATAAGTACTCCATAATGGAAACATAAAATGAATAAACAGAAACCATATTAGTGTTGTGCAATGGAAATAACTGACTCGAAATGACGTTAGATTTCAGAAATTCCTGAAACATGGATTTTGAGGATTTTGATTTCGAATAAGCTTCTATTAGATGTTAAGGAGCATGGAAACATTATAAGAATTATATATTGAGGGATTAGTGAATTTAGATTAAACCAAGGGATTATTAAGTTAAGAGAATACCAAAGGAAATTGGATTGTTAAATGGTTTCAAAACCACTGAGATAATGAGGTACATTCGAAACGAACCACAATTAGACGAGTATGGAATCCAAGCAACCAAGATTAGCGATATAACAAGGATACATACCACATTATTATCTACCAATGTGATTGGCATTGTACTTAGGAAAACAAGAAAAGAGGTTATTGGATCATCAAAGTGGTGTCATTAGTCATTAACTTGGTTTTAAGGGTAAATTAGTAACTTTACAAGGTTTTAAACACAAAATATCTTTCCAAGCTTCCATAACACTCTAGTATTAGCAAGATTAGATGAGATAAGATCAAAGAAAACAAAAGAAAACCTCTCCCCCATCCTCTTCTCCATCAATTCGAATTTCACTATTCACCAAGAAAGAAAAAATTTCAAAACCCTAGTTTCAAGCCATTAAAACTCAAGAGAAAATTCATGGAGCTTCCTGGAGATTAGAAAGAGTTACCCACCAAGTTTCATAGCCATCCAACATCATTTGCATAGGTAATAAAATTCTCAAAGTTGCTTGATGAATAGTGTGAATAGTAATTTTAAGAACTAACATTGATTTTTATGGTTTCTTTAGTGGATCCAAGTTAGTGTAAGGATTTTTAAGCATAACCCAAGGCTTGTTAAGTGTTGTAAAGCTTCAAGAAGGTATAAACACTCTTGTTTTTTTTTTTATATTATGATGAATATTGTTGGTTTAAGTGATTAAGTGGTGTAAAGATTAAGATTATGATGTTATAAGTGTTTGTAAGTGATTAAAGTTGATTTTGGAAGGAGTTTGGGATTGTAACCATGGCTGGTAATGAAGACCACATGGTGTAGGTGATGATTATGGTGTTTGATGATTGATTTGGAGGAGTTTGATTTTGGAAAGTATGAAATTACAGCAGTTATAATGTCCGATTTTCGTTAGGACAGGAATTACCCTGTTTTTAGCCACTGTAACCATACGGTACCTTACTGTTTGGACCCCTTAGTTACCATGAAATGATAGAGCTTAGTTCATAGATCGTTTTGATATAAGGTGCGTTAAAATCTGATGAACGGTTTAGGAGAAAAGTCAGTTTTAGTGAAAGACGTTCGATAACCGAGAAAACGTAATTGTATCAACTTTGAGGTTACAGTTACCATAGTTAGACAGTCTTACAAGCCACGAAATTTTGGGATAGTGTAGTAGGGTAGTCAGAGGACCCTTGACAGTTGACGTTACATTAAAATTCGAAATCCATATTTTCTGAGAATTTTTACAGTTAAGTGTGGTTGTTAGGGGAAATGGTAAAAACCTCTGAAACTTCGATTGAGCTTATAAATGGTTAAGTTCTTGAACCTTTGGGATAATAATAACACATTAAACATATGTTGAAGTGTAAAGGGTTTTGTTATACAAGAGGATAGTGAGTAAGAGATGTAGTGTTCTAATGACGGTCCTTTTGTGTTTATAGAAACTCCGGAAGAGGGACCAGCCTTACTGTCAGGATACAGGAACAGAGGCAAGATCCTTCTATCCCTACTTTAAAAAATTATTTATCTTCGGAATAATAATGATTTCATGGCATATATTTATGTATATGTGATGCTTTTGTTGCTATATTGCAAAGAATATATTTTCTTGATTGTGGGAAGTTAAAGAGAGATGAATATGTTTTCTGAAATATGAATATTGAGATGACTACGAATGGAGCGAATATGCTCTAGGGTAAAAGAGATATGAAAGAGAATGGTATCAGTTGTTATCTAGGGTTATATGGTTTATAATGCTATATTATAAACATTCTTTTTAGTGTATGTTATATACATATATTTTATAGAAGTAATGTGCGAGAATGGAAATGAGATAAGTGAATGACATATGGAAATGTGAAATGGTGTTGATAATTGAATAATGATCTTATAAAAAGGGGGATAGCAATAAAAAGCGTAAGAGGCTGTGTGCTGCACAGTCCAGCAATCAATCAATAAAAAGCGTAAGAGGCTGTGTGCTGCACAGTCCAGCAATCAATCAATAAAAAGCGTAAGAGGCTGTGTGCTGCACAGTCCAGCAATCAATATTTTAAATCGGCCCAAGAGTTGCCGAAGGAGGATGTAGTGGTAGACCTTCCTCCAGGGGGATGTAGTGGTAGACCTTCCTCCTTCTACCGGTAGTAAAAATGAACGGATACGGAGGGCGACTGATCATCGTGCCTCACGTATTCGGCAACAGTGAAAACCCCTACAATATGTGAATAAAGAATAAATGATAAAGTCAGATTGATATACTGGAAAGGGAAAATGATATGAAAGATGGAATTATTGATATAGGTGAAGAGAAACTGATTTTATATTAATTTATAAAATTGCTGTACAGGAGGGAAATGAGAAGATGATAGTGAGGGATTTATTCAAGTATTTATGTTATTTTAAAATATTACACTAAAAGGGTATATTGGTTGTTATAATATTTAAGAAGAGAAACTGATACTGTATTATCTTAGAATTCTTTCTTATAATAGTAAGTGGATGATGTATTATTAAATAAGAGTTTTATTCTTCCTTAACGTTTATAATTTGGTTACTGCTTACATATGTATATACATGTATACTTGGTTACATTTTAAATTCTAGTTTTCAATATTATCTTGCTGAGCTATTATAGCTCACTCTTGCTACTTATCTATATACAGCTAGGTATGCCCATACTACGCAGAACGCCCCGCAAGAGGGTAAGGGAAAGGCGACCTTCTGAGAGCTCGTTAGCATCAATCCCCGAGGTAGATGACCATCGCAAGGGGTTTAGTGGGCTTATGTATATTAAGTGTGTAAGTTTGAAAGATTGTAATAAATTTGGTTGTTGAAATGCTTCTTGTAGAAGCATCACTCAACAATGTACTGAAGTATGATTCTGGGTTGTAATAACTTTTTTATTCTAAACTCTTATTATGGTGAATGTAGTTCTCTGAGCATATGACTGGTGTGTGTGTGTGTATTACTGTGGGGTCAATTGCATAAGTATTAATTATAAAAATAAAAAAAAATCTAAGAGATATTGAATTTGAATGGAAGTTGGTTCGTGATGGCCCAAATTCATGACCCCGGATTTGGGGCTGTCACAGTTGGTATCAGAGCTAAGAGTCATAATGCTCAGGAACAATAGTGATAATAATGAATATATCAGTAATAATAGAAATTGTGAACTCACATCGAGTTCGAGGGGGGTTTATCGAACGAAGCGTTTATTCTAAGTCGTAATTATAATTTAATAGATTATTGCTAATAAAGGTGTTATTATGCCAAAGGTGTTAAGTTTATGTAGTACACGAGATCGATATGAGAAAGGGAATACTTGATATATTGGGAAGTGTACGTTAGATAACCTCGTGAGTAATCCCAGGGTGATCTATCATCTCTTATTCAAAAAGGGGCCGATATCTTTTCAAAACTTTTTGGTATCCTTGAAATGTGTTTCAAAATTGTATTAGTCAAAATATTCCTCTAAGATTATTTTTGGAAGATGGTATTTATCATTGTGATTTAAATTTTCCTCTATATTTCTTACTCCAACTAAGAGGAACAACCATATATGTATACACAAGGACAATCTGTCTGTGTGATAGAAAGTCGGAGGGGACGCCCTCACTTGTGTTACGTACAGGTTCTTCCATCATATTGATTTCCCAAAATATTCTTTTGTTTCAAATAAGAGTTATTTAAAACTCTTAATGTTATAAATTGTTGTGGGACCCTTGCTTTTATCTGGGTTCGTTTAAATTTAAGGTCTCTTGAATTCTATCAATTATTTCGAATATCGAAGGTTTCAGTAATGGATGGGATAAGGGAAGAAATGTTTAGAGTATATATACGTGATTATACAAGGGAACTGGAGATTCAAAGGAAAGTTTCAATAAGAGATAATTAGAGCTAGAAGCGTTTCGCTATAAAAGAGGAAGGAATTTCGTGAGAAGAAAGGGGTATAATTGAGGATTAGTGAGATAAAAGAATAGGAGGAATTTTAAGGTATAATTGAGATTTACTATTGAAAGTAAGGTGTATTTTGAGGAAAAAGTTAGAATAAGAATAAACAAGGGAAGTGGGATAATTAATGAAGTTTATGTATTTTGCCTAATTTTATCGTATTTTGATATTAAATGTTGAGATTCAAGAATATTGATGTATATAAGGTGATTGACTTAAATGAAAAGGTTATTGTACTAAAGGTGATACGCTTATTTGCTAAAGTTGAGTTGAGAATATTATGGTATATAGATGAGTTAACTAGGGATATAATTGTGTATATGAGAATGATGTATATGGGAATGATGTATGTTGTACCCTAAATTTGGGTGATTAATGGAGAATATTGTTATATACAGAACCATGCCGCCTAAGCGTAAAAATAGAACGAATGCAAGAGAAAATGAGAGAGATGAAGGAAGTCGAAATAGACAGAATGAAAATGCTCATAACGAATAAAATCAGATGGGGCGAGAAAGTAAGAAAAGGAGATGTGAGGGTCAGAAAGGAGGTTCAAGCGAAGGAAGTTACTTTAACAAGGTTGGTAAGGGACAAAAATCTCAGTTTGTGGGAAAGACAGGGAATAACAAGACTGTTAGTGAGACGGTGAATCAGGGTGGTAGATCCACAGGAACCTTTCAGTCTAATCAATCTCGAACACCATTTCCAGACTGTAACACGTGTGGTAGGAAGCATACGGGAGTGTGTAGGAGGTCCAAAGTAACTTGCTTTAAGTGCGGACAGAAAGGACACTATTATAATCAGTGCACATCAACTGACAAGATTGATATCAAGTGTTATCAATGTGGGAAACTAGGACACTTTGCTAGAGATTGCCGTTCCGGCGGGTCATCTGCGCCGGGACAAAGTATGACTGCTTCAAATAGACCTATTGCCAGGGTGTACAACATGACTTTAGGAGAGGCATTGAGAAAGCCGGATACAGATGCAGGTGAACATTTTTCTAGTAATTAAATTTTTAGTGTAAATGTTTGGTTAGGAATCAATGTGGTCAATGAATGGTATAGGTAGGTTGATAATCTAGATAAGGAAAATCAGTATCTGTTAGGGGTTAGAAATTCTATAAAAAGGAGAATAATAGTATTTTGGGGGTAAACCATAGACTTGTTCAGATACGAACAGGAAATATATATTATGGGGAGTATTTTCTTACAATTGTTTCAAGGAATTCTATTCCAGTCGGACTTCTGGAAGATTTTACAGAGACGAGATATAATAAGATCGAAGTGTGTATATTTTATGTCATGATAGAGATCAAAATAGGGATAAACCATAAGTGAGATACACTACCATTCAGGGGAGGCCAATGTGGTGGCCGATACCCTTAGCTAAAGGAGGAATGAGAGATTAACTAACGTAGAATGACTAAAACAAGAGGAAATTGCAAGATAAAGATAGTGAAAGCACTGCTATTGATAAGCTAAATGGCATGTTGATGAATGACAAGCAAGTTTATGTTAGGGTATTCTGTGCAAACAAGATAGAGATATTATGAAGGAAAAAGGATAGAGAAAGTGGTGTAGAAGTTATAAGGTGTAGATGAAAAGGTATCTATGAACATTTCTGACGTGATTCCGGGACGGAATCCTTTTAAGGGGGGAAGGATGTAATAACCCTAACTTTAACAAAGCTACAGTGATCACATGAATAGTAAATTTCGAGGATTTAGAGAAAAGGTATATAAGTACTCCATAATGGAAACATAAAATGAATAAACAGAAACCATATTAGTGTTGTGCAATGGAAATAACTGACTCGAAATGACGTTAGATTTCAGAAATTCCTGAAACATGGATTTTGAGGATTTTGATTTCGAATAAGCTTCTATTAGATGTTAAGGAGCATGGAAACATTATAAGAATTATATATTGAGGGATTAGTGAATTTAGATTAAACCAAGGGATTATTAAGTTAAGAGAATACCAAAGGAAATTGGATTGTTAAATGGTTTCAAAACCACTGAGATAATGAGGTACATTCGAAACGAACCACAATTAGACGAGTATGGAATCCAAGCAACCAAGATTAGCGATATAACAAGGATACATACCACATTATTATCTACCAATGTGATTGGCATTGTACTTAGGAAAACAAGAAAAGAGGTTATTGGATCATCAAAGTGGTGTCATTAGTCATTAACTTGGTTTTAAGGGTAAATTAGTAACTTTACAAGGTTTTAAACACAAAATATCTTTCCAAGCTTCCATAACACTCTAGTATTAGCAAGATTAGATGAGATAAGATCAAAGAAAACAAAAGAAAACCTCTCCCCCATCCTCTTCTCCATCAATTCGAATTTCACTATTCACCAAGAAAGAAAAAATTTCAAAACCCTAGTTTCAAGCCATTAAAACTCAAGAGAAAATTCATGGAGCTTCCTGGAGATTAGAAAGAGTTACCCACCAAGTTTCATAGCCATCCAACATCATTTGCATAGGTAATAAAATTCTCAAAGTTGCTTGATGAATAGTGTGAATAGTAATTTTAAGAACTAACATTGATTTTTATGGTTTCTTTAGTGGATCCAAGTTAGTGTAAGGATTTTTAAGCATAACCCAAGGCTTGTTAAGTGTTGTAAAGCTTCAAGAAGGTATAAACACTCTTGTTTTTTTTTTTATATTATGATGAATATTGTTGGTTTAAGTGATTAAGTGGTGTAAAGATTAAGATTATGATGTTATAAGTGTTTGTAAGTGATTAAAGTTGATTTTGGAAGGAGTTTGGGATTGTAACCATGGCTGGTAATGAAGACCACATGGTGTAGGTGATGATTATGGTGTTTGATGATTGATTTGGAGGAGTTTGATTTTGGAAAGTATGAAATTACAGCAGTTATAATGTCCGATTTTCGTTAGGACAGGAATTACCCTGTTTTTAGCCACTGTAACCATACGGTACCTTACTGTTTGGACCCCTTAGTTACCATGAAATGATAGAGCTTAGTTCATAGATCGTTTTGATATAAGGTGCGTTAAAATCTGATGAACGGTTTAGGAGAAAAGTCAGTTTTAGTGAAAGACGTTCGATAACCGAGAAAACGTAATTGTATCAACTTTGAGGTTACAGTTACCATAGTTAGACAGTCTTACAAGCCACGAAATTTTGGGATAGTGTAGTAGGGTAGTCAGAGGACCCTTGACAGTTGACGTTACATTAAAATTCGAAATCCATATTTTCTGAGAATTTTTACAGTTAAGTGTGGTTGTTAGGGGAAATGGTAAAAACCTCTGAAACTTCGATTGAGCTTATAAATGGTTAAGTTCTTGAACCTTTGGGATAATAATAACACATTAAACATATGTTGAAGTGTAAAGGGTTTTGTTATACAAGAGGATAGTGAGTAAGAGATGTAGTGTTCTAATGACGGTCCTTTTGTGTTTATAGAAACTCCGGAAGAGGGACCAGCCTTACAGTCAGGATACAGGAACAGAGGCAAGATCCTTCTATCCCTACTTTAAAAAATTATTTATCTTCGGAATAATAATGATTTCATGGCATATATTTATGTATATGTGATGCTTTTGTTGCTATATTGCAAAGAATATATTTTCTTGATTGTGGGAAGTTAAAGAGAGATGAATATGTTTTCTGAAATATGAATATAGAGATGACTACGAATGGAGCGAATATGCTCTAGGGTAAAAGAGATATGAAAGAGAATGGTATCAGTTGTTATCTAGGGTTATATGGTTTATAATGCTATATTATAAACATTCTTTTTAGTGTATGTTATATACATATATTTTATAGAAGTAATGTGCGAGAATGGAAATGAGATAAGTGAATGACATATGGAAATGTGAAATGGTGTTGATAATTGAATAATGATCTTATAAAAAGGGGGATAGCAATAAAAAGCGTAAGAGGCTGTGTGCTGCACAGTCCAGCAATCAATCAATAAAAAGCGTAAGAGGCTGTGTGCTGCACAGTCCAGCAATCAATCAATAAAAAGCGTAAGAGGCTGTGTGCTGCACAGTCCAGCAATCAATATTTTAAATCGGCCCAAGAGTTGCCGAAGGAGGATGTAGTGGTAGACCTTCCTCCAGGGGGATGTAGTGGTAGACCTTCCTCCTTCTACCGGTAGTAAAAATGAACGGATACGGAGGGCGACTGATCATCGTGCCTCACGTATTCGGCAACAGTGAAAACCCCTACAATATGTGAATAAAGAATAAATGATAAAGTCAGATTGATATACTGGAAAGGGAAAATGATATGAAAGATGGAATTATTGATATAGGTGAAGAGAAACTGATTTTATATTAATTTATAAAATTGCTGTACAGGAGGGAAATGAGAAGATGATAGTGAGGGATTTATTCAAGTATTTATGTTATTTTAAAATATTACACTAAAAGGGTATATTGGTTGTTATAATATTTAAGAAGAGAAACTGATACTGTATTATCTTAGAATTCTTTCTTATAATAGTAAGTGGATGATGTATTATTAAATAAGAGTTTTATTCTTCCTTAACGTTTATAATTTGGTTACTGCTTACATATGTATATACATGTATACTTGGTTACATTTTAAATTCTAGTTTTCAATATTATCTTGCTGAGCTATTATAGCTCACTCTTGCTACTTATCTATATACAGCTAGGTATGCCCATACTACGCAGAACGCCCCGCAAGAGGGTAAGGGAAAGGCGACCTTCTGAGAGCTCGTTAGCATCAATCCCCGAGGTAGATGACCATCGCAAGGGGTTTAGTGGGCTTATGTATATTAAGTGTGTAAGTTTGAAAGATTGTAATAAATTTGGTTGTTGAAATGCTTCTTGTAGAAGCATCACTCAACAATGTACTGAAGTATGATTCTGGGTTGTAATAACTTTTTTATTCTAAACTCTTATTATGGTGAATGTTGTTCTCTGAGCATATGACTGGTGTGTGTGTGTATTACCGTGGGGTCAATTGCATAAGTATTAATTATAAAAAAAAAAAAAAAATCTAAGAGATATTGAATTTGAATGGAAGTTGGTTCGTGATGGCCCAAATTCATGACCCCGGATTTGGGGCTGTCACAATAATTATATAAATGTTATTCATGATAATTTTAGAAAATGAGGAATTTAGTTAGAAATTTAGAAAAGATGATGGATTTTAGTTGAAAAAAGTAATCGGTTAATTATTAGTAATTATAAAATTATTTTTTTTGTTTTATTAGATAGAATGACCATGATATAATTGGAAAAATAGAGGATTTGGTTAGAGAAAATTATAAAGGTAACATGTTTTAGGTGAAAAAGGTAATTGATTAGTTTATAATAATTAGAAGTTAATTATGTTATTTTACTAAATAAATTGCTCATAATGTTTTTAGAAAAAGAGATAATATTGTTGCCCATGATATTTCTAGGAAAAGAGAGATTTTAATTAGGAAATATAGAAAAAATGATATGTTTTAGCTGAAAAAGTTAATCGATTAATTATTAGTATTATCATATTACTATTTTATTTTATTGAATAGAATTGCCCTTAATATAATTGAAAAATGAGAGATTTTAGTTGGAGAAAATAGAAAAGAAGTGAAAATTAAAAAGGTGACATGGTGAAAAAGGTAATTATTAGTTTATACTAATTATAATTTAATTATGTTCTTTTACTAATTAAAATTGCTCCTAGTGTTTTTTAGAAAATGAGAAATTAACGTTGTCCGTGATATTTCTAGAAAAAAAGGAATTTAATTAGAAAAAATAGAAAGATAATATGTTTTAGCTTCAAAGATAATCGATTAATTATTAGTATTTCAATGCATGAGTTTCTTGTATTATGTTATAAATTTTATTTAATATTATAATTATATTTTTATAATCATTATTTTTTAATTATTCTTTTTAATTTTAATTTGAATTAATTTAATATACTCATGTTTACGGATTATAATAATGTTTCCTTATTATAAACAACGTATATGATTTTTAATATATTTTATTAATAATTGAAAATTTTGGTGTGATATTTTCGGTTATATATTAATGATTGTAAGATTTGTTGTAATTTAAAAAGGTAGCGTGTTTTATTAGAAAAGAAATATTAATGATTGAAAGATCATTTTAGATATTTATAAAAAGGAATATCTTCAACTGAAAGTAAATATGAAAAAAGACAATCGACTGATTACCATTAATTATATTATATTGTTATTTATTTTAGGTGTTATATTTTACTTGAAAATAATTGTGCGATATTTTCGGGTATATATTAATGATTGAAAGATTTGTTTTAAATTAAAATGGTAACGTGTTTTAGTTCGAAAGGAAATATTAATGATGGAAAGATATGATACGATTGATATTTTTAGGTGTTTATAAAAGGTAATATCTCGACTAATTACTATTAATTATATTATGTTATTACTTATTTTAGGTGTATTTATTTTTGTTTATAATGAAGGATAAATAAGTAAATTCACGAAGTACCAAAAAATAGGTACCAAAAAACAGGTACCAAAATTTTTAATGTTTCGACTTTATATAATAGTATAGATATCGTTTTTAGATTATAATTTTCTTTTTGATATGATATAATCTTGAACGTCTATTTTTAAAAATATTAGATTCGACAATTGAAAATATTTTGATAGTAAAATGACCAAAATTAAATGATCATATATAGATAAAATCCCTCTTATTAATATAGTATAAGTTGTTCATAGAGTGCAAATTCGGTTCTTGGTTTGCATCAAGTCAGTACAAATTGATATCCGATAGGCAAATATCGAGAATGCCTTCAGACATATTCACGAAAAATAATGTAAGAAAGTATAACACAAAGCATGAACGGATAAAATGCCACTTAAGATTATTAAGAAAAAGAAGTGGCAACCAAATTTTTAACAGAAGCTACATAAGTGACAATTATGTATCTCAAGAATGATGTCACTTGTATATTGCACAATATCATTATCATGTACCACCTGTATCTTTTAACAAGAAATTTTAATTTTCAATCCCCATGCAACTAAATATATGTGTGGTTCTTTTGTGAGCAATTGCCAATATAGTACTAGCTAGTAATGAAACACAAAGATACGAATACAACTTAACCAAGGATATTAAGTCATAATGAAAGACATTGTACACTGTCTGGGAGAATCCTAGGCAATGGAATGGCTGTAACATATCTTTGGGGAAAGGGTTTCTGGGAATTCACAACTGCACCATGCAAAGACGACGCATCAGCACCATCAGCTTGCAAGCGGCTGTGAAACATGGCAAACCGATTGATAATAGAAATTTTCTCCACATCTTGAACTTCCATTCTTAAGTCTGATACAGATGCCTTCTTGTCCAGTCTGCATCATGACAATTAGATTTTTAATAATGAAGGAAGAATACAATGAGCAAGCAGCCTCACAACCAATAGCACTGCAACATTTAAAAACAAAATATAAATACAAGATATGTTACCTTGATAATTCTGTTTCGAGGTTCCTCACTCTAGCCATGAAGTTTTCTCTGACTTGTGAAGTGTGCTGCTCATGGTTATCTGATGTTTTACGATTGTGTCTACAGCATATATTACATAGATTATAGACATGACATTCATAAAGATAGCATATAGTTTCTACAGATTCGTAAAGCTTTACTTACAAGTTTGCTTGAATGGAGGGAGAATCATGACTTTCTAGGCCAGACATTAAACTGCACGTATCACCTAATGCTCGTCTCGCAGCAGAATAAACCACAGTCTCGTAGTTTGAATTGGCCTCTGCAGAGAGAATCATCGCTGGAGGTGGAGGAAATAATAGTTGCATTAGTTGCCTTGTTAAGCTCAGGCGTCTTCTTGCTCTAGACATTAGCAACCCATCTTTATTTGTGTCAACATCATCTTCACCCTACGGTAATAATAAAATATTTAAAAGAAAACAATACAATAGTCGCCTCAAGAATTCAATTAAAAAAAATTGAAGAGAACAAATAGGAACACCATCACACCTTCTCACTTAATCGTTTTGCTGCTTTGGCCCAGTTTGCTTCTGCCACTCTGCGAAAAATAGAAGCAACTATGTTAAAAAGAAAACATGAAAGCATAATAGACCACAAGAGAAAAGATATAATATCCCCTTTCCTTTTAGTTCTGTACCATGAATTTCAAGTTTTAGAGCATAAATATAATTTATACACATTAAAATTTTTAGAGGTTCAGTATAACACTCCGTCTCAAATTGAATAATAATATTTTATGTCTATTTTAAGTCTATTACTGAAACAACAATTTCTATATAAAATGAGCCATCAGGAACTGCATTTTTCGTGTAGATTTTCCTCGATTTTGTTGCATTGCCCAATTTCTCATTTGAACCAAATTACCAAAGGATATAATATACAGTATTGAGAATATAGTTATATACTAATAAATAAAATAAGTACACTTGGTCCCCATATCAAACAGAAGAGTACGATTCAATCTTGCAGATAAAGATATATATAGATATTGGGGTAGATAAAAATAACAGGGAAAACCTCAAGGACGGAAAATCTTGGCAACTATGTGACACTTCTTTCTGCCAAGACTGAATCTCAAATGTAGCAAATTTACGCTTCTTTGGCGTCGAAACCATTATATGTTCACATGCATTATCTGGCGGCAATGATTGGAGTAGCGGGAGATTCTCAATTGCTAGCAACACAGAATTCTCATTTCGGTGCTTATTATTGATTTCACTTGTATCGCCAGCAACACTCATGTGCTCCAGTGACTCAACATGCAAATTATTAAACGATTGCTTGAATGGTGGTTCGGCAGCCTTTAATGTAAAATCTTTATTTGCATCATGCACTTGTAACATCTGCCCATCTTTAAAGCTTCCAATCTGATTAAACCAAGATGAAGCCATCTGCGGACTGATGTCCGGTTGCTCAGTTCTAATAAAAGCTGCACTACTACCTCGCTGAAAATTTTTAGACTCATTTATTGCCCCATAATCCTCTTGTTCTGAAAAATCATGCATTTTGGGATCTTCAGATGGAATGGAAGTAGATGAAAGAGGAGCATCTTCCACAACAGCATCAGCTTCATACGGCTGTCCTGACCTCGAAGCAACTTGCTCACCCAGAAGTATATTTTGGGTTCCTTTCTGTCTCTTTGGTCCCCTGTTAATTGGATCAGTCGCTACACCTTTCATGGCCCAAATTTGATTCGTCAAAGAGAAATTTTGTTGGACAAAGTTATTCGGTTTCAAAGTGCGACCAAAGGCCTCAATATCTCTCTCATTTGAAGGGGGGTTCAAGGAAGATGCACCATGGAGTTGTTGGATGCCAGGCTCTTTCCTGAATGATTCATTTACTTTATATGTGGATTCAGAAGAGAATTTTGCTTGCCTTGTGTACCATGATGATCCAATAGCAGTCTGCCCAGGAACACTACTAGTAGTCTTAAATTCTCCTTCACCTACTTCACGGGAAGGCAAAGATGGACCCAACGAGGTGGAATCCAACATCCTTTGACCCTGGTCTCCTCCAACTCCAGTAGCCCGAGCTGAAGAAGAATAATTATCTGTCTGCGAAGGGTTTGAAGAAAAATGGTTCAAACCTGGTTCAGTCTGTGATGGAGGAGCCAGATGTAGGCCAAAGCCTTGAGCAGCAGAGGACTGATTTTGCTGGTGGCAACCACCATTTCCATCTGAGCTTTCTGCTTCGAAAGTTTGAGATACAGGAATATATCCAGTAGAGGTACGGTGCTTTACTGCACTATGCTCCTTTGACTGATCCACCTTGTTAAGAAGCTCCAGCATATTTTCACTGCAGTAAAAAATAGAAATAGACACGTGCTGGTAAAAAAAAAATCTGGTAGAAACTGTACAAGGATAAGCATATTTAAAGTAGGCAACATAACAACATTTGTTAATTCAATAAAGAGAACAGAAGACCTATTTAGATATTTTTCAACCAATATTGAAAAATATTAACGAGATGCCTGAAACTCAATCAGTAAGAAAGTACACGAGCTATGCATCTCAACAAATTATTAGATAGTAAAGGTTGGTACATTGGTAGAATACTGGTAATACTACATTTCCTCTACTAATTTTTAAAAGCACACTTTTTTGATAATTTTGTAAACCTTGAATGAGATGCCTTGTCTGATGCGCTCATACCAACAGATTTGTTTATGGCAGAAGACACTTCAGGCCCATTACCAGGAAGACTACCTCTGAATGACGCCTCATTTATTCTGTTAGTATCTTCTTTGTGATCAGGCAATTGCCCCTGTATATAGATAGCATTCACATTATCTAATAAAAATGTTTGAGAAACAGTACACAAAAATCTATATTAAAAATAACAATCCATCATTTACCGTCCCCTTTTCGATAAAACCCCTAGGTAACTGACCGGTAAGCTTAGACTGCCCAAAGAACCCATTATCTTGGCTTGTAAAACCTTCAGAATTGTGCAAAGGCATCATTTTAGAATGACTAGCATGCCTCATTTGATAAGAAGGCTTAACATCCTCGTCCGAGTTTCCCATAGGATGATGCTGAAAATTTTGAGGGCCAGCAGATTTACGACCAACTGGGTTAGAAGATTTCTGCTTCCCACTAGCCAAACTCTGAGAATCACTAGCATCTGATAAATCAGTTTTCGTTAAACGATCAGTAAAATTGTAACAGGACACATTAGATTGGTAGCCAGCATTATGGTTCTTCTTTTCAGTGAAGGTGTCCATCTCATGGTAATTAACCTCCTTCTCAGAACTACAAAATGTTGATTCCATACGTAGAGGGCCATTCTTAAGAAGATGCTCCGGTTTTTGAGAGTGCCCACTCTCTTTAGTTTCCACAGAGGCTTCTTCTGGTTTCCACCTATCAAGGAAATTAGCTTCCTCTCCCACCCGTGATTTGGTTGAATTTCGTACTGCAGCAGTATTCAAGCTAGATTCCCCTAGTACACTTCCAGTAGTAGACCTTAGCCGCTCCAATTCAGCAGATGAATTGCTTAAAGGATTCCATATGCCATCTTTCATATTCAATGACTCGTGCATAAGTTCTTTCTGACCATTCTGAGAGTTCAACACATAATCCCCCTTTCCATGGACATCAAAAGGCGTATCCCCATTGAGTGTCACGCCATTGGTAACAGTCCAGCTATATGGTTCAGAGGGTTGGCTAGATCCATTTTGCAGAGGGGCCCAATGATTTGAATATCTTCTTCCATCACTATCTGCATCCACAGAATCACTTCCATAAGTCTGATTCCCACTATTGAGCCAATTACATCCTCCAGCTGAGGACTGCTGATTGGATCTGTGAGAAGAATTGCTTTGCAGGCTTTCAATGCGTTCTCGTGACATTTTTTGTCCAGATTGCAGAAATCCTTGAGAAGTAATATGATAGCCATTCTTCAGATCAGTATTGTCGGAGAGGGGAACTGGTTTAAAAGTAGATGCCGAGACCGTTCCATTGTCACAAACCACTGAAGTACGACGTTTACCTGTGTCATAAGTTGAAGACTGGAGATGACGAGTAGGAGGATCAGGATTCTGAATGCTTAAATTAGTCCAATCTTCCTGAATCCCTACATCGCTACTAGAAGTCTCTGCAACAGCAGACTGCATCAGAGCACTCCAACTGCCGCTTTGAATAGAAGGCAACCCATTCATATATTCTGAACAATCCAAAAGATTCGACGCTTCTCCATTTATGATGGTCTTTTCGCCAAATGCATCCCAGATACTATTATCATCAGAACCAAATAAAATCTTCTCTTCGGCAGGATCTAGGACATCTGAATTCTGTGCAGAAGGCACTTGCCCAACTATTTTATCATGTGACAACCTTGATGGAACAACTATCTCTTGCTCTCCCTGGAATTCCTGTGTAGCTACATTTTTTTCCAGGGAACTCAGTTCTTCAGGGTTTTCCATATTCATCCTATCACTTGGACCTTCATGAGAAGTATGTCCAAACAAATTATGACTTTGGAAACCCAGTCTATTATTAATATGCTCATTCTGCATGTTAACCTGTTCAGGGAATGCAGCACAATTATTACCTTGGAAAGAATTATTATACGTTGCCATTTTCTGCAGAGACTTGTTCTTTGCAGATTGATACTGGTTTAAGTTGTCTCTCAACCTAGAAATAGGAACTCCTGGTAGAGACTGATAAACCTGCTGATGGACCGAATTCCCTGCGTGTGATGCCTGACCTTGCCCTGGAGTAAACACAATTCCACCAGGTGATCCTTCCATAGCAGAAGAAGCATGGTGAAGCCAATTTGTGTTTCCTGTTTGCAGCTCGGTTGCCCAGGGAGATGCATCAGAAACTGGTGTGCCATTAATAAAGTTTAAAGAATGGTTGCCAGACACCTGTCCAGTAAAAGAGGGAACCTGTTTTAGCAAGTGTTGTTGCTGAAAAGCCTTCTGCTTTTGTAGTTCTGTCATCTTTCTAAACATCAGTTGTTGCTGCAGTTGTTGCCTGTCACCTGAATCAGATTGTTGCTCTGGTAAGAATTGACGCATATTTGGATGTTCACTCAATTTTGGCTGGCCACCAAAAAAATCATAACTAACAGGAGATTTAAAAGAATCCATTCTCATTAAAGATGCAGGATGCTCAAGACTGCTCCCTTGTGATTGACTGTTTATAGAGAAACCTTTTCCAGTCGAATTGCTTTGATTAGATTCTATACCCATTCCCACAAGATTTGGTTCTTTCGGCCCTGTCTGGGAGGCTTGGTGTCCATATGTATAGCCATTTAAATCCTGGTGTTGGTTATGAGATCGGTTGTTAGCTGAATCAGCCCTTGTCGGAGACGGTGAGTTGAAATAATGTTGCACCTGTCGAAATTGGATATGGTGGGCCTTCTCAAGATCTGTGTATGCCCGCGAAAACAACAGAAGGTTAAGAAGTGGCAAGTTCGTGGTTCAAATCATAAACTATGTGTATTCATAAACATTTTATTCACATATCAATATAACAAATACAATTTCATCAAATATAGGTATATAACTCCTGCCACAGAAGAAATAGAGCATTAAAGAAGATCATACTTCGTTAATGGTATAAATCGTAAAATATATGTGGATCCATAACATTTTTATTCTCGCAATTAGTGTATAACAAATACAATCTGATCAAATCTAAGCACATGACTCTTGCCACATAAGAAATAGAGTATTACTGAAGATCATACATGGAATAACTCAAACAGTGTCAAGAGCTTTAGGTACTTAAGACATATTACACATGCAAGCTATCCCATAAACTATAACACAGGTGTGACCAAACTGGATGGAGAGTTAAAAAGTAAGAGTCTATTAATTCTAGGTAGTGAGATCATCTTACCAGATTGCTGTGGACTGTAGTCTTTTGTCTTGGAACTCAATGCATCATAATGCCTCTGGTTATCAACCAGGAAATTGTTATTCATGGACGCCCAGTTCCCATCAGCAATCTGTGAGTAATGTTGGCCCTCAGACACATGCTCTTGTTCAAAAAAATTATGAACCCTGTCTCCAACTTCATTGCCAGGCATTAAGAATATGATCCTGGAATTCAGCAGCTAAAATTATTCCGAGCCCTAAAAAATTTAAAGGAGTAATCAATCACACTATAAAAATATGAAAATCTAATCTAAGAATCCATTAAATGCAAAGTTGAAACCTGTAGAGAGAAGAGACTTCAATACAGCAAGCAGTATTCCACCGGTCCAGCCCTAGGACTCAAGATCAAAACTTCAAAGCCTCATCCTGGAAAAGGAGATACCAAAGTACAAGTAAATAATATATTAATACCAGAATATACTACATACACAGAGTGAGATACATATTTATGTCCACCTATCTTATTCGGACGAATTAAAAGGGACAACAAAAGTAAGGAACTATATTCTAATTCCATATGTTTACTTCTAAATGTTTTCTATCAGCATGATTAACCTTTTGTGAGGCATGGTCCAATAATGATAACTTAAAAGCAATATTTTTAGGAAGTACCTTACGATAATATACCGGGATAAATTAGACCTAATTATTGTTTTTTTTTTATAGAATTTACACGTACATGAACTTTCAGGAATTAGATATTTAGTAGTTCCAGTGTACTAACTAGCATTAAAATTTGTAATATTAGTTAGTAAAATAAATATCATTCATCCTGATTGAGTATTGATGAAGGAATTGAAACCGAAAATGAAGATGCGCATTGGCTGTATCTTCGGGCAACTCAACTTTTATTTGCCTTTTAGGGCTTTCCCTTTTCTTCACTCCGGCACTTCATTGGGCTGAATTTTAACCTCCCTTTTTCTTACATTAGTGTGCCTTGGCATCAAGTCACCTATTTTGTGCCTATCCCTTATGTCCTAAGAAGCCTCATGAGGCATTGCCTTGCCTTGCCAGGGTAAAGTTGAAAGAGCCGCGCCTTGCACGGCTTTAGAAACCCTCATCCTCGATAGTCATAAGTATATTCTTTCAAGATACTTGATTGAACTTTTAATACTCATTATCATCCTAATATGTTAATCACGTGATTCCTTCAGTGCATAGTAAATGCACGTATAATGCGGATACGATAGTAAATGCACATATAATGCGGCTAAGACTAGGTGATCAACAATGCTATAAAAATATATCTACTTAAAAAAAATCCTCAAGATATCTAGATAGAATAGAAATAATATTCCATTGATTTTCAGTTTTGGGGATATAAAATCTCATCAACTCAGCGAATTTTTTTACTGGTCTCTCTTTGCTTCCTGCCTAGGCCCAAAAAACAGCACAACGCTCACTAGCTTTACGTGTGAGAAGCCAACGAAGATGTGAGCCTAGGAAGGTAAAGTAGACACATCAACTCCACCTTAATCATACAGCCTGTTTCCATACTAAGCTAGTGTGAAATATTGAATGGATCTATATCCCTGAAGCAGCTTTAATCAACAACATTGTTAAGTCCATTGATTTAGCAGTCGTGGACCTAAAAAGTAAATTGACTCGTACAATTGATTATCCGGTGTAATTTAGAAACTCAAAAACACGAAGCAGCATTTGCCTAATTATAAAATCGGAGATTAATTTTCTCCTAGAATGTGCATAACAAGATTAACAAAAACACACACGAAATAATTTCAACGAATCTCACAGAAATGACACAAACAAGATCAAAGTCATACATATAAAAGGCAGGAATGATGTAGTATAAAATGAAGAGCAAATTAGGGTTCATTTACAGTGGAGAAAGATGTATTGACTTACATGGATCTGTATCGGAGCTTGTACAAAGAACAACAAGAGGTGTGGTGTGGAGAAATAGATATGATATTCAAAGTGCTGCAAACAAAAGTTAAAGTGATCTTGGGCAATATTTTCAACCCCAACTGTACAAGGACTCTCGGGTCACCTTGTAATGCCTACTTCGGGTACGGCTAACGGGTCTCTCTCTCTCTCTCTCTTTTTTTTTTTTTTTTTTCTTTCGTATAAAAATTTTAGAAGGGCGTATTCATTTTGAGAATTTGTTGGTTTTTAATGGATTCTCAAAATTAGTAGATATTCATTTGAGATTTTAAATAATCTTTTAAAATCTACAGGTATTCAATTCGGATTTCAAATAATCTTTCTAAATCTGTGGGTATTCAATTGAGATTTTAAAAAATCTTCTAAAATCTGTGAGTATTCAATCCGGATTTTAAAAAATCAATCAAAATCTCAAGGTATTCAAATTTCAACAGATTTACTAAAGTCATGGATTTTAAAATATTTGTGGGAGATTTTGTATGTAAAATCATCAATGTAAAATTTGTTCTAACAAGACAATATTTTGATGGATTGTGAATTATAACGATTTGTAATAAAAAAAATCAAAAAAATTAAAGTAAAAAGATATGTAAATTGTGTCTGAAGCCTCAGTGTTCAGTGTTCAGCTTGCCACTAAAACAATGGTTAGCTCCTGCGTACATGCAATTATAGAAAACTCATACTGGTATTAGTAAATGAATACACCCCTCTCATATTGGTATTCTGACATAGCAATCATTTTATACAAGATTTGATATGAATTACGCACAAATGCATTTCGCATAGGCTAGGTGAATCATTTCCTTGTGCATTAACTGTGTCTGGCAACATTTCTTCACTTAATTTTTCACGACTTGATTTATCTTTCACTGGAAAAGTAGTGTGGGTTACACTTTCTCCACCAAGTTCTACAACAGTGCGAAGCTTGGGCTTTGTAGTGGCCATCAGTGTTTAGTTTCTTTCTCGCTAATAAGCTTTTGTTTGTCATCTGTTGGGTTGGGATTTACAGTAATGCGAAGAATATCAGGCTTAGAAACATCCGCCTCACTAGTAGATTTTTGTTTCTCGTCTTTGCGTGTAAAATCTGCTTTATTAACATCATCCTAGGCCTGCCAGCAAAATAATAGAACCTTTAACATGGAGTTTAGGAAAAGCCTATTTCCAGAGCAGAATTTTAATTTGCAGAGCAAGACCATGTGAAAAGACCAAACTGCCCCTACTTTTGTGAATGCAGGGGGTACTATTGGTTTTAAAGCAGGGGCAGTTTGGTCTTTTCACATGATCCTGCTCTGGAAATTAAATTTCTTCTATGGAAATAGGCTTTCCCGGAGTTTATTCAGATCTTGTATAAAATGATATTGTAAATAAAGTACTATCATTAAATTTTTTAAAATTTTCGGACTATATTCATTTTGAACTATTTATTTATAAATAGTTATCTTTAATTGATATATAGATATTATAAAATAAAAAAATGAAAGAAATCAATCTCGTAGAATCTGTGAGATTTTGTAATTCTACAAAAATCCATCAAAATCTCTAGGGAATTAAAATAATCTGTGTAGAGATTTTAAACAATCCATGGATTTACACATTCCATTAAAATCCATGGATTTTTAATAATCCAACAGAATCTCAATTTAATACACCCCTCTTAGTATCTTCTCGCCTTTATTGGGGTGAAAATCAATTGGAAAATTCTCGTTGGTGTCATTCTGAAATTGGCTTTTCTAGATGGTGCCATTTCGTGTTTTGGATTTACGATTGGCACCCCTAAAGTAACTGATTACCCTAATTATGCCCTTCTGTTAATCAAAACGTTAAGAAACGTTAACAAATTTCAACATTTATTCCATAATAAAATTTTATGTCATATAAACCACAAATTAAAAAAAGTTAAATGTGGAATTATGTTATTTTATGGTCAGAAAATGACTGAACACGTATTTTAGATTAACGGTATGTTAACTTATTACAGATTAATGTTTAATATTTTTCAATTAGTGGCACATTAATAATTACAAATTAGTACTTAATTTTTTTAACTAGTAATATATTAAAAAATTATAGATCATTATTTATTTTTATAGTTTTTTTAACGTTTCTTAACATTTTGATTAATAGAATGGCATAATTAGGGTAATCAGTTATTTTAGGGGTGCCAGTCGTAAGTCCAAAACACGAAATGACACCATCTGGAAAAGCCAATTATAGAAGGGTACCAACGAGAATTTCCCTAATCAATTTTAACCTAATTTCATATGAGAAAAAGGATTTTGAGATTAATTTCAGATAATTTAGTTGAGATACATGTCAGGTTTCTTAATCTCTTTTTATATAAGATATAAACTGTTAAAGGAGTATATATTGGATATATCCTTGTCAATGGAGCATACAAAAGATTAAAAATAGATTATCTTTTTTAAAAAGATTATTTTTGTTATTTTTATCAAAAAAACTGTTATTGTTTTTGATGGTTTAGTACATAAAACTTATTAGATTTTTGAAATTTTATCAAAAATATTTAAGATTATAAATATTTTTTTTCAAAAATGTTATTTTTTAAAATATTTTACAAAATATTAATTTTTAAAAATATATTTGCAAAAATAGGATATGCAACTTTGCAACCATGTTTGCAACTAACATCAACCAAAATTAATCATAAATGTAATTTTAAATATTTAATAATTGAAATCATTTTTTTTTGCTAAAATGATAAATCATTTTATTGATATAAAATCAGATGATACATCTCAAAGATATAATAAAAGCTCAATATCTAACTGAAAGGTATGCTTAGTCAATCCATGAATCGCATGATCCATAGGAAAGAGATTCCCCCGGAAGTTTAGATAATATAACCTTTATATTCACCAAACTAGGCCTCGTTAAAAAACCCCAAATGAGCAAAATCCTTTGGAAAAAAAACTCAAGCGGGGAAAAAGAGTGCCCAACTAAAATAAAAGTACATTATTATCATGCCTAACTAAACAAAGGCTAGACTCTTCTTGAATCTTCTGTTATAGCAATCTAATTCCCGACTTCAAATATCTCCTTTTCCATCTTATTCCTATCCAAGTAAATTTTATTTCCATTCTCATCTTAGTTATTCCATTACTACCAGTCACCTCATCTGTCTTGTTATTATACTCTATCCAACCAGAATGCCCCTGCGAAAAGTGAACAAAATCAACAAACGAAAATTAGTCCACAAAATTATTTACCAAATATTTAATAAATATTATCAACATAAATATATGAACAAACATATGATTTTGTATCAAGCATAGGAATTTAAACAAAAGGGGATCCCTTTGATTAGATACTTAATTTATTAGTACTTAATTAAAATTGAAATAGTTGTATATATCTAATCCAAAGGTTCGAGAACCCTTTGATTAGTCACCTACGACGCCATCAATCATGACACAAAAATATTCCACAAAAAAAGTTATACAAGCCACCAATTATGGAACCAATTAAAATTAAATCCTCTATTAGAAAAGGAAACTGAAAATTTAATGATGACATTAAGGAAAATCAATATAACTATTAAAATCAATAAAGAAATCAATTACTAACGCCTAATTAAAACAAAATGCCTAATTAAAATTAACACAATTAATCACATTAAAGTTACATTTAATAGCATATTCATCCATCCCAAATCATGGAACAAAATCAACGTTACAAACTAATCACATAAATGCTATCAATTAATCACATAAATGCTACAACTAATCACAATCAATAAAATCAATTTAACTACCTTTAATTTACAGAAAATTCAACTTTAAAACATTAAATTACAAAAGTAATTACAATCCAATTTAACAATTTGAAAACGTAAATTAAGACCTAAAAATTAGTCAATCACAATTGAAAACGTAAATTAATACTTAAAAATCAATCAATCACATTTAAGGCATATAATAACAATAAACATACAAAATAAACTGAAGAGTAAATCAAGCCTAAAATAAATTTAAGAATATTAATTAGTAATTTGAAATCACCGCCGCCACTAGTAATTTGAAATCACCGCCGCCACCATTAACCACCACCGACGCCGTACGGATCTCTTTCTCTTTCACGGCCGAACTTCAATATGCACAAACAATAACAGGTTCTGAAAAGGACCTTACCTTGTCTGTGGCATCCGTGCACACGGTCTTTACCTGTTTTGCCAAATTGATGAAGACTTGAATATTTGCCAAAGTGAGAAAGACTCGTTGCGGAGATTGATCTGTTTGGTACCGAGAATTTCACCGAGGAAGACGAGCCGTAGAGATTGTCTTGTTACGAAAATCAACCTCATGGCAAGCCGCTTTGTACAGCTCATTCACAACCTCTTTAAAAGAAGGCTTGATAGTTATTGCCTGGTCAATCCAACACTATTGGCAAAGAACAAAAGAGGACCACCATTGGTGGAATCATCGATAAAAACAAGATGAACCAGATGCAAACCGTATCTGCCTCTCCTACGTTATGTTCTGTATGCAACACTTCCACAAGCTTCCATTCCCCAGTCTTGATGACAATCAATCACGTTCAGGTGCATCTCCAGTGATTCTTCTGGCACTTAGGTTTCCAGCATAAGACCATATCTTCTCCAAGTCTGGCATAAAATGAGTTTTATGATTGTATGAGAAGTATACTTGATTTATTTTTTAGTGACACTCAATATTTTTAGTGACACCCTCGTGTTTTTTTCCAAGTTGAACGGAAAAGAATGAATAATTGAAATCATTTTTCGTTGCATATAAGTTGCTTAACGAGCTGCATTGGCTAAATCAAATGCAGTGTCAAATGCAATAAAAATCAACCCCAATTGCAACCAAAATCAACTTCAATTATTTTTCTAGAAAAGCATAAAAATAAGTTGAATTTGGTTGCAAATCATACTTTTGCAAATATTTTTAGAATATGATAAAATTGCATAAAAAAGAAAATAAAATAGTAATTTTGATAATTTTTCTATATTTTCTATTTTTAAATGTTTAAAGTATCTTAATAGCATCCTTTTGCATTTCTGAAAATGAATAAAAAATAAAATTGCATATTTTCGATTAATATATTGACTTTAATACTTTTTCTCCTAAAAATGATTTGCAACAATTCCTTGTTATGTATTTGTGAAATACTTTTGTCTTTTCGTTTCATTCCACCTCATAAAATTTGTGTCACGTTCATGTTGTTTGTGCAAAAGTATATTATAAATTTTTTAAAAAAAATATATGAAAATGGTATCAGATTAACAATTATAAATTATCATATCTTTTCTTTAAAAAATGTTCCGGTTAATTTTATAATTGATGTTAATTATTAATTCTCGCGACATGACTGTATGCGAAGAATTCAAATGACCCATATATTAGCAACATGACTAAATGCGAAGTATCCAAACCACATACAGAAAAATACGTAGGATTTGAATTTATTTCTTCACTTTTAATTGTTTTACATCTCAAAATCATGCCCTGGTAATCTATAATCCGGTCGATAACCTTGAATCCACCAACTACTTCCCCTCAATTACAATAATTCCATAAACACCTAGCGAAGTCTTCATCAACTACATCCCCTTCTCTTATATATACATACATCTATAAGTACACACATCGAGGACCAAAGACAAAGGGAAGGGAGGCTGAAAGAGGTCATGACCCCTTAGATTTTTTGCAAATATTTTAATTTTCTGTACATCACATGTTAGTGCTGGAGCACATATGATTTTGTTATGAGCTATTGTATAATAGGAAGAGGGTTCAATCCTTCATTATAACATTTTTCGTCAAAATTTGTAATTTGAGATCTTGTTTCTCCTAATTTTCTCTAAATTTTCTTATCAGTTTTCCTTCAAAATTTCTCAATTCTTATGTGTATAAGCGGGAATGCTTTACTTATATGTATCTTTTATGTTAGATGTAATAGTTATTTTAGTGTTGAAGTAATTAATAAGTTATTTTCAATATATGCATAGAATGCGTACTTGACTCGCTAAAAAGGATTTGGTTTCTGATAAATGATAATTTAAACATTCCAAATATTAATATGTGATATTAAGGGCATTTTTATTTATTTTTATCTTAAATTGTATATCTTTATTTTTCCTAAGAGTATTATGTATGCCACAAATCAATTTTATTAACTTTTGCTATAATTACATTTAATGAATCAAATTAATATAATCCCGTGTAATGCACAAATTATTTATGATGATTTTTATTTTTTTACACTTTTATAATTTTTTGTATTTATTTATGTTATAAATATTAAATTATAATGGATTTTTAAAACAATTAAATCCGTTAAAATAAATTTTAAAATAAGTAGGTTATAGAGACGTGTTTAAATTATATACTTATGTGTGTTTTTAATATCTGTTAGTTTCTTTATATTTTTATATCTTTTACAACTTTTGCTAAGAATATTTAGATTTTTAGTTTCAACTAAGAGCTAATGGTTATGTCACCTTTTAGAGTAGAAATTTCCGGTAAAAAGATGGCATGAATGTCTTTGTTAAAAAGGTTACATGAAGATCCATCGGGTGATCGGGTGTTGCCAATTGGCCATGCCCGTCGTAGACGTGCCAAATTGAAAATGATTTATTTATGCTCTACTATGCTAGCACTTAACTACAAAATGTAGCAAATGTGGCAAGTAGGGATCGAACCCAATGGAATAGCGTTCAATATTAGTGTAAAGTAAAATGTGGGGGGGGGGGGTTTGAGTTTGTTGAGGTATTTTATCAAACACCTTGCCTACAAGAAATAAATTGCTAGAGAAACAAAACTAAATGAATGACAATCACCCAATTCTACCAACACAACAAGCACAAAGAGAGAATTAGCAAGATAACGAGATATTTGACCCAAGGATATGGAAACTCAAGTATTACACCCTAATAAATATAAGCAAGATGTAATCAATTCTACCTAACCAAGATAATTGGTGAAGCACACAATCACTTATTTCTCTTCTAAAAACACTAATTTAGTGAAGCACATAAATTAACTCTCTTGACACTAGCAACCAATAATGAACCACTATCAATTTAACCAAGTCAAGGAATTAAACAAAGAGAGGTTAGGACAAACCCAAGGATGAGAAGCTCAACCTACGTATTTGCACTTAAAGCTTGAGAATTTAGGTAAACTAAACTTGTGCTACTATAATGAATGAACTAACAATTACGGATTAGTACAAACAATTAGCAATTGAAATTACAAGAAGAGCAAGATGAAGCAACTTACAAATCTCCAAGCAAAATCATAAACAATATAACTCAAGCAATTAAGATAGAATGAAGTAGATCTTACTTAAATTGAAATGGGTTTAGTACAAGAGTTCCTTCCTTGAGCCAAATATATAGAGTTAGTTTCTCATAATCAATGCTAGATTATGAGGAATAAAGGTTTCTCTCTACTCACTAACCCTAATTTAATGCTCTAGAGATGATAAAGATGAAGTGAAGATAAGATATCATAAGATGTGTTTCATTCTACTCTATTAATACATCAACTAGATAAGAGGACAAGATAGTAAATTAGCTTCCAAAAATTCTAGCAAGTTTTGAACGGCCTGTTGAATGGCCGTACAACAACCCGTACAAGAGACTGCACCTTTTTAAACTCTTTGAACGACCTAGCGAATGGCCTGCGGAACGGACGTACAAGACAAATCTTCAAAATAATGCATTTAAAACCTCCCGGCATCGCGAGCATGCATCTTCTAACTTCCCTCTTGAATAATCTTTTCTTTCCAATCCCAAAATAAGTCATCTTTTCAACAATTAGCATGAGGCACTGAAAGATGAAAAACATAATTAATATCGATAAAACTACATTCAAAACTAACAAAAATGCAAGAGAATAAAAGACAAAACGTGTATAAAATACACGTTATCACCAATCAAAGGGACAAACCCTCTAAATGATGAATCAAGCTAATGGACAATCCAATGGAGTGAGGTGTCCAAATGTACTAAAGGCAATGGATATTAGGAAAAGATTCAGTTTCATAGATGCAAAAAAAAGCAGAGGGTAATCAGAGACACCAAAATAATGATGTCTTGAAAGAATATTGATCATGCCACGAAAAAATAGGTCATGAGGAAAATGAGCAATGCATGACCTGTAACTTGTCCCCGACTATGTTAATGGAAGTAATATTAGTTTATCTAGGTGTCTAGATATAATATAGTCTGCAAACTTGAGAAATTTTGACTCAGGAACCTGAAATATAGTTCCAAGTAATTATTCCGCTAAGGTAAATTAAACCTAAAAAGGTGACAATCTTCATTACCATTAGTAGGAAGGGTAAGAGGAATTTGTCCAAATGGTACCCTCCTAAGAATAATACACTTAGTATAGATAAAATATACCATAAGAGCATCTTATTATAACAATAGGGATATAATTTGTAATTCGGTTAATCCTTCACTTTTGGTTATATCTTTCATTCATAACCGTTAAATCTTTCTGAAAGTGCATACCTAGAGAGGAGATGAATATGTGTTATGACTAACTATATCCAATTTTAAAACTTTACCAAAATAATTATCTAACTACGAATTAGCTTGTTATTAACACTATAACTACTATGAGCTAGCTGCTAAGATGCAGAGTAGAAAGCATAAATAAATCAACAGCAAGTAAGAACACTGAGAGTTTTAGCCAGATTCGACCCCAAACGCTAATGGTCTACGTCCTAGTTGTCACAGGGGTGGATTTTCGAACCTGAATTCTCGCCCTTGTGCGGCCTGCCCTTGTAGCCCAACTTCAAGAACAGTCAGCCTTCCAGAGAGGTTGTCTCCAAGCAACCCGTTAAAACCTTGCACAGCGGAACACTTAACCAAAAACACAACACAGGAACCAAGTGTGTGCAGGTGTGTCTAATTACCAAGCAAAATTAAACACACACACAATTTACAGGCACCAAGCCCAACCTTTATATTAATCACAATATAAGGATACAACCCAGATTTATGCTTACAGACTTTGCCTACTACCTAGCATAAAAATACAAGTGCAGAATACAATATGAACTTGTACAAAACCAACTTGAGAATACATATAAAATGTCTATCTCTATATATAAGCCAAGACCCATGCTCAGCACCCAACTACTTGGCAGTTACCAGCAGTTACCAATATTTGAAATATCTTCAACTGCATTTCCCACCATCCCTTGAGCCACAACTGCAAGGTAGTTATCTCACCCACTTATTTTTGCATTTTCCCCAGCAATACACATAATATATATCACATATATATGTCACCAACATATGCCCACGTTTTTTACTTTGCCCTTAGTCATATTGGACTCCTAGCTCAGCTTCCAGCCTTGTGTTGCCCACATAAAACCACCCAGCAAGCCAACAAACTTAGCCAACCATGTTTTAACCAATCTGGCACCGCTGCCCAAATGGTCACCCATGCCGCCAACGTCAACCCATGAAACCGCCCGCACCAACCAATCGAGCCAACCCGACACCAAATATGTTTTCCAGCCAAAGAGTCTTACAAACCCTCCCACACTTTGAGTTTGATGTCCTCATCAAAACATCAACAATTCTGAGAAACCATTTCTCCAAGTAGCAAACCAACACCTCAAAACCCAAGGCTGCAATTCCGTGTGCGGTATGCCACTACCCCAAAACCAACTACCATAAGCTGATCAAGTAAACCTCCATAAACTAGCCCCTATTGTCACCATAACCTGATGACTCTGTGTAGACGCCCAGTCGCCCACACACCAATTCCAATCTAACTTAAGTTCCAGCAGCGCCCCCAACCTTTGAAGACATTGAGTTAGGCCCAACCAGAAAACCATCAAGTTCGCCACTATGACCAGAAGAGTCGCTAGCCTTTGGCTCGATTCCACAAACCACACTGCCAACAACCACCTGTAGAGCCCCCAACTTTCTGACTTTCTTCTTGCCCTTATCAACTTGCATAGGAACAACCTTAACAAAACCTGGACATGCCTCATCCATGATCATAATCCCACCATAACGCACCATGACAGTACTACTAGTCATGATAAAGAAATCCATTCCTAGGATGCAATCAAAATCATCTAAGGCAACAACATGAAAAGTAAAGTTACCTTGCCATTCACCAATTTTCAAGTCCACACTTGAATAACCCCGAATTTTCTGCACCTCAGCATTAGCCATCTTAATCTGACTCGAACATGATTCCAACTTCAGTCCAAGTTCATCAGCACATTTACCCCCAATGAAACTATTAGTAGCACCCGTGTCCACCAGAGTCATCACTGTTTTCCCATTCACTAAGGCTTTGACATACATTAACCCATCACCCTCAACAGATTTTTCAGTCCTTAGTGTAACCAAACGCATAGGATTCGCCCTTGCAAAACCCACTTCATTTTCCTCATTATCTCCATCCATCTCTTCTTCAACAGAAAGAGCATTCAGTCTCTCTTTCTTGGGACATTGTCTTGCAAAATGCGGCCCTCCACATATGAAACAACCTTTGTCACCAACACCTTGAGACTGCTTATCACCCTTGGCATCACCAGTACCATTTTTCCCATTGTTCTTCTTGTTCCTACCCTCATCCTTGTGATTCTTTCCACCGTTTTTACCCTTCTCAGTTTCAGAACCAGCATGCTTGTAGTCAACCAAACCATCAGCAGCAGCCACGGCAGTCGGCAAGTCCTTCACAGCCTGCCTCCTCAATTCTGCCTGTGCCCAAGGTTTGAGTCCAGCCAAGAAATTGAACAACTTATCCTCATCCGACATGTTCTTTATATCCAACAACAAAGAACTAAATTCTTTCACATAATCTCGAACAGTTCCCGTTTGTTTGAGATTTCTTAAACTTTCTCTAGCAAGCCAAGAAGCATTAAGCGGCAGAAATTGCTCCTTAAGTTCCTTCTTCAATGCCTCAAATGTGGTTATTGCCGGCCTGTCCACACTCGCATCACCATCAGTACGAGTTCGCCACCACAATTTCGCATCGCCAACCAAATACATACTCGTGATTGAAACTTGCTCCCTTTCATCAATATGAGCAGCCTTAAAATATTGCTCCATATCCCACAAGAAATTCTCCAGATCCTTTGCAACCCTTGCGCCACCATATGACTTCGGTTCTGGAATTTTCACATTCAAATGGCTCTCCCTGGAACCACCTGCTAAACTACTCGCCACAGCCCCCTTCATGATTGCAATTTCATTACCCATCGTTCGCAACTGATCCCCAACATTCTCAGATGAAGTAGCCATTGTTGCAAACAAATCAGTGAATTTGCCATCACTTGTAGCCATGAACGCAGCAACCATTCCTTTGAATTCGTTCAAGTCATCCCTCAAAACTTGAATCTAATTTGCCAAACAAATCTCATCAGTCAACAAAGGCGTGCCCACGAATTCCTCAAGCCTTGCCAACCTTTCACCAGTAGAATTTCCTCCAACCATGATTCCGTCAAACCAACGAACTTACAACGAAGCTCTGATACCAGTTGTCACAGGGGTGGATTTTCGAACCTGAATTCTCGCCCTTGTGCGGCCTGCCCTTGTAGCCCAACTTCAAGAACAGTCAGCCTTCCAGAGAGGTTGTCTCCAAGCAACCCGTTAAAACCTTGCACAGCGGAACACTTAACCAAAAACACAACACAGGAACCAAGTGTGTGCAGGTGTGTCTAATTACCAAGCAAAACACACACACAATTTATAGGCACCAAGCCCAACCTTTATATTAATCACAATATAAGGATACAACCCAGATTTATGCTTACAGACTTTGCCTACTACCTAGCATAAAAATACAAGTGCAGAATACAATATGAACTTGTACAAAACCAACTTGAGAATACATATAAAATGTCTATCTCTATATATAAGCCAAGACCCATGCTCAGCACCCAACTACTTGGCAGTTACCAGCAGTTACTAATATTTGAAATATCTTCAACTGCATTTCCCACCATCCCTTGAGCCACAACTGCAAGGTAGTTATCTCACCCACTTATTTTTGCATTTTCCCCAGAAATACACATAATATATATCACATATATATGTCACCAACATATGCCCACGTTTTTGACTTTGCCCTTAGTCATATTGGACTCCTAGCTCAGCTTCCAGCCTTGTGTTGCCCACATAAAACCACCCAGCAAGCCAACAAACTTAGCCAACCATGTTTTAACCAATCTGGCACCGCTGCCCAAATGGTCACCCATTCCGCCAACGTCAACCCATGAAACCGCCCGCACCAACCAATCGAGCCAACCCGGCACCAAATATGTTTTCCAGCCAAAGAGTCTTACAAACCCTCCCACACTTTGAGTTTGATGTCCTCATCAAAACATCAACAATTCTGAGAAACCATTTCTCCAAGTAGCAAACCAACACCTCAAAACCCAAGGCTGCAATTCCGTGTGCGGTATGCCACTACCCCAAAACCAACTACCATAAGCTGATCAAGTAAACCTCCATAAACTAGCCCCTATTGTCACCATAACCTGATGACTCTGTGTAGACGCCCAGTCGCCCACACACCAATTCCAATCTAACTTAAGTTCCAGCAGCGCCCCCAACCTTTGGAGACATTGAGTTAGGCCCAACCAGAAAACCATCAAGTTCGCCACTATGACCAGAAGAGTCGCTAGCCTTTGGCTCGATTCCACAAACCACACTGCCAACAACCACCTGTAGAGCCCCCAACTTTCTGACTTTCTTCTTGCCCTTATCAACTTGCATAGGAACAACCTTAACAAAACCTGGACATGCCTCATCCATGATCATAATCCCACCATAACGCACCATGACAGTACTACTAGTCATGATAAAGAAATCCATTCCTATAATGCAATCAAAATCATCTAAGGCAACAACATGAAAAGTAAAGTTACCTTGCCATTCACCAATTTTCAAGTCCACACTTGAATAACCCCGAATTTTCTGCACCTCAGCATTAGCCATCTTAATCTGACTCGAACATGATTCCAACTTCAGTCCAAGTTTATCAGCACATTTACCCCCAATGAAACTATTAGTAGCACCCGTGTCCACCAGAGTCATCACTGTTTTCCCATTCACTAAGGCTTTGACATACATTAACCCATCACCCTCAACAGATTTTTCAGTCCTTAGTGTAACCAAACGCATAGGATTCGCCCTTGCAAAACCCACTTCATTTTCCTCATTATCTCCATCCATCTCTTCTTCAACAGAAAGAGCATTCAGTCTCTCTTTCTTGGGACATTGTCTTGCAAAATGCGGCCCTCCACATATGAAACAACCTTTGTCACCAACACCTTGAGACTGCTTATCACCCTTGGCATCACCAGTACCATTTTTCCCATTGTTCTTCTTGTTCCTACCCTCATCCTTGTGATTCTTTCCACCGTTTTTACCCTTCTCAGTTTCAGAACCAGCATGCTTGTAGTCAACCAAACCATCAGCAGCAGCCACGGCAGTCGGCAAGTCCTTCACAGCCTGCCTCCTCAATTCTGCCTGTGCCCAAGGTTTGAGTCCAGCCAAGAAATTGAACAACTTATCCTCATCCGACATGTTCTTTATATCCAACAACAAAGAACTAAATTCTTTCACATAATCTCGAACAGTTCCCGTTTGTTTGAGATTTCTTAAACTTTCTCTAGCAAGCCAAGAAGCATTAAGCGGCAGAAATTGCTCCTTAAGTTCCTTCTTCAATGCCTCAAATGTGGTTATTGCCGGCCTGTCCACACTCGCATCACCATCAGTACGAGTTCGCCACCACAATTTCGCATCGCCAACCAAATACATACTCGTGATTGAAACTTGCTCCCTTTCATCAATATGAGCAGCCTTAAAATATTGCTCCATATCCCACAAGAAATTCTCCAGATCCTTTGCAACCCTTGCGCCACCATATGACTTCGGTTCTGGAATTTTCACATTCAAATGGCTCTCCCTGGAACCACCTGCTAAACTACTCGCCACAGCCCCCTTCATGATTGCAATTTCATTACCCATCGTTCGCAACTGATCCCCAACATTCTCAGATGAAGTAGCCATTGTTGCAAACAAATCAGTGAATTTGCCATCACTTGTAGCCATGAACGCAGCAACCATTCCTTTGAATTCGTTCAAGTCATCCCTCAAAACTTGAATCTGATTTGCCAAACAAATCTCATCAGTCAACAAAGGCGTGCCCACGAATTCCTCAAGCCTTGCCAACCTTTCACCAGTAGAATTTCCTCCAACCATGATTCCGTCAAACCAACGAACTTACAACGAAGCTCTGATACCAGTTGTCACAGGGGTGGATTTTCGAACCTGAATTCTCGCCCTTGTGCGGCCTTGCCCTTGTAGCCCAACTTCAAGAACAGTCAGCCTTCCAGAGAGGTTGTCTCCAAGCAACCCGTTAAAACCTTGTACAGCGGAACACTTAACCAAAAACACAACACAGGAACCAAGTGTGTGCAGGTGTGTCTAATTACCAAGCAAAACACACACACAATTTACAGGCACCAAGCCCAACCTTTATATTAATCACAATATAAGGATACAACCCAGATTTATGCTTACAGACTTTGCCTACTACCTAGCATAAAAATACAAGTGCAGAATACAATATGAACTTGTACAAAACCAACTTGAGAATACATATAAAATGTCTATCTCTATATATAAGCCAAGACCCATGCTCAGCACCCAACTACTTGGCAGTTACCAGCAGTTACCAATATTTGAAATATCTTCAACTGCATTTCCCACCATCCCTTGAGCCACAACTGCAAGGTAGTTATCTCACCCACTTATTTTTTCATTTTCCCCAGCAATACACATAATATATATCACATATATATGTCACCAACATGTGCCCACGTTTTTGACTTTGCCCTTAGTCATATTGGACTCCTAGCTCAGCTTCCAGCCTTGTGTTGCCCACATAAAACCACCCAGCAAGCCAACAAACTTAGCCAACCATGTTTTAACCAATCTGGCACCGCTGCCCAAACGGTCACCCATGCCGCCAACGTCAACCCATGAAACCGCCCGCACCAACCAATCGAGCCAACCCGGCACCAAATATGTTTTCCAGCCAAAGAGTCTTACACTAGTCCATTACCAACCTGGCACGAGAATATATTATTAATCACTGAAAATTACAATTACAAGATTGAATAATGTATCTCCCTTTATCCCTATCACTGATAGTAACTTGCTGAAATGCCTGTTCCCCGAACCAACTACTCTCTAAAATCTGTACTAACCCAAGTACAATTTTTTCAAGTAATCTAGTTCCTTGAACCCTTGTTTCACAGCCACAATATCTTAACAATTCCCAGGATAAGCATTAAAGATACATTTGAATGTCACACAATAACCAAATAAGTGGAAAATGAACAAACTAAACGTTATGAAAATAAACAATCATTAATAAAATCAAGAATAAATTACCGACCTTCTAAATAAAACATGAAAATATGACATGCAAATCAAGTAAATAATATAATAAACAAAAGTAAGATGATAGTACCCGAAAGATGATTTCAGCTTGCTAATTAAATATTACACATGCCCAGTTCACATCTAAGCACCGAGAACCATTCTACAGGTAAAGGATTTATGAAGATGTCAGCTAGCTGGTATTCAGTAGCAACAAAAATCAGCTCAATCTTCCCTTTTGTAACATTGTCTCTCAAGAAATGGTGTCGAACATCAATATGCTTCGTTCTTGAATGATTCACCGGATTCTTTGAAATGTTGATCGTGCAAGTGTTGTCACATTAAATAGGAATTTTGCCACATTTGATCCCAAAATCACGAAGTGTTTGAATCATCCATGGCATTTGAGAGCAACAACTACTAGCTGCCAAATACTCCCCTTCATCTGTAGATAGTGCAACGGAAGCTTGCTTCTTGCTTTTCCAAGAGACCAAACTTTGTTTTACGCAGAAACACCACTTGTACTTTTGCGATCAGTTTGACAACCTGCATAATCTGCATCACAATAAGATCAAATGTATTTATGATAGGATAAAATAAACCAAGAGTAATTGTGCCATTTAAATATTTGAATATTCTCTTAACAGCATTTAATTGTGACTCTTTTGGTTTTTCTTGAAACCGTGTACAAACACTTTACATAATATCAGGTCCAGAGTTAATAAGATACAATAAACTTCCAATCATACCTCTATACTTTCGAACATCAACATATTACCTTGCTCATCTGCTGTCAGCTTGCTAACAATACTCATGGGTGTTGATTTCGACTTGATATTATCATATCCAAACTTTTTGAGCAGATTCTTGATGTACTTGGTCTGATGTACATATATTCCATCTTGATTTTGCTTGATTTGGAGCCCCAAAAAGTAATTGAGCTCGCCCATCATACTCATATCAAACTTACTCTGCATACACTTAGAAAACCACTTGTACATATCATCATTAGTAGATCCAAAAATAATATCATCCACATATATTTGAAAAACTAAAATATCAGTACCATTAAACTTAGTAAATAGTCTGGGATCGATTTTACCTCGAATGAAATCATTCTTGATTAAAAATTTACTTTGCCTTTCATACCATGATCTTGGAGCTTATCGAAGTCCATATAAAGCTTTCTTCAACTTGAATACATGACAAGGAAATTATGCACTCTCAAAACCAGGAGGTTGCCTGACATATACTTCCTCCTTCAAGTAGCCATTTAGAAATGCACTTTTCACGTTTATTTGATGTAACTTGAATTTCTAGAAGCATGCAAATGAAAGGAGCATTATAACGTCCTAAAAAATTTTGTATTTATAAATATTATTATTTAATATTAAATGTGGAATATGTTGTGTGAATTTTTTTTAGGTGGAATACGTGTGATATCGTGTTTGTATGTTTATATGATAATTTATGTGTGTTGTGTAAGTCCGTGTATTTTTATTTGCATTTTACGATAAGAATCTATTTAAAATATGCATTATTGATCTTCTGAGAATTTTATAAAATCATTGGAGTTATTAAAAATCATGAGATATTTTGTAATATTATCTTTGTATAATTATTTAGTTTTCAAAATTATTGGGAGAATTATTTTGGGTGTTTAAGTATTTTAAAATGATTTTAAGAGTTTTATCGCATTTAAAGGATCTTATCTTGTAAAATTCATATTTAATTCGTTATTGATCCTAAAAATATTTTAAAAATATGTGGGTATCCGTAATTTTATACTTTTTAATTCAAATTTTTAAAGTTTAATGTTTCAACCATTTCCTATTTAATTCCGATTTTTAGAAGTGATTAATTGGTTTTTTTAGTTGTTGTTCAGAATTTTAAAATTTCAAAATTTTCTCTACTCTTTTCTAATCAAGACCCAGCTCTGTTTTTCCAAGTGTTCAAGCTAGGCGGTCCAGGGCGGTTGGGGTACCACCTAGCGATTAATCGGTTAGGCGGAGATTAATCGGACGGATTAATCGGAGCATTAATCGGTTGTATTTAAATATTATTTTTAATATTTTTATTTATTATATATTTTTGTCAAATATTTTTGCCAATTTTTGAATTTTTCAACGTATTTTACTGATTTTTTCTGATTTTTTACCGCCTAGGCCGATTTTTTGACCGCCTAGACCGATTTTTGACCGCCTAAACCGATTTTTTGCCGATTTTTGACCGATTTATTTAAAAAACGTTTTTTTAACCACCTAGGATCGAATCGGGGCGTTTCAATTGCGCCTAGCGCCGCCGCCGATTTTTACAACAGAGGTTTTTCCTCGTTATTTTCTCTCGAGCTCTCCTCTCCTCTCTCTCTTGCTACCGAACTTCACCATCACCTCTCTCCTTCATCTTCTTCATTTCTTACAGAAATCAAACCTTCAATCTTCTAAAAGCCGTTTCTATCCTCCTTTTATTTTGGACTCGAAGTGATTGTAATATCAATTATCTTTGTTGATATGATGTTTGGGGATTTCATAAATTACTATTGACTTTATGTATATGAAGTGTATGTATGTTTCGGAACTGCGATGTGGGTTTGAGTATCACTGTGTGTATGCATGTTCTGTCGCCATATGCGTGTGTGTGTTCGTGTGTAAGCAACGTATGGGTGAGGGGCTGTATTTGTGTTGCAGCAGTGGTGTGATTGTGTGTGTGTAAACAAATAGTATGTGTGTCCGTGTAGGCAGAGGTATGTGTGTGTGCCTTCTTTACGGAGCAGCCTCATGTGTGGGTAAGATTAAGATGTGTGCGTGAGTTGTCGAGTGAGTGTTGCTATGTGTACTGTGAAATCAAAAAGGGATTTCAAATTCCTTTAACCCCTGAGCTAATTAATCCGTTGCTGCTGATTTAAAGCTTGAAGGTGAATTGATGTTGCCGCTGATTGTTATTTGAGTTTCGAGTAGGAGTAGTGGTTAACATTTTTTTTTATGAACTAATGCAAGATTGTATCATTGTCATATTGGACTGCTATTAGGAGAAGTCTAATTTGTTGTTTAATCTCTGTTTTGTGCATAAATCTAAGCTGTATTTCTGCTGGTTAAGTCATAGGTAGAGTTATTAGTCAAGAGCTTGATTGCTTGGGTGATTTTCTTCTAAAATGTTTTGTCGCAGCATTGTCCTGTTTTGCTTGTCGTCGAGCTGTTGTTCAGTGTAGTTCAATACTGATTCTTGCTACCTTGATTTGCTGAAGTCGAGTGGTTAAATGTGTTGATTGCTGTGCATGTGTATGGGTGGTCTAGTCACTGGTGTATATATGTAGAGTGCAAGGCAGATAGATAGGAGTTGTGGATTAACAAACGTGTATGAAGCGTGAGGCTAAAGAGAGAAAACAGAGTGATAAAAGAATACAGAATGTGTGCAGTTTTAATGTGATGATTAAGAAAGTAGTGAGTACACGTATGGGTGCATTAGTGTGAGTCAAGAGTTCTTCTGATATACTATTAATACAAGACATGTACATAGGACATAAGCGGTGTTAAAACATGTAGATACTAGTATTTAAACCAATAAAACCGAGAGGCAAAAGAATGTAGAATTATGCAAGCCTGGTGTGATTTTCATTTGTGTGTTTTGGTGCATGTTGGGGTAGTCTTAATAATAAATTGTGGCATATGTTAGAATAAATTAGGTATGATTGTTAATCTTTAAAAGTTTAATTGTTGAGTGAAAATTGTAGATAGTGAAACATGCATGTCTTCCCGGATACTTGCTTGCTGGAATAATTATTAATGATAGAAATGGCAAGATACTTGAATAAATATTAGTAATCGATAAAATAGTAAGGTTAGTTATTTAGTGGAAATGCTTGTTTGAGTTGGTTCTGTTCCGATAGGTTAGGTCCTATTGTAAAGAAGGTGTTGTCAAATTTTTTTAAAATTATTTTCTAATTCTTATGGTAATTACACAAGAACTATTTGTGAACCAATGTGTTATATGTGGTATAAGGTATGAGTGTAAGTAGATGATACTTGTTAAGTGCTTATGTGATTTATATGATTATGATGTACTATTTTGAAAATGGGATAAATATGTGCTATATGTGATATGTTGTAAAACCTAATAGGACACGACTGGGTAGAATAGAGTTATACGATTAAGGTTATAAGGGTACTGAAGTAGTACTTTACCTGTATATAGGTACGATTGGGAGGCCAGCTAAGAGCAGTGCACGTGTAAATGGAATTTAGAAGAAGGAGATAATTATAGGGATTGACGAGTGTGCTCGTGTAGAGACAGGCAAGTGATAAAGGAAAGACGAATGCATGTTCGAAGAAAGGTCAATGTATAAAGAAGGAGAAACTGATGTAAAGTGAGTAAAGAATTGAGATAATGGAATTGGAAACTTCGTGTATTGAGGCAAGTTTACTATACCTCACTTATTGTTCAAGTGATGTGAAACCTTGTGTGCTATTTATTTATTCTTTCGAAATCCTTTCTTGCTAGCCATTATATTCTTCATATTTATTCTGGATAATTGTGAATCTGTTCTTTTAATTATACGATGTTCCTTTCAGATCTTTTTTCTAGTGCCTATACCTTTCATTTTTGATTTCCATTGACATTTTTCGTCTAATAATTTACAACCCTCGTTCTCAAATTATTCTGTCATTGTTTATTTTCTCACATATTGTTCAGGTGTTGTATTCTTTTAAAAATTAATTTATTTCCATATTTCCTCGTTTTTTTTAAATATTTTTCAAAGAGCATTTTTTCTTCAAATTATTGTAAACTAATTCAAGGTTTATACTGTTGTTGAGGCATGTATTGCTCAGTGACAGTTAAAACCGAGAATGAATTGAGATCTTCTTAATTATTCAAACTCATTATTATCATGCCGGTTCTGGCAGCTGAAGCCTATGAGTGCTTAGCTGACAAGAGTGAGACCTTAAGTAATTGAGAATTTCTTAAATCTTCATTTTAGTCTATTCAAATATATTCTGTTTGTTCAAATTTTACAGTGTAATTTCATAAATTGTAAATCTTTGAAATAAGTGGTTATATCCAGTGCAGTGACTTAAATTTTCTGTTGAACTTCGAACTTTCTTTATTCCCTGCTTTCTTTATAATTGTTGTTCCATTTCTAGATTCTAAATAAGTGCTCAGTTATTTAATTTATCAAGTTTCCTTGTTGATATATGATTCTATCTTGCTGAATCCTGCCATGTTTAGTCTATCTTATTGCTTTGCTGTTTATGAATCCTTATATTACCTGTTTCCCTTGAAACTTAACCTTATTGCTGCTATTCATGATTCTGCATATCAATTGCTTACCTAAACCTCAGTATTTTCTAATTGAAAATGAAAATGAGTTAATTAATTAAAGATGTTTTAAAAATTCCTTATACTAGGCTGATTTGTTATCAGTAAGTATAAAGGACTTAAAAGTGAAATGTTTTAAAGGTTTCAAAGATTTTATTGTGGGGGATTTCGTCAAATTGTTTTCTATGGATTCCTTCAGATTGGAGGCGTAAGAGGCCGGGTGACGCCGGTCCAGCATTTTTTAGCGTAATAGGCTGGGGGAGTGCCCAGTCCATCATTTTATTTAGCGTAAGAGGCTAGGGTGGTCCTAGTCCAGCATTAAAGGCTAATGTGTTGCCTAATTGGGAACCTAATTTCAAAGGAATGGGGACTTTACGTGGCTGATCACCCGTATTGTCCGTAATCAGGAGAATAGTAAAAATTAACTTAAATGTTTTTAAAAGTTTTAAAGAGTTATGGTTTAAAGAAAATGAAAAGTTTTATTTTATGAAGAGTATTGATTTATTCCCTTGAGATAGTTTCATCATTGATATTGTTCATCAATGAAATATTCATAAATTGTTGTTCACTATATTATATACTTGCTGAGCGCTCTTTGGCTCACTCTTGCTTTGTTTTACCTAACCCTTTGCAGTTAGGTTTAAGGATGATCTACTTATATTTTCAAATGCGAATGAGAGCGAGGAGGATCCTATTCAGAATAGATTTCAGAGCTAACGCGGGCGAGCACAATTTTGGATTAAGCTACAGATTAGACGGTATAGTGATTTGTTTTAAGAGCTGAGATAGAAGTTGTAATAATTTGTATTAGTTAGATTCTTGTTTCATACCATAACCTAGAATCGATCTTCGGTGAGGAATCGCTAGTGTATTAAGTTTTAATTGTAATTGTTAAATTGGAATTTGGTTGGGTTGAATTCCAGGTGGATAGTCCGATTTACGAACACTTCATGCCGGAATTTTCTAAAATTCCCATATATTAAAGTCTATTTTATTATAAAAAGTTTATTTTCAATATTGGAAAGTCAGGGCGTTATAATCATCCTTATGGACTATAGTCTTGCAATAGGGGCATAAGTTTCATCAAAATTGATTCCTTTTTTATGATTGTATCCTTGAGCCATAAGTCATGCTTTGTTGCGAGTAATTGTTCTAAACTCATCAACTTTGTTTTTTGAAGATCCATTTAGTACCAATGATTGAAGCATTCTTAGGTGGCTCTAACAGTTCCCAAACATCACATCTTTCAAATTGATTGAGCTCATCTTGCATTGCCATGATCCAATTCTCATCTTGAAGTGCTTCCTTGATATTATTTGGTTCCTCTTGAGCGAGAAAGGCAGCAAATGCATAGAATTTAACTTGACCCTTCATTGTCGTGATTCCTTCTGAATGATTAACTCTAGAGGATGGTTCTTAACTGTCCTAGTTGACTTTGGGAGAGAATGTTGAGCAATGACTTCTTCATTGACTCTAACTCTCTTGGATGGTGGAGAAACTTCATCTCCTTCATATAGTGGCATCTTTTCTGGTGATCTCTATCCTCTAGGACCTTGCAAGGTGAGCTTTAACAGTTTATCAATCATTTCATCAACTGGAGAAGAGGTCTCAACTGGCTTTTCAACTATTGAAGTTTGTTCAAGTTGCTTATTAGCTTGTTGAGATGTTATCTTCAGCTTTGTCGGCCGCTATCAGTACATGTATCTGTAATTTCTTCCTCATCTTTTTACAGATCAACTTTATTAGTCTCTTGAAATGAAATATCTATAAACTCTTCGAAAATATGTTTAGAAACATTATAAACCATATATATACGACTTATCGAAGAATAACCTTAAAAGATTTTTTCATAAGATTTAGCATCAAATTTACCATCTATATCAATAGTTTTGAGTACAAAGCACCTGGATCCAAAGACTTTAAAGTAGCCTATATTTGGCTTCTTGTTCCTCAGTAATTCATATGGAGTCTTGTTGAGAATAGGCCTAATAGGCACCCTATTAAGAACATAGCTTGCTGTATTGACTACTTCTTCCCAAAAACTTCTTGGTAGCTTGCTTTCTCGCAGTAGTGTTGTTAGATATTGATTCAAGTGATATCAGGATCTGGACTATTACTGATCAGATACTGATGCTAACGTCATCAGTAATACAACGTCAGTATTGGATTGCCACCAGGATTGAAAGTTAATCAGGATTACGTGAAGATTCTCATCGGTCCAGAGATCAAGGAAGATTGATATGTCGGTTCCTAAATTATAGGAAGGCAGCTATCATGCAAGATATGCATTCAGAGTTGTATGTAATTGATTTAGAATATCTTGTAATTGATAGTGTAGTTGTGTATGCTATATAAACACAGTTTAGGTTTTACATGATTGTATTCGCTTACACGAGTTATCTTGTAACCTAGCAGCTCTTAAGAACATAAGGATTTCTTAAGAGAGTTTGTAACAGTTTTATATCAGAATTAATAAAGCTGTTATTTATTCATACTTGTGTTATTATTACTGGTTAAGTCGAAAATCTTATACAATTGTATTCAACCCCCCTTCTACAATTGTTAATTACTGGGCAACAATTGGTATCAGAGCAAACTGATTAATTATAATCAGAAACGATCTTAAGATGTCGACAAGCAAGTATGAAAGTATCAAGATTCCTATTCTCAAGAGAACTGAGTATCCAACATGGAAAGTGAAAATGTTGATGTATCTGAAAGCAACTGATCCAGACTATCTTGATAAAATTAATGATGGACCATTTCTCCCAACGAGATTAGTTGGAAGAACAGAGACTGTTCCTGAACACTATGTCATGAAGGCAAAGAGTGAATGGACTCCAGAGGAAAAGGCTCAATTGCTCAAAGATGCAAATGTAAAGAATATTTTGCATAACAGTCTTAATAATGTCATGTCAAACAGGGTAATAGCATGCAAGACTGCTAAGGAAATTTGGGATACCTTGGAAACTCAATGCCAAGGCACTGAATCTATCAATAGAAATAGAAGGGCTCTGCATGGTTGAGAGAAATAGAGAAGATTCTTGAGATTGTTTGTGTTGAATATGATAGGAAGACCATCGTTACCATGAATATATTGAAGAATGAATTAAAGTATTAGTGAAAGGGAAGTCTGTAGATTGACATCAGGTCAGGAGTTAAATGAGAGTCGTCTTTTCTCTCTAGCTTTCAACCCTAGCCGCCACTTAATTCAGCCTTTTCTAAACATTTTCTCATCAGATCTATATATTTCCTTCCCAAATCCACCTCCCCTTTCTAATCTCACACCTAAAACACCAAATTTCTTATATAATAATTAATTTCTATAATGGGTTTCTTTGTTCGAGTTTTCTGGTTGTTGGAGAATCCGATGGGGATTTTTCTTCTCCAGTTAAGTTATTGTTCTTGGAAGATGGGATTTAAGGCCAATAACTCATTTGGGTGGTCTGGTTTTGATTTGGAGACCCTTGCTGCTGGCGAGTATCACCTCTCGGTCGTGTTACAAGGGGGGTTCTCGAAGGGAAGTTTTGATTTCTCGACTTCAGTACTCACAGATCTGGAGATTTTGTTGGGTTCTATGAATTATATTGATGAGAAGTTGGGGGTCAACTCCCCTGTCCTTAGCTGTGATGTTGAGACACAAATGTTGCTGGTTGTTGGTGCTGAGACACTAATGAGCAATGGTTATGTGACTATTGTTAAAGTGACTGTTGTTACGGGCAGCCTTGAAGGCTTTTTGAGAAGGTCTTTGAAGGTCTACACAGGTGGAGGCGTACTATGTGATTGTGATCTTAGCTACTTAGCACTTTCTTTATATGAGGGTGAGAAGGATGCTTATTTTCGATATGGAAGTTTATGGAGGAAATCATTGGATTTCTTGGCCCTTTACAGGACCTCTGTTGAGCGCCTCTTCTTGTATGCTTGCAAGATGTTGAGAGCCACTCCCATGCTTGCTGGCGAATCTGGTATTGACGGCTGCGTCACATCATTTCTTTCAATTCTTAACAAGCATTGGAGCCTCATAGTTTGTATGTATGGTGGAAATTTCTTGACTAGGGAGTTTTTTTCCCTCCTCAGATCTAAAGCCAAAACGTTGATAGAGGTGCTTTGCCTCTTTGAGATTATTGGTTTGTCAGCAGGTGTGTTTGGCAACCCAACAATGGCTGTTCTTCTTAGCGCAAAGGATGCTTGCCAGGTGTTTGATGATTTTACTCAAAGGCTTTCGGCTCTTGTGGTGACATGGTATATGAGACTTTATCAGGTGACTCTGTTCTACGAGTTTTGTCTCGATTTGAATTGTATGGTGGCTGATCTTGATATGTTCAATGGGGCTGCTAAGGATGGGTACTATATGTACCACGAGAATGTTGGTGCTCTCAGCCATATCGTGTTTTTTATGGATGTAGTAGCGACGATAAATGGGTCTGATTATAATTATGGATTCGGGAATGTATGTTATAAGTTTAAGCATCGATGTGGTGGTTTACATTTGGAATGTTACATGAATGCAATTGGAAGTGTTGACCTGCGGGTGAGGAATTGGAATCTATTGAATGAATTGGGATGCGTGAGCGGTCACGCTATAGTAATCCTGTTTGAGATGGGTGTTATTGGTTTGGAATACAGCAATCCGCTGAAGAATGGAGATTTTGGTACGGTAGATGGTTTTCGTTTGCCAACTGATTTCTTTGAGAGTATTGAACTTGATGTTTGTTGTGTGCGGGAGGGGAAGGGTGCTAGCGTTATGCCTGTTGCTCTGGTTATGATTGATAGTACTGGCCTTAGCAGGGACTGCGGGGGAAGGTTCTATTTTGAGGATGTAGTGTGTGCTGGGTTGGACTATTCTGTGGGGGTTTTTAGTGTGACTATGAGAAAGGAACTCTGTCCCCAGCAAAGGGGCAATGAAATGATTTTTCTTGAGATGATTTTATTTGTAACTGCTGATGAGGTTGCAACCTTGGGAAGGGCCCTTCTGCGGAGAATTTTGTACAGCCTTGGTACAAGGACTGGACGGTTTGCAATGATGATAATGGAAGTTCAGAGTAATAGAGATAATGCCCAAATCATTGATGATGGGATCGGGGCTGCGTGTCCTATTCATGCGCAAGTTGTCAAAACTAGCAGTTTGATGTTGGAGTTGATACGCATTACTGGTTTTTGGATAGTAGGCACTTGTTGGCTTGAGGCGGTGGAAGTGTTTGGGTCTTATGTCCTGAAGTACAACTGCTGGGTATTGTGTTGCTCATGTCATTCAAATGGGAGGCCTAGGAGGAAGGATTGCTTACAATTCTTGGATGTGAACCGGGTGGTCACTTTTCTATTCGTACTTGGCATAGGTCTCATTTTGTGGTTTTAAACAAGTTTAAACTAGTTCTCTTTGTTTGTTGATTGTTATAGTGTCTTGATGCTATGACATTTGTTATGTTTGCATGTTGTCTTCGCGGGGTATGCCCCTAGATGTGTATCAGTTGTTCCTTTATGGTATAAAATTTTAATTAGCAAAAAAAGAAATAGAAGGGCTCTGTTGATTCAGGAGTATGAACAGTTTGATGCTAAATCTGATGAAAGCCTTACTGATATGTATGATAGATTTCTGACACTGCTGAACAATCTATCTCTTGTTGGCAAAGAGGATGATCCAGAGGATTCAAATACCAAGTTTCTAAGAGCTCTGTCTGAGGAATGGGATAGCTTCAATCATAAGGCATCAGTATGATCTGAAGATGTTGTCTCTTGATGAAGTTTATGGGATGCTGAGAACCTATGATCTTGAGGTTCAACAAAGAAAGAATAAGAAGATTGTCAAGGCAAAATCTGTTGCTTTGAATGTGGAATTAAAATCAAAGGGAAAAGCTGAGGAGGTTTCTAGCAGAAAGAGTAGGGTTGTAGAGTCAATTCCTGATGACTCATCATCAAATACTGATGCTAAGTCTGATTCTGATACTGATGATGACTCTACTGATTCTGACATGATGGAGATGGTTTCTATGATAGTCAAAGGCTTCAAGAAGATGAAGTTCAGAAAGGCTAGGAAGCAAGGGAAGTTTCAAAAGAAAACCTTCAATGCTGACAAAGACAGGTACAAGAAGAAAGAAGACAAAAACAGCAAATTTGACAAGTCAAAAGTCAGATGCTACAACTGTGATGGAATGGGTCACTTTGCAACTGAGTGCAAGAAGACCAAAACTAAAGCTCTCATCTCATCAAGCAAGGATTGGATGGACTCTTCCTCTGACTCTGAAGAAGAGAAGGTGAACTATGCTTTGATGGCCAATACTAATGAGACTGTTGCTGCTGATAACAAGGTATCTGAAATTTTGTTTGATTTTGATACTAATAATGTCTCTGAGTTAAGATCATTTCTAAAATCTCTGCATATTAGTTTTAGAAATCAATCTATTGAAAATGCTAGAATAAAATCTGAAATGGCAGAGGTGGTTAAAGAAATGATCATCTAGAAGTTGAGTTACTTTTCTTGCATGAAGTGCAAACAGAATGTGATAATGCTAAACACATAAAACTATAAATGGAGTTTAGATGTACTGAACTTGAAAAAGAACTCGAGGATGCTAAAGAGAAACTCAGAACCTGGACACACTCTGGAAAGAAAACTCATGGAATAATGACTGATAAAAATTGGAAAGAGTGTCTAGGTTATAAGCCAGAGAATGAGAAAAAGGATAAAGGTAAAGTTGTTACTGATGGAACAACAGAACCAGGAAGAATTGTTGTTAATGAGTCAACAAATCCAAAAACCTACAGATATGTTACAGACAGTACTAAAACTAAATTAAAACCTGTTAATTATGTGTATCCAGAAAATTCCAAATCTACTCCAGAAAAGGGATCTACTTCTACACATCATTCTGACACTAGAACTGTCAAAACAAAAAATGTAGGTCTTTTGTCTAAGAAACAACTGAGGGACAAAATCTGTGAAGTGATAGATAGAAAGAAAGTCCCAACTGTCAAAAGAAACAGAAATGGTAAAGTTGGAATAAACAAAGAAAATAATTATAAGTATATTCCAAATGCACCAAGAAAAGTTTGCTTTAACTGTGGTAATTCTAATCATCTTGTTATTGATTGCAGGAAAAGTAAAAAGAAGGCTACTTTAGTTCCTAAGTCTAACATTAGGAATAGATCAGTATTTTATAAACCACAGAATCCTTGTTTCCACTGTGGCAGTAAATGGCATTCTATCTATACTTGTGAGGAATACCATAGTTTGTACTACAACTTTTATGATTCATTGCCAAAGTTTAATAAAAGTACAAATTCTGGTAAAACAAAGAATGCGAATTCTAAGCATGCATTTGTTAATAAAAATGGAGCAAATTCTGATGGGGTCACTTCTGAAAGAACTGTTTTTGTTAAAAAGTCTTCTGCTGCTAAAAATGCTAAATTGCATGCAAATAGAACCCAACAAGTGTGGGTTCTTAAAAATTCTAACTGAGTTCTTTGTGGTTCTGATTGCAGGGTAAAAAGAAAAATGTGTTAGTCATGGATAATGGTTGTTCTGTGCACATGACTGGAGACAAAACCTTACTTTCAGAATTTGAGGAGAAGGCTGGCCCAACTGTGTCTTATGGAGATGGCAATATTGGACAAACTATGGGATATGGCAATATAATCATTGGAAATGTCATCGTTGAAAAAGTAGCTCTGGTGAAAGGACTCAAACACAATTTGCTAATTGTTAGTCAAATCACAGACAGAGGTTATCATGTCAACTTCTATGATACTCATTTTGAAGTGATCAGCAAAACATCAGGGAAGGTTGCATTAACTGGTCAAAGGCATGGTAACATTTATGAAGCCAACATCTACACCAATACTGATGGACCCTCTACATGTCTCATCAGTAAAGCTTCTGTAGATGATAGTTGGAATTGGCACAAGAGCTTTCTCATCTCAACTTCAACAATATCAATGAGTTGGTAAAGAAAGACTTGGTAAGAGGATTACCAAAGGCACTGTATACTCCAGATGGACTCTGTGATGCTTGTGAGAAGGCTAAACAGAGAAGGACATCATTCAAGAGTAAAACAGAATCCTCAATTGATGAACCATATCACATGCTTTATCTTGACTTGTTTGGACCAGTCAACATAATGTCCATCAGTAAAAAAAGGTACACTCTAGTCATTGTTGATGAATATACTAGATTTACCTGGGTGTATTTTCTACACAGAAAAGATGAAAGAGCTGAGATACTCTTGGACCATGTAAGACTCATTGAGACTGGCACAAAGTATAAAGTCAAGATTCTAAGAAGTGATAATGGAAATGAATTCAAGAATTCAACAATGGAAGAGTTCTGTAAATACAAAGGAATAGTTCAACAATTCTCTGCTCCTGGAACACCCCAGCAAAATGGAGTAGTTGAAAGAAAGAATAGAACTCTTATCGAAGCTGGCAGAACTATGTTGGAGGAAGCTAAATTACCTACATATTTCTGGGTAGAGGCAGTCAACACAGCATGCTATACTCAGAACATTACACTGATCAACATACATGGTGTGACTCCTTATCAGATGATCAAGGAAAAGAAGCCAAGTCTGAAGCATTTACATGTATTTGGTTGCAAGTGCTTTGTTCTAAGACCTCGTCCTGAACAACTAGGTAAATTTGAGACTAAAGCTGATGAGGGCATCTTTATTGGCTATCCATCAACAAGAGCCTTTTAAAGTCTACAATCTAAGAACAAAGACAGTCATGGAGTCTATCAATGTATCTTTCGATGATAAGAAGATTACAGGAATTGCTGAAAACTCACATGACGGTTTGATTTTTGCAAATGAAGCTACCAAGAATACTGATGAAATCATGTCAGATATTGATACTTCATCACATCCTGACGATCCTCCAATACCTGATGAAACACAAATTAATGATGGTAATGCAAATTTTGAGGGGGAGCAACAGCAAGAGACCATCAACACGGAAGCAACTCAAACATCAGGAGCAGATTCATTAGAAATAGATTCAAGTGATAATTCTGACAGTAGATTAGAAAGAGATAGCACTATCTCAGGGGGAGCTTATAACAATTCTAGTTCTTTTGAAGATAACACTAAGGGAGCATCCAGTTCAAGGAATGACTTACCACCAGCAAGGAAATGGACTAAAAGCCATACTCCTGATTTAATTATTGGGAATCCTGACGCAGGTGTTGAAACCAGAAGTGCAACTCAAAATGAATGTCTTTATCACAACTTTCTGTCAAAGGAGGAGCCTAAGAAAGTTGAAGATGAACTCAAGGATGCTGATTGGGTTATGGCTATGCTAGAAGAACTAAATGAGTTTGAAAGAAATGAAGTCTGGAAACTGGCACCAAGACCAAAAAGTAGGTCTGTCGTGGGTACAAAGTGGGTGTTCAGAAATAAGACAGATTCAGATGGCACAATTATAAGGAATAAAACAAGACTAGTTGCAAAGGGGTATTCTCAACAGGAAGGAATAGACTATGATGAGACTTTTGCTCCTGTTGCAAGGTTAGAAGCCATCAGAATTTTTCTAGCATATGCAGCTCACAAGAAATTCAAGGTTTTCCAGATGGATGTGAAAAGTGCTTTTCTAAATGGAGAATTAGAAGAGGAGGTATATGTTGAACAACCTCCTGGCTTCGTTGATTCTAAACATCCAGATTATGTCTATAGACTGGATAAATCACTTTATGGACCAAAGCAAGCTCCAAGAGCCTGGTATGAAACATTGGATCAATTCTTACTGGAAAGTGGATTCAAAAGAGGTACAATTGATAAAACCTTGTTTTATTTGAATCATGGTAAGGATTTGCTATTAGTTCAAATTTATGTTGATGATATCATTTTTGGGTCAACTAACTCCAAATTGTGTGAGAAGTTTTCAAAGCTAATGCAGTCTAGATATCAAATGAGCATGATGGGAGAAATGAGCTATTTCTTAGGTCTGCAAGTTAAACAGACTGATGATGGGATTTTTATCAATCAGTCAAAATACACAAAGAATCTTTTGAAAAAGTTTAACATGCAAGATAGTGCTACTGCATCAACTCCCATAGCTACAGCTACCAAGCTTGATCCTAATCAAGGTACTGAGGTAGATGTAACCAACTACAGAGGTATGATTGGTTCACTTTTGTATCTAACTGCTGGTAGACCAGATATCATGTATGCAACCTGTCTATGTGCAAGATTTCAGGCAAATCCCAGGGAACCACATCTCATTGCAGTCAAAAGGATTTTCAGATACTTGAAAGGCACCCGATCTCTTGGCCTTTGGTATGTTAGAGAATCTGATTTTAATTTATGTGGTTACTCAGATGTTGATTTTGCAGGCTGTAAAATAGACAGGAAAAGTACTTTAACAGAAGAATTTGCTGCTCAGCTTGGTTTAAAAACTGCACCACTTCAATAGAAAAATGCTGAAGCAAAGGTCTTTCATAGACAGAAGAAACAGAAGACTACTTCACCTTTGAAATGATCTAGCACACAAGAACCTGAACTTCAAAGTAGTTCAGCAGCTACTACAGATCCAGTCACACAAGAACCATCCACTCAAAGTGTGAATGCAGACATTTCTGAAGGAATGGTCCCACAAGAACCACTTTCTCAAAGGGAAGGTGAAGACAAGAACATTCCTGCCACACAAGAACCATCTTCTTAAAGTGAAGATGCAGGCAAAATCACATCAACAGAGAAGTTTCCTAACACTGCTCAAGGAGCTTCTGAAATTGAATTTGACTCACAGACAAGCATTTGAGGGAAGCACACAAGCATATTGCTGAATATGATGATCTACTCACAGACAAGCATTTGAGCTTCTGATAAAGATGTTCATGCCAAGCATATTGCTGAATGTGATGATCTACTCACAGACACTGCATTTGAGGGAAGCACACAAGAACCTTTGACACAAAGTGTTGAAGCAGCTTCTCAACCTCAGACTACACAAGAACCATTGGTAGCAAATACTGATGCAAGTCATTCTCTAGTTGCAGCTGTCAATCCTGATGCAAGTACCACTGATCCAAATATTCCACTGCTTATTGAGCCAATTTCTGCAAGGCCAATGGAATCATTCACTACTTCATCAGGTAACACTTCTATCTCTACTTCTTTTACTACCGATAGTATGATTACAGATAGACCTGATACAAGGGATACCTCTATCTGTATGACTTCAGTCCACTCTTCTCAGCCACCTCTTATTTCTTCGAATTTGTTGAGCCAGATCCTTTCTAGTGAGAATGAGAGTAAACAATTAGAGAAAAAGGAGAGTGAAGAGAGGCAGTCTCCTGAACTGGCAAAAGGAGAGGTAGAAAAGAGTGAGAAGTTACAAACTTCTAGTGAGGTAGCAGTTACTATTGAAAGTAACTTAGGTGATATTGTGAGAAGTGATGAGATCACTTTAAAAGAACATAGAGATTTAGGAACTGTTTCTATTCCTACTACAGGTTTTCAGGAACCAACAGTCCCATCTACTGTTGATTATAAAATGAAAGGTATTATGAGTCCTGAAGACAATGTGGATGATAAAATTCCTGAGGCTCATGATAGCTCAGATGATGAAGATGGTGATAATGCTGATGATGATCCTGATGCAGCTTAGCTAAAGGCAATCATGAAAGAAAGTCTAGGATCTGCTCATGGTTCTTCAAGCAAGTTTATGGAGACTATGGGTTTATCTAAATCTGCTTCAGCTACAACAAGGGGTGAATACAGTAATACTATTCCTGAACACATTCAAACTGTCCGACGATATGAATGGGATACTGAATGGGATAAGCCAACTGCAGCGATAAATTTCAACAATGCTTTTTTTCATTCCAAGCATATAGCTTTTAAGCTATCTAGTCATGATCTCAAAGATCATCTGAAGACTACCACTATTCTAGCAAAAGGATTGAGGGATGAGATTGATTCTATCAAAGCTGATAATGCTAAAGTTCAAGCTGATATTCATACAACTGTGTCTATATCTGCTACTGCTTCTAAAGTTTGTATTCTTACCAATGAAATTAAGACACTTGAAAAGAAGATGGATTCAAGATTGGATGTCTTGGAATCTAAGATGACTACTGTTGATGAAACTCTTAAACTTCTCTTATCATTTTTTATTGCTGACGATTCTGATGTCAAAAAGGGGGGGTCAAAACAAAATGCACACCTGATCTAGTTGTAAGAAAGGATGATGATACTTCTGGAAATGATGGTGGTGCTGGTGCTCAGACTCATGGAACATAAACCTCTGATGCTGCTCTGGTAAAAAGGAGAAGTTCATCTCAAACTCAAACTAAGCAGTTAACTCATGTTTCTAAATCTGGCAAGTGGACAGTAAGAACAATGGTCAAATCTCAGATCCTGACAGAAGAACAATTTTTATCACCAGGTCAGAGCGGAAGACAAACACTTCCTACAATTCTTGAAGGTAATGAAGAATTGTTAATTACTGATGTAGCAGATGTTCCACATATTTTTGAGAAGATTACTACTAAGTTAGGCGATAGTGAAATTGTATATCATAATAGTGCTAAGGTTCATCAGTTTCATGCTGAGAAGGCACTTGCTTTGACTTCTGAAAAAAATCCAACCATGACTACTGATGAGATTGTGGAAGAACAAAATAGGATTCTTGAGGAAATAGCTAGACAGAAAGAAGCTCCTGCTCCAAGAAGAGGAAGAGGCAGAGGAAGGAAACCTGTACAAGCAAGCACAAGGCAAATGAGATCTAGTGGAATCAGAATAGAAGAAATTTCTGAGGATAAAAAGAAGAAAACTCCACTACTTCTTGAAATGGCTCCAGACAACAAATTCAATGAAACTGAAGATGTTGTCAATATAGAAGTTGAAGAAGAAAGTTCACTGAGAACTAGAAGGAGTAAATCTATTGTGAAAGTACAGGAGAATGTTGCTGAAATAACTCAGGTTGATGTTTCTAACTCTGAATCTGATGATGCTAAAATAGTAAAGAATCTTCATTTGATGATTCTTACCATTGTGATTGAATCTCATAATTTTGAGGCTGATGGGTTCAATCAAAGAAGGTTCAGAGAATTTGAGGAAGAAAAGAAAATCAAGAAAAATGAAAGAGATGTTATTAAGGATGCAACAGATGAGTACGTGAGAAGAATTTTTGAGTCTGATGAAAGATTGTGGTATGACATCAATAAACTATTTGAGGAGGAAATTCCAAATGAACCACAGTCCAAGAAGAAAGGAGGAAAATGGAAAGATGTTGATGATATGAAGTACACTGGACCAGCTATTTTTAGGTATGGTGGAATGATCTTAGAACCTCCAGTTTCTCCTGGGCTTCAGAAAGCTAAAGTTTCCAAGTCTGACAAATCTCAGGAAGTCAACAAGTCAAAGTAGTATTCGAGTTCTCAAGGAGTCAACAAGTCAAAGTTCCATTCGATATCTCAAGGACTCAGAAAGCTATTCGATATCTCAAGGATTCGACAAGTCAAGTGTTCTATTCGACAACTCAAGGAATCCTAAAGAAATGAGCTATTCGAGAAGTGATTCGATATGTCAATATAACAGTGTTCGAGAACTCAGAGTTATCGATCAAGTCAATTCTAGTTCTCGAATCACCTACTTAGTCACTTCTCGAATACATTCTTGGAGACAAAATACTGAAGAAATTGTACAAGTCAGAAACCTGCAATAAGCCAATGCACTTTATGGACCACAATCTGTAACGTGCTCTGGAAAGCCTACAAGGAAGCTTGGAGAGATATAGAAGAGACAAGGGGCTAAAGAAGTGGATCTGAACAGGCTTTGCAAAGTCAAATCTGTAACCGTTTGGACACTTACTCAAAAAGGATAGACAGACTAGAAAGTAATTTGTTCAGCTACCTTATTTGTAGTAAATAGGTTGTATCCATGTTCTATAAGGATACAGCCTCACTTCCTTAGTTATTAACTTTATAACTTCTGAAATGAGAATCACAAGTCGTGTTTTGAAGAGTTTGCCCAGATCTGATGATAAGGGAGTTATGAAACATTCTAGAGTTGTTTGCTCGTGTTACAGCGACACTGAAATTCTTCCATCTTGGGTGGATTTGGTTGAGGTCTTCTCTTGCATAGATGGAGATGATTTAAATGTTGTTGTTGGTGCTTGGGTTGTCACTGCTTCTGCAAACAACACACTCAGCAAAGGAGTCATTGTTCATGTTGTCAATGGTCTCCAAATGTTTGATGGAATGTCTTATAGGGAAACTGCAAACCATGTCATGTGTATGACAAGTTTTATAATAAATTTGCCTGCTGGGTTGAATACTCAGAGTGGTAGCTTCTTTCGATTCTTGACGGACACCCATTCGAAGAGAATCCGTAGGCCTATGAGGTTGGCGATGTTTGTCTGCCAGGATGGAAGGGTGCTCTTTGAGGGTGCTGTTGTCATCTATTTAGTTAGCCCCCTACTGGGTGTTGAGGGAGGGGAGATGAGGCTAATCTGCACAGAGGCCATTCCCTGCATCTTTTTGTATGGGAATGAGGAAATTCATGGTGTTCAGTTTATGTTTGCCATTATGCCTCAACAAACATCGGAGAGGCAGCTGGCATTTGATGAAGATAAAGGCTGGTTCTATATATCTAGGACTACCGGTATGTTGTTTTTCACTTCTATGTTTGAGAATTTTAATATACCCACCTGTCTTTCGAGGAAGAGCACGATTGTGTGTGCTCATTTTGATGGTAGGATGAACTTGGCAAGCAAGTTCTTGTATTGTCATCTGGCTATGGAAAAGGTTACTGTTGAGTGTGGTAAGCAATATAGTTGCAAGGAGTTTATTGCTCTTAAATTTACTCTAGCGTTTGACACAGCATGGTGTGTTGTGATTGGCAATGAGATTCAGACTTTCGGTTTGATTACGCTTCTTCCTGTAAGCGTTCAATTTAGTGTGCAGAATTGCAAAGCTGTTGCTGGGCCTTATACTTATGCATATCTGTTTGATGTGGATTTTCCATTGAGAATTGAATTTTTGACTACGCAAGGGTACAAGCCTTCTGGTATTTTCCTGACTTTTAAGGTAATTGCTGAGGATGGTTTGTCAATAACTCGGCACCTTGGTGTGAACGGTTTCGGTGGTGGAACCTGTTCTATCTCGATCACTATGGATAAAAGGAAGGATGTTGATGCAGCGGAGGGAACTAGTTTGTTCCTTCATTGCGTGACTATGAATTTGAATCTTCCTGATAAAGGTTTAGCCATGGTTTCCAACTCTAGAGGGATGTTTCATTCCAAGCTTGAGTTTACGCTGGTTCCGACAGACGTTGTGTTAAATGGGTCTAGAACCTCTGACATGTTAAAGATTCTAAGCATGGGTATACTGGTTTGCTGGTTTGAGTTAAACGGTAACTATTTTGCTATTCAGGCCATAATTCTAGATTGTGGTGTTGCATCCAGGAGTATTGCTGCTGTATTGTACCGTGCGAGTGTTTTGAATTATCTGTATTCAACAAGCTTTTTATGCTGTGGATTGTTTCTCTTGAGTAATCTGTTTTTTCTTAGATATTTAGATGTAATGTGGACTCCGGTCTTGTCTCGATGGAGTGGTGGTGCTAAGACAAATAGTTACCTGAACTTGGTTGTAGCTGTAAGGAGCTATGACAACGGGTTTACGGACTTGATCTCAGACTGTGGTCTGGAATTCAACATTTTTGCTAGTGTTTGTCGAAATGGTGTGATCTGGCAGGACAATGCGAGCTGGGTAAGTTGGTGCAGACTTGATCAAGCATACAGGCAAGGCATCACTGGTGGGACGCGAAGAGGTTTAGCTTTTTTAGCCTCCAAAAATTGGCTATCAATGAGGCTTATACGTTGTGGATTTGATGACTTGGGTAAACCGTTTTGGGTTTGTCAAAACAGAGTGGTGGGGAATTCTCAACAGAGTGATAGCATAGCAACCATGGATTATTGTCCAGATTGGTGTCCAGTTGAACCTGTTTGCTGCAGTGCTGCATTGCTGCTCGGGTTGCCCATGCCATAGTTGTTAATTTTGTGATGTTGTTCTTTAAGATTTTCTGTGTTCATTAGGTTTTTGTTTATTATTGAATTCTATGTGGATTGCTAGTTTATCTAGCATTATTGATGTTTTTTCTTAGTTGTTCCGTTAGGTAGATGTGATACTAATCGCGCGGTATGCCCCTAGAGATGTAATCATTTGCCTATGGTATAAATTTTAATTAGCAAAAAAAAAAACTTTATAACTTTGTGAGTCAAGTTTTTTATACGTTGTAAGCTGTATCTCTCTGAGAAAAACGAAGCTGAGAATACTATCATTTGTATTCACAGATTGTAGCAACCTTTATCTAATAATACATTAGATTAAAGTGATATTGTGTCTTGTGTTGTTCTTTATCTGCACCTTCACTTCTGCACACACAAACACTTATTTGCTACATAGACTCTAGCCAAAGAAAAGTTCAAGAATCCATTCACCCCCCCTCTGTATTCTTTTATCGTATTCAATACTCAACAAGTGGTATCAGAGCGGGCTGTTTATTCAAAAACAGAAAAACGATCATGAGTTCGAATACACCAAAGACTACAGGAACGGTGAAGGTCCCTAAGTTTGACAAAGAGAATTACAACCTCTGGAAGATAAAGATGATGTTGTTCATCAAAGCCTCTCATCCTTTGTATCCTGAGATTCTCAAGAATGGTCCTTTTGTTCCTCAACAAGAGATACCAGAAAAGACTGTTGGAACCACAACTATCCCAAGATCTTATGAGGCCAAGGATCCATCTAAATGGACAGGATCAGAAAGGGAGAAGGTTGCTCTTGACAGCCACCTCATGTTGCTTATCATTGATTCCATGGACATGTCAATGTTTGCAAACATTGTATCATGTACATCTGCCAAAGAAATATGGGATCACATTGAGGTGTTGTGTGAAGGAACTGATGAGGTTAAGGAAAAAAAGAAACAGATACTGGTCACACAGTATGAAGCTTTCATGGCACAGCCCAAGGAAAGCATTACTGAGATGTTTGAAAGGTTTCACAAGCTAGTCACTGAGTTGCAGATGAATGACAAGGTTTACAGCACCAAGGAGTTAAATATGAAATTTCTGCTATCTTCACCAAATCATCTAGAGCAAAGAGTCATTTCTCTAATGGAAAGAGATTTGAACAAAGTCACCTATGATGTGCTCTATGGAGTCCTAAAGACTCATGAGCTTGAGTTGCTTCAGAAAAGGGCTATCCAAGCCAACCAAGGTAGAATGATAAACACATCATGTGCCTTGATTGTCAACAAATCTATTCAAGACCTAGAAGCATCTACAAGTCAGTTAAGGATAGAGGAGGTAGTAGAAGAGGAAGAAACTGAACCTGAGGTAAGTGAACCTGTTGAAGAAAAGGAGGAAGAAGAGTTTTACACTCTTGAAGAACTAGATGGGATGGAAAACACTTCATATGCTTTCATGGCCAGAAAATTTCCAAACATCAGATTCAAAAGGAATCAACCCTTCAAACCCAAACCCAAAACCATTCATTCAACAAAAGCAAGGCACCTGCGAAACCAAACAAGAATAAGTTTAAAACCATCCATGTGGATAGGTCATCTGTAAGGTGCTATAGATGCAATGACCTAGGGCATTTTGCCAGTGAATGCAAGAAGCCTAAAAAGAAGGATAGAGATTATCTTGAGCTTGAAGCTAAGTTTGAGGCCCTTCTGAAAAAGCAGACACAAGGTAAGGCCTATATAGCTGAAGGGAAGTGTTGGGATGATTCTGATAGTGATGGAGAGGAGCAAGAATTCTGCAATTATGCCTTGATGGCCAATTCCAAGGATGACACATCTCCATCAGACCCTCAGGTACCATCTCTCACTACTATAGACATGTCTGTTTCAGAGTATAAATGCATGATTGAACAACTATCTGTTGAAATGTTTAACATTCATACTAGTATGACTGTTGCTAATGAAGAGATTGCTAAACTATCTACTAGAAATGAAATGTTAACCAAAAAGAATGAGGAACTTGAGCTAACTGCTATGCAAATAGAAAACCTTAAGAAAGAAGTTGAATATCTGCAGAATAAGGTTTTGTGTGCTAGTCAGGTTGAAAAGGCTCTTAGGGATGAATTAGCTGAAAATGAATTCAAACTAAAAACTTTCAAGAAATCATCTGGTCTAGTGAAATCCTACTATGAGAAAATTGAAGCAAAACCCAAGGCTGCTATTGGACTTGATTATGACACTCTTAAACAGAGAAAAGGCTATGCTGTCATTGAAGATGACACAGTTGTTCATGAGGAAGTGCTTCACATTTTGAAAAAGACTGAAAATCCAATTTTTAAGGAATCAACATTTGAAATTGATGAGGATGCCTTACTCATTAAACAAATGTTGAATGATGAGGATGAGGCACAATCAAATGAACAACAAGCATCTTCCAAGAGTGAGAGTGTCAAGTCAAAAGCCAAGGAGCCAGTAGTTGATAGGCCAAGACCTAAGAAGTTTGTTAAGTTTGTTTCAGCTGGGAAGATTGAATCAGAAAAGAAAGTGACTAAGAAGAAACAGAACAGAAATGGCAAGTTAGGGATTAACAAAGATAACAACTATGCTTATATGCCTAATGCCCCTAGGAAAACTTGTCAGAACTGTTTCAGTACCAATCATTTAACTCATGCATGCAAGAAACCTGCTGGTAGTGTATCTAAACCTTTCTATGATTGTTCTGTGCCTCTAAGACATAGAGATGCACCATTTTGTGATAAATTTGACTGTATGCCATGCAATATGAATGTTATGACTAGTTGTTTCAATCTGGAAGGCAATTCATTGATGGCTGTATCAGTCACAATTCTCACACACACTACACCAGGTCAAAGTCTTCGAGTCCTCCTAAAGCTAAGAAGGTACCTCTATCACCTAAGTCTGAAACCTCAGGTTCCAAGACTTCTAACAGTGACAAGAAGACTAATGCCAAGAAAGTTGACAAGCATGTTGTTTATGATAAAACTGTTTCTAAGTCACATGGACCCAAACTTGTTTGGGTACCAAAGGAAAAGTAATACCTTTGTGTTTGCAGGGCAAAGAAAGTGAAAAGAAGGTCATATGGATTTTGGACAGTGGATGCTCAAATCATATGACTGGTGATATGGCCCTGCTATCACAATATGAGGAAAAGGCTGGCCCAATGGTTGCTTTTGGAGATGACAGCATGGGTAACATATTGGGATATGGCAAGTTGAAAGTTGGTAATGTCATCATTGAAGATGTAGCACTAGTCAAGGGGCTCAAGCATAATCTGCTAAGTGTTGGTCAGTTTACTGATAGGGGATTCAAGGTGGATTTTGACAAAGATGAATGTTTGATCACCCACAAGAAGACTGGTGATTTTGCTCTATCTGGAGTAAGGAAGGGAAGCCTGTTTGTAGCTAATATGGATTCTGCAAACAAGGACAAAATTTGTTGCTTCTACTCAAAAGCATCAAATGAAGATTGTTGGCTGTGGCATAAGAAACTATCACACCTGAACTTCAAAGCCATTAATTCTCTAGTCAAAAGAGAGTTAGTGAGAGGCATGCCCACACTTGAATTCTGTCAAGAAGGAGTGTGTGAGGCTTGTCAAAAAGGAAAGATGAAAAGATCAAGCCACAAGACAAAGACAGTGACATCTATAACCAAGCCCCTACAACTCATTCATATGGATTTGTTTAGGCCTGTCAATATTATGTCACTAGGAAGAAAGAAGTATGCCTTGGTGATGGTTGATGATTTTACAAGGTATACATGGGTGGAATTTCTGGCATCAAAAGATGAGGCTCCACAAGTAATCATTGAGCATATAAAGAAAATTGACAAGGAAGCAAAGGCCAGCAATGCAAGTGTGATTGCACTGAGAAGTGATAATGGAACAGAGTTCAGAAATGCCATACTTGAAGCATTCTGTAAAGAGAATGGTATTTCTCAGCAATTCTCAGCTCCAAGGACTCCACAACAAAATGGAGTTGTTGAAAGGAAGAATAGAACTCTAATTGAGGCTGCTAGAACAATGTTACTTGATGCAAAAATGCCTACATGTTTTTGGGCTGAGGCTGTGAGCACTGCATGCTATATCCAGAACAGAACCCTCATCAACAAAAACACTGGAAAGACACCTTATAACTTGATGACTGGAAAGAAGCCTACTCTAAAGTATGTTCATACTTTTGGAAGCAAATGCTTTGTATTGAAGGATAATTCTGAATATGTTGGAAAATTTGATGCAAAAGCATTTGAAGGAATTTTTCTTGGCTACTCTATGGAAAGAATTGCATACAAGGTTTATGTCATCAGTCAAAAGAAAGTTATGGAAAGTACAGATGTGACATTTGATGACAGCAAACTACCTGGACTAGAAGAAGCCAATGATGAAGATAAAGATCCATTGAAGTTTGATAATCTAGATGATTCTGATGAAGAGACTGAAACTGAAGTTGAAACTCGAGTTCAACAAACTCAAGTGAATGATGATACAAGAGAAGAATTTGTGCCAATCAACAGTGAAGAAACAAGCATCCAAGACACACCTGTGAGTAGTGGCAACTTCACAGGGGGAGGAAATGAGAATGACCATGATGTGGATGATGAAGCAACATCAAGAATGAGAAATCAGGCTGAGCACTCAAGGAAATGGGATAGATCACACACTGCAGAGCAAATCATTGGAGATCCTAATGCAGGAGTAAGGACTAGGAGAGCAACTCAGAATGAGTGCCTCTATTGTTGTTTTCTATCACAAGTTGAGCCTAAGAAACTTGATGATGCACTATTGGATCCAGATTGGATTATTGCTATGCAAGAGGAGCTGAATCAATTTGAAAGGAACAAAGTATGGGAACTTGTGCCTGCACCAAAGAACAGAACCATTGTTGGAACAAAATGGGTTCTAAAGAATAAGATGGATGAAGATGGTGTAATTATAAGGAACAAAGCAAGGTTGGTTGCAAAAGGATACTCTCAACAGGAAGGCATTGATTATGATGAGACATTTGCTCCTGTTGCTAGATTGGAAGCCATCAGAATATTCTTGGCATTTGCTGCTCATTCAAACTTTAAAGTATATCAAATGGATGTCAAAAGTGCATTTCTGAATGGAGAGTTGGAAGAAGAAGTTTATGTGCAACAACCACCTGGTTTTGAGGATCCACACTTCCCAGAATCTGTCTACAGATTGCTTAAGGCATTGTATGGACTTAAGCAGGCTCCAAGAGCATGGTATGATACTTTATCACAATTTCTTCTTGAGAATCAATTCACTAGAGGCACACTGGACAAGACATTGTTTTACAAGAAGCATGGTGATGATCTTATCTTAGGTCAGATCTATGTGGATGATATCATTTTTGGTTCTACAAATGAGAAGCTGTGTGAGAAATTTTCTAAACTCATGCAGAGCAGATATGAGATGAGTATGATGGGAGAGTTGACATTCTTTCTTGGGTTTCAAGTCAGTCAAAGGAAGGATGGTATCTTTATCAGTCAGACCAAGTATATCAAGGATTTATTGAAGAAGTTTGACTTGGAAGATTGCTCACCTGCAAAGACACCCATGGCCACTGCCACTAAATTGGATGAAGATGCTAAAGGCAAGAAAGTAGATATCTCAGTCTACAGAAGCATGGTTGGTTCTCTACTCTATCTCACTGCAAGTAGGCCAGACATCATGTTTGCTACATGCTTGTGTGCAAGGTTTCAATCAAATCCAAAAGAATCACATTTGATTGCTATAAAAAGGATCTTTAGATATCTTAAGGGCACTCCAAACTTGGGACTATGGTATCCTAAGGACACAGGGTTCAATCTGGTTGGTTATTCTGATGCTGATTATGCTGGATGCAGAGTGGATAGAAAAAGTACCTCAGGTAGCTGCCAGTTTCTTGGACAAAGGTTAGTCTCTTGGTATAGCAAGAAACAACAATCTGTGTCAACTTCTACAGCCGAGGCTGAATACATAGCTGCTGGAAGTTGCTGTGCTCAAGTGCTTTGGACTAGAAATCAACTTAGAGATTATGGACTTGTGTTGGAAAGAATTCCAATCATGTGTGACAACACAAGTGCAATCTCTATAGTTGCCAATCCTGTCAATCACTCTAGGACAAAGCACATTGACATCAGATATCATTTCATAAGGGAACATGCAACTAATGGAACCATTGAGTTGCATTATGTTTCTACAGACAAACAACTAGCTGATATATTCACTAAGCCATTAGATGAAGCCACCTTCACAAGGTTGGTTAGTGAGATTGGAATGCTGAATTCTTCAGATTCTGGCTAAGTGAATACAGCATCTAGATTGTTGTAGCAGTAAACACTTACTTTATCTAAATTCTCAATATTTTTGGAGTAAGTGTTGGTTCAATATGATTTATAAATATTTCAAATCTGTTGCATATGTTGGAAAATCATATTTTTTTTTAACTTGAAATTTCTGTGAAATTTTGAGAAAATCACTGTTTAATTTACTAGAATATTCTTCAATGAATATGGCTGGTAAATTTTAAAAAATAGTGAAAATTAAATTTTCTTTGTGAGTGATGAGTATATTTCGATAAGTCAGACTTCTCGAATGGTTCACTATTCGACATCTCTAACTAGTCTCTTTAGAGCACTCTCGAGTTCTCGAATAGAGGTTTCCTTGACTTCTCGAATATAGTGTTTTAGTTCTCGATTGACTGAGTTCTCGAATACTATATTTGAGTTCTCGAATCATTTGAAAAGGCTGATTTCTCGCTGAATTTTAACCGATTTTAGATTTTTATTCAGAATTCAGAATTACTCATAAAAACATATTTTACCTAATTTAGATTTATTTCTAAGTTAGATAACTGCCAGCTGTGAGCTACAACCTGCTTGAGTTATCGAATAAGCCTTTCTTGACTTCTTGAATAGTTGTTTTCTACTTCTCGAATGCCTGACTTGTCGATACAGAACATACATCTAATCGACAATTCAAGTACTTCATACTTTTACAACTTCACATCTATTCGATTCATTTCATTCGATTTCTCAAGCATCCAAACTCCCAAAACCTCTGAAACCCTAACTGCAAAAGCTAAATTTCTTCTTCAACCTTCAACTTCTCTATCCTCTCTTACACAAATGGCAATAGTAAAGTTCAACACCAATTTCATTGCTCTAACTAGTGATGTTGAAGCACCCAACGTAAATTTCAAGTGCTTTGTGAAGTGGATGTCTGAATCGTACATCAAGAATGCTCTATCTGTTAACCCAACTCTGTATCTCGACGTTCTAGAACAGTTTTGGCAGTCTGCTACAGTGGAGGTGGTGGCTCTTGACTCTGCAATAACCTCATACATCATCTACTGCAAGATTCAAGACAAAAATATCACTATCACCACAGAGGATATGAATGAGGCACTTGGAATGGGTACCAAAGGAGAGGTGTATGACCCACCTGCTATAAGTGTTGAATTGGAAGACTTCTTTGATTTCATAAAGTATGCAGACAGAATCAGTCTTGGGCACTTGAACATGAAGCATTTGAGGAAGGAATGGAGTTATGTGTTTGCTACACTTCTTCAAGTCTTCACTGCAAGAAAATCCAGCTATGATCAAATCAGTACTCCTGCACAGCAAATAGGCTATGCCTTAGCTTATGGAAAGAAGATAGACGTTGGTCTCATCATTCTGCAGGAGCTGTATGGGAGACTTGGTAAGAATTCAGCCAAGAGAGGTAATGAAATTTTCTTCCCTCGTTTTATTCAATCTGTCCTTAATTTCTTAGATGATAAATTGATTGAATTAGATGGGATGAATAAAAATAGAATAGGCGATCCTAAATCCATGACCAAACTCATTTTTGGTAATTTGGAGACTAGGAATGATGTGGATGTAAGACTTAACATAACTCCCCATATGGAGAGTTTGTTTAGAACTTACCCCCACAACATGCCAATATTTGCCTCTAAGTCTGAGTTAGCTAACCCCAAGCAAGTAGAACAAAATGCTAACCCAGGGCTAGCTAACCAACCCTCTCAACCAAACACTCTACCAAACACTGAGCCAACTGCATCATCCTCTCAAAAGGGTGATGTTAGTAAAAAGAAGAGAAAGGAAGTAATGTCTGCACCTTTAAATATTCTATCTGAAGCAGCATTAGCTGTTGAACTAGGTCTAGAAAGTGAGGAACCAGAGTCACCCTTACTGAGGCCAAAGAAGAAGAAGAAAACTAAGACCACCTCTTCAGTCACACAAATGGCTGAAGTTGTAAAATCAGGGGCAAACAGCTCACTAGATGTATCCTCTCAACAGGGTGCATCTATAGAATCAAGCATCCTCCCCAATGCACCTTCTTGTATTGAGTTAGCACATGGGAGTGATAAGGCTGGCACTACATTGAGTGTAGAGCACATCACACTTGAAACTCCCTCTATCTCTCAGGGGGAGTTGCAAAAATCTACTCTACAAGACACTCCTCTTCCAGAATCTAACACTGAAATTTCTTTGGAACCTGCAACTCAGGCAACTGAGATGCAAGGCATTGATCATCAAGAATTATTTTCTCTTGATGAGCCAATAATTTCAAGTGAATTAGTGCATGACACTTTGCTCACCACCCAGGACCCACATTTAGATGGTGAGGGAATGCATGCTGGGGCATATCCTAATGACACCATCACAAACACAGAGGCTTCACTAGTTTTTACTAGAGACTCTGTGCCTGTGTCAACTGCTGGTGTAACTTATCCCACTTCTGTGGAGACACCAGTAGTAGAGTCAATACATCCGGTTACAGAAGTTGCATCTGTAATTGAGGAGTCTAGTTTACCTAGCTCTAGCTCTGACTTTATGTCACAATGGCTGAAGCCGGTGCAACATGATAGTGCTTCAGGATCAGGGTCTGTTCCACAAAAATTGACGGTTGAAGCTCTTCAAAGCTTAATTGTGGATCAAATTCCTGAGTTTGTAAAAATAGCTCAGAACCTTGTCACCTCCAACATCTCTAATCCAGACTATGAGGCCATCCTACTATGCCATAGGGATGATGTGGAGATGCAGAAGGCCAAGATTATTGATGATGCTGAGAGAGATGACAATGCAGATGCCTGGCTGCAAGGAAAGTATGATGTAACTCTCAGTGAAGCACTTCAATATCTTAGAGAGGAATACATCACTTCACTGGGCTCCAATGCAAAAACCCTGTCTCCTGGTGAAGTGTATGAAGCTGTCAATGATTCCTACAAGGGTTTCCTCAAGGCTACACACTATCTTGGCAAGGGAGTCAATACTGAAGTCAACAGGGTGTGTGACAAGACAGCCACTTCAGTAGCAGAAGTAAAGAGGGCATTTGATGCCAAATTTCCTCAACTAGACAGTGTGGTCAAAGATCTCAAACACTGCAACACCACCTGCACCAAGATGGACAATGGCCTAGCCCTCCTCACAGATACAGTCACAGGCCTAGGACACAAATTTCAAAATCTATCTGACCAGACTACAGAGGCCAATGCCATGCTCAGAACACTGTTAAAAAATCAGTATGGAGACAAGCTGGTCACTGAAGTCCCTGTGCATGAAATGACCAAGTCTGAAGTGAAAAGACTGCAAGATCAATCCTTAACTGGTTTCAAGGCCACTGCACTGTTCACCAAGGTTGATACTCTTGAAAGGGAGGTGGTGTCTCTCAAAGAATCCAATGCCCATCTCGCAGGCAAGGTTACAAATCTAACTGAGCAATTGAGCACTCAAGCCACTACCACTGCTAATGTTCTTCTAGATCAATAATCTATGTTGTCTGCCATGATGAAGCACATGGGTATCCCTCTACTTGAAGAATCTTCAACTCCAAATGCTCCTACTACAGCCTCTGTGCCTGACAACAAGCCTAAGGGGGAGAAGAGGATAACAAGGAACTCAAAATCTAAGGGGGAGCCTCAGACTAAGGGGGAGAAATCTCAAACCAAAGGCATTACAAGCAATGAGGGTGGCCAACAAAGAACTGCTAAGTCATCTCAGTCTGAGAAATCTACATCCAAGGATGACAAGCTGAAGAAAGTGGTTGTAGATGAAGTTGCCAAGCCATCTGAAACTGAAGGGAAGTCAGAATATGAATTTGACATCCCTGACATTGCTAAACAATCCCTTCAAGCTGAACCTTCAGAATTCAGAAATGTGCTTACTCAAAGGGTATGTCAAGAAACTGCAAACTCTAGACTATACCATGACATAGCCTTTTTGAAGCATCTACAAGAGTTAAAGAAAAAAGCCAATTTCCATTACTTTGACTATATCAAGCTTCTTGTGCAAGATGTGTTTCTAGTCACTGTAGTGAGAAGAGAAATTGTGCAAACCAATCCCCATGCCATCATTCTTTCTAATGATAGAGAAGTCTTAGTTCACACTGCCAAGAACCTCTTTCACATCCACATTGAAGCCTTTCAAATTCTATCTAGCTCTAAACTTGGAACAATCATCAAGAAGATAGAAAGGAATAAGTCACTAGATAACGATATGCTCAAAGATATTCTCACCAAGTGCATGAAATCTCAACTGCCTCAAGTAGTTCCTCAGCCTCATTGTATTCTATATGAAAAGGATCAAGACATTGTTGCTTTCAGATTTGGCCAACATCTAAAAGCAAACAACATGTCCACCATAAAGTTTCTGGCTGGAGTTCTACATTCAAGGAGTGGAAAATCTGAATCTGAAAAGGAGGCTCTTGACATTCTGGTGAAGTTTATCAACTCTCAATCAGATATCAAGCCTATTGCTCAAGGTGGAAAGTCAAATCAAGACAAGGATGATCATGATAAAAGTGGAAGCAGGGGTGGAGATCAAGGGAGATATAAGGGCAGTGATGACAAGAAGAAAAGGGATGATAAAAGCAGAAAGAAGGATGATGACAAGGGTGGAGGAAAGGTATATGAAAAGAAGAGTGGAAAACAACAAGCCATGAACATTATTAATGACACTTCTACCACAACACAAGGCTCAATGTCTAGGGTGAATGTCACTAGTAATGATTCATCAAAATCTACATCTCTGGCGTATGCAACTGTTTTGGCACCTCAAGAAGTGAAGGGGATTCAAATCAAGAAACCATGTGTATGTTTCAGAAAGCAAACTGCTAATGGAACACTACTATAGTCTACCAACAAGGGTCATAAGTTTCTACCTAGCAATCATACAAGGAGGAGTAAAATTAAGCATGCTGCAAGAAGGGTGAAGATATCGAAATCAAAGGCATTGACAATAATTTCAGGATTGAACCTACCACCTCTGGATGAAATCTATGATGAAGACCAACTGCAGTTCATATGGGCTCAAAGAATCTATCATGTTGCCATTGTTGATGATTTTCTTGAAATAAAATATTCTGATGGAAGACAGAAGAAATTCAGACAAGGAACATGTTAGCATTGGGGCAGGCTATATGACATAGAAAGAATAATTGCAATGTTGGATTCTGAAGACAGAGTGGAAAGGGTATGGAAGCTGGAGTTAATTGACTTTGTCAAAATGAAGAGAGATCACCAGGCAGAAATGAGAAAGAACAGTGAGGAGCTACTAAAGAAAAGGGAGGAGGAGTTTGCTTCAATGGAAACTAAGGCTGATGAATTGAGAGCTATGGGTTTGTGTAGAGTCAAGTTTAATCCTTACATCATTGAGTACAAGAAATATGGTAGAAATGTAAAGATTAGAATGGACTACATCAGTTCCTATTCTGAGAAACAGCTGAATGAAGTACTTAAGGATTTATCAGGCTCCCCTCTAATTGAAGAACTCACTGCAATGGAAGACATTATTCTTGCCATGGAGGAAAATGCAAAGAAGAAAGCCAAAGAAGCTGAGGAGAAAATGAAAAATGAGAATCTGCAAGCCAAAGCTCAAGAGATGAATCCAAAAGGATATGGCTAGTAGTTTCTCATAACTTGTAAGAACACTTCTATGTACTTTCCTCAATCAATCTACATACCTGTACTGTTAAAGTTTTATCTTTATGTATGTTAGGCTTGTTATCAGACATGAAATTGTGACTAAGGGTCTCACTCACAATTTGGGGGAGATTGTTAGTCACAGAGGCATGCCTGTATACATCTAATAACAAGCCTAATTGTTTGTAATGCTTTGCATTACTTACATGACCTCTTAACTGAGGGAACCTCTAGTTGTAGAGTTTCTGTTTGTATTGTACTTGTAGTAGGCATCAAATCCTAGTTGTGTAACTGTACTTATAGAGTCTAGAATAATGCTTGAAAGAAGTTCCAAGGTTCATGCCTCAAGAAAGAAGATAAAGACTGTCAAATAATCACAGTTGGGATTTGAAGAAATGAAGAATTTGCCTAAGTACCAATTCGAGAAGTATATTTGTCTATTCGAGAAGTCCAGCATTCGAGAAGTCAGGGATTCGATATCTCAAGACACTATTCGATATCTCTGAATACACTGTTCGATATCTCATTCGATATCTCAGAGATTCGATATGTTTACGTACTCTATTCGAGAACTCAGGAAGTCAACAAGTCAAAGTAGTATTCGAGTTCTCAAGGAGTCAACAAGTCAAAGTTCCATTCGATATCTCAAGGACTCAGAAAGCTATTCGATATCTCAAGGATTCGACAAGTCAAGTGTTCTATTCGACAACTCAAGAAATCCTGAAGAAATGAGCTATTCGAGAAGTGATTCGATATGTCAATATAACAGTGTTCGAGAACTCAGAGTTATCGATCAAGTCAATTCTAGTTCTCGAATCACCTACTTAGTCACTTCTCGAATACATTCTTGGAGACAAAATACTGAAGAAATTGTACAAGTCAGAAACCTGCAACAAGCCAATGCACTTTATGGACCACAATCTGTAACGTGCTCTGGAAAGCCTACAAGGAAGCTTGGAGAGATATAGAAGAGACAAGGGGCTAAAGAAGTGGATCTGAACAGGCTTTGCAAAGTCAAATGTAAGAACCCTGATTTTTGATATTATTGGAGTAGACGGAATGAATAGTAACTTTGTTATGTAAGAGAAGTGAATCCCACCCCCATATATGAATGACGGATAAATGAAGATTTGTAATGATATTATGTTCCCTTATGGAAAATAAGTGTATGTAAATGTCGACGGATTTCGCAAAATTCTATTTTATTATTTTCGTACATTTCCGGAGTATCGATAAATACGAATACTACGACAAGATCATGGTTTTATTATTTTGAGAACCAAGGAACTATATATATACTTAAAATTAGGAAGTTGGATTTTAGAAAGAATATCGAAGGAAAAACTCCACAAAAAATGTTTAAGATTTATTTAGAAAATTATGGAAATTGGAAAATACCTACTAACCATGCAAGGTGGCAAGATTTCATGCATCCCATGCAAATTCCATGCAAACCACCTAGTCTAAGATTAGAACCAAGTAGTTGGTAGCTAGTTAGAAACAAACTAAACTACAAGAATCTAGTTAGTAGCTAGTTGGTTTACTTTTTGAAAAGTGGAGACAACCAAGTACCATGGCCATACCTCTAGCCATACTTAGGTTGTACATTCATATACTTACACCACTACATATCACCCAAGCTCATCACACACCACATATTCATCCAACACAAAAAGAAAAGAAAACAACCCCCCCCCCTTGTAACATAGCTCTCGGCCAAGCTTAAGAAGGTGAGAAAGAAAAATTCTTTCTCCCACTTCTCATCACTCTAAATTCAAGACAAAAATCCTAGGTACTCTACATCATATAAGGAAGGTATGATATGAATTTCAACCCTTTTCATCCATTAGTTTTCTAGTTATAAATTCTTAAAGTTCTAGGTGAATAGTAACTCTTATTGTTCTTGTTTTTGGATCTTGAAGATTAAGCCATAGATTGATCAACCAAGGTGTTTGGAGAGTATTTCAAGCTTTGTTAAGTTACTAAGAGCTTCAAGGAAGGTATAAATTCTAACCCTTAGTAGCCATGGCAAGAACATTGCTTAGTATTAGTAGATCTAAAAGATTGATGCACAAAAGTGTTGATTATAGTTTGATTTATGAAAAATCATGGATGTTGATGGTTATTGTCATATTGAAAATTATTTTTATGTGGTATGAGATCCCATAAGTGTATGAGAATTTTGTTGGGAGTTTGTGATGATTTTTGGAGTTGGTGGAATTTTTGAGAAGAGACATGACTTGTGGTAAAGGAGTTGTTGAACAATCTGCACTGACCCCTTTTTGAAACTGTGATTCGGAACCCTTAAACTGATCCCCTGAACACCTACCTTATATTTTTGGAAAGGTCTTGATCTGTAGTTTCTGGATATGTAAGGCTCATAGCTAGGTGATGTGTAGATTTTAAGTTATAGCCGAAATAGTGAGTTGTGTTTCTGGACTATGGACTGCACTAAGTGACCCTCTTGTGAACCTTGTTTAAACACCTTAAAAATTATCTGGGATCATGGAAAAATTAGAGAAGCTAGGTAATACAGTGGTGAAGGCTACCCAAAAAGAATTGGATTAAAATATGAATTTTTGGATTTTATAAAAATGATAGAGTAAAATTCGCGCAAGGGAAAAAGTCGATTAGTGGACCAAAATTCTAAGTTAATGATTATGATTCGAGCGTGGTAATTAAATTAAGTCGAGTAAGTGACGAGCGTAAACGAATGATGTCATGGACCTATAGTGGGGCTAGGGAGTCATAAGACGAAGTCGTTAAGTTAATTTCGTGTCCCCTTAAAACCCCGTAATTAGATAGAAATTGTTAAGGTACTAACGAACGATTATTGTTTATGAATAGATCGTTCGAATTCGCACGCTCGACCACCCCAACCAAACCAAGGCAAGTTTACTTTTCAAAACTTATACATATACAAAGATTTTCACTGTTGTGTTTGTAGTTTTCAAATTATATCAAATGCTATGTTTATCGAAGTATTGATGCAATTGAGATTGAACAAGTACATGTATGCTTTTACCCCTTGAACTTAGATTGAAATGTTTTCTTCGGACAACGACTCTAGCATTAGAGGTCGTAGCGGTCCGTATATACTATTGACCGGGGAGCGGTATATTATTATATCGTATCTATATTGTGAAAACCCGAAGGGTCATTCGGGTGGTATCGTATATTCAAATAACTATTATTATATCTTCGTAAATACTCGAAACCCTATCTTGGATTAAAAGTTTATTTTAATAAATAATTATTTTATTAATTATTGATATTAAATCTTAAAATATCATTTAATAATTATTGTTCACCATTTTAAAAACAAAGTTAATCCAAGATACCTTTTTATACTTTCAAACTCGAACTTTTTCGAACTCAAAACATTTTCGAAAACCCCCGGTCAGGTTCTGCTTCTTGTATGATTTCAAGAATTATCGGTCGACTGATGTCGAACCACAACTACTCTGTTTTCAATCAAAATCTGGTTTTTAAAAGAAAAAGAAAAAGGGACTCTGGCAGGTGTGGGAACCGTTGACGAACGATTCCCGGGATGTGTAAGCGGCCGTGAGCCAGGCGGTCCATCAATTATTATTCCGGCCCATGTGTTGCCGAAGGATGATTACGGATGTAGTTTTCATCGAGGGTGATTACGGATGTAGTTTTCACCCGGGGATAGTTACGGATGTAGTTTCTATCCTTCTACCGGTAGAGAAGACCCGCGGATTATTGGACTCGGATGTGGCGACTGATCATCGTCAATCCCTGTCAGGTTTTATGTTTTCTTTAAGTCCCATCCTCCAATTTGGAAAAATACTCAAACACTGCTTCTTGGGCCTAAGTGCCAAGTTGCCGATAGTGTGGTTTTTGATGAGAAAATATTGATATTGTGCAGTATCTAGAACTGCAAGATTTTCTATAAAGATTAGCACGTGTTAGTGCACTCTTGCTATTATTTCAAAGGATGAAATGTTTTTGAATGAGAAACTTCCCAAGCTAATGGAAGGAAAGAGGTTTTGCAATAACGTATTCCCTGTACAGTATGATAACCGTAGAGTGTTTTGCCGAAAATGATATGCTTATATATATATATTTTCAAACTTGGGATATATTGAGATGAGAACCTTGTAAAGGATTCATATGTTATTCTTAAAGCTCCTTAGTGAGTATAAATGTTTTATACAAACTCGGACATATATATTGTCGAGTTATGTTTTGTAATCTGAGATATATACCCATATAGTTGGGAATGTTTTCGAAATAAACCACATTATTATTTTACAAAATCGTGAACTTGCTGAGCATTATGTAGCTCATTCTTGTTTTATAAAAACTTTTCAGAAAGGGAAGAATTTGGCCGATTAACTCTGCACCAGCAGAAGAGGAGTAGAAGAATTACCCGGAGATGATTTAGTCCATGATAAATACTACAGAGTAGTTTGATAGGTTTTCAACTGTAATAGTAAGACTTGTCTTCAAGTGTAGTTGTATAAGTGGAATTGCGTAAGACTCTGGATTGTACAGATGAATTGTAATAGTTAGTGTTACTTTTGGTTATCGTTTCTGAGGCTCTAACTTGATTGTATGTAAGATTGAGGTATGGATGGATGTATTGTTGAGTTGTAAAGTTAATACAGGTATGATATGGTTGGATGATGATGTGACGACCTGAATATTTGACCTCAGATTTGGGGGCATCACAGAAATGGTATCAGAGAGATAAGTTACAGTACTCAGAAACGAGAAGTGTTGAGAGTTAAGTCTAAGTAGGAGAATGACATAAGAGATCGTAGTAAACTTATTATTGGACTACCGGAAGAGGTACCGGTGAGTAGAATGGACTGGAGTGTTTACTGGAGGTATTATACTAGGGTCGATAGAATCCTTAGAGACCTTCAGAATGATGAATAGAGGTTCGAGAGTCGTACATGACCTATCATAGGTAATGATATAGGAAGCAGAGCGAAATCTCAAGAGCAGCTGAGATAGAGGCGATACTGCCAATATAATCGGATAACTAGTCTGGCATAAATTTTGTGGCCCATAGTCCTCCACAGTTTAGGAGGCAGCATTTTAAGAATCAAGAAGTTTAGACTTCCCTACATAATTAAGGGTACGTAGTACTTGGAATAATGACAGTCTTTTACTTTGGCTATAAGATCCAATTTTCGATAGGTAACGGGTTTACCTGAAAGGTGGTTACTATGCCGTTGTGGACTTCATCACTCTTGATGGCGAATTTTACATGTGTTATACAAGAATGTTATCATAAGACGAGCGTGCTGGATAATTCCATGCATGATTCGGACGCTAGAGCATGGTAGTTCAACTTAGAGAACAAACAAGCAGAATTAACAAAGCGACTCTAGTGAAGTTGAATATGGTTGCAACGAGCGATACAGTGATCTCAGAGTCTACCAAAGGAAGAGACCAGTGAGTCCATACTGGAATTATTTGATAGAAATTTTAGCAGAGACTACGCATATATACTTGTAAACCTATATATTGCTGGTAACGTATGTTCACGTGCACACACACCGCCACTGAACCTATGGACTGCATTGAGATCCCTGAGAGATCTCTTTGATCTGTTCCCAGGGGGAACTGGCCACTTGTGATTCGTGTCGGAAGGCATGAAGTAGGACCCTATGGACTTAGCAGGTGTCCCCGGAATGATGTGAAGCTTGGCCTTCAAGATAAAGCACGGAAATGACATATACATTTGTGAAACCTCAACTCGATAAATGACTTTAAGATGATGATTGAGAGACACACTAGTTGGTGTCTTGTATTACGAAGACGAAGAGATGGAGTTACCCTCATAGTGGTGATAATGAGATGCACGAATGATTATTAACTTATTTTGGTAACTACCGGCTGGTGCACTACTTCACTTTAAACTTTTCACTAACCATGTTACCTCGATTAGTTTATATCAGGTAATCCTTCTATCCTTCTACTTCAAACTTGTGGAATAACCGCCAATGATATACTTTCTCTAAACCGGGACTCATCCAAAGTATCTTATTTGATCCTCGAGTATTCTATTTGAAGTTTATAATTACTTCGTTCTGCTCAGGACTATTTACACTTCCTTTCAATTATCCAAGGAATGTTCAACAATCGTTTCCTTAATTAATCAATGAATATTCCTAAACGAATATTGATATTTGACTACTTCTTTCATACTTGCATTCTTCAGTCGAGCCCATAAATTTTTATCCACTTGTTGAGAACAGGGATGATCTAACATCCAGATATTCCTCATGAGTCCTTTCTCCTATTCAAAATGAGATTGTGCGTCTTACGTTGAAATCATAGTAAGGATATCATTCTGATATTGGTATTCCGAATTTAATTCTATTGTCGGATCTGATAAAGCATGTGTACGGCGGCACCCTTGGATGGACCGTTTCACTGATAAGTAATAATTGATGAGAGGTTATCGATTGTTCCGATACCTAGAATATTCTCTTCAAATTTTATAGTTTCTTTTTCAAACTTAATAACTTCTTATTTCCATTCGTTGTCCGAGTAGCCTAAAGTTTCTTCAATGGCTACGATGTTGAAATTCCGTTCTATCCAATTGAAACTGGCTAGTCGTTATGTCAATATGAATGACTAGTTGATTGTTCTAACTACTCAAAATTGTAATGTTGTGAAGAACACCTAGCTAATTGTCCTAGCTGGTGGTGATTTCTCAAACGGGTGAACTAGCAAATTTTGTCTCGCTAGTTGCTAGTGTTTCTTGAAAAGGACTAGTTATTGTTCCACTGGTCCAACTCCCAATTTAATTCATTCCGCAATGCATTTGGCATGTGGTAAAGTATGATGATGAAAGTTTGACGAATAACTTGATTGAGACCTAGTGAGGTCGCCCACTCGACTTGAACTCTTACCCATCTTCGTATCAGACTTTATATCACTTGAATATTTTATTCTTTCATTCATACAATGAGAATTCATTTGAAACCATTGATTACTTGAATGACAAACTACTTCATTCTTTAATTGTCATGGAGTAGAATTGCTTTCTATTGGCTGACCTTCATCAATGCGACTTTAGATTTCCTCTTATTTTTCAAGAGGAAAAGTATTAACAAGATGTAAGAATTGTATAAAGACCGTCTTTATGACTTTTGTATCCAACAATCATTGCCCTCGTGCAACATTCTCTATGATATCACATTACAAGATTATCAGGACATGAAGGAATAAACCTTGTTGTATTCTTTTTGTCCATCCTTACATCTCCGAAAAATCGAGACTCCTAGTATCTGGAACCATCAACATTCTTGGAACATCCAATGTGGAATTCTTATTGAAATTATCTATTGGACCTTGTTATTTTGAAACCATTCCTTTCAAAAGCGATTACTCTAAGGTGAACGGGAGGTACAATTGTGAACCGTTGCACCAATTTGAGATCAGAAACCAAATGTTGTAATTGTGCAGCCAGAGCGTTATGCCGAGTGATTATTTAAAGTAGGATAACATGTCGGGGCATACCACAAGACCTTTAATATTAGTGTGAGGAAAGTTATAGGAAATGATGAGGTGGTTGGGAGTACGTTCCTACCAACCGTTGTCAGGATGTTATAGTAATGAATTCTGGAGTTACCAAGCCTTTTCCTGATCCAAGAAATTCAAATCGATTGTGATGTAAGACATACCCTTAGAGGAAACTAACATGGAAGTGAGATGGACAAGAAAGGAAGAAATATTGTGGCAAGAATGTGAAGCTCTACTTAGCTTAAAGGGATTGATGCACATAGAGAGACATAGAGTTTAAAAGGCCCTTAATGGCAAATAGATGCATGGATATATCCCAATGATCCTTCGAGATTACCACCCAATCAAGTTTATTGGGAATCGCGGCAGCATACAGGCCTCAGGCTGATTGGCGCCAGTTGTGAAAGAGGACTTTGAGAGTCACGATGATGCGTCTTTCAAGAGTTTAAGAGGTGTGCTGATGCAGTAGAAAGGGGAGGATAGCCTATACTTCTAAACAATATAAAGGTTACGGGATGGGATATACCAACCGTGAGTCTGGGATTAGTCATAATGGCGTTCACGCATAAAACTGAGACGTTAACTTTATGAGAAAAGTGTGAAAGTTTTCCACAAGTGCCATAAGTATGTTAGAACTAAAACATAAGAAAGAGAAGGTGACAAAAGGGAGCAGGGAGTATAATGGAGAAATTTGTTATTACCCATGAAAGGCCAGTGTGGTGGCCGATACCTATAGAAGGGATCATTCGAAATTGGAATTCAGTCAGTGTATTGACCAAGAAAATAGAGTATATACAATAAAGAATAATGTTAGAGGAAAATGATTAGATTATGGGGAAGGACAAAGATGTATAGAGAATTAAGAGAATGTTTGGCAAACGGATATGAAGAATTGTATTGGCAAGCTATTAAGTACAAACGCAACATGTCAAAAAAAAAAAAACAAAATGATAGTGATCTAGTGGATCAATTCCGCCCGTAGAAAATCTTGGACGTGGACAGAATTATAATGAATTTCATGAGTAGGTCGCCGAAGACCGAGCCAAGAGATGGCCCTAGTTGACTTATAATTGTGGGACCAAGTGATTTACCTACGAGAGACTTTCCATTTAGAAGATTATCGATTTATATACGGAAGAGATGGTGGTGCAATGTAAAACTTCTGCAGCGATTACGTCAGATAGAGACTTAAGGTTAGACTTCGAATGTTGAAGGTGCTTTCAAGTATAATTAATAAAGAGATTGAGCGTATGTACTAATTTGATCTGTGGCTGACGGACAGGGAAGAAGAATTGTCCAGACGATCGAATTTATAATTAGTGTCGTGCCTTAGATTTCACGGGGTAGTCGAGAATAAAAACTTATCCATGAAACGAATGTTGTTATCACGATCGGCACCATGCGGACGTAAGGACGTCTCTTGTAAAGCGTACTACGAAAGAAGAAGTTTCGTTTTTCTTGCATTACGAAGAAGTCAACGAACGAGGGATATAGTAGCTGAACTGGTTCGACGCATACCGAAGACTATACAGTATCCATAGCAAGTGGTAACGACTGACGGGAGGCAACACATGCGTGCTAATCAAGCCAAGGAATATGAGGAATACCGTGCGTTTTGACGTTGTCTCAGATTATAAAACACGACCACAAAGTATTCACTTGCCAACGATACAAGGACTCAACGCAGATACTATGAACAAGGTAGAAGAGGAACGTATAAGTAGTGGGATAGAAATTTTCAATCATAAACCAACCGATAAGGAATACAGGTCGAGGAGAGTATGCGTTGAGGAACAACATTTCTCTACAGTGCAGACGAGTGTATGTAAAAGTCATTAGTTTTTTTTTTTTACGAAACCCATCATTACGAATGGTCAAATTTCATGAGATATCTAAGGAGATCGTGGTAAGGCATGGGGTTCCTGTGAGCATTGTATCTGGTAGAGACCCAAGGTTCAACTCCAGGTTCTGGAGGAGTTTTCCGGATTGTGTGGGGACCAAGTTAAACATGAGTACTGCGTACCATCCCCAAACAGACGGACAGAGCGAGAGAACCATCCAGACCATCGAGGACATGTTGAAAGTATGTGCCATAGATTTTAAGGGAAGTTGGGACGACCACTTGCCGTTGATCGAATTTTCCTACAACAACAGTTACCATGCGAGTATAGGCATGCCCCCATATGAAGCTTTGTACGGACGAAGATGTCGGTCCCCTTTGTGTTGGGAAGAGGTAGGAGAACGGAAGATATTAGGGCCTGAACTGGTCCAACAGACAAGAGAAACTATTGAACTCATAAGAGGACGGCTGGTAGCGGCCCAAGACAGACAGAAGAAGTATGCGGACCAGTCCCGCAAGGATAAGGAATATGAGGTAGGAGAGTTTGTGATGTTAAAAGTATCACCGTGGAAGGGATTGATGAGATTTGGTAAGAAGGGGAAACTAAGCCCGAGATTTATTGGACCTTTTGAGATCTTGAAACGAGTTGGAAAGTTAGCCTATGAATTGGCTTTACCTCCGAGCTTACAGCAAGTACATAATGTATTCTATGTGTCCATGCTACGACCCTATCATACCGACTTCCGACATGTGATAGAACATGATCAAGTGGATCTACAACCAGACTTGACATATGTAGAGCAACCCGTAGAAATCATGGATAGAAAAGAACAGGTACTGAGGAACAAGGTTGTCAAACTAGTGAGAGTCTTGTGGAGGAATCAGAATGTCGAAGAATCAACATGGGAACTAGAGAGCGCGATGCGTGAAAAGCACCCCCAACTGTTTTCAACCTGATTCCGGGACGGAATCCTTTTAAGGAGGGGAGGCTGTAAGAACCCTGATTTTTGATATTATTGGAGTAGACGGAATGAATAGTAACTTTGTTATGTAAGAGAAGTGAATCCCACCCCCATATATGAATGACGGATAAATGAAGATTTGTAATGATATTATGTTCCCTTATGGAAAATAAGTGTATGTAAATGTCGACGGATTTCGCAAAATTCTATTTTATTATTTTCGTACATTTCCGGAGTATCGATAAATACGAATACTACGACAAGATCATGGTTTTATTATTTTGAGAACCAAGGAACTATATATATACTTAAAATTAGGAAGTTGGATTTTAGAAAGAATATCGAAGGAAAAACTCCACCAAAAATGTTTAAGATTTATTTAGAAAATTATGGAAATTGGAAAATACCTACTAACCATGCAAGGTGGCAAGATTTCATGCATCCCATGCAAATTCCATGCAAACCACCTAGTCTAAGATTAGAACCAAGTAGTTGGTAGCTAGTTAGAAACAAACTAAACTACAAGAATCTAGTTAGTAGCTAGTTGGTTTACTTTTTGAAAAGTGGAGACAACCAAGTACCATGGCCATACCTCTAGCCATACTTAGGTTGTACATTCATATACTTACACCACTACATATCACCCAAGCTCATCACACACCACATATTCATCCAACACAAAAAGAAAAGAAAACAACCCCCCCCCTTGTAACATAGCTCTCGGCCAAGCTTAAGAAGGTGAGAAAGAAAAATTCTTTCTCCCACTTCTCATCACTCTAAATTCAAGACAAAAATCCTAGGTACTCTACATCATATAAGGAAGGTATGATATGAATTTCAACCCTTTTCATCCATTAGTTTTCTAGTTATAAATTCTTAAAGTTCTAGGTGAATAGTAACTCTTATTGTTCTTGTTTTTGGATCTTGAAGATTAAGCCATAGATTGATCAACCAAGGTGTTTGGAGAGTATTTCAAGCTTTGTTAAGTTACTAAGAGCTTCAAGGAAGGTATAAATTCTAACCCTTAGTAGCCATGGCAAGAACATTGCTTAGTATTAGTAGATCTAAAAGATTGATGCACAAAAGTGTTGATTATAGTTTGATTTATGAAAAATCATGGATGTTGATGGTTATTGTCATATTGAAAATTATTTTTATGTGGTATGAGATCCCATAAGTGTATGAGAATTTTGTTGGGAGTTTGTGATGATTTTTGGAGTTGGTGGAATTTTTGAGAAGAGACATGACTTGTGGTAAAGGAGTTGTTGAACAATCTGCACTGACCCCTTTTTGAAACTGTGATTCGGAACCCTTAAACTGATCCCCTGAACACCTACCTTATATTTTTGGAAAGGTCTTGATCTGTAGTTTCTGGATATGTAAGGCTCATAGCTAGGTGATGTGTAGATTTTAAGTTATAGCCGAAATAGTGAGTTGTGTTTCTGGACTATGGACTGCACTAAGTGACCCTCTTGTGAACCTTGTTTAAACACCTTAAAAATTATCTGGGATCATGGAAAAATTAGAGAAGCTAGGTAATACAGTGGTGAAGGCTACCCAAAAAGAATTGGATTAAAATATGAATTTTTGGATTTTATAAAAATGATAGAGTAAAATTCGCGCAAGGGAAAAAGTCGATTAGTGGACCAAAATTCTAAGTTAATGATTATGATTCGAGCGTGGTAATTAAATTAAGTCGAGTAAGTGACGAGCGTAAACGAATGATGTCATGGACCTATAGTGGGGCTAGGGAGTCATAAGACGAAGTCGTTAAGTTAATTTCGTGTCCCCTTAAAACCCCGTAATTAGATAGAAATTGTTAAGGTACTAACGAACGATTATTGTTTATGAATAGATCGTTCGAATTCGCACGCTCGACCACCCCAACCAAACCAAGGCAAGTTTACTTTTCAAAACTTATACATATACAAAGATTTTCACTGTTGTGTTTGTAGTTTTCAAATTATATCAAATGCTATGTTTATCGAAGTATTGATGCAATTGAGATTGAACAAGTACATGTATGCTTTTACCCCTTGAACTTAGATTGAAATGTTTTCTTCGGACAACGACTCTAGCATTAGAGGTCGTAGCGGTCCGTATATACTATTGACCGGGGAGCGGTATATTATTATATCGTATCTATATTGTGAAAACCCGAAGGGTCATTCGGGTGGTATCGTATATTCAAATAACTATTATTATATCTTCGTAAATACTCGAAACCCTATCTTGGATTAAAAGTTTATTTTAATAAATAATTATTTTATTAATTATTGATATTAAATCTTAAAATATCATTTAATAATTATTGTTCACCATTTTAAAAACAAAGTTAATCCAAGATACCTTTTTATACTTTCAAACTCGAACTTTTTCGAACTCAAAACATTTTCGAAAACCCCCGGTCAGGTTCTGCTTCTTGTATGATTTCAAGAATTATCGGTCGACTGATGTCGAACCACAACTACTCTGTTTTCAATCAAAATCTGGTTTTTAAAAGAAAAAGAAAAAGGGACTCTGGCAGGTGTGGGAACCGTTGACGAACGATTCCCGGGATGTGTAAGCGGCCGTGAGCCAGGCGGTCCATCAATTATTATTCCGGCCCATGTGTTGCCGAAGGATGATTACGGATGTAGTTTTCATCGAGGGTGATTACGGATGTAGTTTTCACCCGGGGATAGTTACGGATGTAGTTTCTATCCTTCTACCGGTAGAGAAGACCCGCGGATTATTGGACTCGGATGTGGCGACTGATCATCGTCAATCCCTGTCAGGTTTTATGTTTTCTTTAAGTCCCATCCTCCAATTTGGAAAAATACTCAAACACTGCTTCTTGGGCCTAAGTGCCAAGTTGCCGATAGTGTGGTTTTTGATGAGAAAATATTGATATTGTGCAGTATCTAGAACTGCAAGATTTTCTATAAAGATTGGCACGTGTTAGTGCACTCTTGCTATTATTTCAAAGGATGAAATGTTTTTGAATGAGAAACTTCCCAAGCTAATGGAAGGAAAGAGGTTTTGCAATAACGTATTCCCTGTACAGTATGATAACCGTAGAGTGTTTTGCCGAAAATGATATGCTTATATATATATATTTTCAAACTTGGGATATATTGAGATGAGAACCTTGTAAAGGATTCATATGTTATTCTTAAAGCTCCTTAGTGAGTATAAATGTTTTATACAAACTCGGACATATATATTGTCGAGTTATGTTTTGTAATCTGAGATATATACCCATATAGTTGGGAATGTTTTCGAAATAAACCACATTATTATTTTACAAAATCGTGAACTTGCTGAGCATTATGTAGCTCATTCTTGTTTTATAAAAACTTTTCAGAAAGGGAAGAATTTGGCCGATTAACTCCGCACCAGCAGAAGAGGAGTAGAAGAATTACCCGGAGATGATTTAGTCCATGATAAATACTACAGAGTAGTTTGATAGGTTTTCAACTGTAATAGTAAGACTTGTCTTCAAGTGTAGTTGTATAAGTGGAATTGCGTAAGACTCTGGATTGTACAGATGAATTGTAATAATTAGTGTTACTTTTGGTTATCGTTTCTGAGGCTCTAACTTGATTGTATGTAAGATTGAGGTATGGATGGATGTATTGTTGAGTTGTAAAGTTAATACAGGTATGATATGGTTGGATGATGATGTGACGACCTGAATATTTGACCTCAGATTTGGGGGCATCACATCAAATCTGTAACCGTTTGGACACTTACTCAAAAAGGATAGACAGACTAGAAAGTAATTTGTTCAGCTACCTTATTTGTAGTAAGCAGGTTGTATCCATGTTCTATAAGGATACAGCCTCACTTCCTTAGTTATTAACTTTGTAACTTTGTGAGTCAAGTTTTTTTATACGTTGTAAGCTGTATCTCTCTGAGAAAAATGAACCTGAGAATACTATCATTTGTATTTACAGATTGTAGCAACCTTTATCTAATAATACATTAGATTAAAGTGATACTGTGTCTTGTGTTGTTCTTTATCTGCACCTTCACTTCTGCACACACAAACACTTATTTGCTACATAGACTCTAGCCAAAGAAAAGTTCAAGAATCCATTCACCCCCCTCTGTATTCTTTTATCGTATCAATACTCAACAAGAAAGATGAAGAACTCAGGAATCTGAAGAAAAGAATGATTCAGATTCTGGGAGAAAAAGAAGAAGAGTTACTATCAAATTTCTTACAGATAAGTAATTTCTTTGTGAGAATTTCTGAGACCGAGCCTAAAGATTTCTTGTAAAATTTTGTTTTGAGTTTTTGACATCATTGAATCAAAGAATTTGTGCTTTATTGTATTAAGTACAAATTGGGGGAGATTGTTAGATATTGATTCAAGTGATATCAGGATCTGGACTATTACTGATCAGATACTGATGCTAACGTCATCAGTAATACAACGTCAATATTGGATTGCCATCAGGATTGCAAGTTGATCAGGATTACGTGAAGATTCTCATCAGTCCAGAGATCAAGGAAGATTGATATGTCGGTTCCTAAATTATAGGAAGGCAGCTATCATGCAAGATATGCATTCAGAGTTGTATGTAATTGATTTAGAATATCTTGTAATTGATAGTGTAGCTGTGTATGCTATATAAACACAGTTTAGGTTTTACATGATTGTAATCGCTTACACGAGTTATCTTGTAACCTAGCAGCTCTTAAGAACATAAGGATTTCTTAAGAGAGTTTGTAACAGTTTTATATCAGAATTAATAAAGCTGTTATTTATTCATACTTGTGTTATTATTACTGGTTAAGTCGAAAATCTTATACAATTGTATTCAACCCCCTTCTACAATTGTTAATTACTGGGCAACAAGTGTCTTTGTTATTTCCTGCAATTACATGTTATTTCACTCTACTACTCCATTTTGCTGTGAAGTCCTTGGGGTAGAGAATTCATAAGATATGCCTCGATCTTCATAGTTAGTTATGAAGCCCTTTTGGAATTCACCATCTCGATCACTTCTTATACCTAGAAGATATGTCTTGGGCTTGTTCTCAAGCAACTTGATTATCTTCTCAAATTCACTAAAAGCATAATTTTTAGTATGAAGAAACAATACCCATGTATATCTAGAATAATAATCTACAATAACAAAGGCATATGGTTTACCTCCAATATTTTTAAATGCTTCCGGACCAAACAAGTCTAGATGTAGAAGCTCTAAAGATTTAGAAGTTGATACCATATTCTTTGACATATGTGGAGTCCTGATTTGTTTGCCTAATTGGCAAGCTGCACAGGTTTCCTTACTGACATACTTCACTTTAGGCAGACCTCGAACTAGCTTCTTTGATGACAACTTGCTGAGTAAGTCCATATGAGCATGTCCTAGCCTTCTATGCCAAAGATCTGGACTGCAACTCAAAGTCCTATATATATATATATATATATATATATATATATATATATATCCTTTCCTTCTAGCAACTAGGGGGCTTTGTTAGTTTCAACATTATTAGTACATTTCTCTTTGTCAAAATCAACAATATGTCCATCATCATATAATTGACTTATAATAAGAAAATTATACTTAAGACCTTGAACATATTGTTCTTTATCAATAGAAATGATACTATTACCAATAATTCATTTTCCAAAAATTTTTAGTGTTTTGCTATCACCAATTGTGACATTTTCACCCTTCTTCATTTTGAGATCCAGGAACTGAGACTTGTCACCACACATATGTCTTGTACAACCATTATCCAATATCCTTTGATTTGATTTCACCTTGACAACAAGACATACCTATAAGACAAATAAAAACAACTCAATGTTTTGGTACCCATATTTGTGTGGGTCCAACATGGTTAGTAGATAAAACATAAAGGACATTTAAATCAGATTTCTTGATCCATATTTGGACCACTTTAGGAGCTTGATTTCTGGTTCTTGTTGTTCTATCAGCTTGTTGCCTGTGAATTGTCTTTCTATTCTATCATGCCGGCTTAGCATTTTGAACTTTGCAATTATTTGCCAAATGACCTTTCTTTCCACATTTGTTGCAAATTTTCCATGGCATGGCATAGTCATAAGGAATACCATGTTTGCCTTCATATTTAAGACTAGTGTCTTTTGATGTTGAAGCCATTCCAAGTCCTTCTCTATCTAATGGAACCTTTGTTTGCTTCATTATGGATTGGGTGTGTCCTTTCCTTAAACAAACTTTTCTATTACTTTATGAAGATTCTTGATCTCATTTTGTAACTCTTTGATCTTTTCAGCTTGTTGAGATACTTCCAATGAACATGATTCCTTTGAATTGAAAGCCTCCAAGCATGCATCTTGGGCATCAATTTTTGCTTTCAGCTCGCTGAGTTCCTTCAATAAAACATCATTCCTCTTGAGAAGTACTTTGTTGACCCCTTCAAACTGAGAAACCTCTGCTTTAAGATCAGCAATGATTTGAGCATGATTATTAGCTAGAGTTTTCTCGGCCATAAGATCAGAAATGATATTTCTAAGTTGCGCATCTGAATCTGAGACATCACTTTCTACAAGGCCATCTTCATTGATTCCTTGAGCATTGTTCTCATCACCAAGACCAACAAGAGCTAGGTTCACCATCTCATCACTTGATTCATCATCAGAAGCTGACTCTTCATCATCACTCCATGTCAAAAGTGCCTTTGCTTTCTTCTTGTCCTTTGAGGCAGATTGCGGCTTTGGCTTGTTCTTCAGCTTGTAGCAATCCCTTTTGTAATGACCTTTCTTGCCACATTCAAAACATGCCTCCTCTTTGACATCTCTCATTGTTCCAGGAGCCTTGCCTTTCTATTTCTTTAGATTGTTCCTCTTGTCAAACATCTTCTTGATTTTTCTGGACAAAAGAGCTAACTCCTCATTAGCTTGATGCTACTGGAGTGTAAGGCCAGATTCTTCATCATTTTAATAGGAGTTTTGACTGATTCCATTTCACTTTCATGAATCATGCTTTCAAACAACTCTAATTCAGCAAGCACAACCAACTGATCCATAGTATCAATGGTATGAGAAGATTCCAATGAAGTAACTTTAGCCTCCAAGATGAATGGTACTGCACTAAGAACTTTTATATTAATTTCATCTTGTGGGATAGTCTTTCCAAGTCTCTTAAGTGAGTTTATAGTGACTTGAAGCCTTGCTTGACTTTCCTTGATAGTTTCTCCTTCCTTGAGCTTGAAATTGTCAAAATCATTCATTAGCTTACTAAATTTCACCTTCCTTAGAGATTTTGATCCTTCATGATAGGTTTCCAATGCATCCCACATTTCCTTTGCTGTTTTGAGTGAAGAGAATTTATCATGCTCAGCTTGATCCAAGGTAATTATTAGAGAATTCCTAGCTTCTCCATTGTACCCAAGCTTGATCACTTCATCAGGTGTGAGATCATCAATATCTTTTGGCTTGCCATCCTTGACCAGAAATTCATAATTCCCCTTTTGAACAACCCTTAAGACTAGTGGTTTCTTGGACAGATAAGTCTCCATTCTACCTTTCCACCAGTTGTAGTATTCTGAGCTAGTGAGGAGAGGAGCTCTATAATCAAATTTTTCCTCAAGATAATTGTCAACCATTTTGATCGATACTTTTCCTGTTATAGAAATGTTAGTATACCAAAGATTTGATACCAAATGAAAGTCCACACCTAAAAGGGGGGGTGATAGGTGTTATGACTAACTATATCCAATTTTAAAACATTACCAAATAATTATCTAACTACAAATCAACTTGCTGTTATTAACACTGTAACTAATATGAGCTAGCTAAGATGTAGAGTATTAAGCATAAATAAATCAACAACAAGTAAGAACACCGAGAGTTTTATCCAGGTTCGACCCCTAACGCTAATGGTCTACGTCCTGGTCCCTTACCAACCTGATAAGAGAATATATTATTAATCACTAAAAATTACAATTACAAGAATAAATAATATATCTCCTTTCTCACTGTCACTGATAGTAGCTTGCTGAAACCCTTGTTCCCCGAACCAACTACTCTCTAAGATCTATACTAACCGAAGTACAATCTTTTCTAGTAATCTAGTTCCTTGAACCCTTGTTTCACAGCTATACTATCCAGCAACAACAATTACACTTAGAACAATACAATCAATATGAATTACTACAACTCAAACTATGAACTCGTAATATAAATAAACACATATATAATCAGTAGAGCTCAAGTAAGTAAGATTTTCAATAAATGCAGAGTTGTAAAAGGTTGTGCTCTTGTTGTGTTCAACCATTTTTCAAAAATAACAACAAAAAGTATTTATAACATGAACCTTAACGTTCAAACTGACTCAACAAACTATCAACGATCTTGAACCAAGTTCCCGCGGTTAAGTTGTTAGCCCAATTCACACTCTAACGTTCGCATTTACGTTCTGATATTATGAGGTTTGAAAGAAAGATGTTGAAGTATACAAATTCTCAGAATGAAACAAAAACAACGCATAAAAGAATTTGTTAGAAGATAGTCGTTTGAAAAATAAAAAACTCTTATATAAGTGAAAAACGTTGTAGATAAAAGGATTTGATAAAAACTGAGCTCTAATAATATATATTACGTATAAATATATATTAGAGTCCTTACAAATAGAAATCCTAACAAATCTCCAATAAAATCAGACCTTGACTTGGGATCTTCAACAACTTTTTACACGAAACGAGTTAGCTTGCTATGATATTCTGTTCTGTTCCTACAAAGTTAGTTTGCTAACAATGACCAGTATAACATTTCATACATAATTAACAATATGTAAATATCAGCTTGATAATATGAAACAATATAAGCTTTAAGCTCGCTAGCATTGTGATCATCAAAACTCTAAGGGTTTCACTTTCAACTGAAATAGATGATAACCATTAGATACAATACTTGTTATATATAATAGAAAGGTCTAAATTCCGCCAACAACATATTAATTTATATATCTATACTATAATTATAAACGAAAAGGGGTATAATTTGTAGTTTGGTTAATCCTTTTTTTGGTTATCCCCTATTTTTGGTTATCCCTCATTCACAACCATCAGATCTTTAACTCAAGTAGATCATGACCGTTAGTTACAATAATACTAAAAGTTGTTATATATAGAGGTCTAAGGTTCGATTCCTGCCAACAACATATTAATTTATATTTATTACTAAAAATTATTATATACAAAGATTTAAGTTTCGAATTTTTCCATAACATATTAAAATTAATATTTATAATATTTTTATAAGACACTATAAATAAATTATAAAAAATTAAAAGTAACCCTTGTTTTGCATGGGCTATAAGCTAGTAATACTAAAAGTTGATATCTACAAATATTCAAGGTTCGAATCCCGCTATAACATAGTAAAATTAACAATTATAATATCAATACACTATAAGCAAATCAAAATAATTTAAAAGTAACCAGCCAATAATATATTAATATTAATATATTTTATATTATAAGAAAATTAAAAAAAATAAAAATAACGCGTGCCTTGCACGAGCTATAAGCTAGTTATAATAGTCAAATATTAAAAGTTTGGTAGTCGGTCGATATTTATATTTTTAGTAATTGCACTTTTGTCCCTTATTTGTTGTAACTTCTTTTTTTGTCCATCATTCTATTTAATAAAATAAAATAAAATAATGATATTATAATTACCAATAAGTAATCAAGTTTTTTTTAGGTAAGAATGTTACCTTTTTATTTTTGAATAAATAATCAATTTGCTTTTTTTGGTAGAACAAATTATATATTATATTTTATCTAGCTAAAATATCTCTTTTTTCTAGAAACATTATAGAAATTTCTACGTAATAAAATAAAATAATAATATTACAATTTCTAATAATTAACCAATTAATTTTTCCAGCTAAGAGCAATATCTTTTTTATTTTTATCTAACTAAAACATGTTCCTTTTTAATACTAATTTATATGACTAAAATTTCTTCTTTTATAAAAACACTATGAGTAGCTCTACTCAGTAAAAATAAATAATATTAATATACTTACTAATAACTAATCACTTACCCTTTTCAACTAAAATACTATATCTTTTATAATTGTTCTAACTAAAACCTATATTTTTTCAATAATATCACAGAAAATCTTATTCAAATAAAATAAAATAATAACATTACAATAAGTAATAACTAACCGATTCCTTTTTTCAACAAAAACATATCATATTTATATTATTCAAATTGAAATTCCTTTTTTTTTTCTAAAAGATCATGGATAACATATTTATAATAATTATCGAATTATATTATTTAAAATTTTAAATCAACAAAATTCATGTTTTTAAAATATCAATCTAAACTAAAAAAAATGATTGTATTATATTTTAAAAAAAAATTCATGATTCTAAAAGCTGTAATAATGTTTATTATTTGTTTTTACAGATATGTGGATTTGTTAAAAAAAAAATTAGAGGGGGTGAGAGACAGAAACTGACAGTTGAGCGGTAGTGGCGCGGGAACAACCCCTCCCGAGACATAGATTACCCAACGCGTTGTTTGTTTTAACATCCACCTCTTCTTTCTGTCTTTTCATTTCCCCCAAAAGTCCCAACTAACTTGCTTGTTTGTTGTATCATAATCAAAATGATATAATGTCTTCTCAAAACCCTAATTACAAGCCTTCTTCACGCACCCCAATGTACCCCCAAATCGATCCTCATCCTAACCCTAACCCTAATCCAAATCCTACGACTTCATCTTCATCTTCTTCCTTATATCCATCTCTCGACATGAAAGATCTTATTGAAAATCTGTTCCCAGATGATCTAAATTCACCCACTAATCCCTCTGCGCCACCGCTGCCGCTTGAAGAGACACTCATCTCCATTCCCGGCGCTGTGCTCCACTTGATCGACCAGCAGCACAGCGTCCAACTCGCTTCTGGTGATTTCTCCATTGTAAAGCTCAGTCAGGGAGAGCATGTTGTCGCGGTTATCGCCAAAGTGTCTGATGACATCCAGTGGCCTTTGATCAAAGACGAGGCCTCGGTTAAGCTTGATCAGGCTCATTACTTCTTTTCCTTCTGTCCTCCCACTGAGAATGAAAGTGAGGTTAATGATTTGTTGAATTATGGATTGACGTTTGCGTCCAGAGGCCAGGAGAGTTTGTTGGGGAAGTTGGATGAGGTCTTGGAGAGGTTTAGTAGTTTTTCGGTGCACAAGGTGGACAAGAAGGAGATAATGGATGGAAATGTGGTCAAGCAGTTGTCTCCTTCGGATTTGAAGTCCGAAAAGAAAAAGAAAGTCATGGAGAAGAATTGTCAGGCTTATTGGACGACCTTGGCACCTAATGTGGAGGATTATAGTAGTAGTGCTGCCAAGCTGATTGCTGCAGGGTCGGGGCATTTGATTAAGGGGATTTTGTGGTGCGGTGATGTTACTATAGATAGGTTGAAGTGGGGGAATGAGGTTTTGAGTAAAAGGATGGGCCCTACTACTGAAGCCGAGATTAGGCCTGAAACTTTGAAGAGAATCAAAAGGTTATTTTGCTTGCTTGCTAGTTATTATTGTTATCCTGTTGTGTTTTGGACTTCTTTTCTTTTGAATTGTGTTTGGTGCTATAATGCTAGTATTAGTTAGATACTTAGTGTGTGTTTGAGGTATCTTAAATTGAGTAGTTTTTAACTTAAAATAAATAACTTAAAATGAATAAGCGTATATAAGTGATAAGTAGAAGAATACTTATAAGTTATATGGGTGTTTGGATAAAATTACAAGTTAGTGAAGTATTTTGTTAAATTAAATTACAAAATTTATTATTTAATAGAATAATCTCTATAAATGCATTTTAAATTAAAAAGATATTTAAAAACACACATTTAAAAATTATATTATTAAGAAATAAGTTGGGAAAAAAGTACGTCGTTACTAACATTCAATTATATAAGTTATAAGTTGACTTAATAAGTTGAGTTGGCTAACATTCCTCATAAGGTCTTACGGGCTTATAAGTCATAAGCCAACTTAAAAAAGATAGGCCAAACAGGCCCTTAAATTTACAAGTTAAAGTGTACCCTGACTTGACAGTTCTATTAATTGAGGACTTTTTGATAAAAACTCATGATAGAAATATGTTTTGAAGGCTATAAATTAGAAGACTCCTGCATAAAGAAGCTCATGACAGAAATAGGTTTCCAAGCCTATGACAGTGATGAGTAAAATAAATGCAAAGCACACGATCGTGTTTAGCACAATGTTTAGTTCTAGCAATCATTGATTGATCCACAAATTTTATCAAATTCTATAACCATAAGAAATAGATATCAAATACATCTCATGGGAACTAAACAATAATTTTAAGATGAGATTTCTTTAAGCTGATTAGCAAACGATATGGCTAGGAATCCGAGTACATTAATGGATTAAAAAAAATATTTAGGCTATATTTGGTATTGCTGTTAAAAACTGTTGTGCTGTTAGAAAAAATATTGGTGAAAAAAGTGCCGTTGTAAAAAGCTAACGATTGTTTGGTAAATTTTTTATATGAGCATGTTTTGATGTAAAATTAATAAAAAATGTTTTTGGGGAGGTTTGATGTTGAAACCAGCAGCTGCTTACAGCAAAAACTAAAAAGAAGATTTTTTTCAAAAGCATGGGGTCTGCTTTATCGAAAAGCAGTTTTTAGGACAAAAACACTTTTCAGAAAGGCAACTTTTAAATTTTACCAAACACTTTTTCAACCGATGTTGCTGTCTACAAGAGTAATGCCAAACACACCCTTAAGTTGCCCTAAAATCAATTCTCTCCTTCAAAATAATAAATGCTAAATAACGAGACAATCAGTTATTAGGAAATCGTTATTTAATAACCTATTTAAACCTCGTGAAAATAAATTTGGTAACAATTATCTATGAAAATCAAATAAGCACCAAAAACATATATGAGACTCTTTTAAATCGTTCCAAGAATCAGTTAAATTGGAACGAGAAGCGACTAAAAATAATTAATCAATTTCATCTTCATCTTAGGAAACCAATTTGGCTAGAAATGAGTAGGAAATAAATACTCATAATCTAACTAGAAACATGCATCAAATAAACAATAACCTAACCTTATACAGTTTAAGTGATGTTTGAATATTAATGTGTGTGTGTTACAAAAGAGCACGTGGGTAAAACATGTAAAAGTAAGATACTAAACTTTGTAATCAACTGAATGAATTAAAAACTACTCTCTGTCGTAAACAAAATAGAGGAAGAAACTAATGCTGCCGAAGTGAAATAATGAAACAAAATTGGGGAATAAATAATGGAAAAAGTGTTTGAACAATTTTTTTCAAAAAACTGTTTGTATATAAATACAATAAAATATTTTTTTTCCTATTCACCTAAATATTGAATTTTATGTGTGTGAAAATACAAGAGAGGAGCCCATATTTATAGTAGAAACAATTAGGAGTTTGGGCTTTTCAATTCATATTTGAATTTAAATCTTTTCTTTTTCCTTCTCTAAAAAGCTTTGACCACCTCCTTGATTTTTGTTTACTAGATTATTCCAATTATTTATTTTCCCACAAACAAGATAAAAACAGTTATTAAGTAAATATAAGAAAACAAACAAAAATAGGTTTTAAATAGTAAACTTGATTGTTTTTTATTTCTCTTTATAATTGGAGGATTTTTCTTTTTCAGAATGAAAATTTGTGATTATGAATGAGATTTCTGATAGAGGCATACCCTAATTTCTACAAAGTGTTTTGCGGGTCTAGGCGTTGAGATGCCTTTTTGTAATTAGTCCGATTTTGGATGATTAATTGGATCATTTATTCAGATATTTTTTTTAATAGTGTAGTATGATTGATTATTTAGATGTATACTTAAGCAAGGAGTACATATATTATTACTTTATTTTATATTTGTTATATAAATCGATGTATATTGTTACCATGTATGATAGTAATTTATGCTAAAATAATTTAATCTTGTTTGATATATATATATATATATATATATAATGTATGTTTTCGTGATTTTTGTAGGGTGAAAAGGGTGACAAAAGTGACCGAAAAAGTAGCACTGGGAGTCCTCTCTGGGACTGTTAAGGTTTCTGGATTCTTCACAAGTTCAGTTGCAAACTCTAAACTGGGAAAGAAGTTATTTGGTCTCTTACCGGGACAAATTGTTCTTGCTTCCTTAGATGGATTTAGTAAGTAAACAATACTCTACCTTTTGATAATGGGAGATAATGTAAATGAGCTTTTTGCGTATCCCATCCTGTACAGAAGTCCTAAGATATCTGTGTGGCCCTCCTGTTATGTAAATGAGCTATTTACTTTCACTTAACACTTGTACATAGGAAATGAGACTGAATCTTTTTACTGCAAAGTAAGAAACTGTTTTTTTTACTCATATAACTATCTGGTTTAGTTCATCAACCTGAATGATGAATAAAAAGGTATATTCAACTCATGAAATTTCCTTCCTATAAAGAAAAGACATAGAGGAAATTTTATGTCTTAACGAATCACACGTGGAGATATTGATAACACACATAGAGTTAATGGTATTTCATAATTTCCCTGGTTCTTTCTGTCTGCAGTTTATTTTCTGTCTTAACTGCAGTTTCATATAAATAAAATCTAATAATAGAAGTCTTCTTGTGTATAGATAAGGTTTGCGATGCCGTTGAAGTAGCTGGGAAGAATGTTATGTCAACTTCATCAACTGTTACCACTGGACTTGTCTCCCAAAAGTAAGTTGATCCCTATGACAAGACTTGCGTACTAACGTGATAAATCAATGTAAAGACGAGTAAAAAATTATGCAGCAAGAGGAATTGATACCAACACTAGAAGGCAACTTTTTAGAACAACCAGTTGCATGGTTACACATGAATTTTTGGTTGAACTCTAAGGCCATTGATTTCTGAACTAAATACAAATGAAGAAAGAGAAATTGATAAGGCGGTTTGTTTGCAAGTTGCCATCATTTTACTGATTTACTTGGTATACCTAATATTTAGCTGTTTCTTTTTGTTTTGTTGATTTGCTCTATTCTTTCTTGCCTTCTTTCCTCTCTTTTTTTCATGGAACTCAGTAAGGGACCAGGGGGGAACTAATGGGAGGTAAGACTTTATAATGTGTGTACAAATTAGTGGAGGTTTGAACTAATTGATACAAGAAACTTTTATGTCCTGGTTATTGACTTGCATCTGTTTGAATAACAGTAATTGCTCAAAGGTTTGTACCGTTTCTTAGCGTCAGAATATGCTCTTATTACTTACTTAATTTTGATATTGCTGTTGATCAATCATTGTACAACTTATATTTAAGTGCAGCTTTGGAACCAAACTTATAGGATCTTGTTATTGTGCTTCTACACAGGTATGGGGAAGAAGCTAGAAAGGCGACTAACGAAGGGCTTGATGCTGCAGGACATGCAATCGGGACGGCATGGGCCGTCTTCAAAGTTAGAAAGGCACTTAATCCAAAAAGTGTCATGAAACCGTCTGCCTTGGCCAAGTCTGCTGCTAAAACTGCTGCTGAAATGAAGGCTAAGAATTCCAAGTGACAGATGACTTGCGTAGGACAATTAGAAGTATTTCTAGACATTTATGTTGGGTTATCTTGTCACTCTGTTGTATTGTGTAAGAAAATTGGGTTATGTGTGCTGCTTTCATATGATGAAGAGTTGTTTGGCTGCAGAATTTATCCTCCGTCTTGATGGTGTATCAAATGAACTGTAGGTGTTAGGAGATTGATTACACATTAAAAACTCTTTCCAGAGACATGTGTAGGTTATATTATTTTTAATTAATGTCACCCAATCTGTTCTCCAGATATCATTCAGCTTAATATGTTGATGTGTGATATGATGTTTTCCATCTTAATTCTTACATAATTTTGTAAGGTTTGTGCCCTTGACTATAAAAAGGCGGGAGTTGATAATCTCTGATTGGGAATGCTTGCAAATGGCTTTACAATCAGATGAAAGAGATAGTTAATTACTATATGGGATGGAGCTTGTAACTTCGAAGCAAGCTGCAAATAGGCTGGTTTGGTTTCCAAGTGGCTCACTTCCATGCTTTCACAGTCAGGGGTGGACAGGCGCCATCTGGCATCAGGTTGCATATTTGCTAATTTTGGTGGTTTATAAATTTTAGCTTGCATCTGGTTAGCGTCAAGAGGCTTCTAAGTAGTTTGGTTTTTCTCTAGCCTTGGTGATTTGTTTTATTCTATATTATAGTATGAAATTTAAGGTTTAAACTTTAAAATGACATGACTTAAATTAACCAGTGTTCATTTTGTTTTGGGCTGAACTTTGTTGTTGCCTTATTGATTGGGTTAGTGTATAATAGATTCGTAGTCTGATTTCCATTGATGAAAAGTGGCTGCCTTATTGATTAGGTTAGTGTATAGGAGTAATAGTTTCCGACTTTCCGACTCTTGTGTGTTTTTTCGTTTCTGGGAATACCTGACACATATTGATGGCAATTGCAAAATTTGATGGTGGTAATAGTTCTCTCGTAGCACTCTTATATATGGCTAACTTGAGAGAGAATGGAAGTACAGTGTCATCTAAAGGCAGTTAATGCTATTATCTAGGGGTTGATCATTCGGTCGGTTCGGTTTACCGAACCGAATAATCGAAATCCGATTTTTACCAAACCGAACCGAACCGATTTATCAGTAGAAATCGAACCGAAAAACTGAAAAATCGAACCGAAATATTTCGCCAAAACCGAACCGAACCGATTTAAAAAAAATTATATATAATATTATTTTTTAAAATTTTAAAATTAATTTTAATAGCAAATATATTAAAATATGTAACAATTAAAACAAAATAAAACACAAACTATCAATTTAAATATTTAAACTTAATTTTGAATTAATTAAATCATGCATATATATAAAATATAAACATATACATATATAATATAAATAATATATATATATATATATAATTCGGTTATTTCGGTTTGAACCGAAGTTTTTTAAAAAAAACCGAATCGAAATAAATTTTGGTTTAAACCAAAAAACCGAAATAATCGAAATTTTTAGAAAAATACAATCCAAACCGAACCGAAATTCAACATTTCGGTTCGATTTTTCGGTTTGGGTTCGGTTTTGCTCAGCCCTACTATTATCGACCTAAATGACTCCCAATGAAGTGTTGATTACACATTTGTTCCAGTCTTGTAAACTAAGAACATGATAACTCTAATAAGTTCAGTATCAGAACGCGGAACGTTAGAATTCATGTGTTTGATTTCAAAATTCAGATGCATAATTTTAAAGTTTAGTAGCAGAATATTTGTTGAAAAAAGTAAGTTCAGTCATTGAAGTCTGTAGAAAAAGCAAGTTCGGTTGTAGAACTTTTAATGTTATGTGCATAAATTTGAAGTTCAGGGTCATGCTCTATGGAGAACCGCACTAAACTGAGAGCCTGAGAACTCTAATAAGTTCAGTAGCGAAACGTTAGAATTCATGTGTTTGAATTCAAAATTCAGATGCATAACTTTTAAGTTCAGCAACAGAATATTTGTTAAAAAAGTAAGTTTAGTCGTAGAACTTTGTAGAAAAAGCAAGTTCGGTTGTAGAATTTTTAATGTCATATGCATAACTTTAAAGTTCAGTAGCAGAACACTATATTTTTAGTACGAAACAAAATAGATTCGCACTAAAACTCAATGGTAAGTAAGTTCAGTTATAGAACTTTGTGGAAGAAGCAAGTTCATTTGAAGAAATTATAATTTCATGTGCATAACTTTAAATTCAGGCTTCTAAGTTTAGCAGCAGAATGTTTGTTAAAGAGTAAGTTCTGTATGTTGGAGGCCCACTTCCTTGATGGGCTGGATCGAAGGCCCAGCACCCCGAGTCCGAATGGAAGACCACACTCATCTGGCCCATTTATGGTACAACGGCCGTATGGTTGCATTTTCTAAGGACGTGGGACATGATGATGTACGTGGCATGTCCCTCGGTAACCGCCTGAAGAGAGAAAGATAAGTGGAAGGAGGTTTGATTTTATTGATTCATACACAATTACACACAGCACAAACACTTTACGTTCTAAATTACCTTACCAAAAACCGACTAACTTATTCTCACACCGGAGGTGAATCGGGGGGCCAAACCCTCGCATTCTTCTCACTTGCAGGTCCGACCGAATCAAGGTCCGACAGAAATCCAGTCGTAACATTTGGCACCGTCTGTGGGAATGTAGAGATACGTTTTGTGTTGAGATCTACCATCAATCATGACGAATGAAACCGAAATACCAGTAGCTGATAATAGCACAGTGGCTGGAAACAACCGCACCACTCCTCCCCTGATCCCAAGAACAGCTCCCATCACCCCAAGGCTGTTGACTTTTGATGAAGAAGGAGATATGCCATCTCCTGAAGAACAACAGGAGATGCTCATGAAATGGCGAGAAGAACAAAAGGCTAAGGGGAAGCGGAAGGAAATTGAGAAAGAAAGGAGCAGTAGGGAGGCCGAACGTCTGGCCAAGAAAAGGGAGGCCGATCGCTTGAGGCTAGAGGCCCTAAAGCTCCAAAGGGAGGAGATTGAATTGCAAGAGAAAGTGCTCCACGAGGCTTTAGAAGCCGAAGACCCGGAGTTGGATGACCGAAGAGATAAGAGGCCGAGGACTAGAAATGATGAAGATGAGTCAGGGGACTCTGAATCAAATTCTAGGAGAACCCGGTCGAAGGTAGTGTATTCCTCTGATTCGGAGGAAGAAGGTCCACATACGGATGACCGTATCCGTAGGATCGAGAAGGCTATGTTTGGAGAAAGAAGGGTCAGCCACGAGCCAGTGGTGACTGAAGACGTTGAACAGTTTCGACCTCCACCGGGAAGGCAGTTTCCAAAGATGAACGAGTTCAATGGAAAGGGAGACCCCGAAGACCATTGTGAGAAGTATGAATCGCTCATGACTGGTATGGGGCATTGTGATGTGATGCTCTGCAAGATGTTCAAGACATACCTCAAGGGGAATGCATCCATGTGGTACAGGCCATTAAGACCTAGATCGATAGGCTCGTATGAACAGATAAAGAAGAAATTCTTGAGGCACTACTCTCACTTGTGCCGAAGAGAGAAGGACACCGAAGCCCTGATCCACTGCAGGCAGGGATCGAACGAAGAATTAGGCGACTACTTGGCAAGGTTTAAAGAAGAAGCCGGGATGGTTACCAACTTGGATAAAGTCAAGGTAGCTGGATTCCTCGCAGCCGACCTCGACCCTGTTAAAGGCAAGAAGCTTCGATCCTCTCTTTACGATATGCCTCCTAAACTTTGAATGATATATATTTGAGAGGAGAGGCTATTAGAAGAAAGTTAGAATCAATTGGGGGTATAAAGAGAGCAAGAAAAATGATAGATATGATAGAAGGGACGATAGAAGGGACGACCCAAGGGGTCGTGGCGACATTAAGAGCAGACTGAATGATACAAGGCCTGATAAGGGGGCCGAACGAAGAAGAGATAGAGATAGCATTGTGTTCACACCACTTAACACACCTATCTCGAAGATTCTCCACGAGATAAAGGGTAAACCTGGGTTCGTTAGGCCACCCAAGTTAAAGACCCCTGAAAACAGAAGGAGCGACAATAAATATTGTGACTATCATCGGGATAAAGGTCACAATACTGATGAATGTTACCACTTGAAGAAATTGATAGAGAAAATGATAAAAGACGGAGAACTGACTAAGTTCGTTGGAGATCTGAGAGACGTGCTAGATGATAAGGAAAAGAAGAGAGACACTAGAGATGCCGAAAGTTCAGAGAAGTATCAGGGCGAAGTCAGAACAATATCCGGAGGAACCATACTCGACCGGGACAGCAAAACAGCCCGAAAGAAGTATGTCAGGCAAATCTATAATCTCTACCAGTCAAGTGCAGCCAAGCAACCACTTCCGATATCATTCACGGAAGATGACTTTGAAGATGTGATATGGCCGCACGAAGACCCTCTTGTCATAAACCCCGTCATTGGGGGAAACAAGATTTGGAAAGTGCTGGTCGATAAAGGAAGTTCGGTCAACATACTGTATCACCGAACATATTGCAAGATGAATTTGGGTGGAGAGTAGCTGGAGTCGTGCCATGAGGCACCACTTTATGGCTTCGGTAATCAACCTGTACCGATCGAAGGCACGATCACGTTGAACATTCTGTTGGGCAAGGCTCCGTACACTGTGGTTAAAGAAGCAAAGTTCTACGTTGTTCGGGTGGACAGCCCGTATAACGGGATTTTGGGGAGGCCAGCCTTGTCTCTTTTTCAGGCTGTGTCATCCATTCCCCACCTAAAGTTGAAGTTCCCGACCGAACATGGGGTCGGAGAGATGAGAGGCGACCAAAAGGCCGCCCGTATTATTATGTTGGAAGATCTAGAAAAGGACAAGGATGTAGAGATGACCGAAGCAGGAAAAAGAAAAAGAAAAAAAAATGATGCTGAAGGCAGTCATCAACTGCTGAATATAGAGTTGGAGAAATTTGGGGCCGACCTGTCAAGCCCGATTGCCGAGCCAGCTGCTAAAACTGAAGAAGTTGAATTGTATGTGGGTCAGTCTGGAAAGATGATCCAAATCGGAAAAAACATGGAACCAGAGTTAAAAGAGAAGGTTATCAAAGTCATTAGGGAGTTCCATGATGTGTTCGCGTGGAATCCCGAAGACATGCCAGGACTGGATCCTTCGGTAGCCAAACACTGCCTGAATGTGGCTCCCGAAGCGAAGCCCGTGAGACATAAGAAGAGAAATTTCGCAATGGAAAGGCAAAAAGTAATTCAAGCTGAATTGGAAAAATTGCTAGAGGCGAAGTTCATCGAAGAAATCAACTATCCCGACTGGTTGGCGAACGTGGTCGTGGTCAAGAAGTCAAATGGCAAGTGGAGGATGTGTGTAGATTATACAGACTTAAACAAGCATTGTCCGAAGGATCACTATCCTCTACCGAATATTGATCAACTGATAGATGCCACTTCGGGGCATCAAACACTCAGTTTTTTGGATGCATTTTTAGGATACCACCAAATTGCCATGAATGCCGAGGACGTTCCAAAGACAGCATTCATCACACCAAACGACACTTATGCCTATATTAAGATGCCCTTTGGCCTGAAGAACGTCGGGGCAACATTTCAAAAGATGATCAACAAAGTGTTCAAGGCCCAGATTGGCGGAACATGGAATGTTATGTAGATGACATGATTGTTAAATCCCTTTTTAGGGATCATGCTGAGGACTTGAGGGAGTGTTTCGAAACACTTAGGAGAAACAACATGAGGATCAACCCGAACAAGTGTACGTTCGGAGTAAATAGTGGGAAATTTCTGGGATACATGGTCAGTTCCCGAGGAATCGAGGCAAACCCAGAAAAGATCAAGGTAGTCATCGACATGGAAACACCGAAGACGATCAGAGACATTCAAAAGCTGACCGGACGGTTAGCAGCCCTAAGGAGGTTCATTTCCAGATCGGCCGAAAAGGCATTACCATTCTTTGAAGTACTTCGGGGGTCCAAGAATTTTGAGTGGGGGCCGAACTGCCAGAAAGCGTTTGAGGAGGTCAAAGAATATTTAGTGAAAGCCCCACTCTTAATGAGGCCTGATCCGAAAGAAACCTTGCAGCTGTATTTAGCTGTGAACGACCGAACCCTTGGAGCCGTGTTGGTCAAAGAACATGAAGGGAACCAACATCCGGTGTTCTTTGTTTCCCATATTCTTAAAGATGCAGAAACTAGATATCCGAATGCAGAGAAGTTCACCTATGGGTTGGTAATGGCTGCAAGAAAGCTAAGGCACTATTTCCAGGGAAGGACGATCAAGGTAGTAACAGATCAGCCGTTAAAGAAAATCTTGCAAAGGCCAGAGGCATCAGGCAGAGTAGTTGCTTGGGCGATCGAACTGGGGGAGCATGATTTGGAGTATACGCCAAGGACTTCGATCAAAGCCCAAACACTAGCGGATTTTATGGTGGTATGCTCTTTCTCGGGGCCGAATGATTTGGCTCCCGAAGAACAGCTAATTCAGGCACCAGGAAAATGGAAGTTGTTTGTGGATGGGTTAGTCGCCAAGGAAAAGTGTGGGGCATGTTTAATTCTGACAAGCCCAGAAGGATTTGAAATCTGTCAAGCTATCAGGTTCACTTTCCCGTTGACGAACAATGAAGCCGAATATGAAGCGCTTTTGGCAGGATTAGACTTGGCAAAAAATTTGGAAGTTAAGCACCTCAGGACGTTCAGTGATTCGATGTTGGTGGTAAAACAGTTCTCAGGGGAGTATGGGCAAAAAGATCCCAGAACGAAGGCCTACGCCCTTAAGGTACGTGAGAAATCTGTGATGTTTGAATATTTTGAATTAACTCAAGTAGCTCGAGAAAACAATAGTCGGGAAGATGCTCTTTCAAGGCTAGCTTCGGCAGAAACCCAGAACCTGAATGGGTCCATCTATCTGACCGAAGTAAAGATGCCTTCGATAGATAAGAAGCAGTGTATGGAAATTCACCAAGGGGTCAATTGGATGACTCCCATCAGGGCATTCTTGGAGAAGGGTACCCTACCACTTGACCGAAGGGAAGCACGGAATGTGAAATATCGGGCGGGAAATTATACTCTGGTCGGGGGCCGTTTGTTCAAACGATCGGCAAGTCAGCCATTGCTTAGGTGTTTAGACAAAGATGAACAGTAGCTAGCCCTCGAGACGGTTCACGAGGGAATTTGCGGAGAACATTTGGCAGGAAGATCTTTAGCCTTCAAGATTCTCAGGCAAGGGTTTTTTTGGCCGAAGATGAATGAAGATGCATCTGAATATGCCAAGAAGTGCAGACAGTGCCAGCTATTCAGCACATTACCGAAGCAACCACCCGAAGAGATGTCTTCAGTCCTTAGCCCAATTCCATTTGCTATGTGGTCGATTGACATCGTTGAAATCCTACCCACCAGTACTAAACAAGCAAAGTATTTCATTGTGGCGATCGACTATATGACCAAGTGGATAGAAGCTAGACCACTTTCATCCATTACCGAAGAAGCACCAAAGAAGTTCATGTTAGAGCAAGTGATCTTAAGGTTTGGCATTCCCATGGTATGTGTATCAGACAATGGAACTCAGTTCATCGGAAGTAAGTTCAGAAAGTTTCTAGCTCAATTCGGAATCAGACAGAAGTTCAGTTCAGTCGAACATCCCCAAGGAAACGGGGCGATCGAAGCGGCCAACAAAATTATCTTCGATGGGATTAAGAAGAGGCTAGGAGAAGCCAAGGGTCTTTGGGCCGAAGAGTTACCTTGGGTCCTTTTGGCCTACCGAACCACCGCAAGATCTTCAACCGGGGAAATGCCCTTCAAACTGGCCTTTGGAACAGACGCCCTTATGCCTGTTGAGGTTGGCTTAGAGTCTTACCGAACACAAGTCTTCAATGTGGAAACGAATGAGTTCGGACTCCGGGCGAACGCGGATTTACTGGAAGAAGAAAGGGAGGCAGCCCACCAAAGAAACTTAAGGTACCTGCTCCAAGCGGCACAGTACTATGATTCTGGAGTTAAAAAGAGGACTTTCCAAGTAGGCGATTTGGTCCTACGGGAGTTAGCAACATCTATGCCGACTAAACAAGGAAAGCTTATGCCGAACTGGGAGGGACCTTATGTGGTAATTGAAGTGGTTCGGCCAGGCACCTACAAATTGGCTCAGTCGGACGGCAGCCCAATCAAAAACACCTGGCATGCCGCTCGCCTTCACCGTTTTTACCAGTAAGCTTACTGGACGAATTTTATTGCTTTTTACTTCAGTACTTTGTTTTATGCAAGTTTATTATGAATTCCCTAAGCTAGCATCAACCTGTAATCAAATCTATGTAAGAGTTGCATGATTAATGAAAAGATTGTTTTGGTCCATCTTTTATCTGCTATTATTAAGCTAAGTACATTTGTAGCCAAAAGGTTAAGTACACAATATTAAGCTTAACGGACCCATGTTTGGGGCCGACCGAATAAAACATGCGCCCTCTAACTTATTTTTAGGGTTCAAGTACATTATGATTAAAGCTACAAATACTTGACGAATCCAAATTTGGGGTCGACCGAATGAAATTTGGACCCTTACAAAAATGTCTTAGTATTTAAGTTGCTTTGACATTAATTAAGGCCGGGAGGAAAAAAATTTCAACCGACCGAACGGGACCTTAATCATTTATAAAACCCCTTAAATATTGGGGGACAGCTAGGTTACGACCAAAAATGCACATACATGCTAGGCCGAGGCCGAAGATGCATAGAAACATAAGTAATTATGCTAAGGCAAAACGAAGCCAAAGATGCGTAAAAAGAAAAATAATCGTGCTAAGGCAAATTAAAGCTGAAGATGCACGAACAGAAATAGAAGCTGAGCTAAGGCCGAAGCCGACGACGCATAAATAAAAATAATTATGCTAAGGCAAAATTTAAACGGCCCTAAGGCGAAAATATTAAGGCCGAAGGCAGAGTAAAATATTACAAGCCAAAGGCGCAAATGAAAAGCCCGAAGGCAATGTTAAACATTACAAGCCCGAAGGCCATCAAAATAAGATTAAATTCAAGGAAACTATTCGGATGGAGGCTCATCTTCACCGGAAGAAACTACCAGAGGTTCATCAGACGTTATCCTGCCAACTGCATCATACCCCATCTGGTAACACCGCTCTTCGATCAGATCCAGCTTCTTCTGCATCTTCCGAACGTTCTTCCTAGTGGCCTTAAGTTGTTGATTCCTCCATTCAACACGCTTCTTCAAGGCATCCATCCCCCTCCAGCTTCTCCTTCAGGGCATCATTCTCGGCCTTCAAGGATTTAGCTTGGCCGGTGACCCTCTCTAGATTGCTGGTTGCATTCCGGAGGTCCTCTTCAGCCTTAACCGCCAGAGTTTCCAGTTGATTTGCCACCTTCAACTTGGTTTGTATCCCTTCCATCCGTTCAGCAACAACAGCCGACCAAGAGACACCCTGGAAACAAACAGGGGAAAAGAATTAAAAATTGAAGACGAGTAAAATGGATAATACCAAAGAGAAAAAAGCTCACCATAGAGAGCAAAGCCAACATCTATGTACAAGCCTCAAGGTCGTTTGCCTTGGCGAATGTCGACCTATCGGTTGGCAGGATGAGACCCCGGCAGAGATCGGGACCTACAATGGTAGATAATTGCGGAGCAGGGACAATGATTTGATCGGTTTCAATAACTCCCCAAGGGGGAGAGTATACTTTCAGACCAGAATCTCCCGATCGGCCTCTCTTTCGGGAGTCGGTCGAAGTGATCAGGTATGTATCGTTTGTCCTCAGATCCCGAGGAGGAGGAGAAACAGGCGGAGTTTCAATTGTCTCTCTCTGATCGGGAACCGACTTCCCATCCCCATCGGCCGGCTGAGCAGCAGCCTCGGCTTTAGCCGTAGCAGCTGAAGCAAGTTGGGCTGCCTTCCTGCGTTTGCGCTCAACAATCTCCTGAAGTGAAGACACTGCACAAAATAACAGAAGGTTAAAATATGTAAAGCAGAAGAAAAAAATGCAATACTCAAATGCAAGAACAAGGCAAAGATAGATGTTACCACTACTCCAAAGGGCGGCCAACCAATTGTTATCCCTGCCGTCCGATAGCGGAACCTTGTTCATTTCAAGTTCGCAGAGCAGACGATAATCATGTGTGTCCGCTTGCAGGAGTTCGGGATACTTCAACCTGGACGGATCGAGATCCCGCCATCGGCCATATTTCTCCATCTTCGGCCCCGAGATAAAAGTCCACTTCTCATGGGCCCCTTTATTGCTGGAGTTTGTTTGAGCCCAGTCGGCCCTACCGGTTCGACGGGCTATGGTATAGTAGTCGTTGCTCTTTGTATTCCTTCGGAGCTCATAATGATGCCAGAACAAGGTTGTCCTCGGAGTCATCTCCTTGGCCAGGCATCGAGCTTGGAAGGCGTTGATGTGGAAAAAGTTGTTCGGATCCAACTACCCTACAGCTATCCCCAGCTGCTTCAGTAATTTCTTCAGAATTGGCAACACCGACAACAGAAAGCCGCATTTGAACGCCATTTCGGATATGCCGGTGGCTACACTTCCCCCACAGAGGGGTGGAATCTCGGGGTTGTGCCAGATGCGGTCCTTCTTCCTCGGTGCGAAGAAGTACCAGACATTCCTCTCTACTAGATATTTGGAATGGAAATCTTCGATTTTATCTTCGGTCAGCTGCGATCGGAAATTCGCGGCTGGATATAGTTTGGCGTCACTGAAGGGCGAAACCTCCGAAGGACCAGCACCTTCGGTCGACCGATCCATGTCCTTACATTCAGAAATGAAGAGACATTAGCCTTGTACTCGGACAAAAAAGAAGATAATAAAAGGAGAAAAGGCCAAGTACAGTGAGTCAGGATCGGTCGGGGCATTCTACAACCTAAGGTGAAGGAAGTCGAAGGCCTAAAAACTACGGGAACTAGGACATTCTGAGGGGAATTCCAAGAGATCGGGATGGTCCGAAGATTGTTCTCAAGGTTCGAAGATCCCGAAGGAAGTTCTTGCCCAGACCACTTTCAAACAAATTCCAAAATCTTGGGAAAAGCTAATACAAGGGTAAAATGGAACATCAAAAGGAACCTAAAACGTCTTAGACATGCGAGTATTTCGTCTAAAAAGCCCAGGTAATTCTACGCATATATACATATAGATACATACATGAATATATGAAATGCAGGTTTATAATGGTAAAGCGACAAGGAGAAAGACGTTACTTACTAGTTTGAAGATTTTATATGAGACTGAGTTCTTCAGGATAAATCGCTTGAACGTAGACGTCGACCGGAACCGGAGAAGTGAACGTAACCGGTGAAGAAGCGACGGTTCCAATTGCTACCCAAATGTTCTTGTGAAGAAATTTTTGCTCCAAATGTTTTAAGAGATGGTTTGTGCGTAAAGTAGAAAAGAAAGAAGTTATTGGTTTAAGTAGAAGAGATATGACGTTTGGACAAGGGTCGTTCCAAATTCAACGGCAGAGATTAAAGCGCGGATCTCGAGATTAGACAGTTGTCATCATAAAGGGACAAGACTTCCCAGGAGACGTCTCAACCTTGTCCATCATCCTTCTTATCTGAATGAGACGTCCGAAGAGTGAACTCCGAAGATGGGCCCAGGCTTTGGCCTCCGTCATGAGGATAACTCTGAACGAAGCCCAAGGACATGTTGGAGGCCCGCTTCCTTGATGGGCTGGATCGAAGGCCCAACACCCCGAGTCCGAATGGAAGACCACGCTCATCTGGCCCATTTATGGTACAACGACCGTATGGTTGCATTTCCTAAGGACGTGGGACATGATGATGTACGTGGCCTGTCCCTCGGTAACCGCCTGAAGAGAGAAAGATAAGTGGAAGGAGGTTTGATTTTATTGATTCATACACAATTACACACAACACAAACACTCTACGTTCTAAATTACCTTACCAAAAACCGACTAACTTATTCTCACACCGGAGGTGAATCGGGGGGGCCAAACCCTCACATTCTTCTCACTTGCAGGTCCGACCGAACCAAGGTCCGGCAGAAATCCAGTCGTAACAAGTTCATTTGTACAACTTTGTAAAAAACAACAAGTTCAGTTGTCGAACTTTTAATTTCATGTGCATAATTTTAAAATTTAGTAGCAGAACACTATATTCTTAATATGAAACAAAATAGATTTGCAGTAAAACTCAATGGTAAGTAAGTTCAGTTGAAAATGAAGGTTAGATAAAAAAACATACATTATAGTAAAACACTCTCTTCTCTCTCATCTAAACACTCTCTTCTCTCTCATCTAAACAAAAGCCGCCGCCGCCTGATTTCTTTTTCTTCTTCCAGCTTCCCCTTCTTCTGCAGCCGGACGGAGTTTGCTCCGATGAGAGTCGATTAAGCTTCTTCATTTCTCAATAAAAGGGTACTCTTTTTCCTCAATAGGTTTTTAATGAGGCCCTCCAATTAATTTTTAGTTTTCTTACTTTTATCCCTTCGGATCTAAGGTTTTCTAAACCTTTTCCGATTTGCCTCTCTTCTTAGTTTCTTAAACCTCGGAACTCCGGCTATTTCTCCTTTCCCGACCTGCACCGGACTTGTGAGTATTGGGTTTCGATTTTTCAGATCTAAGTTTGTATGCTTCGTTTTTTCAATTTTTGTATTTTTTTCAGTTGTATTGTAAGCTTTGATGTCTCACCGTTTGTGTGAGTTTTGTAATTGTCTCACCTTTTGTGTGAGTTGTCTCACCTTTTGTGTGAGTTTTGTTTGTGTTTGCGTGAGTTTGGATGTTCTGAAACACTTTGTTAAAGTGTTAATGTGTTACACTAATAGGCCTGCGATTATTGTTGCTTGTAGCTTAGCGAGGGCGACTTTATTCTATGTCTGGTCTAAGGACTCATCTTGTAATCGGTTTCTGAAGATTTGTTAATGCAAGTTCCTTTATTGTCAAAAAAAAAAAAAAAAAAGTAAGTTCAGTTGTAGAACTTTGTAGAAGAAGCAAGTTCAATTGTGTAAATTTTAATTTCATGTGCATAACTTTGAAATTCAATAGCAGGACACTATATTTTTATTACGAAACAAAATAGGTTCTGTAGTAGGATCCGATGGTTCTCCAGTTCTCATTTAGATAATGGTTCTCATTTGAATCAACCCCTATATATATATAGGCAAATGATCAAATAGAAAAAGTCGTAAATAAAAGTATAAAACTAGAAACCACCACCACCACCACCCGAACCATCCCAACCCGATTAAAAAATAAATTAATTTAATAAAATATTTTTTATATCAATGATCTATTATTACATTGGCTCATTTACATTGAACCAGAAGTGTTTGAAAGTATTATGAGGCAATCAAGATTAAAAGCAAAGTGCCTACTGCAGTATTGTGTAGCAGTAGTGCTAACATGTCTTTGTACCAGCCATGTATATTCATGTAATCATGTATTTTGTCATGCAAACTATTAAAATACATGAACCTTACTGAGAGAAAGTAGCAACATTTTATCTGTTATAGAAACTATGAGATGCAAGTCGTATGTTAAATTTTTATCGCAATCATGTTATGCTGAAATGTATTAAACATATACTGAAATGCTGAATTTCTGATGGAGTGATTTCCAAATAGTCTCTACCGGTTAAAAATGGTAGTGATCAGGAACTGTGGACTCTAGTCTGTTTGACCAGGAACTATGAAATCTTGTATATATTGAGTCACACTCATTGCTGTTAATGCCTTTATAAATCTTTGTACTGCCTTGTATGTTTGCCAACCCATTGGTGGATAAAAAGCAGATCTTTCTTGATGGATGAGCACGAAATTCCAAGACAAGTTGCTGGTTTATGCATCCCCTTCTAATTGTTAAGTTATGAATTGAAATTGTGTTGTAAAATCCGTGGCACTGTATTTGATTTGTGTACTGGAAACAATATACTGAGATATTTGGCCTCTAGTTCTTGTCCTCAAACCCTTATCCTCTCATATTTACCACTAGCTTGGAGAGGTTCAACCCCAGATTTTAGTATCTTTAAGCAGCATAAAAAAAATGACTTGTGCAACTGTTTAATACCCTGGAAGTCAAGTCCTGTTGATCGATGAATTGCAAAAGGCATATGTCTTATTATGATTTATGAATAAGGGCTAACCCTCTATGTTCCACCCACCTCCCTCGTTCTGTGTCCTTTATCTGTACATAACATTCCTTGGTGCCTTTATAAAATTCTTTTAGCTAACGGAATAACTAATAAGGATAATTACAATCTGTTTTTTTTTCTTTTTATAAAAAAATAAAATAAAATTCTGTAATGCTTTCCTGCCTCTATAGCATTTAAGTTTGTTTTTTTCTTTCAATTTCAGAAGTAATGCTAGTCTATTAGACCTTTAAGAACAGTTGGAAAGTTCCATTCATCAAAAGTTTATGAATTTATTTGAAAATCTATTTTATTCTAGAGAATCTTGTAACTTTATATAAACTAGTTTATAAGTTGGCTTGAGCATGCTAGAACGCTTATCTAAGAGTGTTTTATCTAGCTCGTACAGGGAAGTGATATTTATTATATAAACCCTAGAAGGATTAGATTAATTTAGAATAAAGTATAAAGATATAAAAGATATGATACTAATGATATATTTTGATGACCAGCCTCTACAAACAGAAAGTGGAGACTGGAGATATATTCGTATCTTAGCGATCAACTATCAACTACAATCAAGATGATAAAAATTATAAATTAGGTACAGACCAAAGGGGAAGCAAATCTTGTGTGGTAAACTTCTGATGTCCTTGATGTATACATTTTTTTTTTTGAACAAGAAGCTTTTATTAACATTCAAACATTGGAATTCTTGCCAGGACAAATCCTTAGAGCAAGTCCAACAGCTTTCTTATTTCAATTCTTAAATAAAAAATAGGGAACTTAACCAAAAATCTTGCTCCAACAGCTTCCTAGTGATTCCCTAAATCACTAGCCATCACTAACCATTCCCTACTTTTAGGGAATGTCTAGCCATTCCTAAGAGCAACTCCAATAACGTTACCTAAAATGGTTCCCTAAAATATATTAAAATAATGATTCCCTAAAATATGAGGAAGCAAAAAATTATTTTACTCCAATGGTGTTACCTATATTTATTCCCTATACTTTAAATATAAAATTTAAAGAATATTTTAGATATATATCTTACATATATTTTAATATGTAGCATGGTTGGAGATGATACAACATAAATTGCTTACCTATATTAATGATGTGGCATGTTTTAGGGGTTGGTAATGGATCCCCAAATGTAGGGAACCATTGTCTCTCACCTAAAGATTTTAGGTAAGGATGATTGTGGTTGGAGTTGGTTTTTTGGAAAAAAATCCCTAAATACATCCGGGTGGCAAAAATATTGGTAAGGGATATGGTGGGTTGGAGATGCTCTAAATTTCTTTTTATTAATAAAAAAATCTTTCCCTCCTTTTTATACTTTTTTTCCTCTCTTGATTGAAATTCAAATAAGTAGTTAGATTTAAATTTAGGGTCCTGTTAACAACAGCCCTTAGGGCTATGTTTAAGGATTAATTTTTGCCATGTGGTGGATTTTTATTGGATGATTTATGTGAATGCATGGGGGCACATACTTTTTGCAAGTGGGGCACAACCTTTAGCCAATTAAAAACTAGCACATAACACCTTAACCATAGCCCTAAGGGCTATGGTTAACATTTTCCTTAAATTTATTAATATAATAATAGTAAGGAATGAATTTAAGGATGGTTGTTGGAGTTGATATACAGAATAAAGTTCCTAAATCATTAAGAATCATTATTTTATTATATTTTTAGGAATCATTTAAGGAGCTGTTGGACTTGCTCTTAGAGCAAGTTCAATATAGCTTCCCTATTTAAGTTCCTAAATTGAAATTTAGGGAATTTATCTCAAAATACCACTCCAACAGTGTCCTAGTGGTTTCCTAAAACACTAGGAACCACTAGCCATTCCCTACTTTTGAGGAATGTCTAGCCATCCCTAACTCCATTTTTATGAATTAAAAATTCATTTCCCTCCAATTTTGTACTTCTATTTTCTCTCTTACACTTAAATTTATTAATATAATAATAGTAATGAATGAATACAGGGATGATTGTTGGAGTTCATAGATAAATAAGGTCCCTAAATCACTAAGAGCATCTCCAATGGCATTAGGTATAATGGTTAGCTATAATAAGTGTTAGCTAAAATTTGCTGAAGCTGTAACACATTGTGCTCCAATGGTGTCAGCAATAATTCAAAAACAGTATTTTATTATTATTTTGGTTCACCTTTATCGTTACTTCACCATGGATATAATTTAAATAAGGTAAAAAAGTGACGTTGATATTTTAGATAATGGCTACAGACTCAACAGATATAGAAGATGAAATAAAGGATATCTATAATTTTTGCTAACAGGTCTTGTGGTTGGAGGGGTATATTTTTTAGCTAATATGTATATCATAATGCCACCTAGACTTTTTACCTAACAGGTGGTGGTGGTTGGAGATGCTGTAAGAATCATTATTTTATTATATTTATAGGGAAAAAACTAAGGATCTATTAGACTTACTCTTATACTGTCAATTACAACTTGATTGTAAACTGTTAAGTTACCAGCTCTCCTAAACCTTAAGGTGTTAGGGAAGCGGGCTTACCAGGATCATATATTATCTTCAACATCCCCCCTCACTCGAAAGCCCATTAATGAGTTAAGAGTGGATCACTAGGTTGTTCGTGTCTTTTTTGGCCCTAGTATCCGGTTCGCCGTTTTTCAATACTAGGTGGGGATCTCGTCCCTTTTTTGGGCCCACCATAGCACACAATTTCAATATTTCAGTTAATGAGAATATTGGGGGGTAAGAGGGACTCGAACCTGAGACCTCCCACAACCAGAGCTTTGATACCATGTTAAGTTACCAGCTCTTCTAAAACCTTAAGGTGTTAGGGAAGCGGGCTTACCAGGATCATATATTATCTTCAACAAACAAAAAATGAGTTAAACAAATAACCATTTTGTTTTCGGATCACTTAGCAAATAAATATCCAAATTCTTTAATCTAAAAAGTATTATAATGACATCTCGAGCAATCCAAACTACATCAGCTCTGAAACTAGTACCATCGCAATTGATCTTCACATAAGTACCATCTGTAGTCCAATTTTCAGAACTATCAATTACATCAATTGATATTGGAGCAACAAATGCCCCCAAAATATGAACAATTTTTTGTTGCGAAAGGTGAGCTCTTGCAGTATCCACCACCGTCACAGATTCGATGCGATTCTTACGAATCTCCCAAATACCATATAAATCTTTCTTAAAAAAACTACCAAAATCCCTAGCAAAACACACAAAAACATTAAAATCTAACACACTATCATCCCAAAAAGATTTGCACGGCTAACAACCTTGATAACAGGTACTCAACAAGATCTCAATCAAAAAGGATTAGATCTCGATTTTATTGAAAAACTGGTAAATAGAAGAGAGGATGGAAGTACGAAGGAGCTTAATCGATGAAGGGGGATGACGGTCTGGAAGGTGGAGAAGCGACGGCTAGAACCCTAATTATGGTAGTCGACTCTCAAAATAGCGAATGAAAGTTTTTAAAGATTTGTGTGTTAAAATTATATTTATTACTATTAAAAAGACTAATTAGCAATTTGGATCCCTATACATAAGCAAAAATTTATTTGGCACTCAAAAGTTAAACAAGCGTCACTTTGCATCCAAATAGCTTGCTACTTTTTGCACCATTTTTATAATTTTTCGTTAAATTTGATCGTTAGTGTTAATTAAAATAAAAGTATTTCAGTTATTAATTATTATATTAAATAAAAAACTTTAAAAGTAAAAAGCATAATTTTAAAATTGATTGTTTTTAAAAAAAATGGAAAGAGCGAAACATATTTAAAAATTTTTAAATTTATGATATATATCTTATAAAGAATATTTTCAATATTATTGCAATGATAGTTTATATTTTAAATAAAAATTTACAAGAATTTACTTTTGTATAATTTTTCTTAAAGATCTGAATTATAAATTATATTTTGAAAAACTTGTAAATTATAGATGAAATTTGGTTAAATCTAAAAATCTAATAACTTTAATAGTAATAGGATTAGTTCAATTTCAAAAATTATTATTGGTTATAATGACTCATTTTAATTAGCGATAACAGTCAAATTTAACGAAAAATCGTTAAATGAGTGCAAATTGTACCAGGTTCAAAATTTTGAGGATGCAAAGTGCCAATTGAAGTTTTGAGTGGAAAATGGATTTGGACTTAAATATAAGGATGCAAAGTGCAAATTAATCTATTAAAAAAATACTAGCGAAAATGCAAGTGCAATGCACGAGAATTGAACTAATTTCTCATCCGAAACTGTATATATTGAAATAATTTTGTAATTAAAAATGATAAACGATAAGATTCGGTCTATTGAATATTTTGATAGTTACTTTGTAATATTGCATACCACTTTTTTGAATCATATATTTTATAATTTGATTAGATTTTATAAAATTTGGATAGATATTCATACGATAATAGTCACATGAATATTTACGACTGTTAAATTATTAATTTAGATTTCAATTGAATTAAATGAACTTTGTCAAATTAAACATTTGAGTATAATACAAATAAGGGAAATGCTAACCATAACCCTTAGGGCTATGGTTAAGCATTAAATATTCTCATATTTTCATAATTTGTTCTTAGTTATTTAATTAATTTTTGGTTTTTCAATGCTCATTTATAGCAATAATTTAATTTCCCGAGTAATAATAATGGACCCCCTGCATTCACATTAACTTCCACTATTAAAAACATCCCAAATTGCTAAATAATTATATTGTGATTCGTGCAAAATTGATGTATTAAGTGCAAAAATAACCTATTAAATGCATTTATCCACTTATATTAATTATTAACCATAGCCCTTAGGGCTATGTTTAGCTTTACACTATAAATAATTATCTTAATAAAATTGTCTGTCTACAATAGAGGCTAGAGGTGTACTCATTGATATTGTTGTAAAAAATTGATGGTATATGTAAGATTATATTTTGAAACATATTACAAAATCTCTTAATATTGAATAAAAGTCATCCTTATGCTTGGGACAATCATTTTTTCTATATATATATATATATATATATATATATATAAACTTTTAAACTTAAATGTTTAGTTTTAGTCTAATATTCGTTACGCTATATAAAAGTCAATAAAAAATTGGGTAAATTGAAATATTTTTTATAATATAATTTTGAATTATTTTTAACTCAATTTTAAATTTTTCTAAATATTTTAGTCGATTTAAAATATGACAACCTTAATGACACGTGTATGTATATGAAATCTAAGATCAATTTTTTTTGATTTTATCATATATTGATCTAAATATATGTTTTAACTCAACCATTATATATTGGCTCCCGGTCTATGGCAAATGTATGCTATAGACCGCTTATCCAACATACTGTTTTATAACTGTTGGATGGTTGATCCAACGGTCCTAATTTTAAAAAAAATTCGTATCATACCGCAGAAAGTTTCTGCGATACGGAGAAATTACCAAAATGCCCCCTGTTTTCACACAAAAAATCTACTGTTCACCATACCGCAAAAACTTTTTGCGGTATGGAGAAATTACCAAAGTGCCCCCTATTTTCACATCATAGGCGGGGGCATTTTGGTAATTTCTCCGTACCGCAGAAACTTTTTTGCGGTACGATGTTGATTTTTTTTGAATCAGGATCATTGGATCAACCATCCAACGATTATAAAACGGTATGTTGCCAAACAGTAGTTTGCCAACCCGTTGCCATAGACCGCACCCCTTATATAATATATATATTGATCAATATATTATATGAAAATTCATATGTAACATAATTTATAGTCGAGTTATAATCTAATTCATCATTTTAAATATTGTACTTTTGTAATATTTATAATTCAAAAATTTGTATTTTTTTATTTTAATTTGAATATTAATTATATTATTTTTATATATAACATAGATCATATTTTTAGATTTTCATCTTTTTAACATAATTTCAATTAATTTTTGCATGTATTTAAATATTTATGTTTTTAGACTAATCATATATTTAAATCGTTGAAAGTCTAAATAGTTGGTCGACCAAAACCCTCTAATATAACTCACATATTTAAAATTTTATATACATAAAAGTTATTTGATGCAATTATTAATTATGTATGATTTGATAACTAAAATTTACATATTTCTTAAAACGAAATCTTATTTTTAAACATTTCAATTGATATAAAATATGACAAGTTTAATGACCCGTGCGTGCATGTATATGAAATCTAAAATCAAATTTATTTATTTTATCATATATTTATCTAAACATATGTTATAACTCAACCATTATATATTATGTTGATCAATATGTTATACAAAAATTCATATGTAACTTACTCCCTCCGTCTCATTAAACCTTTCCCGAAAAATACGGGTTTTAAGATAGTGGATAATGAATATTGTTTTTTAATGGAGTAGTGGGTATTGAATATTGTTTTTAAGGAGTAGTGGGTATTGAATATTGTTTTTAAGGAGTAGTGGGTGGAGTAGTGGATATTGAATATAGTTTTTAAAGAATAGTGGGTGGAGTAGTTGGTATTTGATATGGGCTAAAAATAAGCCCTAAAGACACATTTAATGTGGCATTAATTAGACCTAGAATGGTCCAAACGTGGGGCCCGCCAGATGGGCCCAAACCCTATTTATAATATTAATTTCGTAATTAATATTATGGGTAATAACCAGCTCAGCAATAAGAGTCAAACAAGGATATTACTCTTGCCTGACTTAGCCTCCAAGATACATATTTCAACATGGAAACTGGTTCCTACATACAAGGATCTGGAACCTTCTTCTAGTCGGTGACTTGCCCACCAAGTCACCTAACCCTACTACGATTCTAGGGTTTCTCAGCCTATATAAAGGGTCTGACCCTTCAATCTCAGAACTACGTTTTTTGGCTTGATCTTTGATACACATCAAAGTACGTAGGCATCTTGTGAAGGCAGATTCAGCCACGAGCACGAGAGCAGCCATTAAAGCACGAAGCTCCCGAACCCTAGCCGTCATAATCATAACCTAGTTTTTATTCCACAACATTTGGCGCCGTCTGTGGGAAGAAGACATCAACCATGGTAAATACACGAAGAACAACACCAGTCACTACCGAGCCAATCACTACTGAGGCTCTGCCTCTAAGCTCCGCTCCGCCTGTTACTGAGCAGATACCCCCAGTCACAGGGGCGATTACTCAAACTCAGTTTTCTCAACCTCCAGGGACTAATCCCCATGCCGGGGGGACGTTACCTATGGTCATCCACCCAGGAACCAGCTCCCTTCAGACGTTGTTTCCTCCGTTAATTGATCCCTATCGCCCGCCGCCAGGAGTACAGATCAATACTACGGATCTCCCCAGGAATACCAATCCAATGTATGGTTTACCTAATTACCCTCCTGGACCTAGTGGTCATGCCTTGCAAATCAGAGATCGAGAGCATCTTGACTACTCTGGCCCCTATACCGATGATTCATCGACTGATGATGATCGTGATGAAGCCCCGCGAAGGCGACGTGCTAGTAGAGAACGAAGAAGGAGAACACAAACTATCCATGATGGACCTCCCTTGACAGCTGCTGAAAGAATCAAGGCTCACGAGGCCGAGATTTTAAGGATAAAGGAAGATATTGCTAGAGAAGAAGCTAGGTTGAATCAAACTCAGCTTCCTCCAACCTCAGGACCGATTCCCTTTATAGATCTAGAGGGGCCTTCAAGGAGGCATAGAAGGGCTGACGCCCCAATTGGAAGAACAACGAAGGTGGAAACCCCCAAGAGCAACCCCAAGGATCTGATGCCACTTGGGGATCCTGATGATCCCACACCCCCGTTTACTAAGGAGGTGATGAATGCTCGTATCTCAAAGAAGTTTAAGATGCCAACAATTAAAGCTTATGATGGAATGGGTGATCCTGCAAACCACGTTAGAACATTCTCAAACGCTCTGCTGTTGCAGCCTGCAAGTGACGCTTTGAAGTGTAGGGCATTCCCTCAAACTCTATCAGGTATGGCTCAAAGATGGTATAGTCGGCTTCCTGCAAACTCGATTGGTTCCTTTAAGGAGTTGAGTGCTGCTTTTGTTAGTCAGTTTATCAGCGGAAGAGCGCATGAGAAAAGTTCTGCATCTCTTATGTATGTGGTACAAGGGAAGAACGAAAGTCTGAGAGACTATCTTAAGAGGTTCACCAAGGAGACTCTGAACATCACTGATCTGGACAATAAGGTTGCAATGGTAGCCTTGGAGCATGGTACCACCGACCTATACTTTAAGAGATCATTGGCAAAGCATCCCCCTGAGAATATGGCTGATCTCCAGCGAAGGGCTGATAAGTACATCAAGGCCGAGGATAGCACGAAGAAGGAAGTCACATTAGGCAATGGTCGGGGTAACAATGATACAAAAAAGCGCAAGCAAGAGCAGGAGTACGATGCTAGGGACAAGTATCCCCGAACTAGCAAAGACTCTGATTCGCCGCCAAAAAAGAGCTTGGGACCAAGGTTCTCTGACTATGCAAGGTTAAATGCTCCTAGAAGTCAAATCTTGTTGGAGATCGAGAAGGATAAGGACTTCCGATGGCCGAAGCCACTCAGGGGAGACCCCGCAAAGAGGAACAAGGATCAATATTATCGGTTTCACCGAGATATGGGGCATGATACAAGTGATTGTAGGCAGTTAAAGGATGAGATCGAATTTCTGATCCGAAAAGGAAAACTGAGTAACTTCACCAAGGGTGAAGATCGTGGAACCCAAAGAAGGGACTACGAAAGGAGAAACAATGATAGAAGGGATAACGATCGTGACCGTAACACACAGCCCCGAGGGCCAATTATCAACATGATCTGGGGAGGCCCGACAGCGGCCGGTACAACTCGAAACTCTCGAAAGGCATACGCCAGGGAGGTGATGCACATCGTGGGAGAAGCCCCGAAGCGTGCTAGAACTGAAATCGTAATTGGTTTTGATGATTCTGATCTTGAAGGGGTGAAATTCCCCCATGATGACCCGTTAGTTATAACCCCTGTGATTGGGAACTCGGAGGTAAAGCGAGTCTTGATAGACAATGGAGCTTCTGTTGACATTTTGTTTCATGATGCTTTTGTGAAGATGGGATATACCGATTCTCAGCTGACCCCGACCAACATGCCCATCTACGGATTCAATGGAGTTGAGTCCAAGGTGGAGGGTACTATCCAATTACCCATGACAATCGGGCAGGAACCTAAGGAAGCTACTCAAATGTTGAATTTTCTGGTAATTAAAGCAGCCTCGACTTATAACGCAATCCTGGGAAGGACTGGACTTCATGCGTTCAAGGCTGTTGCCTCAACATATCACATGAAGATTAAGTTTCCAACCCGAAATGGGGTCGGAGAACAAAAAGGCGACCAGAAGATGGCAAGAAGTTTTTATGTATCTGCCCTAAGAGCTGATGGAGTCGGGGGGCAGGTACTCCCGATTGAAGACATGGATGTCCGTAGTGATGATGAACACCGAGGGAAGCCAGCAGAGGATTTAATACCCGTCCCTCTGGAGCTGGGTGACCCAAAAAAGGTTACATACATAGGAGCATCTCTGAAGGAACCCCTGAAGGGCGAATTGACAGCGTTCTTGCAAGAGAATAGCGATGTGTTTGCTTGGACAGCAGCGGACATGCCAGGGATTGACCCCCAACTTATAACTCATAGATTGAACGTCGATCCTGCACGGAAGAAGATAAAGCAGAAAAAGAGGTATTTTGCTCCTGAAAGGCAAGAGGCCATTAAGCAAGAAGTTGACAAAATGTTGGAAGCTGGGTTTGTTGAAGAAATTCAATTCCCCGAATGGTTAGCTAACCCTGTGATGGTTAAGAAGGCAAATGGAAAGTGGAGGATGTGTATAGACTTCACTGATCTGAATGATGCATGTCCAAAAGATTGTTTTCCTCTGCCTAGAATTGATATGTTGATAGATGCCACAGCTGGACATGAAATGTTGAGCTTCATGGATGGTTTCAGCGGATACAATCAGATTAAGATGCACAAGGAGGACATCCCTAAGGTATCTTTCATAACTGACTTTGGTGTTTTCTGCTATCTTGTTATGGCTTTTGGTTTAAAGAATGCATGAGCTACTTACCAACGGCTGGTGAATAAGATATTCGCCCATCTGATTGGAAAAACCATGGAGGTCTATGTTGATGACATGTTAGTCAAGAGCCTACTCAAGGCAGATCACATTAGGCACCTCAGAGAGGCATTTGAAGTGCTAAGGCACCACAAGATGATGCTGAATCCAGCAAAGTGTGCTTTTGGCATTGGATCGGGAAAATTTTTGGGTTTGATGGTTTCGAAGAGAGGAATAGAGGCCAATCCTGATAAGATCAAAGCCATCTTAGACATGGAATCACCCCGTTTTGTGAGGGACGTACAGAAGTTAACTGGCCGAGTTGCAGCCCTGGGGAGATTTATCTCCAAATCTGGTGATAAGTGCTTGCCTTTCTTTCAGGCATTAAAGAAAGTGAAAATTTTTGAGTGGACCATAGAGAGCCAAGAGGCCTTTGAGCAGTTGAAGAAATACATGGCTGAAGCCCCGTTGTTGGCCAAACCTAGCCCTGGGGAGATTCTTTACTTATACTTGGCAGTATCCGAACAAGCATTGAGTGCTGTTCTTGTTAAAGAAGAGAAGAAAGTTCAGAAACCCATCTACTACGTGAGTAAGGTGTTACATGGGGCGGAGTTGAATTACTCTCCCATTGAGAAGTTTGCTTTGGCATTGATTACTGCCTCAAGGAAATTGAGACCATACTTCCAGGCCCACAAAATCGAAGTCTTGACAGACCAACAATTGAGAAGCATATTGCACAGCCCGAAAGCAAGTGGAAGACTGATCAAATGGGCCATAGAGCTTGGAGAGTTTGATATCAAGTATAAGCCTCGGACAACCATCAAAGCTCAGGCATTGGCTGACTTTGTGGTTGAATGCACCATTGACAACCAAGAAGTCGGGGGGCAAGAGATGATAACCACCCCTGAGAACGAAGATAAAGATGAAGAACTGATAGCTGACCAGAAAGAGTTTTGGGTGCTCTATTTTGATGGAGCATCAAAAACAAAATCTAGTGGTGCAGGTTTGGTTTTGCAAAGCCCCGATGGGTTCACAGTTGAATATGCTTTGAAGTTGGACTTTCCGACAACCAACAATGAAGTTGAGTATGAAGCCTTGATAGCTGGTTTAGGCTTGGCCAGAATTATGAGGGTCAAGAACCTCAAAGTCTGTGGGGATTCAAGATTGGTGGTCTCGCAAGTGAACGGTGAGTTTGAGGCCAAGGATGAAACTATGGCAAAATATTTACGAGTTGTGAAAGCTGTCATGACTTAATTTGACGAGTGCTATATAGAGCACATCCCAAGAGAAGAGAACGTTAAGGCCGATGCCCTCTCTAAGTTCGCTTCTTCTGAGATAGAGAATTATGCAGGAAGTGTTTACTTCCAGGTCTTGAAGGCCCCGACCATCAACTCTAAGTTGGTAGCACCGATCGACGTTGGAAGTTGTTGGATAGATCCTATTAAAGCTCATTTGGAAACCGGATGGCTCCCTGACAATGCCTTGGAGGCACGAAAATTGTCAGTGAGGGCATTGAGATATGCCCTGATCGAAGGCATCCTGTACAAGAGATCGTTTGTCATCCCGTACTTGAAATGTTTAAGGCCCCAAGAGGCAAGAGAGGCCTTGGAGGAAGTTCATGAAGGGATATGTGGGCAACACTTGGGGGGCAGAGCCCTAGCTCACAAGATCACTCGACTAGGATTCTATTGGCCAGAGATGTTGGCCGATGCACAGAATTACGTCAAGAAATGTGACAGATGTCAGAAGCACGCTCCAATTGTAAGGCAGCCGCCTGAGATGTTAACGCCAGTCAGCTCTCCCATTCCGTTTGCAATGTGGGGGATAAACATTCTTGGTCCTTTCCCTATGGCTTCAGCACAAAGGAAGTTTCTGATTGTCGCCATTGACTACTTCACTAAGTGGATTGAGGCTAAGCCTTTAGCCAAGATAACCACCAAGAAAGTTTCCCAGTTCTTTTGGGATAACATAATTTTTAGGTATGGAATCCCGCGAATCCTTGTGACGGATAATGGGACACAGTTTAACAATGAGGAGTTCAAGAAGTATTGTGAGGAAAATGCTATTGAGCTTCGTTTTACCTCAGTAGCACACCCGCAGGCAAATGGACAGGCCGAGGTGGCCAATCGGATCATCCTGGATGGACTAAAGAAAAGGGTCGAACGCTCAAGGAACACTTGGGTAGATGAGTTGCTGCCTATACTCTGGGCTTATTGCACTACTTGTAAGGTGACCACCGGAGCAACCCCGTTTTTGCTAGCTTATGGAGCTGAGGCAGTTGTACCACTAGAAATCATGCATACATCACCTCGAGTTGAGGCATTTGAACCAGAGACCAATGAAGAGGGCATGAGACTCGCCCTAGACCTGATTGATGAAGTCAGGGACGAGGCAAATGCTAGAAATGTGGAGCATCAAAAGAAAGCATCCTTTTATTACAACCACAGGGTTAAGGAAAGGTTCTTCCAGCAAGGTGACTTAATTCTGAGGAAGATCGAGGCTTCTGGAGTTGGCCAAAAGGGAAAACTAGCCCCCAACTGGGAAGGACCGTATCGAGTCAAGAAGACATTGGGACGAGGAGCATATAAGTTGGAGACCTTGGACGGGGTTGAGGTGCCCCGTACTTGGCATGCCTTGAACCTCAAAGTTTATTATGTTTAAGTCGTCCTAAATAAGGACTTAGCTTTTATCTATATATTAAGAGGAGTAGAAATAAGGTTCGATGAAACCATTCCAGGGTCTAGTACCCCGAGTAGGACCATAGTATCCTTGTAAGGGTTGAACCCTCTTTCGATTTATTAATGCAAATCTGTTTTTTATTCTATGTTTTGTTTATGTACCAAGCACCTGTCGAGTGTAAGTCTAGAAAGACCAAGTACTAAAAGTAAATGAGCATATAAATAAGGGAAACAAATGCATAAATAGAAACGCCCCGAAGGGCCATGTTCAGGTTAAATTACAACAAGCAAATAAGAGTTAAGTCCCGAAGGACATTGATTGAAAGCTGATAAAATAAAGCCACATACGGCTAGATAGGGCCGTGCAAGGCCATAGGGGGAACCCATCCTACTTAGCTGGAGATTCTTCCTCGCCGCTCTCATCGCCCGACTCCTCCTCATCTGAATCCTCTTCCTCGCCTGAATCTTCATCTGAAGTCTCTTCCTCGGCACCGCCTTGATCAACAACCACCATAGGCTGAGCGGTAGTCTCCACATCTTCGGTTTCCTCCTCCCCGGAAGATGAGGTCGAACTGTCTTCATTTCGGATCATCCTCTTGCCTGGGATTGGTTGTCGAACTACTCCAACTTTTCTGGCAGGCGGCGGGTTTTTTCCACGAGACCCCGAAGAGCTTGAGTTTTGACTAGCAGTTGGGGGATGTCTTTTGAATCCCGAAGATCTACGGCTGCCTTTAGAACCCGAACCTGATGCTTGGGGAACAATCTTGGTTCCCGATCCAGAGGCGAGGTTTGCACAGTTCTCACCGCCCGTAGTCCAGAAAGGGCAAGGAAAGTCAGAAGGGATGACTACTGAGGGATGTTTGTTACTCACAACATTGGGATGTTTGTTACTCACAGCATTGATTGCCTTGTCCCAACCAACAGACATGTTGTAAGGGCGCACCTCATCGTCATGTTCATCTATGAATCTCAGAAATTCTTCAGAATTATGATAGGCTTTGATCACCTTGTTGGCATCATCCATCCTCTTTCGAGCTAAAGAAGCAAGTTGCTTTCGGGAGGATAGAGCATTCTCTTCGGCGTGGGCAACCTGAGAATGTAGATCATCAATCTCTTCCTTGAACCTTTCTGAATCAGTTTTCAAGGATATATTCTCATCCCTGAAAGCCAAGCCTTGGGTGGAAACCGCCTGAAAATAGGCATTAGCCTGCAAATGAAAAATTGACAAGGCATGAGAGATTTGTAAAAGCTAAATCACACCGAACTTACTAAAAGGAGTGTCATACCTGATATAAGGCTTGAGCGCCCAGAAGCTGATTTTCATTCATCTTTTCCCCGGCATGTAAAGTCACTCTGTCAGGAGGAGTAATCGAAAGCTTGGACCAGTCTAGAGCTAGGTCAGGACTCCCACAAACCGAATCTTGCTCACATATACCCATGACGGTATAAAAGGGGTCCTGATAACCCCATCAGCATTTCGGGATCTTTTCCCGCCTTGGGAGCAGCTTTCCAAGAAGTGAGGGACTCTAGGCTTAGTGGGATTCAGTAGCTCCGCAGCCTTTTTCTTCATCCTTTGAGTCACAGTCGGTTGATTCTGAGGACGGCTGTCAATCTCCTCAGCAGCTGAAATGCAACGAGAAAAACATCGGGATAAGAACAAACAGAGGTCATAATATGGTTAAGTAAGAAAATTACCCTCAATGGAAAGAAAGCTAAGGCCAGTCTCAACAAGATTCTTTTCATTCAGAAAAGTTTTATAATGGGTACAACCGTCAACAGCCAGGAGCTTATCTCGGTCTAGTAACTCCGAATCTGTAAGTTCACACACGAAATGTGAACTATCTTCCACATGTCCAAATCTCTTCACAAAGTAGTTGCCCCAGTCACCACCTTCCCACTCAAGGATTACAAACTCCATTTCCCAGAAATGTTGGGAATCTGGAAAAGAAAAGGGATTCACTATATGCGGGAGTTTGGCTCGGTGTTGAAGGCTGATCCATCCTTTTTTGCAGTCAGTAGAGTTTCTGGCCCCGAAGATACTCCGAAACATTGTAGTAGACAGTGGGATGTTCAGCTGACGGCATCTTATTATAAAAATAATGATGTACCTCCAGGCATTGGGATACAATTGACAAGGGTGAATTTGATACTCCGCCAACAATTTGATGATAAAATCATCAATCGGAAATCTGAATCCAGCATCTAGGGCACCCCAGGGAACGCAAATTCTCTCAGGATGCCAGTTACAAGTTCTGTCAGTTAGACTGGGAAGTCGAACTTTAATAGCATCTGGGAAGTAGTATGTTCTCCTGATCTCTTCGACATCTTTCTCCTTTAACTTGCATGGACTATAAAATGAATCTAAGCTTGCCCTATTTGGGAACGCATCCCTCATGATGTTTAGCAGATCTAGTAAAGATTCAAATTTATGCTCAACGTATGAAGGGGGTTTTATTTTTTCTTTACCTTTTGCTGTCCTCATCTTGCTCCTCTTGGCGAATGCTTCCATCATGGAGACTGGAGGGGCAACTGGTCGGCTGTTCTCTGACATCTTGCTCTTGAAACTTGAACTTGAAGCTGCAAACTTGATCTAGAATCTTGATCCCCGATTGGGACTAAAAATTAGCAGAGCTTAAGAACTTGAAAACTTTGAAATGAAGAAGTGATTGAAATGAAGGCTACCACTCTTCTTTTTTAGAAGAAGCATGACCTGTTGTATCAGGTCAAGGTTCAGCTTGATTCGCGTTTACAGGTCATCTATCGTTTAAAGATGAAAAAAGGACAGAACCCACTTGTTTTATACGGAAAGGATCGTTATAATTCACACGAACTGAGGAGAAACAACCGATATAATTGCTAAAGCTGCAAAACAAACGACTTTTGAAAGGCTAATTACGCTTAAGGAGTCAATTAAGGAGATCAACCATAAGTGTAAGGTTAACAATGCTAATTAAGGTGTAATATCATTAGAAGTCACGAGTGACCAAAACGATGACTTAAGATCAAGATTAAGAATCTTGATCCTTAAGATGACAAATAACTTGAGATCAAGATCAAGAATCTTGATCCTTAAGAGGACGAATGACTTGAGATCAAGATCACGGAGAGGTTCTAGGTTCGGGCTTCCCAGCCAACCACGAGGTGGCCGACCACGACACCCGGAGGGCCATAGCCGACCACCGTGCAGCCGACCATGGCGTTTTGGGAAGCTTCAGCCGACCACGGAGTGGCCGACCATGAAGCGGCCGACCACCACGCCCGAGGGAGCAGCAGCCGACCACGAGACGGCCGACCACCGCACCCGGGGGTGTGCCAGCCGACCACGAACAAGAAGACCACCAAGTGGCCGACCTCCGTGGAATGAAGCTCTCCGGCCGATCACCGTGTGGCCGACCACGGTGAATTGAGCCCCCTCCGGCCGATCACGGGGTAGCCGACCACGAGCTACCCGTTGATCCGGCCGATCACGGGTAGTTTGTGGTCCTAGAACCCGACTTTTTCAGCAGTTCTCGGATACTTTTCAGCCCCAGAACTCAACTTTTTCAGTAAATTTCGGATGATTATCAGCACTGAAATTAAGCACAGATTAGTACCGATTAGCACCGTGTAGTACTGTTTAAGCACCGGTTAGTGTCGATTAGCACCGTTTAGCATCGATTAGTGCTGTTAGTGCCATTTTATGCCATTTAGCACCGTTTAACACTGTTTAAACGTTGTGTAAGGCTGATTAGCGCTGTGTAGTGCCGTTTAACACTGATTAGTGTCGTTCAACATCGTCGTAAATGCGTCGGTCGCTCCACGCTTTACATTAAGATGATATTGTTGAAAATACTCGCTCAAGAGTAATAAACCCTGACCCGAGTCTCGGAAAAGGCCGTTAAAACTTCAAGGAAAACCTGATCAGTTTTCCTAGAAGTTGGGGGGCAAATGATATGGGCTAAAAATAAGCCCTAAAGACACATTTAATGTGGCATTAATTAGACCTAGAATGGTCCAAACGTGGGGCCCGCCAGATGGGCCCAAACCCTATTTATAATATTAATTTCGTAATTAATATTAAGGGTAATAACCAGCTCAGCAATAAGAGTCAAACAAGGATATTACTCTTGCCTGACTTAGCCTCCAAGATACATATTTCAACATGGAAACTGGTTCCTACATACAAGGATCTGGAACCATCTTCTAGTCGGTGACTTGCCCACCAAGTCACCTAACCCTACTACGATTCTAGGGCTTCACAGCCTATATAAAGGGTCTGACCCCTCAATCTCAGAACTACATTTTTTGGCTTGATCTTTGATACACATCAAAGTACGTAGGCATCTTGTGAAGGCAGATTCAGCCACGAGCACGAGAGCAGCCATTAAAGCACGAAGCTCCCGAACCCTAGCCGTCATAATCATAACCTAGTTTTTATTCCACAACAGTATTGAATATTGTTTTTAAAGAGTAGTGAGTGAAGTAGTGGTTATTAAATATTGTTTTTAAGGAGTAGTGGATGGAGTAGTGAGTATTGAATATTGTTTTTAAGAGTAGTGGGTGGAGACGTGGAGTAGTGGGTATTAAATATTGTTTTATATGGCTTAAAATAGAAAGGGGAAAAGTATTTTGAATGTCCCAAAATAGTAAACAAGAAATGTTTTAAGAGAAGGAGGGAGTACCTTTTTTTTTTTGAAACAAACGGAGGGAGTACTTGATAATCGAGTTATAATCTAGTTGATCATTTTAAATATTGTACTTTTGTAATATTTATTATTCAAAAATTCATTATTTTTTCAATTTAAATGTTAATTATACTTTTTTTTATATATATGACATACATCATATATTTAGAGTTTTAATCTTTTTAACATAACTAGATTATAACTCGTGCGATGCACGGGTTTCTTTTGATAGGTTATAATTTTATTTTATACTATAATTATGTTTTTATGTAATCAATATTTTTAAAAATTATTTTAATATTTATTTAATTTAAATAAAATTAATGATATGCACGATTTAAAATTTATATTATAAAATTTTAAGTTAAATATGTCGTTGACGGTATTCGAAACTTGAATCTTTAGTAAATTAATTTAATCATAAAATATATCTTATAATTACATCTAACGGTTCTTATTTTTTTTGACGAATCTAACGGTTCTTATTAATTACTAAAAATCTAACGGTAATATGGTGTAATATTTTTGGGTATACATTAATGACTGCAAAATTATGTTTTAAATTAAAAGGTAATGCATTTAATTAGAAAAGAAACATTGATGATTGCAAGATATGTTATAACTGATGTTTTTAGGTGTTTATAAAAGGTGACATCAAATACTAAAAGTAAATATGAAAAAGGCAATCGACTAATTACCATTAATTATATTATTATATTATTTATTTTAATAATTAGGATAACCGTACCGAAAATCAAACCGACAAACTTTCAATGTTTCGACTTTAATATAATAGTGTGTGTATATATATATAATAATAATAATTTTTAAATTTTAATTTTCTAGTAGTCTAATTTAACTTCATATATAATTACAAGATGTATCATATTTTAATGCTATTACTTCAAACCCCATTCAAATTGAAGTTATTAATATAGTTTCTTGTAGTCTCGTCAACCGTATTTGTTCGTCCATAAACTATAAAAAGACTAATCATATAAAGCATTCAAGTCAAGTTTTGACGTATAAATGTTACAAATTGAAAGTTTTTACTATTCATCTTTTATCGAAAAAGGTAATCAATTAGTTATTAGTAATTATAATATTACTGTATTAGTTTATTTTATTAATTAGAACAACCATATTTTTGGAAAAAAGAAATTTTAGTTAGAAAAGTTAATAGCTAAAAAAGGTAATTGGTTAGTTATTATTTAGAAGAAAATGAGATATTTTAGTTAGAAAATATAGAAAAGATATTACCTTATAGCTGAAAAAGGTAATCAGTTAGTTATTAGTTATTATAATATTATTAGTTTATTTAATTAATTAGAACGACCATATTTTTGGAAAGAAGATATTTTAGTTAGAAAAGTTAGAAAAGGTAATAGATGAAAAAGGTAATTGGTTAATTATTATTTAGGAGAAGTGTTGGGAAGAGCTGCGTGCACTATTTTGAAAAAGGATTTTGTTTTGTTCACTATTTTGAAAAAGGATTTTGTTTTGTTTTTTATAATTAAGGATAATAAAGTAAAATAATTAAGTAAGGTAAGTACCATACCAAAACTTTTAATATTTCGTCTTTTATAATATAGTATAGATAGTATAGATTTCAATTATTTTTCGTATATATTTAATTATTTATATTTTTAGACCAATCATATATTTACATCGTTGAAAGTCTAAATAGCTGGTCGACCAAAACCCTCTAATATGTCTCACATACTTAAATTTTATATACGTAAAAATTATGTGATGTAAATATTAATTACGTATCATTTGATAAGTGAAATTTACATATTTCTTATAACCAATACTTATTTTTTATTTAAATAATTTAACATTTAATTACATGGAGATGTATGTAAATAATTTTTTTTATTTTTGGACTCGGTTACATTATGTAAAATCTAATTTTTTTTTCTATATCAAATATTTAAAATGGTAAAAGAGCACTGTAGAGTACACTCTTAAAATATTTTTTTATAATTTTATCTATCCCATATTTTATAATAGTATAAAACAATATTTTATTTACTCAAAAAAAAGAGGATAAGACAAAAAGAGAAGAGAGATGATTTATCTTACATGATTTTTAAACAAAAATTAGGATCAAGTGTGACAATTGGTTAAGACATGAGTTTGAGAGTAAAAGAGTTACAATTGGTTAAGACATGAGTTTGAGAGGACAAAGTTAGTGGTTTGAATATTGAAAATCATGAATTTGAACTCAATACAGACATAATTTTACTATTAAAATGACAATCAATTCATTGCTCTTGTGTTGAAATTTAATATATAAAATCTATATATATTATAATAGCAGGAGATCGGAGAGGCCTTCACTCTGAAGCTTCAAATATTTTTCTTGAATTTTGAAATTTTTAATTTTTTTATTAAATAATTTTCTTGCATTTAATAGGATTATAATTAGTCATTAATTGTACCCATTAAACTTATATTAAATACACTTTATTTTATACTTAAAACAAAATTTAAGCCAATAATTATTATAATTATCTATATAAAATATTTCAATTATTATTATTTCTTTATTAGAACATTTTAATTACTATATTAATATAAAATATTAATTATCCATATAAAAGTACAATTATTTCAAGTTAAAATGATAAAATAAAATTATTTATATATGAAGCATGACTTACAAAGTGTATTTGAATTCTATTTTGTTTGTCATACAACCAAATTGTCAATAACACTTTTTATCACATTTACATTTTACTACTTTTTTTCGTCGTACAAGCAAATTTATCAACAAACTAAAGAATCACGTCTTTTATAATGACATCGACAAAAAAAATATTTCAAAAATGTTACTTTTATTTATCCATTGTCAAACTTCATAAATGTTTATCAATATTGAATTTTAAAAGCATTTTTATGCACAAAATAGATGTCATCAATATTTTCGAAAATATTATTATTAACACTAAAGAGTTTAACTAAAACATGCATTTTTTTTGCTAATTCTTTGCTCTATAATTCTTAAACATTCAAATTTAATTACATTTTACACAAGTTTCAATTTATCATATCAACTTTCAAGTTATAAAACTCAACGAATAATGATGTTATATATACAATTTTTAAAAATATTTTCGTGGCGCGCGTAGCACGACTTTGTTATCTAGTAGTAATAGATAATATGATAGTACAGAATTCAGTTCGGATGACTTTATATAACAGTTTATTAGTTTGCAAATATATATTTATAGAATTTACAACTACAGGACTTGAGGTAAACAACCTCTCTTCTCCTTGCACTGATGACTGGACTTCATATTTAGTTGCATAGTGTTAACGGAGGAATTTGTGATAACAAAGTTTGAGGTTACAAGCCGGAATCAAGATCTACGATGGTGGTTTATCACCAAAAAACTGATCGGAGAGTGGTGGTTTATGTGTTTATCGATGGCTGAGATTAAAGAGGCATCGGTGGTCTCTCTGAGCTCTCAACGTTCAACCCCCTTAATGTGCCTACGTACCTCTATATTTATAGAGGATCAAGCCTCACGTAGTTCTTGGAGCGCAAGAAACCTAAATCTGATAGAAGTAGGTCTCTTACTAGCAGGCCCAGGCCCACTACGAAACGTGGTCGAACCAACCGTCTTCGAAGCCCATTTGGAAGAGCCCATGCGATGAAGCCTAGTTCAATGACCCTAAGGCCCAACTAACTCCAAGGACTTCACGGATACAACATTAGCCCTATCTATCGGAGCTAACATCAACCGCTACCAGCTCTTTCCTCGTACGTTTAGTTGTAGGGACAATCATGACTTACTCCAAATGCACGAACGGATCCTTACCCCCCGATGAGGCTAACCCACCAGACTACAGGGCAAGTTCTACCAAATTATGTCACGTAGAGCATCTTGTAATCCCCCAACAAGGATAACTTGTTAGAATACAGGATTAGATCTCTAGAGCGTATTGACAAGCTTAATCACCTTTGATCCCCCAATAAGGACGACTTACTGGAATACAGAATCAGGCCTTCAAATGTATAAGAATCTTCATTTTGTCTTCAATTTACGTTTTATAAGCATTGCCGCGGCAAGATAGCCTACTTGGCGCGGCAAACACTTCGTTACGCGGCAACGTAACTAGTTACATTTCGTAGACTCATATTTTCCCTTTTGTGTACATGTTTGGCATAACACCTTCATTTCGTCATCGATCATTTCGTTCAAGAACAAACATGACTAGTTGCCGCGGCAACTATAACTATTGCCGCAACAACATAGAACAAGCCCATCTAGTTGCAAATGTTATGTCACAATCCCAATAGGAGAACAAATCCTTACAGATTTCCTTTGAACAAGTCAACATTTCCTTATGTAAGTTTCGAACCTAACAACTACGTTGTTGTTGGCTCGGCAACTACGTTGTTGTTAGCTCGGCAACAACGTTGGGCACGGCAACAACGTTGTTGGCTCGGCAACAACGTTGGGCTCGGCAACATGTTGTTGGCTCGAAAACAACGTTGGGCTTGGCAACAATGTCGTTGGCTCGGCAACACGTTGTTGGCTCGGCAACATGTTGTTGGCTCGACAACATGTTGTTGGCTCGGCAACAACGTTGGGCTCGACAACAACACTGTTGGCTCGGCAACAACGTTGGGCTCGGCAACATGTTGTTGGCTCAGAAACAACGTTGGGCTTGGCAACAATGTCGTTGGCTCGGCAACATGTTGTTGGCTCGGCAACAACATTGTTGGTGCAGTAACTCGATAGAGTACCTCAATAAGTCTTCACGAAACATATTTGAGTATAGGGAACTAACACAATCTTAAGTTGGAAATGTCATCAAGTGCAGAATGCACTAGGTGCAAAATGTGCATCAAGATTGGAACCCAACTCTAAGCATATTTGGGTCACCCTGACGCTAACAAAACCCAATATGATCAAATATTTTGCATAGATGAACCAATAAAGTTGACTCAACACTCTTCATATTCTAGTTGACTTTGTCTTCAGAAGTCAACTCTTGCCTTGTATAAATTTTGGGCATAACAACTACCCCCCAAGCCTCTATTGTATTTGAAAAATGCAAAGGGGCTTTTAAGCATAAGCAAAAAATTTATAGAAGCTTTATAGTTGGCGCGGCTAACACATTGTGGGCACGACAACTACTTTGTTTAGCTCGGAAACCACTTTGTTTGGCGCGACAACCACTTTGTTTGGTGCGGCAAATACTTTGTTGGCTGAAGTAGCAGCAGCAACAACAACAGCAACAACAGCAACACCAGCAACAACAACAACAACAACAACAACAACAACTAAAACAACAACAACAACATTAGCAACAATAACAACAACAACAACAATACCAACAACAACAACAACACCAACACCACCAACAACACCAACAACACCAACACCACCAACAACACCAACAACAACACCAACAACACCACCACCAGCAACAACAACAAAAAAGTTGTTGGCTCAGCAACATGTGCAACACAGTGACAAATTTGACTTGGACAACAAATGCAGCTAATTTTACTTTCTCCACTATGAGAATAGACTTGGCATCCCAAGAGCAGTTGGTGAAGGGTAAGTACACTTCTTTTGCTTCCTTTGAAGAAGATGTCACCAACCTCACATTGAAAGTGGAAGACTTCTAGATGGATGGTTGACTGTGATTGGAGCATTAAATCGAGCAAAGGCATGGTTGGATTCATGGTAGACTTTGTAGAAGAATAAGCTGAATCCATTACTCAAAAAGAGCCAAGCCTATAAAAAGATTGTAGCTGCTAAGGCAACGAAGTTGGTGAGGCAATGTAGTTGGTGCGGTAACAGAATAAGAATACCCAGTTTACAGAAAATTCAAGCAAGAAAGATGACAATGTTGACGAAGATATCTGATTTTGAGCAGAAATATGCAAGTCATGTGACTATACAAGTTGTAAACATTGTTCATCATGCTACACCATTTGACTAATTGTTGGCGCGACAACAACGGTTGGCGCGACAACCTAGTTGAGCAAAGAAATCCCTGTAAATAATAGTTGGCATTATAGCTTGGCCATATTTTTCAACTGCATCCTAGTTGATCTTTCTTCATCAATGAATCATCACCTGCAAATAATAATTGATCTAGTCCGGTGAGGTGTAAATATACTACCCCCCGAGACTAAGAATAGATTATGTAAATACATAGGAACGTCACGTGGACTTCTCTATAGATAATATCTTTCAAACCAAGTAGGTGGCTTACGCCCCGCACTACTGATAACGTTTCTCATTTTTTCTAAGTAGGTGGTCGTAACCCTGCACTACTTGTATCATTCTTCATTTTATTTAGTAGGTGGCCATAGCCCGTCACTACGTATCCCACAACTAATGGTTCTTTTGAACAATTCACATATATATCAATTCGGGTATACCGGCTCATGGCTTTTAACTCAATGGGTATATAGCATTTAGGAGGGTGTATTGTCATCCCGTATAAGGGCATCTCACGAAGAGTAATAAATTCATTTGTGACTTTGTCACAAATTATCCAGGCAAAACCCTGGAGGCCTTCATCCAAGCAACGCCTTGGAGGTCTTCTTTCCAAGCAAAACCCTTGGAGGCCTTCACATGACTTAACAAGAAAAGATGACATAATCAAGCAAAGATGACTTAGTATACAAAGGTGACTTTTCTTCAAATATCTTGAAGAGTAGGCCGCTCCAAATTGGGTTGGTGCGGCAACTTAGTTGAAAAAGTGTTCTGCGATAGTTTCTGACAATCCTTCTAAATACTTCTTCCACTACAATTCCTGCAAAAATCTAAATTACAACATAAAAATATGAACACATTAGGTTTTACCTGTGGACACACTTCAAAAAAGGTTAGCACGACAACTCAGGTAGAATGCTTCCAAGAGGATTCTTGGGTCTTCTAAAAAATAAATCATCTTTGCACCCATGAAACATCATTTTGTAGAATGAGAGTCATCTTATAAGTTGAGAATCAAACTTGACCTAGCTAAAATTACCCCGAGCAGCGTTACCTTTGTCACCTGACTCCACTTCCTCATTAGCTTTGTTCCCATCACTTGAACAATCTCCCAGTTCAATTATCGGATACAACTCTTTCACTACCGACTTCCTTTTGTCTTTCCACAACAAACCCCCTTGCTCTCAGGAGACAATCTGCACTCGAACGCTTCGTACTCGAACATTTCGTGCTCGAACGTTTCGTGCTCGAATGTTCCGCACTTTTCTTTTTCAACTAACTCAACCATTTGTTACATAGATACACTTTATTCTTCCATCACTCTTCTGGTTATCTGCTAACGACTGCTCAACCATTTTATAATATTTGACGTGTTGAAACAAATAAGCTAATGTAATAGTGTTCTTTCCCTGCAAATGCTTCCAGAAATCAGTACCAACTCTCAGCCCTGCAATTAAGAAATTCTTCAAAGTTTCATCAGCTGCACCCCGAACACCCGTTGCCTCAGCACTAAACCGCTTGAAATAAGCACTTAAAGTTTCTCCTTCCCTTTGTTTGATATTACCCAAAAAAGTCACGGTGAGGGGGGCATACTTGATTGTCGCCTGAAATTGAGTCAAAAACATAACCTGTATCTGCTCCCACGAAGTGACCACCTCACTATCCAATTTTTGAAAACACTACTGAGCACTATCTCTTATCGTCGATGCTAACAAGCGACACCTTGCCAGATTCAGAACTTGATACACATCCATCTCAATGTTAAAGCGTCTCAAAAACTCTTTAGGATCAGAATTGCCATGAAACCGAAGATCTATGTTCGTGTTACGGTACCCAATTGGTAGCAAAACATCTCGTACTGCCGTAGTAAAAGGTGATGCAACTTGCATAGCCAAACTAACACTTCCTCCTTCAAGATGGGCTAACGACTTCTTTATATCACCTTTATTAACATCCCCTATCCCTGGAACATTCTGAAGACGAGATGGGTGACTTGTCATTTGGAATCCACTTACGACCGGAGGTGTAGGCGTACCGAATGTAACAAAAATCGAAGGTTGGGTGCTAACAATTGGTGGAGTTTGGATTATGAAGGGTGGTATTAGCAAAGTTGTTGGCACAACCGGGGGAGTGACAACCGGTGGTGTTGCCGCGGTAACTTGGCTTACTGCCGTATTGGTAATATTAGCTAGTGGAACTGGTGGAGTGATCAGCGCCGAGGTTGGTGTTGCTTGCACCTGAGTATGGGTGATCTGAAGTGGGGTTGAAGTGTTTGGTGCAGCGAATTGAGTAGGCTGTCGTTATGACTGATTTGGTAGGGGTGCGACTTGTATGGCTGGTTGCAGCACGGTTGGTTGCGACACGCTCGGTTGCTGCACGACTTGTTCTCTCCTTACAGCACTTGTAGCATTATGAGAAGCTACGGGCACAATAACTAGATCTCTCAAAGTATTATTACCTTATCGTCCAAAATTCTCTCGGCCATGACCTCGGTAACCTCCTCCACGAAATCCTCCTCATGCATTATTCTCCCCAGCATATAATTCTCTACTTTTTTCAGCCGCAACAACATTTGTCCTACCCTCAGCATGTTCAACTAGCAACTCTCTCACTTCACCCTTTGTCAACTTCATACCCGCACGATTCATTAGCTCAAAAAACTTTTCTCCTGCACTCACATGTCCAATTGGTCGACCAACTTGGTTGGCGCGCCCAACTTGAGCAGGTGGTACTTGAGACGGGCGATGCACATCTTGGTTTTGCTGACTCTCATCGTGGACATCTGGAAACTCCACGATGGGTTCATTTTCTCCGAAGTCCAACCTGCGTGGTGTAATCTGTGTATGTCTCCCAGCTCCAGCTTGTCCGTCTCCTATTCCAACTCCAACTCTTGCTCTAGCACCTCCGATAGGTTCGCTGCCTGCCTGTCGAGTCCTTCTTTCATAAGGAGTGTATTTGGACTTCCTAGAGTCCACCCACATGAGGTCCGTGTTACTTATAAACACCAGTGACCATCCCCCACCCACATGAGCCGAATTTGGCACAGCCTCCGGAACATATGGCTCCTCACCTTCGAACCCCTCAGAGTAGAGGCTCGTATCGTCCTCGTACAAACCGTCATCGTGATTAGTAGACATCTTTCCTCCTAGATGAAGATCCAGTTCAGCCCCTCCTTCTAGCGCCAATTTGTTAACGGAGGAATTTGTGATAACAAAGTTTGAGGTTACAAGCCGGAATCAAGATCTACGATGGTGGTTTATCACCGAAAAACTGATCGGAGAGTGGTGGTTTATGTGTTTATCGATGGCTGAGATTAAAGAGGCATCGGTGGTCTCTCTGAGCTTTCAACGTTCAACCCCCTTAATGTGCCTACGTACCTCTATATTTATAGAGGATCAAGCCTCACGTAGTTCTTGGAGCGCAAGAAACCTAAATCTGATAGAAGTAGGTCTCTTACTAGCAGGCCCAGGCCCACTACGAAACGTGGTCGAACCAACCGTCTTCGAAGCCCATTTGGAAGAGCCCATGCGATGAAGCCTAGTTCAATGACCCTAAGGCCCAACTAACTCCAAGGACTTCACGGATACAACATTAGCCCTATCTATCGGAGCTAACATCAACCGCTACCAGCTCTTTCCTCGTACGTTTAGTTGTAGGGACAATCATGACTTACTCCAAATGCACGAACGGATCCTTACCCCCCGATGAGGCTAACCCACCAGACTACAGGGCAAGTTCTACCAAATTATGTCACGTAGAGCATCTTGTAATCCCCCAACAAGGATAACTTGTTAGAATACAGGATTAGATCTCTAGAGCGTATTGACAAGCTTAATCACCTTTGATCCCCCAATAAGGACGACTTATTGGAATACAGAATCAGGCCTTCAAATGTATAAGAATCTTCATTTTGTCTTCAATTTACGTTTTGTAAACATTGCCGCGGCAAGATAGCCTACTTGGCGCGGCAAACACTTCGTTACGCGGCAACGTAACTAGTTACATTTTGTAGACTCATATTTTCCCTTTTGTGTACATGTTTGGCATAACACCTTCATTTCGTCATCGATCATTTCTTTCAAGAACAAACATGAATAGTTGCCGCGGCAACTATAACTATTGCCGCAACAACATAGTACAAGCCCATCTAGTTGCAAATGTTATGTCACAATCCCAATAGGAGAACAAATCCTTACAGATTTCCTTTGAACAAGTCAACATTTCCTTATGTAAGTTTCGAACCTAACAACTACGTTGTTGTTGGCTCGGCAACTACGTTGTTGTTGGCTCGGCAACAACGTTGGGCTCGGCAACAACGTTGTTGGCTCGGCAACAACGTTGGGCTCGGCAACATGTTGTTGGCTCGGAAACAACGTTGGGCTTGGCAACAATGTTGTTGGCTCGGCAACATGTTGTTGGCTCGGCAACATGCTGTTGGCTCGGCAACAACGTTGGGCTCGGCAACAACACTGTTGGCTCGGCAACAACGTTGGGCTCGGCAACATGTTGTTGGCTCGGAAACAACGTTGACGTTGGGCTTGGCAACAATGTCGTTGGCTCGGCAACATGTTGTTGGCTCGGCAACAACATTGTTGGTGCAGTAACTCGATAGAGTACCTCAATAAGTCTTCACGAAACATATTTGAGTATAGAGAACTAACACAATCCTAAGTTGGAAATGTCATCAAGTGTAGAATGCACTAGGTGCAAAATGTGCATCAAGATTGGAACCCAACTCTAAGCATATTTGGGTCACCCTGACGCTAACAAAACCCAATATGATCAAAAATTTTGCATAGATGAACCAATAAAGTTGACTCAACACTCTTCATATTCTAGTTGACTTTTTCTTCAGAAGTCAACTCTTGCCTTGTATAAATTTTGGGCATAACACATAGGATATTAAAATCATCTTATCTGAATTTCTTTTTTATTACAATTGAATGCCAAGTATTCAAAAATAATAAATTGCATTGCGCACAAAGTACAAATTTATGTTATAATAGTTATAAGCAAGATTTACACACAGAAAAGCATGGTTGAGTGGAGCAAGAGCAAGTCCAATAGCCTCCTTGTGTTTTCCTTATAAATATTATAAAGAAAAATGCTACAGTCACCAAATTAGTTCTCAAATTTTGACACCAAATGACATGGCATTAATTTGATTGGTTATAACAATAATGGGCCCGTCAGGGCCATCCAATTAAAATATCACAAAATGCCAACTAATTAGTGCCACATCACTTGGTGTCAAAATTTGGTACCCAATTTGGTGGCTGTAGTATTACTCTATTATAAAATTTTAGGCTCTTAGTGATTTAGGATATTATAAGGTATGACAACTCCAACAAGGTTACTTATATTTCATCCTTATAATTATTAAATAATAAAGAAAGGAAGGAAGGAAGGAAGAACAAAAAAAGAGGGAAATAATTGGAAAGAAAATAAAAAATATTATTTTATTGGTAAAAATGAAATAAGAGAGCCCTTAAAGATAAGGGATGACATGATGCTCTTAACTTTTTAAGAAAAAGTTAAGAGTCTATTGGAACACTATTTTAGACTTTATCCCTTATAATTTGAGTTAGGAGGTCATATCATATAAGGATCTATTGGACGTAACGTGCTGTAATAACAAATCCAGAAGCTACCCTAAAGTCTGTATGATGGAAGGGTGAGGGTGGAGTCACTAGTTGAGTCCGAGCCTTTTATATGAGGAGATCAATATCCATTAGTGCACTCCTTAGGACCCACCCCATACTTTGGATTGGCTTTAATATTTTACCCACTTGGTTTCTTTTCAACCTAATTTTAGGAGATGGTATAAATTGGAGTATTATCGTTAGGTAGCTACCCCACTATCCTCCAAATTCAATATTTTTCTACAAATTTTCATACCTAATCTTGCATCCCCTTGCATCCCAGAGCTGTTTTTAATCTCAACAATCATTCCACAGTCAGTCTTATCAAGTAACCTTTCTACCTTGAGAATCATTTAACTTTTGAACCTTCTTCAAGGAACCAACAGACTATTGTAGATTATAATGCAAGACCCTTATTGCATAACAAACATGATCAGCATTTTCCAACATTCTGATCAGGATGTATATACATTTCTGTTGTGTTTGGTTGGAATGAATGAAATGAAATGAAATGAGATTTGAAGTATAAAATGAAAGAATCTTGAACTCTCGTTCCATTCTATTCACTCGAACCAAACACAATATTGGTGTGTATTGAATGATTGCCTGAATTATATTGTAAATGCAAGTAATGATAATGTGAAAGCTAGATAATGTTAAGATTGCGATTCTTTTTACACTTAAACATTGTACAAGGTATAAGATGGGCTAAATTATAACTTAAAATAACTTGAAGTATGATTCTTTGTACACATTAAATTTTGAAAAAAAATGTCGTACATATCAATCTTTTAAGTATCAGTTATGTATATCCACACCCTTGCTCCGAAAACACTACTAGATCGAAAATTTTTACATTTTTAGGCTGCATATAAAGGGGCAGAAACTATTATTTTTCCTTCCAAAGTTGTAACTCGTTCTTCAAGGTTTATACCCTTACAACTTTGGAGAGAAAAAAAATTAATTTCTGCCTTTTATATCCTACCTTAAATTGTAACAATTTCTGATTCAATAATATTTTTTGGAAGAAGGGTCTAGATGTACATAATTTCTCAGGTTTAATTCATAGTTAAGCTGTAAAAATATAATTTCCTACTTAAATCTATATGTGACAAGGATAAAATGTGCCACTAGCAGGATCTTGGTAGATCTGAGAGCTGTGTTTTTGACTACTACAAGTCATGCAGTAACTTTATTCTTTTGCTTTCCTTTGGATGAATCCACTTAATGATCACAATCTTGTAATTCATGCGTTGTGGTGGTTGAATAGATCATACGGATCCTAAAATAGATCACAGCAATCTTACTTTAAGATCGTATAACTTTTCTGAATAGATTCACCAGGACTTGTATTTCTTAAGGTTTTCATCACTTGTGAAATGTCACATATGTCCCAAAGTGGTTTTTAACTCTGCAATGCACCACTGTTTACTGTTTAGTGCTAGTCCTTGAGTTTACCGTAAACATAGCTCCTTAGAGTTCTTGTCTTTTTTTTTTTTTTTTTGAATATTTTGGCTTATAGCCTTTTTGTTCATTGACAAATCTCGTGGTAAGCGAGTATCGAACTCAGGGTCGACTAGAGGTAAGCTGAACCACATGAGCTACCTCAACTTGCTTGAGTTCTTGTCTTTGATTTAAGGAGAATTTGGCAATTTTACCCAAAGGGTAGCTATCATGTGTGGATACAACAATTAAATATACAACACATTTCCCTCCACTTTTCAAATATATATAATTAAATGTCTGGAAAACTGATGAGTACCGAGTAACAATTTATTCTGTGTGTCTCTGGTGTTTATCTAGTTGCTTAGTGCTTTCTTACAATCCCATCAGTCAGAAGACTAAAATTATTGTGGAAGCAAAAAAGAATCGCTCATTAGGTTCCAGTTTTGAGTAATTAGCAGCAACAACAGAGCTGATGGGGTCTTTGTTGAGGAAGATCTTCATCAAATTTCCCAGCTTTGCCAAGTCATGGGGAACATATAGACAATCTCCTCGAAACCAAAGACCCTTCCTTAGAGATGGTGAACATGGAAATCTTGGTTGCGCAAGTGCCGAGTGTCTTTCTTCGTACTATAGTGTTTTTGTTGCTCGCCTTACCATAATGGTATGTAATTCTCTTATGCATTGACTTTGAAAACAAACTTGAAAATATAGGGCAGTAATTTCTTTGCATGCTTTTGATATATAAAATTGAAGATGACATAAAATGTACAACTGAAGCAATCAAATAAAATATATAACCAAGACATTCAAGTGTATGTAAACAAACAAAATGTCAAGCCTTTAAGTGAGCATGATTTTGCAATTTGAAAATAGGTGACTCATATGTAAATGGCAATTTGCAGGCCATGCTTGCAATTCTGATAGGGCTTCTGACCTTACTGACTTGGCATTTCACTAAGGTGTACACAAATAAGTCACTAGAGACTTTAGCCTACGGACTTCGCTATGAACTCTTACAGCGTCCCATTTTACGAATGTGGAATATCTTTAACTCAACTGTTGAAATAACAACTGCTCAAGTTAAGCTGTCAGAGTTTTTGATAAAAAAGTACAGCAATCCTGTTAATCAAGCAGATCAAGTAGAGGTTATCTCCTTCCCATTTCGCTTTTATGATTTTTTTTTTTTAATGTAATTTCAGGCCCGTCTTAAACTTTACGAGGGCCCTGTGCTAATTATAAATTGGACGTGATATTTGAAGAGATATTAGACGAGGTTTTGATTTTAGTTGTGTGTAACTGAAGTTAAAGTCTGAATATGTCAAGGTTGAGTGTAATTTTGCTGACAATCAAACGGACATATATAACATATGTATACGGGTTTTTCTGATTTGGGGGCCCTAATAATTTTGGGGCCCTGTGCTGTTGGGCTCCTTGCACACCCTCCTAGACGGCCCTGTGTAATTTCTTCATATATTTTAGTAATTTTTTGACTCCCAGCTGTATTATATCTTACTAAATGGAGTAGTAACATTTAGGATTTTAACTCCCAGCTATATCAAGCAATGAAGGACGTAACATGGGCTCTGTTTGCGAGTCACAAAGCTCTCAAGTCTATAACCATGAATTACAAAAATGGATTTGTCCAGGCTTTTCATAGAGATCACAGGAGTAAAAATACATTCTATATATACTCTGACCTGGTCAACTATTCCATAAGTGGAGCTTATGATATGGACATGCTTTCTGCTCATCGAGGGTGGAATGATCAATCTGTACACAATAATATATCTGCAATTTGGTACCGTGAACCACTAGATCCTCTCACCGGTGAAAAGACCGGGAAAGGAATGCCAATTCCACCAGATGATCTAATTAACATTGCAGGAATTTCACAAGTACCAGACGGTGTAGCTTCATGGCATGTAGCAGTAAGCAAATATTCAGATTCACCCTTGCTTTCAGCAGCATTGCCAGTTTTAGACTCATCCAAGCAAAAAAGTATAGTGGCTGTTGTGGGTGTAACCACTGCACTATATAGTGTAGGTCAGTTAATGAAAGAACTAGTTGAGTTCCACACTGGACACATATATTTGACATCAAAGGAGGGTTGGTTGCTCTCTACTTCCACAGACACTCCTCTTTTGATGAACTCAACAACAGGGCCAAAACTTATGATGGCTGTTGATTCTGAGGATGAGGTCATACGTTCAGGAGCTAAGTTGTTACAGAAAAACTATGGTACTGAGACTCCCACAAATCACACAGTTCACATAAAGGATGCTAAGCTTGGAAATCAGCTCTATTACATTGATTCATTTATCCTAAACTTAAAAAGGCTTCCCATGGTAAGTTTTATTTTTGGCAGTCTTGTATAGGAATTACATATAGTACAATGTTGAGAAATTCTCTTAGAGTTGAGGAGGCTGCTTAGATAGAAGTGGACTTGCATTTTATCTTTCAAAGCTAGGATTTTTCAATAACTAATCATTCAGATTAGACATCTGATGTAGCCATCTATAATTTCTCAGGTGGGGGTTATTATCATTCCAAGAAAGTACATTATGGGGAAGGTGGACAGGAGAGCCAAGAAAACATTGGTGATACTCATATTTGCTTCTTTTAGTGTACTGGTCACTGGATGTGTTTTTATATTCATATTGACAAATGGAGTGTCAAAGGAGATGAAATTAAGAGCAGAACTGATATGCCATTTAGATGCCAGAAGGAAGGCAGAGGCCTCAAGCAATTACAAAAGCCAGTTTTTAGCAAACATGAGGTGACTATGAATTTTAACTCTTAATGGTACAGACTTTGGGAATAGGTAACTCTTTGTCTTGCACCCTCATTGAGATGGGACACACAACCAAAAGCCTCACCAGTTTAAGATTTATTAACCAATATTTATTCATCTTACAGGTATATATGATCTAATCAGTTTCTGGAACTGGATCTGTGAAACTTGACTAAAGTTTAGGCAATTGGAACAAAGTATATAATATAGCTTACATTGTATTATTATACCCATTACTAAAGACTTATATCTAAACAGGATGCTTATATATCATGTTGGTAGCTAATGCTTCATGTACAAACATATCAGAGAGTTGTAAATTTTCTTAGATTTTGTCTAGTGTAAATTATGGACTCTTTCATGAAATATCATTCCTCCAGAATTTCAAATTATGCATTTCCTAGCTTCTTACAAATAAAGTGTGAACCTATCTCTGTTTCTATATAAATGTTAGTAGGTTTTTTTTTAGAAGTACAACTTGTCCCTTGTTCTTGTAAAAAATATGGATAAGCCCTCATAGTAAATTTTATACATGTTCGCCACTAAGTTGTCTGCATGTTTAAATAATTATTGGTTTGTTTAACTGTGCAACAGTCATGAATTGCGAACACCTATGGCTGCAGTGATTGGATTATTGGACATCCTCATGTGTGATGATTGTCTCACTAACGAGCAATACTCAACAATTGCCCAGATTCGTAGATGCTCAACTGCCCTATTAAGACTTCTTAACAACATTCTGGATCTCAGTAAGGTGCCAATTCAAACTTATAAGTGCCTCGTTTATGAATCATTAGTACTAGTAATATTAATGTCAATGAACTTACCTGCCTAAGGGCATCTTCAATGGTGCAACTTTAACTTCATATTTGAAGTTAAAGTTGTACTATTTCATCTCCAATGGTATCCAACTTTAACTTTAAATATAAAGTTACTCTATCTTTAACTTCAAATATGAAGTTATACTATTCATTACTCTATCTTTAACTTCAAATAGAGTTTAGAGGAATGGTTGGAGAAGAATAAAGATATGAAGTGAAATTACTTTATCTTTGAAGATAAAGATAGAGTAACGATTGGAGATGGCCTACGAACGTAACATAGAACTCCAAGAAAAGCTAGCATACAAATATGAAATATCAGCGTAGTATGCCTTTAAGCTTCCAATATCATATTATCATGGATGATGACTACAATCTTAGAGTATCGGCATGTAGCTGCATTAAATAATGTTCCTTCTTATTTTTGTAGCTGCATTTTTCGATCAACTATACATCCAATTTTAGCTTCATATGATATTTTATACAGGTTGAATCTGGAAAACTGGTGCTGGAAGTAGCAGAATTCAATTTGGAACAAGAACTCGAAGGACTTGTTGATATGTTTTCCGTCCAGTGTATTAACCACAAAGTTGAGATTTTTCTAGATCTTTCAGGTATAACCAAATTATTTGTTACTTCTCATATTACTGCAAAAGAACTGAAAAACCCACTTTCATGTCTCTGAAGTTTAATTCTTTTTCACGGTATCAAATCGGTCTATTTTCTGTACAAACTCTTGGTATGAATGCACTCTTATTCTACTGATGCAGATAGCATCCCGAAGTTAATTCAAGGCGACTCTGGCAGAGTAGTGCAGATTTTTGCAAACCTCATCAGCAATTCTATCAAGTTCACAACATGTACGTTTCCCCATCTCCTTTCTCAGTGTAAAAAGAAAAAGAGTACAATTATACACACAATTACAGCAAACAAGGCACTGCATAATCGAAGAATGGAGAATACAAAATCTAGGAAAAGTTATATACAATACGTCATTATACTTATCTGGGCATACATATCCTGAGTTTATGCTATTTTAAACTTCCCTTTGACTAGGAAAGCAAAATTTTACTAGTGGACTCAAAAATTTATAAATTTGAAATGTAAACAATTAATCAATAATGCAAGCAGATCAATTTTAAAATTATTAGTTCTCTGGGGAAAGTTAATGTAGCTTGGTTAAGGTTTTCTGGCTTGCAGCGGGATATATTGTTCTCCGAGGTTGGTGTGAGAATCCAAGTACTTCTAGTAATGCCAGGCAGGTTTCTTTTGCTCAGACAAATTCAATATTACCTAAGACAACTCACAACGAAAACTTCTGCAAAAAAGACAAGCAATTGATTCTCTGTTTCGAAGTTGAAGACACTGGATGTGGTATAATTCTTACTCTATTAAAAACAAAACTGATGTTAACATAGCCTGATTGAATTTATCATCCAAGTAATGCAGGTCATCATTTATACCCACAAAGGTGTATATGTATATGTAATTATTTAGTTCTTTTCATAGGCATTGATCCAAGCAAATGGGAATCTGTGTTTGAAAGCTTTGAGCAAGCCGATCCTTCAACAACTCGATTGTAAGCTATCTTAGAATTTCGATTACATATGATAGGACCATCTGGAAAATAATGCTGCAACATGTAATGTACTAGTTGTCAATTTTGTCATCATCTTGCTGAAGGTTCCCAATAGTTCTGAAGCTTCATAATTTTCAGGCATGGTGGAACTGGGCTTGGTCTATGCATTGTCCGGACCTTGGTGAGCTCTTAATTTCATGCTTTTGTCCTGACAAATTATTTTTGCAAGAAATAAGAACAGAGTCTTTGCACTAAGTTGATTAGGAGGGATTTATTACCCTCCCGGTATTAATCATCATAACCACTGATTACCCTTGGTTAATTTAGTTTTTTGAAAGTTACTCCCTCTGTCCCAGTGTTTTCTTAACACTGGGATTTTGCACAAAGACCAAGAAACTTGAATAAATTAATTAAGAAAGTAGATGTAATATTGTTAAATTAATGAAGTAGTGGGTGTAATAGTGATTTTATTGTTAAAATAAGTGGAGTAGTGGGTGAAATAGTGTAAAGTGTTGAAAAAGTGGAATGAAGTAGTGAAAGTAATAATGTATTTTATTGATAAAAGTTACTATTTTCAGTAATGTAAAGAAATGGATGGGACGGAGTGAGTATATATTATTTGTACAAGATACAATTACTGTAAGCTGTTTCCTTATATTATGACATTTAATTACGTTCCTTCACATAGAGGTGAGAAAGAAATATTCTCGATTTATGAGTAACAATGCATCTTTTCAAAAAGTATTTGCAATTTGGCATAGTCTCACTGCAGCGAGGTTTACAGGTGAATCAGATGGGTGGAGAAATTAAATTTGTTAACAAAAATGGACCAGGGAGTCTCATGCAACTTTATCTGCTTCTCAGGACTCCTATAGATGGGACAACAGAACACCGCAATTTGAACTATTCAGAACAAAACCTGACAGTAAGTGCAACTAATTATTGATTTGAGGGGGCTTTACCATGTGTCCTAAAACGACTGCTACAGTAGAAAACCCATCTTTATACAATATTAAGCTTATTCATGTTATAAGGAATTATGGCATTTACCAATCATGGTGTACAATGCAAGAAACTCTACTTAACTATGTGGATTCATCAAACTAATTTGATGTTTATAACTATCTTCTCCTTGACCTCTCATCTGTATAAACACAGTAGCATAAAACAAGAACGAGCAGAAGAACAATCTATCTATCTATACATTCAGTTTTTTATCAGTTTATACATTTGATTAATCTAGTTCTAATGCAAGCTTTTGGATATACAGTCTAATCTTGTAAAATTTTAATGCAGGTTTTACTTGCACTTAGTGGAAAAATGGGTAGCTTGATTATGTCCAGTTGGCTACAGCAACATGGTATGTACACCTATGAAGCATGTGACTGGAACGAACTCACAGCAATTCTTCAGGAACTCTTTCAAGATGGGAGTTACCTACAAAGTTCACCAAATTATTCTTCAATAGCTAAAAAACATAATACTGGAAACACGAGGACAGCAATTGTCATCATACTTATTGATGTAATTTTACTTGACCTGAGCACTGACATATGGAAGGAACAATTAAATTTTTTGGATAGATATCGTGGTAGGGCCAAGTTTGCCTGGATATTGAATCATGATACCTCCAGTAACATCAAGAAGGAGCTTTATAAGAAAGGGCATCTATTAATGGTAAACCAACCACTGTACAAAACAAAGATGATCCAAGTAATAGAATCTGCTATAAGAGATAGTGAACTGCAAAAGACAATTAATTCTCTGATATCTAAAACTGTTGACAAGGAAATGCATAAATGTCTTGATATGGATCCTATTCAGTCTGATGGCAAGTTGGGGGGGAAGTACAATACTAGTGATGCATTTGTTGAGCATTTCAATAAAAACTTTTTGTCACAAAATGAAGCAGTTAATAATTGCTTTGTGGAGTTAACAGATGTTCACTCAGACGGAAACAAGTTGAGAAGACATGAGCACAATCAAACAGGTGCTGCAAATGACATCCGATCTGCCACAAGTTCAAAGACAGCGGATAAAGAAACCTCTCTTAAAGGTCTACGTATACTTCTGGCAGAAGATACACCAGTACTCCAGAGAGTTGCAACCATAATGCTTGAAAAGTTGGGTGCAAAAGTTGTAGCTGTGGGAGATGGTCTGCAGGTAGTTAATGCATTACACTTTCAACCCAGGCCAGAGAAATATGAAAATGAATCTTTCCAGGCAGATGAGAAACCAAGTAGTCAAACAGAAGAATCTGACTTCTCCATGTACGATTTAATCCTTATGGATTGTCAGGTAAAATGCAACCTACATGCCTACATTTACTTTTTCCCTTCAAGAAGCAGTCCCATTATGTAAAATTTTGATATAATCTAGTAATGCAACATGGAGTAGAGATGGCTAGGTTCTAATTAGTTTAGAACACTTGCACTATTTTCACTTTCATGAGCATCTAGTGAGGCCTATATATAAACATTGGATCATTCTTTTAGACTAACACTTATATTGTATAACTTCTATCTATGCAACCTCCAGATGCCAAAGATGGATGGATATGAAGCAACAAAAGCTATAAGAAGATCAGAAATAGGAACGACTTTGCACATTCCTATAGTCGCACTGACTGCCCATGCAATGTCATCAGATGAAGCCAAGTGCCTAGAAGTTGGCATGGATGCATATCTAACAAAACCGATCGATCGCAAGTTGATGGTATCCACCATTCTTTCTTTGACCAGGAGAGCAACTTAGTTCAAACATCAAGCTATGTAATAACCAGAAAAGGTCTCACACTCAATACAGATCATATCTTTGCAGAGCCTTGACGAAAACAACTGGTAGATATGTAGCACAGAGCAAAAACAGTCATATCTATAACCTTCTTTATAGCATCTCCAAGGGCCGTAGTTATAATGGTTAGCTAAAATAATATATAATAATTGTTAGCTAAAATTTGCTGAACCTGTAAGGGGTTGTGCTCCAATGGTGTTAGCTATAATGGTTAGCTATATTTAAGAACATTATTTTATTATTATTTCTTTTCATAATTTTAGAATTATGCTCCTTTTAACTCAAATTCTGCTCCTAGCTTATTAATTCTGCTCTTACCAGTATTAAGCCCGATTCTGCATTATTATTTTATAATTCTGCTCCCTTTAACTCAAATTCTGCTCCTGACTTATTAATTCTGCACTATAATTTAAGAATGATAAGAAAGAATGATAAGAAACACTGATTCATAAAATTAGCAAAATTAAGTCTAATACAACATAAGAAGCTTTCCATTTTCTACAACAAGAACACAAAATATATAGTAAATTACATTTTTGAAAAATTCCCAAAATTCCCAAATTTGTAAACTAGAAACCTATATATATATATATAGGGTCTTGTTCTAATAGAAACTAAATTAGAATAGAAACTAGAAACTAAACATAAATTAAATATTTCAAGCTAATCTAATGACCAAATTAGGGGTACCCCAATACAAAAAGTTCATAATATTCTTGGCTCCATCCAGCAAAAAAAAAAAAAAAAAAAAAATTACTGTTCACTGCTGACGTGGCAGTAACGTCAGCGTGAACAGTTTTTTTTTTTTTTTTTTTGCTGGATGGAGCCAATAATTTTAAACACTTTTTGTGAAGGTGCCCCTGGCGGGGCCATTAGAATAAATGAAATATAATTTATTTAGTGTTGGTTTCTAGTTTCTATTCTAATATTGGTTTCTATTTGACCACTAGCCTATATATATATAGTGTTTCAACCACAATAACACAAGATTTTGATATAATTAAATGGAGTAAAGAAAATCAACAACCTTGATTTACAACACAATTTAAATTATTAAAGATGACACATACCTTTGCAATGGAAACTGATGCAGCGGGAGATGTGATGAATTGAGCGAGAGAAGATGTGGCAAATATAGAAAATGGGATTCACAATCAACCATATAGCACTTTGTAATGGAAACTGATGCAGCGGGAGATGTGATGAACTGAGCGAGAGAAGATGTGGCAAATATAGAAAATGGGATTCACAATCAACCATATAGCAATTTAGGGGTGATCGCGGTGCGGGCGGTGCGGTTTCCTCCTAAAACCGAAAACCAAACCGCATATGCGGTTTGGTCAATTTCTCAAACCGCACCCGCACCACGAAATTTTAAAACCGCATAAACCGCACCACGAAAATGCGGTATGGTGCGGTGCGGTTCATTGCGGTTTACAACTTTAATAAAAATTACTATATCTAAACTTATACATAATTCCAAATCCTAATTATCACGAAAAATTAAAATAGATGGTTTACAAAATTCAAATTGAATCTTGTGGAACATAATACAAATTTCAAAGTCACAAATATTTTACAATAATACATATTATAAACTTTAAATATTTTTCAATATTTATAAATGGGCTATACAATATTAATTCACATACTTTAAACTTATATACATATTATAATATTATATATATAATATATTAAATATTGCGGTGCGGTTTGAACCGCGTTTCAAAAACTTTAAACCGCAACCCGCACCGTACCATGCGGTTTGTCAAAATTTCAAACCGCGACCGCACCACGGACAATAAAAAACCGCGCGGTGTGGTGCGGGTTGGTGCGGTGCGGGCGATTTATGCGGTTTGGTGCGGTTTATGATCACCCCTATAGCAATTCATTCTCCGATAGGTATAATCTTATATATATATTATAATGACCGGAGATCGGAAAGGTATCAGAAGCGTTTAAGATATTTTTGTTGAATTTTCGTTTTTTTGACTTTTTTTATTAAATTTTCTTGTATTAAATAGTTCTTAATGACATATTAATTAGCATTAATTATACCTAATGAATATATATTAAATTTATTTAAAAAATTAGAATGCTTTATTTGAGCATTATAATGATTATTTCAATAATAATTATTAATTACTTATAGAATTAAGTTTATTTTTAGGTAAAATGACGATTAAAATTTGTTTACATTGCATCCTTTTTTATTTGTTATCGAATACCACTGCAATTTGACAAATATCAATCAGCTTGACAAATAAGCAAGAAATCGAGAACTAACCATTTTCGGGTAAAGGGACTTTACAGAAATACCATCTAACATCACCAATTTCTTTTAGTATAGACCATCCTTAACTTTTTAAGGAATCTTTATTATTATTATTATTGTGATTATGGAAATCATAATAAATTATGAAAGTATATAAATCTTTGCTTAATACCTGTAATAAAATAATAAAAATAATTTTTTATTTTAACACATGAATAAATTATACATGAGTTATGACCAAACCGATTAAAATAAAAAAAATCCAGTTTTATCGGAAGATTAAATCGATAAAAAAGTTATATGCTCGTTGTTCATTATATTGTGTCAAAATAAATTAATGTTCTAATTAAATAAATTCTTGCATTTCTTGTGGCAAAAAAAAAATAAAAAATCTTACACTATTGAACATGTATATTATTGAGAGGGGCGTCGGTTTTATAAAGTATTATTATATATAATATTTATAACTTTTTATCGTAAAGACTAAGTTTGTATTATAATTGCTACTTTTTATGTTTATGATATTTTTTGAGATTATCAAAATTTTACATATATAATGACAGTATTGTCAAACTTATAATTCATGTAAATTATTTTGAATCATTTTTTAAAGAAAATTTTTAAGAGATAAATCAATTTTTGAAATAAAAAAAATTAATTCATATGTTTTCAATATTTTAAAATGAAAATTTGTGAACCGCGCGAAGCGCGGATAAGTTGCCTAGTTTTACCTAACAGTTGAGCATGATTGGAGTGGTCCAATTAATAGCTGATACTGTTTACTGCCACATAGGCTTGTTTAGCTAACAGGTCTTGTCATCTCCATTGGCAATATGTACGATGGTTGGCTAAAAAATTTTAAATTAGGAAACAATTAAAATTTTACATAAGGGTGACAAGTAAAATTCCAATAGAAATAGCTATAATGAAATTGTGTAAATTTTTGCTAAGGGGTTAAGTTGGTTCAATAAATATAGCCAATCAAGTATGCTTATCTATAATTTTTGCTAAAGGTAATTATGCATTAGTGTATATTTTTTTTTCCATAATCTCTATTTCATGCCACCTAGGATAATATTGCTAAGGGTTTTTCTCCATTGGAGATGCTCTAAGCCAGGGATGTACAGACTATCCGCTCAACTGCAATCGAACCGCAAACCACTCGCAACCGAACCGCATTTTGCGGATAATCGCGAAATGCGGGTTGGTTGCGGATTGAATTTTTAAGAACCGCATATTTGCGGGTTGGTTGCGGATTTGAATATTGAAAAATCGCAAAATTGCATCCGCAACCGCAAACCGCACATATATATTTATAATAATTTATATTTTTGAAAATATATTTTATATTATATAAATTAATAAATTATACACATAAGACATAGAAGTTTCTTTTTCGGGAGTGGATATACATTTTATGGGAGTTGATATATGGATATACCCTGTCCATTTACCCAATATATTTACTCGAACCCAATTCAATATCTAATCTACAAATTGCATAGTTATGGCTAATCAATTATGTTTATTTTGTTGCACTATACATAACTACACCAGGAATTACTGATGATGATTTGCTATTGTACTGATGATATTGTATTGATGGGCTATATTTATGTGCTTGCAGCTTTGTACCAAAAAATTCTGTGATATTGTACTGATTCTTTTTTTTTTTTACCGACTTGTAGTTGTATTTTAATTTTTATTAAATTAAGTTTAGGTGGTTAATCACAAACCGAACCGCATCAATCGCGGTTAATCGCAACCGCATCATGCGATTAACCGCAACCGCATTTGCGGATGTGGTTGGAAATTTCCAAAACCGCCAAAATAAAAAAACCGCATCAACCGTCAAAAACCGAACCGCGTACACCCTTACTCTAAGCAAAACCCCTACTTTGTCCCACCATATTTTGTTTTAACGGATTTTTTTTATATCATATAATTTTTATTTAATTTGTCATTTAAAATGTTAAGATATGTATATTTTAGACTTAAAATTTTTAACTGATATGCTTTAATTATATGATATGCTTTAATTATAGTATATATATATATATATATATATATATATATATATATATAATATATATTGCCTATTATACTTTTATAAAATGAGATATTTTAGTTAAAAAATATGAAAAATATATTATGGGATATTACATTTTAACTGAAAAAGGTAATAAGTAAGTTAGTTATTAGTAATTTTAATATTATTAGTTTATTTCATTATATAAAACGACCCATGATATTTTTGGAAAAGGAGCGTTAGTTAGAAAAGATAAAATATAAAAGATAATGTATTTCGTGAAAAAAAAAATTTGATTAGTTATTGAAATATAAAAGGTAACATGTTTTACCTAAAAAAAGAAATTTATCAGTTATTAATAATTATAAATAATTAAGTAGTGACCAACCAACCAACCTGATAATATTTTGGCTATTATATAATAATAGTATAGATGTAGTTTTAATTTTTACAAAAATAAAAATGACAAAATAGAAATCCTACTATAATTATAATTCTTTTATTTGCAATTTTTTTATTACAACTTAGACTCCAAAGAGAATATGGTTTTATACATAGAATTCTCTCTTCCCTACACTTCTATGTTATTTTCTAAAAAGAATAATAAAATTGAAATCCTAATATAATTATAATTATACAACTTAGAAAAAAAAAAGATTACGATCAACTCTTCAAAAGATTTATTAATAAGAATATGTTTTGATGCACTTTTTTAGACAATCTAAGGTTACGTTAGTTGATCTAGGTTGATTCGATCCGGGATCGGTTGATTGAGAGTTGAACGTGATGTCTTCTCTATGTTGGATTAAAACATGTGCTTTAATTATTATTTTTTTTCTCTTCTGTTTTCTTTTTCAAATCGATTGTGTTTTTTTTTCTTGGATGATATTGATTTAGGTTTCTAATCTTGATTTTTTTCGAATCAGTTAATATTAGTTTTTTGGTTGTTTTGATTATGGATTTAGCCACTCTTCCAATTGGTTGGAGTTTTCTTTGGTAAAAGTTGATCTTGGTTGGGATTTTTTTGCTGGTTTCATTTTTGTTTTGGTTGGTACTCTCACACACACTTTCTACTTCTCTCTCTTTGATGGCAATGGCTCGCTGGTAAGATTTTATTGTTTTTTCCTTTTCATACTCTTCTCTTGCCCTTTCGTTCTCGTGTTCAATGATGGAAGTAGCCCTAGGCACATCTGTACACCTTCTCTTTTTCTCTTTCTTTCTCGTGTTCAAGGATGGGAGTAGCCCTAGACACATCTATATACCTTCAGTCTCCGTCTTTGATATCAATGTCACCGTCATCGTTTTTGTCATGTTTGCCGTTAGAATCCCGTTTTTGTCGTTATTGGTATGAGCCCGTTTCCTCTCTCTTTCTCTGTATATATTGGTTTAGGTCATAGGATTGTTTCTTCTCTATTTTTATCTCTTCTTGTTTAAGATTATAAATTGGTTTCTCGGTTATAATTTGGATTTGGATTCGATTTTAGTTTTGGTTGGATATTAGTTTGCACACAAATTCTGGTTCGATTGGATAAAGTTCGTTGGTTGGATTTGTATACTGTTTGGATTCGATTCTTCTTTTAGATTAAGTTTGGATTTGGAGTTGATTTGGAATGGTTATTGGGTTCGATTTGGATTTGGTTTTGGTTTCGATATTGGTATTGTTTTCGTTGGTTGTAGTTCGTTTGGATATTTCTTTATTGTTCATTGGTTGCTGATTCGTTTGAATTTTGAAATTGTTTCGGTGGCTGGCATGGATTTTCTGTTCGCTTTGGTTTTGATTTGGATTCCCTTGGATTGCTGTTTTGTTTCTTTTTGCTATTGGATGACATGGATGCTCTTTTCTTTTTCTCTCTTGTTTTGCGGGTGTAACATGGATTCGTTTGGAAGTGTTTGGCTCGTTTGTTTAGATACGTTGTTCCGTTTCTTGTTGGCAAACTCCCGATTCTCCATCGTGAGTTTGAGGAGGGATGTTAACATATATAATATTAGCATATTATTGGATAGTTCTTTTATTATGTTGATTTCCTTGTTATGATAATTTCCTTTATTATTGTTGGATGTTGGCTATATAAGCCCCTCTTCTGTTGTAATTGAAAACAAGTTTTTATTATAATAAGATCTATTTTACTCTCTTCTCCCCATACTTTATCACGCATAATTATTTTCTAAATTTTTATTTTTATATTAGATATATTTTCGATGTTATGCTTCATTACATTACAAATAAATAAAATAAAAAAATCATTTTTTATTTGATAACACTGACATCACTTAGTAATATATTTGAAAAAATTCAGTTATTAATTTATATACAAAAACGTAATGGAACTATAAAAAAATTAAGCCACTATATTAAAATATAATATATTATTAAATTTTACGATCAGTCAAAATAATAAATTATGATTAATTAAAAAAATTCTCATTGCCCATGCGAATCATCCAATAAAAACATTTTAAAAAAATATTTTCTTAGTCTCGCTTTGAATGGGAACCGTTTTGAATTAGCGTAATGACATTTCATTTATACTATAAATTTTAAGCTAAGGTATCCTTAAAAGGTAAAATGAAAAGAGCCACACATTTTGTTTATTCCCGGATCTTTTGGATTTCTAATTGATAGGCTAGAAATAGCCCAAACCCAATTAGGCCCAACTTTGAGCCCAAACCATAAGTAACAGGTCCATTCCGTGAGAACAGGAGAAACCTGCCCAGGCTAGTGGGCCCGGATCGGGAGTAACCGCCACACGTAGAAAACATGTGGCCCCCATCCCAGACTAGAGGACCCCAAACTGATGACAACTCAGCATACGTGGAACCTAACTCAGCGAATATTCCTACACCTAACGGTGACCAACACTAAATGCTAATGATTGGTTTGTGTCAACCACATCTGAGATGGCCCCTACACACTTTGACCGCCGACTCCTCACCAGGGACACGTGTCCAGCATCCTGGCAATTCAGGAGCCTATACCCCAAGATCCAACGGTCACGAGTAAAGGTAACACACCCCTAAACCCTAGGTCGAGGGCTATAAATACCCCTGGGGAATAGAGTTTAGGGGTTGGTCATTATTACACACCTACGCACATTTATTGCTTTTTAAGATACTATCTTGATTATTATCTTCCAAAGCCAACTCTTATTCTCACACCGGAGGCACCTTGGGGCCAAACCCCCCATCCGGTGTTGTTTTGCAGATACCCCACAACAGCTACACCACTTCCGAGACAAGAGTTGGCGAGAAAGTTACCGATCAAGTTTCAGAGTTATTATTGGCGCTAGAAGGAGGGGCCGAACCTCCGAACCCCTTTACCCCGAACTAATCCACCAATCCAAGCCAACCCAAGCCTTTGAACCCAACAACCTATTGTAGCCATGACTAGAGGAAGCAAGTCCACGCAACGACAAACATTCAGCAACCCCAGAGAAGAGCATCTCAACCCAGTCCCGGAATAGGACCTAACCCCGGTCCTGGCCAATATAAATACACCGATGTCCCTCTCCCCTCAATGCATATGGAAAACCTAATGAGGGAAGATATAGCCGAAGCAATCCGGGCATACCAGAACCGTCCACCACTAGTACTTGAGCCCGAACAAGCTGAGAACTCCGAGGGGTCAGGGGATTTGTACTGATCCCGGGCTTCGGTCTTTGACCACCTTGGAGACAAGGGCAAAGGAAACCAGAAGAAAGCCCGCAAAGTCCAAAGCAAGGCCAAAGATGATGAAGCTACCAAAACTTAAGAGGCTGGAAGAGCTCCGGGAAAAAATCAGGCAGGAAGAGCAAGCCAAGCTAGATCTCAAAATCCAAAAATGCCTTCAAGAAGAGGAGGAAAGGATGCGAAAGTCAGGGTCAAAGAGGACTTACAGAGAAATTAGCCCGGAGATCGTCTCTGATGAGGACGAGCCTGAAGAAGATCTTGTATAAATGATCCATGAACTCTAGAGAAAAGTAAAGAGTGACTCTGGATTCGAGGTCCAGAACACCCTCACCCCCTCAGCCATTCCCTTGAAGCCATCCCCAGGCAAAAGAACTTGAAACACTATAATTTTGACTCCTTCGACGGGCTGGGAGACCCGGAGGAGCACCTTAACTACTTTGAGCAGATAGCCTTGATATATTTCTACAACGACATAACCAAGTGCAGGTTCTTTACCTCTACACTGAAGGGTGGAGCCCAAAGGTAGTTCAATCGGATACCATCTCGGAGCGTACACAGCTGGAAAGAATACAGAGAGGCCTTCCTCAAAAGATTCCGGACAAACAAGACCCATGAATTCCACATGTGCCATCTTGAAACCATAGCGTAGTATGACAACGAAGCCCTATCAGCCTATATGAGGAGATTTCAGGAAGCCATCAACAAAATCACCAACCTAAATGAGCATGAAGCTTTGAGCATTTTTCGGAGGAACCTAGACCCGGAGCATAATGAGCGATATTTTTTAGAACTCATCAACAAAGAACCCCAGAGCCTGGCTGCAGCCTATGCAATGGTAGCCAAATTCATTTAGGAAAATGATGTCCTACAAGCCATGAGGATGACCAGACAAGGCACCTCTTTCACTGATAAGTGGATTTTATATCCACTTGGAGCGTTCCATATCCGCTTAAATTGATTAACTTGGCCTCAAGTTCGTGGTAGTTTTGATGTGTTTTTGTTTAGTTGTGCAGATTCGTGATTCGTCATTTAGGGTTGATTGTTTTCGTCATTGTTGGAGTTGAATTCAAGTATAGGAATGATGAATGGAGACTTGCGTGGAGCTACCATAATGATTTGAAGACTAGAGAATTGATGACGAAAGTTTGTGCAAAAAGAACGGGAAGAAAAGGCGAAGAAACGGAGCAGAAAAACGGCACGACAGGCGGCCCACGCACAGGCTGCGCCTTCCCATGCACAGGCAGCACGACATGCAGGTCTCCCACGAGCAGGCTGCGCGTGCGCGGTGCTGAAAATTTACAGTTTTGCCCTTTTTACTATTTTGGCCATATCTTGAGTTCTACAAGTCCGTTTTGGACGATCTTACTGTCCACGCAAAGCTAACGAGATTCTCTATCATTCTAAAGTGGCCCAGATGTCCAAACACAACTGGAACGGCCCAGAAATAATGAAGAAAAGTCAGTTACGAATTTTCTTTTAAAATAGAATCAGTTTAGGAAACGTATTCTATTTTAATTCTGATTTAGTATTTTTTTTGCTGGGCAAGACTTCTAGAGCCTATTTAAACACATCATACCATTGTAATTTGTATCACCATTACATATCAATTACTTAGGTTTATTTGTATCTTTTCATACTTTATTTTTATCATGGTTTCATTAGATCCCATGATGACGAGCGGTTCGATTATGAACTAATCGTTGTCATGGGATTCTAACGGAGTTATCTATGTAGCTTAGTAGTTTGATTGCTTTAAAGATTTATGTGTGGTGAATTCTTGATATCCTCGTATGGTTATGCTTCATGTGTTTAGATGCATCGCGAACATCTAATTTGTTAATCTCTTGTGAAACGAGAGTGGATCTTGAGATTTAGAACTTGCCATGCTAGCATAGGATAGGTTGATGTTTTAACATCATGATTTGTAGCGTAATTAGAGATATTATGCTGCCCTATGTGATCTTAATAGACAACTTGTTCTTCAACCGTTATGTTTTCAAATCTTATAGAGATATAGGGTCTAAGCATAATTGGTGTCTATTCATCTTCTATCTCTTTTGTGGATGTATGTTTAGTTTGGTATTCATATACTGAGAGGTAGCGTTTACTTGTTTCGTGTTGTCTGATCAGATATCATAACCATCACATGCATTGATTAAAGGCATCAACTCTAAGCGAAGTATTTAATGAAGTTAGGATCCCATGTTTACTCTTGTAGAAATAATTCAATTTTAATTTTCATTAGATAATTAATTCTTAGATTGTTTATTTGTTTTATTCAGTTAATTTTAGTTAATTAAAACCCAAATTTGTTAATTGTCTTAGCAGTGAATAATAATCATACATTGTTGCATAGGTACATCTACTGAATTAAAACCATAACCAGATCTCTGTGGGAATGAACTTGACTTATTCATATATTACTTGTGACCACGTACGCTTGCGTGATTTAGTGCAAACATTCACCCAAAGCAAAGATGATCGATCCAGGAGTGATTTTCAACCAGAAAAGAAATTTAAGCCTAATAAACAAAGCAACTACATTCCAGCCTCGCAGTTAACAGTCCCAGAACGGGGCCAAAGCTCCAAGCCCAGATCTAATGTCAGGCCCCCGAGGCCAGAGAAAGCTGAGCCTAGACCCGTGCCAGAATGGACACCTCTAAACCGCTCCCGGGCCGAGATATTGAAAGAAGTCCGGGGCAAACTCTTCTACTACCCACCAAAGCCCATGGTAACTGCCCCGGAAAATCGTCCAAGCCATAAACATTATGATTATCATGCAACCCACGGGCACCACTGTAACACCCCAGTCCCACATCAAGGAGATTTGGGACTTTAGTTCAGTTTTTAAGACAAAGTACCACTACTAAGTGCACCAACAAATCATGATCTTTTGCGGGCCTGTGGTGGGCTTGTGGATTACCCAAGTTGGCTACATTTGGACCAGTTTACTTTGGCTTATTTCGGATTCGGAATCGGGATTTGACCCGATTTTTGAAAAAGACTCGGGATTTGACCCGGGTCGTCACAATGGTATAAGAGCCGACTCTCGAAAGCTTGATTCGTCAAGTTATCGGAGGTGGGGACACGAAGGCTGGTGGTATTATCCCATAATGGATAGAGGTCCGGAGGTGGGGACACGAAGCCAGCCAGTATTATCCCACAATGGCTAGAGAGGAACGATCTTGGACCTAAGGGATATCCGTTCAGGCCTGACGAGGACGTCAGGAGTTTAAGTGGGGGAGTTTGTAACACCCCAGTCCCACATCGAGGAGATTTGAGACTTTAGTTCAGTATATAAGCAAAAAGTATTACTACTAATTGCACCAACCAATCATGATTTTTTTGGGGCCTGTGGTGGGCTTGTGGATTACCCAAGTTGGCGGCATTTGAGCCAGTTTACTTTGACTTATATATATATGTGTGTGTGTGTGTGTGTGTGTGTGTGTGCGCGCGCGTGTGTGCGTGTGTGTGTGTGTGTATGTAAAGAATATTTATCAAAAATATCAAGTTTCTTAGTTTTTTTTGTGATTTTATCATCTTCTCAAATTATTTACAAAAATACTTTTTCCAAAAAAAAAATAATTTGCAAAAATACCATCTTATTTGCAAAACTACGGTCTGCAACTAGATGCAACCACATGCAACGTACATCTGATTGCATATATGGCTGCGCAGGTTGCATATGTGGTTGCAAACAGTTCTATTTGGTTGCATCTACTTGCAGACCGTATTTTTGCAAATAAGAAGATGGTATATTTGTAAATTATTTTTAAAAAAATTATTTTTGCAAAAAGAATTCTGGACTGGATATTTATGAAAAAAGCCCTCCCCCCCACACACATATATATATATATATATAAATTTATACTTTTTTATATTTCAAAATGTAATACATTTTATATAATATTCACATATAATAATACATTATATGGTACATAGTTTTGGTTAACAAATAATAATTGTTAGATTTTTTAAACAAATTGTTGAGCGGTTCAGTGGTTCTGTATAACATCCCGAACTTTCAAACTATTAATTCTAAATCTAAAACTAAAATAAAATAGATTTTATTAATCCAAAAGTCAATTACACATGTACTTATAACATCTCGACTTTTCAAACTATTATTTCTAAATCGAAAACTAAAATAAAACAGATTTTGTTAATCCAAAACTCAATTACACAGGTACTTATTACAAAAGCGCAACTAACATCTATCGAAAAGTCAATCTAACCCAATTCTAAGGTCCTCGAACTCCAATGCTATCCCACTCGATCTTACACCAAACCTGAAAATTGTAAGTAATGAGCTACGTAGCCCAGCAAGTAACCAATCGATCCAACTAGTAAGGCCAAGTAACACGTATACACGCATTGTACAAGATAATCAATATGATATAATAACATACATGAAAGAATGACTTTCGATACACATATTCGTATTCGATACGATGCGATACGATACTACATAACAACAATAACTTGAAATCCATAATTCATACCACGACCACTACATCCCGGTGATAACGGTCCTAAATTTTTAGAAAACTGTTACTACAAACCGGTGACTCGGTCCTAAGTCTTTATTTTCGCAAATCATGGCATATATCAGAGTTCAAAGGCTATTGCTTACACATAACACATAAATATACTAATACATATAACCTCAAAATGTATCATCACTTAGCCCAAGTTTTGGTAAATAAATATGCACATAACATGTAATATGGAAATCACTAGTAAGATCAATTAGAAACTTACCTCTACGCAAAAACTCAAGAATCAAATCATTGTAGATCATGTATTCAATTCTTACCAAACCAACATTTAACCTTTTGACCCTCTAAATGATGTTTTCTTGAGAAATTCAAGAAAAAAAGTTTTAGAGCACGAAAAGATCATTCCGACAAGTCCAGAATCAAAGAATTCTGACTTACGATAAATTTTCTACGAATTTTACAAAACAGCTGATTTGTGTGTGGAAAAGACTTACAAATTTTATTAATAAAGACAGAAAGGAAAATATGATATATATATATATATATATATATATATATATATATATATATATATATATATATATATATATATAGGATATTGCTCAAATGAGAACCATCACTAACATGAGATATGAGATCTAATCCTTACCATACATATTTAAAATTTCTTTTAATCTAAGCCATTCATCTAAATCTTATCATTTTCATCTAATAGCACCATCATATCATTCCTTGTTTGCACAAAATCACGCAAGTGCACGTGGTCACAAGTGATACAGATATAAATCGAGTTCGTTCCGCAGAGATCTGGTTATGGTTCTATTTAGTTAATGCACCTATTCAACAATGCATGGCTTTAATTCACTGCTAAGACAATAAACAAATATAGGTTTTAACTATCTAAATTAAACTAAGATGCAAATTATAAAACTAAGAATTAATTGACTAAAAGAATTAAATTGAATTACTTATATGATAATAAATATGGAATCCTAACCTCATTATCTACTTCACTTAGAGTTGCTGCCTTTAATCAATGCATGTGATGGTTTTGATATCTGATCGGATAACACGAAACAAGTAAAAGTTACCTCTCGGTATACTAATGCCAAACTACGCATACATCCACAAAAGAGATAGAAGACGAGTAGACACCTATTATGTTTAGACCCTATATCTCTATAGAATTTGAAAACATAAAGGTTTAAGAACAAGTTATCCACTTAGATCACATAGGGTAGCATAATATCTCTATTTACGCCACAAATCATGATGTTAAAACATCAACCTATCCTATGCTAGCATGGCAAGTTCTAAATCTCATGATCCACTCTCGCTTCACAAGAGATTAACAAATTAGATGTTCGCAACGCATATAAACACATGAAACACAACCATACAAGGATATCAAGAATTCACCACACATAAATCTTTAAGGCATGCAAACTACTAAGCTACATAGATAAATCCGCTAGGATCCCACGATAACGATTAGTTCATAATTGAAGCTTTCGTCACCATGGGATTTGATGAAAACATGATAATGAACAAGATAACAAAGATGAATAAATCAATAATGTAACAAGGTTTAGAGAACAAATCCGTGAAAGAAACAAGCATCCAAAAGATACGCCTAAACAAAGGAATACAAGAAAACTATGTCTAGATCTTCTTGTCGTCACAATCCTCGCCTTAGCTTCTCGATCTCGTGCTATGAACGAATTAAACTGAACTCTGGTGTGTAGATGATGATTTTGATGTCCCCAAGGTGTGTATTTATATCCCCAAGTTGCCTCCTCAACAAGCAATTGCCGTTTTTGAGTTGGAATAGAAGATCGGAAAATTCCATCTTTATACGGGATATGATTAGCAATTTCCATGATTACAACTGATTCTGGAATATTCCCACCGTCCAAAGTGATTACCACAATAATTAGGATTAGATTACAAAGCAATTTCCTATTCTGAATTGAAGACTGCAAGTTTCTGGAATTTTCTGCCGCACTCAGGCGCGCCCGCGCGTGATCCATATGTTTTTCCAGTGCGCCCGCGCGCACAGTATTACTGACATCCGTCCAACCGTGCCCACGCGCACAATCAGTGTAAACTGAGCGCGCCCGCGCCTTACACTGTTTTCACAGACTGATTTCTTCCTTTACTGATTTCTTCTATCGTTTCCAACCGTAACTTGATTTCTTCACCTTGACAACACCATATAGCTACTTAAAAGCCTGCAAATGATGTCCTACACAATTCTACACAAAAACTCGTTAAAACACAAAAATACTTGAGACCAAGACATCAATTTAAGCCGAAATAGAATGATCCAAGTGGATATAAAATCCACTTATCATTCCTCTTCCCAGCCACCATGACTTTCGACATCACCCACCGCCAACCTCCGGTCATGACTCATCATCGTTGTCCGACCACGTAACATACCCCTCCTACCGTCGCCCCACCACTGCACTACCACCACTGTCACGCCAATCACAATCCGATCTACTCCATATCATCATTTTCGTCGCCATCTCTAGCTTCACCTTGCACCGATCTGTACCATTAAGATTTGATTTTAACCACCGGGACTCATCCGTTGTTGGTGATTTTTCATAAATTCTGGTGATTTTTTCTCATTTTTTATGTTTTGTGTCTCCTTTCTGGTGATTTTAAGTTGTAGCCGATGATTCTTTGATTTAAATATTAGGTGGTCGGTGGTGCAAAGTAATCAGTGGTGGTAATTGTTGGTTTTAGTAGTTAAATTAAGGTGATTTATATTTGAATATAGTGATTTTGGTATGATGTGGTGGTCGTAGTTGGCCATCGGAGACAGTGCTCGGATGTTATGGGTTGCTAAGGCAATGGCAGTGGGATGTTTGTGGTGATTTATACTTGATTTTGGTGTGTTTTTTATGTTAATTTGGTGGTGATTTTGGTATAACAATAGTGATTATTTGTAGATGGTGGCTAGAGGTGGTGTTCGGAAATGGTGACGGCGATGGGGAGTAAAGGCATGGTCAAATACTGATGATAGAAGAGCAGTACGTGAGAAAGAGAGAGAAATATGTTATATATAAATATAGAATATATGATTCAGATTAGAAGTTGTTAAATGAATGAATGGCTCAGTTCTCATTTTAATAAGGATTCTCATTTGAGCAAAACCCTATATAACATACATATATATATATATATATATATATATATATATATATATATATATATATATATATATATATATAACGTTACAAAATCCTAACTTAACTTCAAGCCCATTAATTATTCTAGTATTCATGTCTGATTCATATTTTAGATCCAGTTAAACTAATTTAGTTTTAATCCTAATTTTTATTAAATTTTAATCCTTATTATCCTTTTATTATTAATAATTTAAAAATTCCGGGATATTACACTAGTAGATTTACAAACTTGTATCATCTCTATGATAAATTCAACAAAAAGTGGGTGATTGATACATTGATCGCATTTTTTAAGGTGCAGTGTGGCCAAAATGAATGTGGAGTTCTATTAGTTATTCTACAATTGTTCGATGTAGGCCTAAACACAGTCAGTGAGTGTTATGCGTAAAATATTTTCAAACAGTGTTGGTTAAAATGGTTAATTAAAATAATATAAAATATGATTATGTAAATTTTTTTAAATGTGTAAGATATTGTGTTCCAATAAAATTAGTTATAATAATTGACTACATTTTAAAAATGATATGTTTTTATTATTTTAAATTATTATAAAAAAGAATGTATCAGTTTAGTATAGCAACAAATGATGTGAAATTTCATTACAAATTTTAAATATTCAATAAATATGATCAATGTAATGAGATTGTCTAAAATTTTACCTAAAAGTTACGTACCATTGAAGTACAAAATATTTTACATATTATTTATAATTCTTATTTATTTATGATAAATAATTTGAAAATTTAGCTAAGAAATGTCTACTATTGAAGAAGATGGCGAGTATTTTGTTAGAGCAACTCCAAGAGCTCTTAAATTTTTCTCTAAAAATAATATAAATATATTACCTCTTAGCCATTTAAGATACAAAAATAATTATCATCTCCAACAATTCTCCTCAAATTTACTCCCTATCTATATTTTCCTGTTACAGAACTATACAAAAACCATAAAAGGAGGCAAGTGGTGTACAGAAATGTCAGACAAATGAATATTCATCTATTTAAAATTGGATGAGGAAGGAAGCTATCCTCCTCATACTCAGCTCTTAACTTTTTGAAGAAGGTTTAGTAGCATGTTGGATACATGTTTGGTCTTGAACTCCTCAAAATATAGAATCTACAAAGAGAGCTTCTTGGAGTTGCTCTTAGGTGTTCTCGTATTCTGATTCTACTAAGTAGCATGTGAGAATAAAATAATATAAAATAATGGTAGAGTTCTGTGGTTTGGAAGCATAAAATAAGTTTTACATAAAATCATCAAGAATTTCAAAGATAATTTTGAAAAATTAACTTAAAAGGATTCCATTAAGCGTTCTGTGATAACTCCAAATCTTGATCGGGTACTTCCTCGCCAACTCCTGCCTCGGAAGTGGTGTAGCTGTAGTGGGGTGTCTGCAAAACAACACCGGAGGGGGGGGTTTGGCCCCGAGGTGCCTCCGGCGTGAGAATGAGAGTTGGCTTTGGAAGATAATAATCAAGTAGAGTATCACAATAGTAATAAATGTGTGTAGGTGTGTAATAATGTCTAACCCCTAAACCCTATTTCTTAGGGGTATTTATAGCCCTAGGCCTAGGTTTTAGGGGTGGGTTACCTTTACTCCCGACCGTTGGATCCGGGGGACAAGGTGCTGAATTCCCGGGATGGAGGACACGTGTCCCTATTCGTGGGGACCATTGACTTGGGTGTGGCAGTGTTGTGGAAGACATGGTTTGACACATGCTGTCTCTTGGACTTTAGTGCTAGTCAGCGTTATGTGCGGAAATGTCGGCTGAGCTGGAGTACCACGTGCACCAGGTGTCATCAGTCAGGGGCCCGCTGTTCCGGGGCGGGGGCTCCGGGCCCGGGGTCCACCAGCTTGGGCTGGGCTGCTCTTATTCTCATGAGTTGGATTGTTTGTTGTTTTTGGGCCTGAGGCTGGGCCTAGTTGGATCTGGGCTATTTCTAGCCTATCATTTGCCCCCCACTCCCTCATGCGGATTTTTCGGATGGGGGAGTAGCAAATGTATTTGAGCTTCTCTTTGTCATAAAGGAGAAATTTTGTCTTTGGTTACCCTTCGGCCCGGGGTGTGTGCTGAAAAGAGCATCTCCGGGGCTAGGGGTGAAATGTTATCTTCACAAGTCCAAAGTTTCGTGACTTTGGGTCACTTAGAAGAAATATCCGTTTTTTGTTGCCCCCCAGGCCCGGGGTGTGGGCTGAGGTGCACACCTCCGGGGCTAGGGTTATTGTAGCTCGAAGGCTTTGCTGCCTTGAAAAGGAATTTTGTTGTTGGTTGCCCCCTAGACCCGGGGCACGTTCTAAGGTTTGCGTCCCCGGGGCTAGTGGTGTTGTAGCAGGGTGCGTATGCGTGTATATATACATTCATAAATGTATATTTGCATATATATGTATTTTTGAGGTTGGGTTTTTTTTTTTTTGGAAAACAGCTGTCATCCACTATCTCCGGGTTTTGGAGATAGTGGGCTGAAATTTTGGGCCGCCACGTGTCTCTGGTGGTTGGGATTCAGGGTTTGCCTATAAATAGTGGCCGTCTTCCTCACTTTTGTCTTTTACAAGTTTCTGATTTGCTGCCGTTACTCTGCTTCTCTGAGGGCTTGATCTCCGGGCTATTGACGCTTCAGTTTTTCTTGCTTTCTCCATTTCGGCTTCTTCGCTCTTTGTAAGTCTTCTCTCTCCGGCCTTTTGTCAATTTTATCGCTTTTATTCTCCGGGTTTCGGTACTCTTGTAGGTAGTTTTCCCTTTCATAGCTTCTTATTTTCATTCTCTTATTGTGTTGGGTAGCCCGGGGTAGTGTCCTTGTATGGTTAGGCGACGTGTAACTGCCAACCGAGTGTTAACCCCTCTTTCCGAGCCCAGTGCCTCTTCTGCTAGTGTTAGCTCTTCGAATAGTATCATAGATTTGATAGATCTAGAGTGGTGTGTGATGGGAAAAATAAGAGTAGTATGCCCGTACTTACTAATATTGGGACCAAGGATATGGGCCCGGGGTATAGCCTCAGTGAGCCAGATGGCAGTTGGGGTCATAGCAAATATTATTTTGTTAAAAAGGACCCGGGGATCCCCCAAGCTTTCTTCTTTAGGGATCTCTGCACGGAGTTTTCTAAAGAATCTAGATGTGGCTGAAATGACCAGATATGATGAGGCTTTTATGGATTCTAATTTCGGGGATAAACCGGGCTCCGGGATGGATGTTGGTCCGTTCAGGAGTAAGTATATGGAGGAGCCGGTTGATTGGGATCCAATTTTCCGGGCCACGTTCCACTTGGACAACGACATGGAGTGGAGGTGGCCGGAGCCCGGGGAAAAGATTTACCACAGACCGGAGGGTGGTTGGGTGGGAATTTGGTTGGAGCATCTGAGGTCGGGGTACGGGCCTAGGTGTCACCAATTTGTGAAATCGTTGTGTTTGTTCGAGTATGGGATTCCTATCACCCAGATGACCCCAAATGTAATGAAGTGGATCTTTTATTTCCTGGGTTGTTGTGAGCGGGTCGGGGTGTTGCCCACCTTCAAGCTTTTTCATCACCTTTTCCAATTGGTGCACTCCAACAACGAACCGATGTTTGAGTTTAGATTCCGGGGTAAGGCGTGTGGGTATCCTTCTTCGGCCTCGAAGCCTCTCGGTATGCTCCCCTCTTTAAAAGGTTGGAATGGGGAGTTTGCCTTTTTCCGGGGCGTTGACCTCCGGTTCATGCCCACCTTTAAGGAGGAGCCTCTTGCAATGCACTTTGAGGTGTTCGATCTTCAGGATGCGGCAATGGACCGGGTTCACGCCTTTTGCCGAGGTCTCGGAAGGCAGGTGACTCGGGATGATCTTATGAGTCATGAGTATCTGTTTGGGATAGGATGTAAGTTCGGGTTATATCACGCTTTTAATTTTGATCTTGTTGTTTTCTTTACCCCGGACTAATGTAAATTTTTGTAATTTCAGGCCTTCCCGGATACAGCCCGGAATTTGAAAGGACTGTGCAGATGAACAAGGCAAACCAAGCTCTTGGCGCTGCCCTCCGGGGTATTGGTCACGTTCGTGACAACACCAAGGCGCCCGGAGAGGCCAGCAGCTCCCAGGCCAATCCAGAGGGGGGTTCTGAGAATAGGGCGGTGCGCCCGGAGTCTGCGGATCCGGAGACTGGGGTCGAGGATTCTGGCCTGGTCGCAAGGAAGAGGGCGAGGGTGACTTCTGCTAAGACTGAGCTATTCGGGACCATGCTCTCGGACTACGAGATTGTGAAGGAGGGTTCAGCTGCCGGTGGCCCGAGGAAGGAGAACTTTCGTCCTCACGAGCGAGCCCCTATGTCTCCGGAGGAAAGAAATTTCATCGACTTTCTGGCCGATCTCCCCAGTAAGTCGGAGTGGGAGGATATGAGCAAATCTACGTCAATCGAGTTACTCCAGGAGATGATGGGGGTCTTTGGCCAGGTATACGTTTCTCCGGGCTCTTTCAATTTTCTTTGCTTATTGATTCTGAATTTTCTAACTTTTGTTCCTGCCCTCGCAGCTCGGGGTCCGGGTTGCTGGTGCCGCTGCGAAAGCATGCAGGGAGGTCAAGGAGGCCCAAGCTGTTTTGAGCTCGGCCTCGGAGAAAGAAAAGGAAATCGTCGATCTTAAACAGCAACTCGAGGAGTTGAAGGAGCGCACGGATGCCCGGATCGAGAAGTTTAAGGGCGGAATTAAGCAGGCAGCTGATGAGAGGGATGCGGCCAAGGCTAAGCTTACAGATTACAAGGCGGAGGTGAAGAAGCTCCGGGATGAGCTGAAGGCTAGGAAGCCGGAGAAAGAGGTGATTGCTGAGCTCCGAAAATCGGACGCTTATGACGCGGATCTCGCCGATGTGGCCTCGAAGAAGATTCACCGTTGTTGGGTTGTGGTCGAAAACATGTGCAAATCCGACCCTGGAACCGCCACCTGGGATAACTTTGTCATGGCATATCTGGAAGCCGAAGATGCCTTGGTCCGGGACGAGGGTGAACCACAACCCTACACAGCGCTAGTCTCCTCTCCTCCTCCTCCCGAAGCTTGATCCACTAGACTGGCTGCGCCCAGAATCCGGGCTAGGCCCATGTAATCCTTTAATTCTGCCGATGTAGCCTTTAAACTTTGTTGTATAATTCTGAATTTGGTGTTATGCCTCCCGTAACTCTGTTGCAACAATCAGGTGTTTTGGGCCGTTGGTCAGCCCGGCCTATTCTTTTAATTTGCTTGTATGCTTATCTCCTGCCTTAGTTTTGTGTATCTTTAACATGGTGTGGCTTGTCTTGCCCCCCATTCTCTTAGGTTTCCCGGATAAGGGAATTTGGGGAAAAGGTTGTTTCAAATTATTCGTGTTTATGGTTGGTTGCTCCGGACCCGGGGTTCAGTCGTACTTGGAAATTATGCAAAATTTCCAAGTAGGAATTTGCTTATAGTTGGTTACTCCGGGCCAAGGTACTGCCTTTGACCCGGGATTCAACCATACTTGGAAATTATGCAAAATTTCCAAGTAGGAATTTGAGATAGTTGGTTGCTCCGGGCCAAGGTACTGCCTTTGACCCGGGATTCAGCCATACTTGGAAATTATGCAAAATTTCCAAGTAGGAATTTGCTTATAGTTGGTTGCTCCGGGCCAAGGTACTGCCTTTGACCCGGGATTCAGCCATACTTGGAAATTATGCAAAATTTCCAAGTAGGAATTTGCTTATAGTTGGTTGCTCCGGGCCAAGGTACTGCCTTTGACCCGGGATTCAGCCATACTTGGAAATTATGCAAAATTTCCAAGTAGGAATTTGCTTATAGTTGGTTGCTCCGGGCCAAGGTACTGCCTTTGACCCGGGATTCAGCCATACTTGGAAATTATGCAAAATTTCCAAGTAGGAATTTGCTTATAGTTGGTTGCTCCGGGCCAAGGTACTGCCTTTGACCCGGGATTCAGCCATACTTGGAAATTATGCAAAATTTCCAAGTAGGAATTTGCTTATAGTTGGTTGCTCCGGGCCAAGGTACTGCCTTTGACCCGGGATTCAGCCATACTTGGAAATTATGCAAAATTTCCAAGTAGGAATTTGCTTATAGTTGGTTGCTCCGGGCCAAGGTACTTCCTTTGACCCGGGATTCAGCCATACTTGGAAATTATGCAAAATTTCCAAGTAGGAATTTGAGATAGTTGGTTGCTCCGGGCCAAGGTACTGCCTTTGACCCGGGATTCAGCCATACTTGGAAATTATGCAAAATTTCCAAGTAGGAATTTGCTTATAGTTGGTTGCTCCGGGCCAAGGTACTGCCTTTGACCCGGGATTCAGCCATACTTGGAAATTATGCAAAATTTCCAAGTAGGAATTTATTGTGTAAAATGAACATTGGAAGAGTAAACTGCGAACTTTCATTGATAGCTTTGGAGATTACAAGCATTTTTGCATTCCTATTACAAAATTGTTGTTGCTCTAGCTGGAGTCTTTGGCTTTACTGATAGTATTTTCTGAGTCTGAGGCCGTGCCATGTGTTGGGCACCTTGGATCCATCCATGTGATTGAGCTTATAAGTCCCGTGGCGGAGTACTTCTTTGACTTGGTATGGTCCTTCCCACTTAGGCATGAGTTTGCCAGTGTTTGTGGGATCGGATGCCTCCGTGTCCCGGAGTACTAGGTCCCCGATTTGGAAGTTCTTGACTCTTGATTTCTTGCCGAAGTACTCTCTTGTTCTTTCTTTGTACTTCTCCATTCTTTGTATTGCTTTGTCTCTGACCTCATCGACCAGTTCCAGGTTAACTCGTAACCCTTCTTCATTTGCGACTTCATCAAAGTTAATTACTCTGTGGGAAGGTGAGCCCACTTCGATTGGTAACATCGCTTCAGTTCCATATGCCAGCTTGAATGGAGTTTCCCCTGTTCCGGACCTCGGGCTAGTTCTGTATGCCCATAGCACATGTGGTAGCTCTTCGGGCCATTTGTTCTTACTTTCCTTTAGCCTTTTCTCAATCCCCCTTAGTAAAATTTTGTTTGTCACCTCGACTTGGCCGTTGCCCTGGGGATAAGCTACTGAAGATTTCTTGTGTTTGATCCCCCTTTCCTTCAGATAGTTTTCGAAGTCTGATCCGATGAACTGGGGACCATTGTTCGAGACCAGGACCCTGGGCATCCCGAACCGCATTAGGATGTTGTCCATGAACTTGATGCAATCTTGCTGGTTTATGGTCCTCATTGCCTTTGCTTCGGCTCATTTAGTCATGTGGTCAATTGCTACTAGCAGGTATCTCAGGTCGCCTTTAGCTCGGGGGAATGGTCCTATTATATCGATTCCCCATACAGCAAAGGGGATTGGGGATAGGACTGAAGAGGGTAGGACCGGGCTCTGTCTTGGCACGTTGCTGAACAGCTGGCAATTTCTACATTTCTTGACAAAGTCCACTGCGTCGGAGTGGATGGTTGGCCTGTAGTACCCTTGCCTTATAATTTTGTAGGCGAGGGCCTTTGCGGACATGTGGTCCCCACAGATCCCTTCATGTACCTCGTGTAAACAGTAGCTGGCTTCCTCCGGGCCTACGCACTTCAATATTGGAGATGAGAAAGTTCGGCGATAGAGTTGGTTATCTTCAATGAAGTATTTTGCCGCTTTGTTTTTCAACCTTCTGGCTTCGTTTTTGTCCTCGGGCAATTCCCCCTTGTCCAGGTAGAGGATAAAAGGGGTCATCCAATTCGGGGTGTCATCAATTTCCATTATTTCTTCCTGATCAATGGCTGGGTTCTCAAGTTCTTCAAAGTAGACGGAACTGTCTAGGTCGGCTGAGTTTTGGACTAGTCTGGAGAGCTCATCCGCTTCGGAGTTTTCCTCTCTGTTAATCTGACTGATTTGGTGTTCCGGGATTGTGGCTAAGTAGCTTTTGACCAAGGCCTGATACTGAGCCAATTTGGAATCTTTGGCGATGTACTCCCCCTTTGTTTGTCGTACCACAATCTGGGAATCACTGAAGATGCTCAAGTTCCGGATTTTCAAAGTTCGGGCTAGCCTTAGCCCTGCCAGGAGAGCCTCGTATTCGGACTGATTATTAGTTGCTTGAAATTTGAAGGCTATTACCTGCTTGATCTGGAAGCCGTCCGGGCTTCTAATGATGACCCCAGCCCCGGACCTCTCCGCTGTTGAGGAACCATCTACATGGAGAGTCCATAAGTCAAGTCCTTTGTCCGGGGTTACTTCGTTCTGGGCTGGTATGGAATGGTGTTACGGTTCAGGAAAAGAGCATTCCACGATGAAGTCAGCCAGGGCTTGTGCCTTGATTGCTGTTCGGGGTGTGAAGGTCAAGTGGTATTGACTTAATTCTATTGCCCAATTTATCAATATTCCGGAGGCATCTGGCTTGTGGATTATCCGTCTTGGTGGCTGATCAGTTACAACTTTAATTTCTCTCCCTTGAAAGTAGTGTCTGAGTTTTCTCGAGGCCGTGATGAGGGCAAAGGCAAACTTCTCCAGATTGGGGTACCGAGTTTCAGCATCCTTTAACACTTGGCTTACATAGTATACTGGTCTTTGGATCCCCCCATCTTCCCGGACTAAAGCAGCTGCTACGGCTAATGATCCGGCGGAGAGGTATAGATGTAGTGGTTCTCCGGGCTCGGGTTTAGTTAACAGAGGCGGGGATGAGAGATATTTCTTGATTGTGTTTAGGGAGGCTTGGCACTCCGGGCCCCATGCTATTTCCTTTTTGTTGCTTGCTCCCTTGAGCAGATTGAAGAAAGGCAGGCATTTTTCTGCCAATTTGGAAATAAACCTTCGCAAAGCCGCTAATGACCCGGCCAATTTTTGGATGTCTTTCTGGGTCCGAGGTGGTTGCATGTCTAGGATAGCCCTGATTTTCTCTGGGTTGGCCTCTATTCCCCTCTGGCTAATCATGAAGCCTAAAAATTTCCCTGCTGCCACCCCGAAGGTGCACTTCTCCGGGTTAAGTTTCATTTGATTTTTCCTTAGATTTTCGAAACATTCCCGTAGATCCGGGACGTGTTCCGCAACGGTCTTGGATTTGGCGATGATATCATCCACGTAGGACTCTAAGTTCCAGCCTATTTGGTCTAGGAAGACCTCTACCATGGCTCTTTGGTACGTGGCCCCGGCATTCCGGAGCCCGAAGGGCATGAACTTGAAGGCATATACCGCCCTGTGGGTGATGAAGGCTGTTTTGGCTATGTCTACAGGGTTCATCTTGATCTGATTGTATCCGGAGAAGGCATTCATGAAGCTTAACATTACATGTCCCGAAGTGGCATCAATGAGCTGGTCTATGTTGGGTAACGGGTATGGGTCCTTGGGGCAGGCCTCATTGAGGTCGGTGTAATCAACGCACATCCTCCATTTTCCACTGGGTTTCTTCACTAGAACCACATTGGCCAGCCACTCCGGATATCTGATTTCAAAAATTATATCTGCCTTGAGGAGTTTGTCCACTTCTTCATCTATGGCCCTTTGTCTCTCCGGGGCCACATTCCTTCTTTTTTGTTTTACGGGTTTCCTTCTGGGGTCAACATCCAGGCTGTGCATGGCCAAAGATTCTCGGAGTCCGGGCATATCGGCCGGGCTCCATGCAAATACATCCGCGTATTCCCGGAGTAACTCCACTAGGTCCTTTTTGAAGGCTGCTGCCAACCCTGCCCCAATCTTGATTTTCCTTTCGGAGTTCCCGGGGATTAGCTCTATTGTCTCTGTTTCTACTACGGGCTCGACTTTGGCTTGATCTTTCAGGTTGGATGATTTCTGGACCCGGGCTTGGGAGTTTGAGGTAAGGTACCCTCGGGCTGCAGAAGTTTCTGCCTTTTGGGTAGGGATCTCAGAATTCTCGATATTTTGAACCTCCTTCCCGGGGTTCTTATAAGTTGAGTTTCTATGTTTCTTTCTGCTTTGATTCTTGTGATAGGAGGAGGCTTTGCGCTTGTTTTCTGGATCTGTTTCGGCCATGACTAGGGCTTGACCATAGCATCGACTTGCGGTTTCGGTGTCACCCCTTACTTCTCCTACCCCGGCGACTGTTGGGAACTTGAACTTGAGGTGTGGGGTTGAGGTCACGGCCCGGAGCTTGGTCAGAGCTCGGCGCCCTAGTATCACATTATAGGACGATGGGCTGTTGATAACATAGAATTTGACTACATGAGTTATCTGCTTCGGGGCAGTTCCGAACTGGACAGGTAGGTAGAGGGTTCCCTAGATTGGGACCAAGTTATGGCCGAAGCCGTACAGTGGATCCTCTCTACATTCGTTCATTTTTACGCTTCCGAGCTACATCCTGTCCATGGTATGTTTGAACAATATGTTGGCCGAAGAGCCGTTGTCTACGAGGACCCTTTTTACTTCATTATCGGCAATATCTAGGCTTACCACCAAGGCCTCGTTATGGTCGGGGTCTATTCCTTCAAAATCGGCATTGCTGAATGATATGACTTGTTCCGGGGCGGTTTCCACCATCATTACCTCATCTCCGGAGTCCGGGGTCCTTGGGGGAGAATTGGAGCCGCCCAATTCTACATGCACCACATTTTTAACTTTCTGAACCCCGGGTCCTTGTCCCCCTTCTGCGTTTCTTGGGGCCACATACTGGTTCATGTTCCCCTTTTTGATCTGTTCCTCGATGAAAAACTTGAGCGACATGCAGTTTTCGGTGGTGTGCCCGTGAGTTGAGTGGTAGTCACAATGCTTGTGTTTAGGCCTATTTTTCGGGGATGTAGCCATAGGCTTAGGCGGGTAGTAGAAGGGTTTGTCCTGGATTTCTTTCAGTATTTCGGCCCGGGGCCGGTTCAGGGGCGTCCACTCCGGTTCTGGACGTGGCTCGGGTTTTTCTGGCCTCGGGGGCCTGGTATCGGACTTGGGCTTCGAGAAGTGGGTTCGGTCCGGGACGGTTAGTTGGGAGCTGGGGATGTAGTTACTCTGTTTGTTGGGTTTGAATTTCTTTTCTGGTCGATAGTCGCTTTCGGGGCGATTATCTTTGTTTCTGCTCGAGGAGGCCCCTTGCCTGGTCATTCTCATGGCTTGTAGGATATCTGTTTCTTTGATGAACTTGGCGGCCATAGCATAGGCCGCGGCCAGGCTCTGGGGTTCTTTGTGTACGAGCTCTAGAACATAGCGCTCGTTGTGCTCCGGGTCTAGGTTCTTCCGAAATATGCTCAAGGCTTCCCTCTCATCTAGATTGGTGACTTTGTTTATTGCCTCTTGGAACCGTTTCATGAAGGCGGAGAGGGCCTCGTTGTCATGCTGCCTAATTGTTTCAAGGTGGCACATATGATACTCCGGGGATTTGTTGGCCCGGAACCTCCGGAGGAATGCTTCCCTGAACTCTTTCCAACTGTGTATACTCCGGGATGGAATCCGGCTGAACCATCTTTGGGCTGCCCCTTTCAGTGTTGAAGCGAAGAACTGGCATTTTGTTAGGTCATTGTAGAAGTATATCAGGGCTATTTGCTCGAAGTAGTTGAGATGTTCCTCGGGGTCTTCCAACCCATTGAAGGAGTCGAAGTTGTAATGCTTTAGATTCTTCTGCCGGGGTATGGCTTCGAGGGAGTAGCTGAAAGGCGTGAGGGTATCTTGGATCTCAAACCCGGAGTCACTGTTAACTTTTCTTTGCAGCTCGTGGATCATTTGTACCAGGTGGTCTGGGTGTTCTTCATCGTCTGAGATAATCTCCGGGCTAATTTCTCGATGGGGTCTCTTGGGTTTGGATCTCCTTATCCTTTCCTCCTCCTCTTGAAGTCGTTTTTGGATCCTAAGTTCCAACTTGGCAAGTTCTTCCTGTCTTATTTTTTCCCGGAGTCTCTCCATTTTCTTGAGCTTATCGGTTTCGTCGTCTTTGACTTTGCTTTGGGGGTTGTGGTTTTTCTTAGCTATTTTGCCCTGGTTTCCGAGGCGGGCAAAGACTGAAGCCCGGGATTGGTGCGAGTTGGCTGACCCTCCGGAGTTCTCGGCTTGTTCGGGCTCCGGTTCCGGGTGGGGGCGGTTTCGGTAAGCCCGGATCGCTTCCGCCAGTTTCTCGGGGGTCAAGTTCTCCATTTGTGTGGGGTCTAGGGGTACGTCTGTGTACTTGTATCGATTTACCTCAACGGTGACCCGGGCATCGTTCGGGCCGATCCCGAGCCTTTCCTGGACTGGGACCTGGTTTTGGGGTATCGACTCCGGGATAGGAACCGGGGGTTCTTCTCTCGGAGTGCTAAGTGCTTGGCGTTGGGTGGACTTGCTTGGTCGAGGCATGGTTTTGGGCTTTAGCTGGTTTGAGGGGTTTGGATTTTCTTGGTTCGGGTTCGGAGGTTCGTCCCCTCCTTCTAGCGCCAATGATAACTCCAAATCTTGATCGGGTACTTCCTCGCCAACTCCTGCCTCGGAAGTGGTGTAGCTGTAGTGGGGTGTCTGCAAAACAACACCGGGGGGGGTTTGGCCCCGAGGTGCCTCCGGCGTGAGAATGAGAGTTGACTTTGGAAGATAGTAATCAAGTAGAGTATCACAATAGTAATAAATGTGTGTAGGTGTGTAATAATGTCTAACCCCTAAACCCTATTTCTTAGGGGTATTTATAGCCCTAGGCCTAGGGTTTAGGGGTGGGTTACCTTTACTCCCGACCGTTGGATCCGGGGGACAAAATGCTGAATTCCCGGGATGGAGGACACGTGTCCCTATTCGTGGGGACCGTTGACTTGGGTGTGGCAGTGTTGTGGAAGACATGGTTTGACACATGCTGTCTCTTGGACTTTAGTGCTGGTCAGCGCTATGTGCGGAAATGTCGGCTGAGCTGGAGTACCACGTGCACCAGGTGTCATCAGTCAGGGGCCCGCTGTTCCGGGGCGGGGGCTCCGGGCCCGGGGTTCACCAGCTTGGGCTGGGCTGCTCTTATTCTCATGAGTTGGATTGTTTGTTATTTTTGGGCCTAAGACTGGGCCTAGTTGGATCTGGGTTATTTCTAGCCTATCATTCTGTGTGAATTTATTTATTTTTTTAACATCAGCATGTAGCTTAACCGAACATTTCCGAGTTATCTTGATTGTTTGACTCGTGTAAATTATCGTTACATGCAAATCCAACGATTGCTTTAGTATATTGAATTTTGTCTGAAAACAAGATGACAAAGTGAATATCCAAACTTGGGTCGTTTGGAAAATCTTATTTTTTATAAATAAGTTACTTATTATGGAAAAAAGTTAGAAAATATGTATTTTTCTTTGAAATAAATAATTTATTTTTGTAAGATAACGAATATTAAACTTCCAATACACATTTTTCTCTAAAAAAAGTATATAAATACGAAATGTTTTTTGAAATAATTAACTTGTAAGTTCAAACTTAAACTTGCCAAACGGACACTACGTCTCTTGTGTGATTCCGCATAGTTTTTTGTCACTAGAATTTGACATCCTACCAAAATCCTAAAAGAAAAAAAGGTGTACATTTGATTTAAATTAAATTCATTGGTTTTGTGGAGAAGTGGCCACGTGTCCAAGTTAACAATGGAAGCAGAACCTGACAAACATACGTCTGTAACTGGGATATGGATGGCTTGGATTTTAAAAAATTTACATGAGAGGTTGCGGTATAATTATGGTTTTGCTATGCGGTAAATTATTAGGCCATCTATTTACCAAAAATTCAAATTTCGATCATCAATTGATCCAAATATTTAATCAACATCCAAATTTTGATCCAAATTAGTATTATTTACATACTTTCTTCGTCCCAATTTGATTGTCCACATTATTTTTTACACACATTTATGAAGCTAATAAAATATAGCTCCAACAATTTTTTTTCAAATTTTTTTTTTCTGAATAAAAATTTAGTGTCTAAACTTTTGTTCAGAAAAAGAATTTATTTTTAAAAAAAATTATGGAGCTATGGTTAATTTGCACCTAAAAATGCGTGAAAAAAGTGAACAATTAAATCGGATAGAGGGAGTATTATATTACATAAATTTGTATTAACATTTTATTCTTAAATTTAATGTTTAACCATTCTTAACTATTTATAATATTTTTAATAATTAAATTAAACTAAAATATATATTTTTAATGTACGTAAGTAAGTAAGATTAAAATTGTCTTGACAAAAATATAATATCAAAATTGTATACCGATGTAATTTTTATTTTATACATTTATTGTACTTTTATTTAAATTTTAGTGAAATATGCTTTTCTCATTCTTATAAATTTTATTCTAAAAAGTAATTTTATTAAAAATTAATTACATTCTATTATTAATTAAGTAATTAAAAAATTACAAATCAATTTTAAATTTAACAAACTAAAAATATACAAATAATAATACAATTATTTTAATATAAAACCAGCTGATCCAAATTTGGATCAGTGAATAGTACTGAACTGATCCAAAATTTGGATCACCATTTGGATCCTGGACAAGAATTTGAAATAATTTATCACAAATTTGAAATTTTGAATCATTGTTGGATTTGCCCTTAAAGCACGCAGTGAGGGGATACTTCATGCATCCGGATACTCAGTCAAAGTGTCAAAGTGGATGGTGGACGTACAAATGGAAAAATCATCTGGTTCTGTGAATCTCTGTGGTTCCTTGAATATAGGTTCTGCCTGCTAAAGTTACAATAATATTAGTCACAACTCCCAATTTGATTTTTCCGAAATAAGAATAAATGTTGGGTGCTGATTTATGCACACCCTAAACTTATTCATGCACACCCTTTCTTTTCATTTGACTAAAATATCCTCCAACCATTTTATATACCCTTACTCAAATAGACTTCTTTTTACTATCTTATCATCAAAGGTCTCTGGTGGTGCAAGTTTGTCATGCCTAACAACACTTTTCTATGACACGCTTTCGAAAAAATCAAATTGGGAGTTGTGACTAATATTATTGTAATTTGAGTTAATTGCAAAAAAGTGCCCAAATTTTACATTCATTTTCAAAAAAGTGGTCAGGCTTTCAATTTTGCAAAATGGTGGCCAGACTTGCATTTTTCCTTTCAAAAAAGTGGCTCGGGTTGATTTTCAGCTTATTTGGCAGGGGTAAAATGGGAAAATAAGTTATTTTATTAAAAAAAATGCTAAAAACCCCAAAAATTAACCAAAAAATCCCCAAATTAATATGTGCCACCATATGATTGGTTATATTCGTAATAATAATAATAATGTAACCCCATGTATGCACATAAATTGACTAATTAAATCTTGACAACTCATATTTGTGGGTTTTTTGGTGAATTGATGTGCATACATGGGGGCATTATTATTATTACGAATATAACCACTCATATGTTGACACATTAATTTGGGAATTTTTGTAGACAATTTTTCGGATCTCTAGCATTTTTTCCCCATTTTACCCTTGTCAAAAAGCTGAAAATCGCCTGCAGCCACCTTTTTGAAAGGAAAAAGGCAAATCTGGCCACCATTTTGCAAAATTGAAAGTCTGGCCACTTTTTTGAAAATGAGTATAAAATCTGGCCACCACTTTGAAGTTTACTCTTGTAATTTTAACAGGCAGAACCTATATTCAAGGAACCACACAGGTTCACAGAACTAGCTGATCCCCTTCTTGAAGGAAATTTTGGTAATGTATGTGAAAGTTCTAAGGCTAAAACCCGTGGAGTTAGATGTGTGGAGACTACTCATATGGTAGTAGTAGATTATAATGTGAACAGGTATTGCTATCTGAGAATGGATGGAGATGTGACGACCCGAATTCCTTGTACGGGATTTGGGGGCGTTACAGAGATGGTATCAGAGCTAGGTTATAAACCTTAGAACGAGAGTAGGAGAAGTTATGACGAGATAAGGAAGTGACGAAATAGCTTAGGTAGAGTTTGTAGTTGGACTACTGGGGGTAGTACCAAAGATGAGTTAAGTAAGACCTTTAGTAGTTGATGAAATGGTGATGGATTCCTTAGAGATGATATGAGTCGATAAGGATGGGGACTGTTTATGTGATACCCTCAAGATAAGAGAAGGAGAATTGGAAACAAGGGAACTGATATGGAAGTTATATAGTAGAACCTCAAGGGGTAGTTAGGGTGGAGGCAAGATGGCCAATACCAGTAGTGGAATCAATTAGGACGAGAAAAATATGTATCCATGATTTATTTATTGGGTTTAATATTTTTTTTATATAAATGAGTATATAGAGATATGTATACATAAATATACATATATATAACTGCAGGTATATATATGTAAATATATGTATATGTACAGATATGTACTGTTTTGTTTTCATAAATAAATATTTCATGGATATACAGTTTTATTAGACAAAACCACATTGGGATAAGTTGAATCGAGTGAGGCTGTGACTTTTGGAGAAGTGTAGAAGAGATAAATTGAGTGGATTTTATAGATGGAGACAAAACAAGAAGAGTATGATGGTATTATGTATGGATTTGGAAGAGGAATGAGCTAGAATATTTCAACAGGGATTGTAATAATAGATTGAATATAATGATGCAGTGTTCTAGATAAGGGACTATGTGATATGGGTATAAGAAGCGGCCATGGTAAAGGCTGAGAGTGAATTGATCCAGGAGGATAAAGATGAGAAGAAAGAGGTATATTTAATGATTAGTAAGAGAAAATGTTAGATATAATTGATGTAAGTATTAATCAGTGTTTAAATGTTACAGTGATAAATCAAAGTTTAGCTGGAAGCGGTCAGAGTTTAGTTAAACGCTGACGAATGGAAGCTCGACAGAGTTTGTTAAACTCTGTCTGGAGGAAGCGTCTACAGGTCAACAGTGATTGAAGAATAATTGAAGATAATTATGGAAGCAATATCTTTGAAGATTGGATAGCTGTCAAAGAGATTGTGTTGACTAAGGAGACGTGTAGCAATCGTGTTTGATATCAATTGTATAGCTGATTTATAGGAGTATCAATTTTACGATTGTATAGTAGCTGTATGTTTTATAAATATAGTTAGGTTAACCCTAGAAGGGTATCGAACAACGAATTATCATTCATTGTAATCTAAGCAGCTCTCTGTGATATTTTGCATCACTGAGAGAGGAATTATTAATTCCAAACAATTTTTAATTGTTAAAACGTGTGTTCTTGTTAATCTCTCATACAAATCTTGATTATATTTGTGTATTCGGCCTAACAAGTGGTATCAAAGCAGATCTGTTACTCTATAAAGTTAAAGATTTACACACAACTATAATCAATGGCAGAGATTCCTCCTCTAACAGATTTAGGTTCTAAGAAGGCTCCTACTACTGTGAGTCGTTATGAGACTATTAGGGTTCCTATTCTGAGGCCAGCAGATTATGCTATCTGGAAGGTGAAGATGACTATGTTTCTGGAGGCTACAGATCCAGAATATCTTGACAGAATTTATGAAGGTCCTCATAAGCCTACCAAGCTATCTGCTGCTACTGCTGGTCAAGAGGCTAAAACAGTTCCAAAAGAAAAGAAAGATCTTACTCCTGAGGATATTTCATCTATTGCTAAGGATGCAAAGGTTAGACATCTACTTCATAGTGCTTTAGATAATGTTATGTCTAACAAAGTGATTAATTGCACAACTGCAAAAGAAATCTGGGATGCCCTTGAAGTTAGATGTCAAGGAACTGCTGCTATCAAGAAGAATAGAAGGAACATACTCATACAGGAGTATGAGCATTTTGAGGCAAAGTCTGAAGAAACCATAACAGAAACATTTGACAGGTTCTGTAAGCTGCCAATGATTTGTCATTGGTAAATAAAGAGTATGATCTAGAAGACTCAAATCTCAAATTTCTTCTTGCTCTACCTGAAAAGTGGGATGTGAAAACAACCACTATCAGAGACAATAATGATCTTGCTGATACTGAGATTGATGAAATCTATGGGTTGCTCAAAACTCATGAATTGGAAATGGAACAGAGAAACAGAAGATCAAGCAAGAAGGCAAAGTCTGTTGCTCTTAAGGTTGAAGAGAAACCTTTGAAGAAAGAAGCATCAAGGAAGAAAGCTAAGGAAAAGCTTTAGCTATATATTCTGAAAGTAAGTCATCAGATTCTGATGTTGACTCAAACACTGATGGATCATCTGATTCTGAGGATAATGAAGAGATGAGAAAAATGGCTATCTTGATGGTGAAGACTTTCAAGAAGATGGGTTTCAAGAACTTTAAGAAGGGAAACAGATTCTCTAGAGATTCAACTTCAGACAGGAAGAGTTTCAGGAAGTCTGAGAGAAAAGATACCAAGTATGGGAAGAAAGATAAGTCTGAGATTCAATGCTACAAGTGTAAGGGGATGGGTCACTATGCTCCTGAGTGCAAGAAGGATAAAACTGAAAAAGCACTCATCACCAAAGGCAGAGATTGGGCAGACACTTCAGACTCAGATGAAGATGTCAACTATGCTCTCATGGCTTCTATTGAAAATGAATCAGAAGAGTCTGAAAACAAGGTACCCTTAACTACTTATGCTTATAATACTGATAATATATCTGAATTGAGAATTTATCTTAAGTCATTGCATATCAGTTATAGGGATCAGACTTTAGAGAATGAGAGAATTAAATCTGAGAATTCTGAACTTAAAGAGAGAAATAAAATTGTTGAAGAGAAACTAGAAAACATGCAACAAGTTCAGAAAGAAAGAGATGATGCTGTTTATCTAGAACAGGAGTTGCTAGGCAGATATAAGCAACTAGAATCTGAATTGGAGAAGGCAAATCACATAATTAAAACTTGGACTGATTCTGGAAAAGACACTAATGAGGTTTTTCAGTCAGACACAGTTGGTTTAGGTTACTGTGAGGGAGATGAACTTAGGTTTCAAAATCATGTCAAAATTAGAACACATCTTCCTACTACAAAATTTGTTCATGGAGTAAATGAATCTAAATCTGAAGCTGAAAAGGAGCTGTTAAGAAAGAACCAGTAAAAACTAGTGTTAAACAGGTTAATATTGGTTTAATGACGGATAAACAACTCAAGCATAGGCTTAAGGAGTTAAAATCTGTTAAGAAACAGAAAGTGTCTAGAACGAACAGAAATGGTAAAGTAGGCATTTCTCAAGGTAATTATCCAATGCTTACTACTTTTGCTCCAAGAAAGACATGTCATAACTGTGGTGGCACTAACCATCTTGCTAGCTTTTGCATGAAGAATAAAAACATTAATTCTTTACCTTCCAGATCTGAAGTAAAGAAAGATAATGTTAGAACTAGACCACAGACTTTATGCAAATATTGTGGAAGTACTTGGCATTCTATTTATACTTGCAGGGATTATCATGCTATTTATCATAATTACTATGAACTTAAGCCCAATTTGAAATGGGTGAAGGTTAATACTGCAAGTGTAAACACTGAAAATGTTAGCTTAAACTCTGATAATGTAAATTCCACTGCTAAAGCTAACAAAGTTAAGAAAGCCAAAGGATCCAAGCAAGTCTGTATCCTTAAATCTAACCTTCAGTAAATGTTTGTGATTGCATGGCATAAGGGAGAGTACCCTAGTCGTGGACAGTGGATGTTCAGGACATATGACTGGAAATAAAGCCCTGCTGTCAGAGTATGTGGAGAAGGCTGGCCCAAAAGTTTCCTATGGATATGGCAACATAGGACATACTCTGGGATATGGCAACATCAATCTTGGAAGTGTCATCATCACTAATGTAGCTCTGGTTCCAGGACTCAAGCATGATCTGCTATCTGTGAGTCAAATCTGTGACAGAGGATATCATGTAGATTTCAGCCTGAATATTGTGAAATCATCAGTAAATCTATAGGGAAAGTTGTTCTAGTTGGAAACAGGTACAATAATATATATGAAATAAGGTTGTCAACAAACTCTGATGGCAAAGCAGTGTGCATGTCAACAAGAATGTCCAGTGAAGAGAGTTGGAAGTGGCATAAGAAACTTTCTCATTTGAATCTGAACAACATCAATGAGCTGATTAAAAAGGATCTTGTTAGAGGACTCCCAAAATCTTTATTAAATGTTAATGGTCTGTGTAATTCCTGTCAAAAGGCCAAACAGTGGAAGTCATCTTTCAAGAGTAAGTCTGAATCTTCAATTGTTGATCCTTATCATCTTCTACATGTTGATCTTTTAGGACCAGTAAATGTGATGTCTATTGGAAGAAAGAAATATATTTTAGTCATTGTTGATGAACACACCAGATATACTTGGGTGTATTTTCAAGCAAAGAAGGATGAAACTACATTAACTCTGATGGAGCATGTAAAACTACTGGACAAAGGATCCAAACACAAAGTCAAGATAATCAGGAGTGATAATGGAACTGAATTCAGAAATACAACAATGGAAGAATTCTGCAAGAACAGATGAGTGAAGCAAGAGTTTTCTGCACCTGGTACACCACAGCAAAATGGTGTAGTTGAAAGAAAGAACAGAACCTTGATAGAAGCTGCTAGAACTATGCTTGATGAAGCAAAATTGCCAACCTATTTCTGGGCAGAAGCTGTTCAAACTGCCTGTTTTACTCAGAATGCAACTCTGATCAACAAGCATGGAAAAACACCATATGAGATGGTGAGGGAAAAGAAGCCAAACTTGAAATATTTTTATATTTTTGGGTGCAAATGCTTTGTGCTGAAAACTCATCCTGAATAGCTGACAAAATTTGAGCTAAAAGCTGATGAGGGAATTTTTGTTGGCTATCCATTGTCAACAAAGGCATTCAGAGTTTATAATCTGAGAACCAAGGTGATCATGGAGTCAATTCTTGTGTCATTTGATGATAAGAAAATAACTGGACTTGAAGATGTAGATGAACTTGATCAACTGCACTTTGAAAATGAAGACTTAAACTCTGATGAAATAAACTCTGATGATGCTGAACTGATAAACTCTGTTGAGCTAAACTCTGAACCTCTACTGGTAAACATTGAAGAAACTTTTCAGCCACAAACAAGGGGAGAACCAGTTGAGGGGGAGCATGGAGAATCACTTCATAGTGATGACTCAAATTCTGAAAGTGAGTCAGCTGAAAAATCTGGATCAAACTCTGATGACTTAAACTCTGAAAGTCCAAAATCTGACAGTTCAAACTCTGAGCAGTCAAATTCAGGGGGAGCCTCAGAGAATGAAGAAAGACAACAAGAAAATCAGGAGAACATGGATCGAGGGGGAGGATCAAACACTGAGAGAAGTCATTTGCCTTCAGCTAGGAAATGGACAAAATCTCACACACCTGATTTGATTATTGGTGATCCAGATGCAAGAGTAAGGACAAGGAGTGAAACAACAAATGAATCTCTGTTTCATGCTTTCTTGTCACAATCTGAACCAAAGAAAGTAGAAGAAGCTCTTCAAGATGCTGACTGGATAACAGCAATGTAGGAGGAGTTAAATGAATTTGAGAGAAATGAAGTTTGGACCCTTGTACCAAGACCAAAGAATAGATCTGTTGTTGGTACTAAATGGGTTTTCAGGAATAAAATTGACAGTGAGGGGGTTGTTACAAGAAACAAGGCCAGACTTGTGGCAAAAGGCTATTCACAGCAGGAAGGAATAGACTATGATGAAACTTTTGCTCCAGTTGAAAGATTGGAGGCAATAAGGATGTTTCTAGCATATACCTCTCATAAGAAATTCAAGGTATTTCAGATGGATGTGAAAAGTGCCTTTCTGAATGGGAAACTTGAAGAAGAAGTGTTTGTTGAACAACCACCAGGATTTGTGAACCCCAAATATCCAGATTATGTCTACAGGCTAGATAAGGCACTCTATGGACTTAAGCAGGCACCAAGAGCATGGTATGAAACTCTGGCTCAATTTTTTCTAGAAAGTGGGTTTCACAGAGGTACAATTGATAAAACCCTGTTCTACTTTAAATCTAGTAGTGACTTGCTTTTGGTTCAAATATATGTTGATGACATAATTTTTGGGTCTATTAATGATAAACTCTGTACAAAGTTTGCCAAGCTAATGCAGTCCAGGTATCAAATAAGTATGATGGGAGAGCTAAGTTATTTTCTAGGCCTACAGGTGAAGCAAACAGATGATGGGATTTTCATAAATCAAGCAAAATATACCAGAAATCTTCTCAAGAAATTTGGTATGCTTGACTGCTCATCTACATCAACTCCCATGGCAACAGCAACAAAGTTGGACAAAGACACAGGAGATTCAGTAGATATGACAAACTACAGAGGCATGATAGGGTCACTTCTTTATCTGACAGCAAGTAGGCCTGATATCATGTATGCAACCTGTCTCTTGCAAGGTTTCAGGCAGACCCCAGAGAACCACATCTCATAGCTGTGAAAAGAATCTTTAAATATCTCAAGGGCACCATTACTTTAGGTCTGTGGTATCCCAGAGAATCAGATTTCAAGCTACTTGGTTACTCTGATGCAGACTTTGCAGGCTGTAAGATAGACAGAAAAAGCACCAGTGGAAGTTGTCAATTTCTGTGTGATAGACTTGTTTCTTGGTACAGCAAGAAACAGAAATCAATTTCTACATTTACAGCTGAGGCAGAGTATATTGCAGCTGGTAGCTGTTGTGCACAGATTCTATGGATGAAGAATCAATTGCTGGATTATGGATTGAGGTACAGTAAGATTCCTATTTACTGTGATAATCAAAGTGTTATTGCTATGACAGGTAATCCAGTACAGCATTCAATGACCAAGCACATCAGCATAAGGTATCACTTTATCAGAGAACATGTAGAGGAAGGAAACATTGAGCTTCATTTTGTGTCTACAGACCAACAGCTAGCAGATATCTTCACCAATCCATTGAGTGAAGCTATATTTACAAGGCTGGTAAATGAACTTGGAATGGTCTCTGGTTTTGACTAGAGATATTGGTTATACTCAAAATTTTACTTATGTTTCTGTGATGTGTTAACTGCTATGTGAATTTTTTTAAAACTCTGCTATGCAAACTCTGTTATGTTAAACTCTCTTAGCTTGTTCTATTGGTCAAACACTGTTAACATGCTGGATAAACACTAATAAACTCTGATAATGTTATTGTCTGATATGAACACCGATGAAGAAAACTATATGAAGCATGATTCTCAGTTATTAATCATGAATCTTTCTAAGTTATTTGTGATCTAATCTTAGACTGTGTAGAAAATTAACACAAGCATGATACTGTTTCATATTTATAGCATCTCTTAGTTTATCTATCCTAAACTCTGAGTCTGTAAATACTGTGTGCATTGCCTCTCATGAATAACTTCTTATGTTGATGACTTCTAAACTCTGTTAGTTAAACTCTGTTTGGTTAGATGTTGTAATCAGTAAACTCCCGAAGAAGTTGTATATAGGATGCTAGAATTTCTTTCTGATTATGTTGTATCTAGGAAGAACCAGGAACTTGCTGGTAATAGTAAGGGCTAAAATTCTCTAATTTTTGGTGACTAATCAAAGATCAGGAAGAACCAGGAACTTATCAATAGATAAGGGCTAAGATTCTAGGATTTTTGGTGACTGGTCAGAGATTAGGAAGACCCAGGAACTTGTCAAAATGATAAGGGCTAAAATTATAGGATTTTTGGTGACTAGTTACAACTTCTGTTAAAAAAATAATAATAATAATAAAATAAAATAAAAATCTGTATATTTTTTTTCTTCTGTAAATTTTTATTTAGCAGGGGGGTATAAGTTATTTCAGAGTTTCTGTATATTATTTTTCTTACAGAGTTTAGCATTCATTATACATTCAGTGTTTACTTTGAGAGTTTGTGCATCCAGTGTTTACTGATTTATTTTTATGGATTTTATGAAATAATAGATGCTCTAAAAATTGGATAAGTAAACTCTGCTATACACACACATATTCACATCTGTGCAGTGTTTGAAAAGGTTACGGTAATAAAGTTGGAGAATTGACAAACGCTGGTGAATTTTGTCTAAGACTCTAAGGTATATTTTATTTCAGATGATTTCAAACTTGGGGTTAAAAGAGTTTTGACAGCTGTTAATAAGTGCAGGAGTGTTAAAGTGTGTCAGTAATGGGAGAGAGAAAATAGCAGTAATTATTGCTATAATTACTGAGCAATACAAAGCTGTTCCGCTAATTATGTGCCACGTGTCCCACTCACACATTTATCAAGCATCGTGTCCCACTCACACATGGTAACTGGTTGTGTGTATTAATGTTAAAACGATTGGGTTTAATTTTTCTTTATATATCTAATCATTTCACTTAAACTCTTCATATTCACTCACCCACTTACACACCCAATCACAATTACTTTTTACACAACCACTCAGTTATTTCGTATTTTTCACTTGAGCACTTTAGCAAACACCTTTCACTCATACCATTTTCTTTCATATTTTCTTCTCAAATCATTCTAATGGATACCAAATCTTTTACTGCTCTAGGATTATTGTTTGTTTCTAACAATTATGCAGCCCCATTGAATAATGAGAACGTACAAGACGCGTTTCATTTGATGCAAAACTTCTTGAGGGATTCCGAAATAGGTCAAGCTCTGGTCGAACCATAAACACTTTTTGCCTCGCAGATTGCTTCTTTCTGGCAGAATTCTGTTTATGATGATGGAGGAGAGAATGGGACTCCGTCTATTATTTTCACCTATGAGGATGCAGAGTATATTATTACTCCAACCACTGTCAGAGAAACCATGGGCTTTGATACACACACTTCCTACAGTGTTGCTCCTGAAAATACTCTGAAAGAGATGTTGCAGCAGATTGGTGTTAGGTCCGATAAGATTGTAGAAGGGGGGGTTGAATACAATCTATACCAATTTATCGAAATTTGTCTTTTAAATAAAATTTAGTTTAGACAAATTTATGCAGAATAAATTGAAACAAATTTTCAAGTTGAATATAACAATATATTAACTTGATGGGTGTTACAATTTCAGTACAGATTAATTATCAAGTTGATAAAAACTAATTAGAAAATTCGACATGAACTTTTCTAATTTAGTTAATAAAAATCAAGATAAGAACTAGGAAACTTAATTCGCTAGTAGTACAAGAATCACAAATAAACAAGTTCCATCGGATAAAATATTACAAAGGTGTTGAACTTGATTTTACAGAAAATAATCAGTTCTTGTGTTCTTGTTTGAGAGAGAGAATGGAGCTGGTTCTTTTGTTCGTGTGTTTGTATGTAATGTTGAAGTCTATTGTTTTGTTGAGCCACCTAATGCTTTAATATCTTCTGCCTCTTCTGTCTTCACTTTACATTTAGCAGACTATCCAGAATAGTCTTAGAAGAGTTAAATATTCTGCCAGACTATCCAAACAGATAAAGACTATCTTTTACAGACTATTAAATGGCTTGTAGACTATCCACTTAATGATACAGATTATCAATTATTCTTGCAGACTCTCGGTATGACTATCAACTTAAAATCTAGACTACCGGTGTGACTATCAAGATAGTCTGTAAATGAATTAAATAAACACGGTATTCTTTCCGATTAATTCTTTTGTAAACAAATGAACTGCTGCCATGCTGAAGACCAGATGCAGGAAGGGAGAGTGCAGTACACGCGCTGTCAGGAGAGTTGAAATCCTTACCGAAAGCTTCATGTGGGCTCACAGAGAACAACTTGGTTTTGTTCACTTTTTCTTTTTCATTTTTTTATTTCAACAACACAAACTTGTCACCTGCTATTCCAATTTCAAATAACCGGGGCTTATTTTATCCTATTAGGGACGGTTCCTTACAAATGCTTTTTAACCCGCACAGCTTATAATCTTTAATTAATAAATAATTATTTAAATCCAGAAATTATAAAAATAAATATCTAATATTATTAGATATTTATAAATATAATTTTCTAAATAAATAAAATATTTATTAATATAAATAAATCCTTAAGCTCTAAGCTGCGGTTACCTGAGCGTCTGGAACCGAACTCCTTTTGCTTAACAAAAAATATATCAATTCCAACCGGGATTCCAGCTTTAAGAATATATCACTTTCCATATTCTTGTGATAATTCTATTTTCTCATAATTCATCCAGGTGTAAGCTACGGTCTCTTGAGGATGTGAAACCGGACTCCTTTTGCTTAGCAAAAAATACAACAATTCTAACCGGGGTTTCAACATTAAGAATATATCACTTTGCATTTCTTTGTGATAAATTTTTTTCCTCACAGCCAGTCCACTTGATAGTAAAATCCTTGTGGTTAATTAATTTAGCACTCTTGTTGCTTGCACAATGATTTTCTCTCATACCAGTCTTGATAGCTTGAACCACTGAAGTTAATGATGAACAACCACTGTTTAATATTGACACTCGATGTACTGTCTGGTTCATGAGTGACTAACCGCAATGACTGTTCTTCATATATTAACTTTAAAATCTGGTTCCTTTTCTTTTCTCCTCTCTCTCTTTAATCTTCTGTACTGTCTCTGTCACCTTGAAATCTCTGTCACTTTAAATGAATCCACTTCTTAACGAATACTCCACTGAGGCTTGATCAGATGTCTGAACTTCTTTCAATGTAGTAATTCCTCAAGTATGTAGATTGACCTTGATCTTTTTCTTCTGATAGATAATACAATCTGAGATTCCTTGTGACAGCCTATATACTATTTACTAATACAATCTTGTTTAAGTTGAGTTGTATCCTCGAAATACAAATAGGCTACATCATATGCCTTTCAATCTCCCCCTATTTGTTTGTTAGACAATAACAATCAAATACCTAGAGGATAACTCAACTAACTCACTTAAACAAGAAAAAGATTAAGCATTTAAGAGCTTAGTAAACAGTACATTAAAAAAATTTCTCTGGTTTGAATTTAACAATTCCAGAATCCTCAGTTGATGAAATGATAGATGATTGTTCCTCTGGCACTGAACTGATCTTCAATAGATAACTCATCTTCATTTCTGATTCTTCAAATCTCTGATTGATAATCCTTCACATCTTATATTTGTGATTATTAGCAGTTCTTGATTTACAATCACTTCCCTTCTCTGACACAGCTTTTCTCACTTAAGAAAAACAACTGCTCCTAATAAATAGACAATGGTGAATCAATACCATTTCTTTAACTTCTAGGAAATCTACTACTCCTCCAGTTAGCCTTTATACATAGTACATTGAAAGACTAATAGAATAGTATTGTGATGTTACTTCTCCTTATATCTCCCCTTTTTTCTCAACTGAATCTCCCCTTACTTCTCCATCTAAGGCTCCCCCTTAGTAACTTGACTTGCTTCTCTTCCAAAGCACAGTCTGTAAATGCTCCCCCTTTCTAACCTGCTCTCCTTTTTCTTGTACCCCTTTACTTCTCCCCCTTAGTTGAGGAATCCTCCAATCAACTAGTTGACAAAGTAGTTGTACCAATTATAGAGTTCTTTGTTAGAAAGGAAGTTTCATTTTCTTCCTCACTGTGAGTGTGTGATAGTGTTTAGTGTACCTCACAAGTGTTTCACTCTTCTTTCCACTCATTTGTGTTGAGTGTCTCACTTCTCTATGTGTTTACACTCTTGCTCACTGGTGTATCACTCATATCACTCATAGCTCCAACATCCATTAGTGTACCTGCAAGGAAAAATCACCCTAGCCCCTTCAAGAGAGGTCAGTGGTGGTGCAATAGGAGTTCGCAAATCCCAAATCCTCGTTGGACTCGTCAGACGAATCTGAGTCATAATCTACAAGTTGCTAATTTTCCCTTTTTAGGGTTTTCAGATTTGAATTCTGAGAAGGTAAACAATGATCTAAAAATTTAGCATTAAGATCAAGATTTCCTTCTAATGTCTGTGAAGACACTTGGTTCATTAAAGAACATTTAACGTACAATCCTAACCGTAAAATAGTTGGATTACAGGTTTCCGTCAATTCATCCTTAGTGTGTGCAATCTCACTTTGTGCATATGAAATATTTTGGTTAGTGTATAAGGTAGTGACTCTTCAACTGAATATCCCACACATCCTTATTTGACGCATCATGTGCAGTTACTCCCTGATGACCTCTAGTCTGATAGGTTACTTCCTTTTAGGGTGTAAGATAGAATGTGTTTGAGTTTGACTGTAGTCTGGGATAAAAGTTGTTGGGTTTACAACCTCATGACTAATCATGTGAGAAAACAAAACTCCATTTAGATGAACCTGCATCACAGAATATGAGCAATAGAGATAGAATGATATACAGTTGTGATTTCAAAAGATTTACAATGTAAGCAATCACAGCTGTAGAAAGAAATTTTAAGTTAGGAAAAGATATAGATCTTGAGCCGGTTTTACTAAACAAAAACATAAACAAAAATCCAATTAACAATAAATATTAATCAAATTAATGCAAGTTAATGTTCAAACCAATACAAACAAAACTATTTCATCATATTTTAGGTCCTGTATGTTAGATACCAACAATTACCACTTGTTAACACTTGTTAGGTCTTGTCTTCCAATTGTTAGAACCTGAAAATCAAACATTAGTTCCTAAACAATTGAATTGACATATACCATTTTGATACCAACAATGGTCCTATATAAGAAATTCTGTTAATAACAACAACACAACAAAGATTAGAAGTTAAAACAGCATGATATGTGTGTGTTAAACAGAAGAAGTACAAAAGAACCAATTACATGGACCTATTTGTAAGTTTTGAAAGTAGAGTGACTAAACTGAAAAAACTATACAAACTATTTATATACACATGAAAAATAATATACAAAAATAAGAAATAATATACATGATAATTATATTAAATAAAAACTAAAAAGAAAAGAAAAATACGATTTTTTTTTACTATTCAAAAATAACTGTATTAATAATATTTACAGAATATTAGAAATAAAAGAAAATAATTTACAAAAATATTTACAACAACATAAATACTTAAAAATAGCTAAATAAAAAATAGAAAATACTAAAAATACCATAGGTTATCCTTTTTTTACGAAATCAAACATTAATAGCAAAAGGACAAACACTACAAACCATTTAATAGAATATTATATATATTTACAAGCACATTAAAGTATATACAAGAATATTTATAATAAGTTAGTAAATCCATATATTTTCTAACAAAATAACTTTCTACTAGAAAATTATTTAGAGAGAAAATATGATTTAATAAACTATCATAAACATTTCAGTTACTTTAAAATAATGAAATTTTAAACAAAAATAGTTTCCTCAAAAATTCTAACTTGAAAATTAGAGAAAAATATTTTTAGAGAAAATTTATCATTCTAAAATACAGAAACATGAATTATAACAAGAGAATGACTATGGCAATCCTTTTAAAGAGATAACAAGTAAGAATTTTGAAAGAATGTCATACAATTTACTTGGTGCTTAGATCTGGGCACCAGCTTCCATGCTTCTTGTTGTTCAGGATCAGTAAGTGCTATCTCAGATTCCTTAGATTCTATACCTTGATTCTGAGAAGCCCTTCCAGTTCTTACTCCAACATCTGGATCACCAATGATCAGCTCTATTCCAAATAGACTGTCCGAGAAGATTAGATCTTGATGAATCGCCTTGTTCTTCATTTTGATGTTGTGTTTGACTAGTTGATCCTTTGTTGCCTTCCCTCGAGTTATTGCCAGCTTGACTTGATGATTCTTCTCCAGTGACAGGGGTATCTCCAATATTAAATTGTTTCCACCACTATCACTTGGATAATTATCATCATTGACATTTTAAACTTATGACTACAAGGCAACTCCTCGATAACAACAATTGTTAACTCCTAACAATTGTTTGTTGGTAGACAACCTTGGTTCTATAGATAAGATATAATTACCAAAGTTGTCTTATCTGCAATCTTAGAAATGATATTCTAAGTCCAACACACCTTGATCCATTGTATACAACATTCATTATCAAAGTGATTAGAAGCTTGCAAATAAGCATGAAAATTATTCGAAGTAACTGAACTATGGTAACTTTAGATATTACAATATCCATAGTTCTACTTAGATAATTTTCACACCTTGTAAAGTAGAATGAGTGAATTTCAAAAAATAAGACAATGATTTCTTAGAGGAGTTCTAAGTAATTTCACTCAAACCAATACATCTCACAATTAGTTTGTAAATAGAATTCTAACTAAACATCATTAACTGATATAAGTCAAAACTTCAATACAACCAATTGTTATAACCATGATATTAATTATAGTGAATTTCTGAAAATGATGCATTAGTAGTTCACTAGAATTAACATCTCACAACTAATTGAAGACCACGACAGATAGGTCCAAATTAGTTATGATTCAAATTTATTTTGATAAATGAGGTATAGAGCAAATACTAACTTGAATTGCTTTAGGTTCTATAACTCATATTTAATCAAAATAAATAATTAAATAATTAAATACTAAATCTCTATGAGTTAGATTTTAGCATTTAAATATTTAAATTTTCCTTAAATAATCACCACTGAAATATATTACAATTATACACATGGCAATCATTCAACAGATAATTTTCAGCTTGAGGTCTGGATGTAAATAAATTCACAAGTCCTTTCAATATTGACAATTGAATACTTGTAAACTCATTTAAGAATTACTTATAGTAAAATCACAAGTCCTTTCAATACAGACAACTGAATACTTGTGAGCTTACTTAAGAATTACTTAAAAGATGGGATTTACAAATCATATAGCATTAATAAAATCCCAAATTTACAAATCAATCTTGAAAAATTAATTTCATCAAGTGATTTAGCAAACGTGTCTGCAAGTCATTCTTAACTAAAGACATGTTTTCGAAAGAATTAATACCTTATGCAAGATGCTTAGCCTTGAGTGTTCCACAAAGATGTTGTTGACTCCACCTTTGCATGAGATACTCTTGCAGAGATTCCAGATCAGCTACGAATAAGTTTCCTTTCCTTTATCCTCGAATAGCAAGATTTTCATCTCTTTTGTGTAAGATCAGGCACTTCTCCTTGACAAGTTTATAATTGTATGATCCTGAGAAGTTATACTTGGGACCTTCCACATGAGAGGTATTATTACTGACAACATTCCTAGCTATTGAATAGCCATGACCCTGGGTCATACCCTTGCTGTTATCTCCAAGGGATACCACTTGGCCAGATACCTTCACCACTCTTGACAGCAGGGCTCTATCTTCGGTCATATGCCTTGAACATCCACTATCCAAAATCCACATAACACGATCTACATGTTACACACCCTGCAATGCCAAAACGGTTAAACTTTCTTCGGGACCCAAGCTTGGTTGGGTCCAGAGTACTTGAAAAATTGACCTTTGTCAGGCAAAACAACATTTTTAACCTTGACACCATCAGTCAACAAACATTTGACCCTATAAACAGATTTGATAATCTTTTGTTTCATTTTAGGTATCCATGTTTGTTTAGCAGCAAGAACACTCATTTCAGTGACTGGACATTTGACTTTGTAAACAGCCTTAGTAAAACTTTGTTTAGGCTTAGGTACAAATGTCTCTCTCCTAACCTGAGGAGGACTAGCAGTCTTTGATCTAACATGCTTGTTCTTATTCATGTGTTGTCGAGGAGCAGTCTTACTAGCACATGCATGATTACCATTAAAGTAAGCAGACATAACATTAAATGCACAAGACATGCAATTCACAACATCACATGCTTTATGACAAGAATCAATAATAGGCATGGTAGACATGTTAGATATGTTCTTGTTCCTTTTTCAACTCATTACCACCTAACCCAGTTTTAGACGAACTGGTTGGCTCAACAAACTTAATTAGTCCCTTAGAAATAACCTTATTAGATTTAACATTTTTTATTGTTTGTGCCTTAACAGATTTATCATTATCCTGGACTATGCCATTTGCACTGTCCTCATTTCGCATCTCTTCCTGGATAACGATAGAAAACATGTTTGGTGGTTCAGAAACAGATTCTTTAAACATGGGTTTTTCAACATTCTTGAGAACGTGTGGTATACCTCTTTCTTTAGCAGGAATAGGATTAGCAGAATGGTTGCTCAAAGAACCAACAGCTTCTTTGTAACCAAACCCTATTCCTACAGTTCGTTCTCTAGCTTGTTTGTTGAAGTGCTCTTTAGAAACTTTAACAGAATTATAACAAGCTCTAATCTGTGTTTCAAGTTCTCTAATCCTGGTTTCTTGTTCAGCAATCCTATCAACTTGTTTTACCATGTATTCTCCTAGCGACTTTTCTTTGTAGTTAAGTCGAGCTATTTCTTCTATATGCTGATCTTGATTAACATGCACCTTTTTAAATTCTAACACTTCATTTTCAAGTTTAGTGTTTACAAGACTTATTCTTTCATATCCCTTTTGTGCATAACCCAAGGAATCACGTAAGCTACGAATCAACTCAGCGTCAGTAAGAATTACCGGTGTAGTATAACGAGTTGATGTTTCAGCATTTGCCACCAGCGCAAAATCTCCATATTCTTCATCTTCGCTGTCTGTGTCATCCCAGCTTTTGCCTTGAGCAACATAGGCTTTGTCTGTTTTCTTCTTACCAGATGCATACTCTCTCCTTGCATCTTGTTGAGGTTGTTGACACTCAGTTGCAAAGTGTCCAAGTTCATTACATTTAAAGCATCTGATCTTGCTTCTGTCAACAGTTCCAGTTTTGTATCCTCCCTTGTTACTAGAGGATGAAGAACCTCCTCGCTGGAATATATTGTAGTTAGATTTGAACTTGAACTTGGGATTCCTCCTAAATCTGAAGTTACTAAATTGCCTCACCATCATAGCCATTGACTCATCTTCCAACTGATCCAGCTCTTCCAAGGAGTAGAAATCTCCACCATCCTTACTGACAGGTGTATGACCAATCTCAACTTCAACATGTTCCTTATCACCGCTGCAAGGTTGAGCAACTATAGCTTCCACTTCCTTTGGAGTCTCAACCACTAGAGCTATAGAAGAACTTGGAACCCTACCTTTCACCATGAATTTCTTTCTGTTGAACTTGTTCCAACTCATAGGTTTTCAAAATGCCAAAGAGCCTTTCAAGAGTAATTTGATTCATGTCTCTGGCTTCTCTAATGGCAGTTATCCTATGTTCTAGGTGAGTAGGCATGGTCAGTAAAAACTTCATGTTGATCTCCTTCTGGGTATATTGCTTGCCATGAACTTGCAAGTTGTTGATTATTTTGTTATACCTTTCGAACACTTCCTGAATGCCTTCATTAGGGCCAGCTCTAAAGTGTTCATATTCAGAGGTCAAAATTTGAAGTCTGTTTTCCCTGACTTCATCAGTTCCTTCATTAATAGTCTCAATAGTTTCCCAGATGTGCTTAGCAGTTTTACAATTCATCACATGACTATACATTACAGCATCCAGGGAATCTATTAGAATGAGTCTCAAATTTTTGTCCAATCCAGCTTTCTCTTTTTCCTCAGGAGTATAGTTCTTAGAGTCCTTTGCATAGGATTTAGCAGGTATTGTAACAACTCCATTTGTAACCGATTCAGCATCATGTTGCATAGGAATTATTGGTCCATTTTTCAAAACCCACAAATATCTTGGATTTGTAACATCAAGAAACAACTCCATTTTATTTTTCCACGTATCATAATTATCCTTATTAAATATGGGAATCTTAACAATGGCTTTTGAAGACATGATGAATTTTTAAGTGAGTTAAAAATTCGAGCTTGATTTTTGTTTGAGTAAAAATAGGATCTTGATTTGTCTATCAATCAATAGGCTCTGATACCAATTGTTAGGTCCGATAAGATTGTAGAAGGGGGGGTTGAATACAATCTATACCAATTTATCGAAATTTGTCTTTTAAATAAAATTTAGTTTAGACAAATTTATGCGGAATAAATTGAAACAAATTTTCAAGTTGAATATAACAATATATTAACTTGATGGGTGTTACAATTTCAGTACAGATTAATTATCAAGTTGATAAAAACTAATTAGAAAATTCGACATGAACTTTTCTAATTTAGTTAATAAAAATCAAGATAAGAACTAGGAAACTTAATTCGCTAGTAGTACAAGTATCACAAATAAACAAGTTCCACCGGATAAAATATTACAAAGGTGTTGAACTTGATTTTACAGAAAATAATCAGTTCTTGTGTTCTTGTTTGAGAGAGAGAGAATGGAGCTGGTTCTTTTGTTCGTGTGTTTGTATGTAATGTTGAAGTCTATTGTTTTGTTGAGCCGCCTGATGCTTTAATATCTTCTGCCTCTTCTGTCTTCACTTTACATTTAGCAGACTATCCAGAATAGTCTTAGAAGAGTTAAATATTCTGCCAGACTATCCAAATAGATAAAGACTATCTTTTACAGACTATTAAATGGCTTGTAAACTATCCACTTAATGATACAGATTATCAATTATTCTTGCAGACTCTCGGTATGACTATCAACTTAAAATCTAGACTACCGGTGTGATTATCAACATAGTGTGTAAATGAATTAAATAAACACGGTATTCTTTCCGATTAATTCTTTTGTAAACAAATGAACTGCTGCCATGCTGAAGACCAGATGCAGGAAGGGAGAGTGCAGTACACGCGCTGGCTGTTGAAGCTTGAAGACCTTGGCGCTTGTAACGCACGCGCTGTCAGGAGAGTTGAAATCCTTACCGAAAGCTTCACGTGGGCTCACAGAGAACAACTTGGTTTTATTCACTTTTTCTTTTTCATTTGTTTATTTCAACAGCACAAACTTGTCACCTGCTATTCCAATTTCAAATAACCGGGGCTTATTTTATCCTATTAGGGACGGTTCCTTACAAATGCTTTTTAACCCGCACAGCTTATAATCTTTAATTAATAAATAATTATTTAAATTCAGAAATTATAAAAATAAATATCTAATATTATTAGATATTTATAAATATAATTTTCTAAATAAATAAAATATTTATTAATATAAATAAATCCTTAAGCTCTAAGCTGCGATTACCTGAGCGTCTGGAACCGGACTCCTTTTGCTTAACAAAAAATATATCAATTCCAACCGGGGTTCCAGCTTTAAGAATATATCACTTTCCATATTCTTGTGATAATTCTATTTTCTCATAATTCGTCCAGGTGTAAGCTACGGTCTCTTGAGGATGTGAAACCGGATTCCTTTTGCTTAGCAAAAAATACAACAATTCTAACCGGGGTTTCAACATTAAGAATATATCACTTTGCATTTCTTTGTGATAAATCTTTTTCCTCACAGCCAGTCCACTTGATAGTAAAATCCTTGTGGTTAATTAATTTAGCACTCTTGTTGCTTGCACAATGATTTTCTCTCATACCAGTCTTGATAGCTTGAACCACTGAAGTTAATGATGAACAACCACTGTTTAATGTTGACACTCGATGTACTGTCTGGTTCATGAGTGACTAACCGCAATGACTGTTCTTCATATATTGACTTTAAAATCTGGTTCCTTTTCTTTTCTCCTCTCTCTCTTTAATCTTCTGTACTGTCTCTGTCACCTTGAAATCTCTGTCACTTTAAACGAATCCACTTCTTAACGAATACTCCACTGAGGCTTGATCAGATGTCTGAACTTCTTTCAATGTAGTAATTCTTCAAGTATGTAGATTGACCTTGATCTTTTTCTTCTGATAGATAATACAATCTGAGATTCCTTGTGACAGCCTATATACTATTTACTAATACAATCTTGTTTAAGTTGAGTTGTATCCTCGAAATACAAATAGGCTACATCATATGCCTTTCAATTGGTTATTCCGATTCTCTTGCCAGACTGGGAAATGTGAAAAGGCCAAAGCTACGGAAGGAGTGGAGTTTCTTCTTCGATTGTCTAACAAGGGCTTTTGGAAAGAAAGTCACCAACTGGGATGCAATTCCTACTGACAGTCTACAAATTGGGTATTCTCTTCTCTATGGAAGTAATTTCGATTTTGGTAGACTTGTGTTAATGAACATAGGTGATAGATTGTCAGAGTATACTATTGTCTACTTTGCTAGATTTTGTCAACTATTATTCACTGCTTGTGTGTCTGGAGTTGTCATTGCTGAGGATGATGTAATTCAGCCTTTTAAGTTCAACAAGAGGATATTCTCTGATCTGACTAATAAGGATGCTAACAAGGAGCAATTACCTGCCTTGGTTTTGCCTCTTGCTCTTCAGAACTTTCTACATCAACCCCAAGAACCTCAACTACCAACAACAAACACTGCATCTCAACCCACTCAACCTGATAATCATGAATCAAATATTGAACCACCAATCACAAACACTGAACCTTCCCAAACCACAATACCTGATACATCAGCAACCACTCAACCACCTCAACCACAAACTCAACCTCAAATTCAACCTCAACCTGATCAACAACCATCTAAACCAAAACGTGGAGGTAGAACAAAGCATCCAGCACATAATTCAAGGCATAGCTCTGCCAGGGCAAAGAGGGCTAGAAAGGAAAGAAAAGAAAGAGCAAATAGGTCTCCATCACCATCTGTTGTCAATGTAGATGAAAAGTCAACCTTTGATGAAGAAGAAGTAGCAGTTAAGGTGCATACCTACAAAAGAAGAAAGTTGCTAATTGCTGAATCTGATGAGGAGATGAATCTTGAAGCTCCATAGGTAATCCCAAAAGAGATGCCTGTTGTTAAGATAAATACTGCAGAAGAATCTATGCAAATACCTGCAACTGTACAAATGGATGAGGACAACAGAGATGGTTTTCCTATATTGGATGATTTTGCTGAAACTGTCATGCCATTCTCTGCTCATTTTGATGTTCCTACTTCATCTCTTGCTGCTAATTCTGGAGAAACTGGTGTAGCTAATCAGCCTACTGTAGTTCTTGATGAAACAGTAGCTTCTCACACTGAGCTATTCTCTAATGCTCACCAGGTTTCTGAAAAAGGTGAAGAAGTTGAGCAGTTAACCAAGGCTGTAATCTCTGATACTGTGCAGACAGTTGTTCAAATTGCAGAGTCTGTAGATAAGACTGTTGAGCAACCATCCAAGCAAGTTAATGTTGAAGTTATCACTGCAGAGATTGTTGCTGAGAATGTTGAAGTTACTGCAGAGGTTGTTGCAGAGACTATTGCTGAGAGTGAACCGATTGTTGATGCAAATACTGATTTCCAAGATGAAGAAAGTGAAGACTCTGACTCTTCTGCACATATTCCAGTCCAAACTGATGCTAAACACACACCTTTCTCTCAACCTTCTAATACACATGCAATTGAAGCAGAGTATTTTGCTAACTTTTCTGCGAATTGGCATAAGGAGGACTGTATTTTTCCAAGGAAGAGAGCAGCTCAGTTTGTGAATCAATCTGCCAAAAAGATTTCAAATCCTGATATTCTTTCAAATCTTTAAACAACTTTGTTCAAGTAAAGAATTTGCATGAAATATTTGAGAGCAGAGATTGTTGCCAGATATATGACTTCACAAAGAGACACTTCCATGAGATTGCAGAAATTCTCTAAAGCTCAAGATACTCTCTTTCAAAGACTAGGTCAAGTGGAACAAAATCAGACTGCTTTGTCTGATAAGATTGATTCCATTGCTACCTCCTTGGAGTTGATTACATCTATTCTAATTCCTGATGATGTCAAAAAGGGGGAGAGATTTGCTAAGTCTAAATGCAGGCAGTCTCAAACTCTGACTCAGAAGGATGATGCTGGAGATGGAGGGGCAAAATATCAAAAGAGTTTAAGGTCAAGAGTTGTTGATAAGAGTTTACAATCTGGCAAAATTGCTAAGTCAAAGTCTGATGGTGTAAACACTGATACTCAGGGTCCTTCCAAGACTCAGAGTTTGTTATTAACTGCTAATCCACAGACTGATGAAGAATTGGCAGCTAAATTATTTCTTGAAGAGAATGAAGAAGGGGTCACACTTGCAGACATTCAAGCTGAGGAGAAGAATCTTCAAGAAGAGCATCAGAAAGCTTTGAAGTCTGGCAAATTCAAGAAGAATGTAAAAGCTACTAGGCCTGTTCTTAAAGGCATTATTATCAAAGAGAATGTTGGTACTGATTAGAGGATGCAAGTATCCAGAAAACCAACAGAAGCAGAGAGTAAACAGAAGATGAAGGGTAAGGCTGTTAAGGAAGAAAGGTATTAAAGAAAGTAAATACAACCTGTGTTGCTACACAAGTTGTACAGAAGCCTTTGTCTGCTTCAATGCAAGCAATTTTTGGGAAATCAATAATTCGTGAACAAACTCTGGAGGTTGGAGAGGCTGGAGGAAATTTTCTACAGAGCAGAGCTTTAATGGGAAAGATATGAAGAGATAAAGCTGGTTTGGGCTCACACAGAGAAAAGAGAATGAATTCCAGTCCTCAAGATCCTTCATCACTGGCTATTCCAGGTCTTGGTGTTACCTAAGAAAGTTTAGATAGACTGGAATCAGTGCAGTTGATTCACCAGAAGAGTTTAGAAAAGGATTTTCTTTTGTACTTTATGGCTGATGGAACTGTATACAAAATTGGTGAGGATGATCTTGATTTGAAGCTATGGGAGGAATTAGAGTATGTTCTGTATATTTTCCGAGTTAAGAATCAAAGGACTCATCAAGCTGCAAATGTGCTGAGAAAGAAGATGCTGCATAATTTGGCGGTTAGGGGTATAAAGTATAACAGTCAGTATGTTCCAAAGTATAGAGACTTTCATGGCAATCTAGTTGAAATGAAGAAAGACAGTGCGAAGCTGAAGACATACTTGGGTATAACAGTGCTTGATTTCAACTCTGAGTCAAAGACAGCACATTTCATCAGACTAGGAAATGAAATGAGAAGAAACAAAATCTATTCTCTGAGATCTGCTATCTACCAAACTGGTGAAACTGATCTTAAGCTGAAAGAGATCAAGGAGATTATGCAGAGAGAACTTGAAAATGAAGAGAGAAGATTGCTGATTGACTATCTCAGATCAACACCAGATGTTGAGGAAATTAAGTGAACAATGCTCTGTAAGAATTTCTTGCTTTCTATAGATTTTGTTTAAGTAGAAGTTTAAACTCTGATTATTTGTTAAACACTACATTTGTCTATTTTGTTTTGACATCATCAATTATTGTTAACTTGTGCATTTTTGCTAATGAACAAGTTGGGGGAGATTGTTAGATATAATTGATGTAAGTATTAATCAGTGTTTAAGTGTTACAGTGATAAATCAGAGTTTAGCTGGAAGCGGTCAGAGTTTAGTTAAACGCTGACGAATGGAAGCTCGACAGAGTTTGTTAAACTCTGTCTGGAGGAAGCGTCTACAGGTCAACAGTGATTGAAGAATAATTGAAGATAATTATGGAAGCAATATCTTTGAAGATTGGATAGCTGTCAAAGAGATTGTGTTGACTAAGGAGACGTGTAGCAATCGTGTTTGATATCAATTGTATAGCTGATTTATAGGAGTATCAATTTTACGATTGTATAGTAGCTGTATGTTTTATAAATACAGTTAGGTTAACCCTAGAAGGGTATCGAACAATGAATTATCATTCATTGTAATCTAAGCAGCTCTCTATGATATTTTGCATCACTGAGAGAGGAATTATTAATTCCAAACAGTTTTTAATTGTTAAAACGTGTGTTCTTGTTAATCTCTCATACAAATCTTGATTATATTTGTGTATTCGACCTAACAGAAAAGAATATGAGGAATTTTAAGGCATAATTGAGATTTACTATTGAGGTAAGGGGTATTTTGAGGATAGAGTCGGGATAAGGATAAACGAAGGAAGTGGGTATGAATGATGAGCTAGTATGAAAATAGACGGTATAGCATAAGAGTTTATAAGTGAGATATGAGGAGCATAAAGCTGGTAAAAAGTGATGAGAATATATTGGAAGTAGAGTACGAGATTAGAAATCTTAGTTATTGCCTACATTGATTCCGAGGACGGAATCCTTTTAAGGAGGGGAGATTGTAATAACCCAAATTTTTGTACTTGAGAAAATTTTCATTTAAGGGATGAATAGTGATTTTCATGGATGAATAGTTAAATTGGGGATTAAGAAAAATTTTCATGTTACCCTATGTACGAGATAGGAAATGAATATTTCGAAGTTATATTAGTGATTTACGATGTAAATAAGTGTATGTAAACGCGATCGGAATTCAGAAATTCCAAACTTTATTTTTTGGAATATTTGACCGGGCAGTGAAGAGCATTTCAATGTGACCAAGATAAGTGATATATTTAATTTGAGAATTCAAGGATTTTATATTTTATTATTTTAATTAAGGTGATTTGAGGATTTAGAACGAAAACCCCTGAGTTAGTATAACGAACGTTCTAGGAATCACTAGAACTTTGCAACGAGATTAAGCGATTAAGCAAACGAATTATGGATTACGGATTGAATACGTGAAGAGATTAAATACCATGCAAAATCATCAAGTGCAACATATCAATAGAATTAGTGTGAAACCAAGCAAGATGCAAGTGGATTAAGAATAGTACAAGGTGAGGTGTTCTTGTTAAAACCATGCAAATAAAACACCTAAACTCTCCCATTACTTGACATTTGTGTGGAGGAAGAATATGAAGAGTAGCACAGCTGATTAAGGTAGCAAAATATCACCCATTTTCTAAGAAAACAAGTCAAGAAAGAAGGAGAAAGCAAGTTAATTCAATTTCTCTCCAAACTGCCCAACATGAGACACCATGAAAGAAAAATTCATATCTCCACTTCTATTCATTCATAAATCACCAAATTTGAACCATAGCTTCCTAATAGTATGGAGAACCCACGTTTAAAATTTCATGGCCAACAAAGGAGTGTAGCCTAGTCAAATTCATCCTCCACTACACCATTTATTGCATATTGCAATGATAGGAAAACATTGCCTTAAGGCCTATATTCGTTGCAGTAAAGTCTATGGCAATGAATTTGCAAAATTTGGGCGTTGCATCCGGTTGCCTTGCAATAGGTCGATTTAGCAACGTTTTTGATACCATGCAGCAACATAATTAAATCATTGCAATAAATTTCAGTAGCAACATTTTAGACTCTATAGCAACAATTAAAAACTATTGCAATAGCATAAGAAGGTAGTTTATTGACACTTAAAGGCAACATTTTCCAGACCAATTGCAATGATTTTTTATAGATTAATGCAACATATTTTGACCCTATTGTAACAATTTTTCAAAAAAAAAAAATTAGTAGGGTCATGCTGAAAATACACTAAACCATGCCATTTATAGCCACAATCCAATTGCATCATCAATATATCATAAACTAGGGCAACTTAGTGCCAAATATCCAATTACATGTGTTTGTACAAAGTCAAATAAAATTACAATTCTTTACATCAAATTTTCCTCAACAATTATTATATCGGAAAACCAAAATAAAGTTAAAAACTACATATGCCAATTGCTTTTTCCATATATTTGTGGTTGGCTTTTGCAAATCAACAACGAGAAATGCAACTTGAAAATCTCAGAACTGCTGAAGAAAGCCCAAGATGTGGTTGTTAATGTCATCGGGTTTTTCTTCATTGATGAAGTGGTCTATACCTTCCATCACAACAACTTCTTGCAGTAATGGCACAAATTTCTGGAACTCTCCACTGTGTATAAAGTCTTGGGCGCCAAGCATGTGATAAACTAAGTCAAGATCACCAACGACAAATTTTGTTGGTACCATCACCTGAGCGCTTGTCCAAGGTGCTGTAAGTTCCCATGTTCTGCAGGCATTGAAACAGACAATTAGTTGCCTATAAAAAATACATTTGCTAATTCGTTATATACGTGCATATTGTTTTACAAAAAAAATGTTGGAAAAAGATCTAATTCTGATTGCAGCAAGTCTTCTGAGTTCAATAATTAAAATTGAGGAGTTAACTTACGAATGAAGAGCTTGATAGTAATTGATGGGACCAGTAAAGCCAGTTTTCTCATATTTTGTGGAATAATAGTTGAGATCTTTTTCCGACAACCAAGAAGGCAGGGGAGAATCTGTTGAGTCTCCATTATACCCTGTACCTTTAGGGAAGTAGAACGGACCAGGTTCGCGATGCGACAAAAACTTCTTGAGAAATGTTTTAGTCCCAATATTTGTAGCAATTTCAGCTTCCATATCTCCTGGTTTCTGCAACATTACATTAAGTGTTTTAAATTTTGGTTTCATTACTGAATTTACATGAAATGTTTTGGTTTATTGCCTTACGGTTACATACAATTTTTATTTTTCACCAGCACTGACACTAAAGAAAAAAGTTAAGGAAGCAACATATAATGAAATTGATGAAACTTGACTAACCTGACCATGTAGTAATACTCTCCATAAGCAGCCTCCATTAACTTAACAATATCATCCAATGGATTCCTAGGTATATAATGGATGCTCAAAGAGACAAATGCTTTAACTTTATCAGGCCTAAACAAATTCAAATGCCAAGCTACATACGCACATATAGGCTTCCGATGACATATATTTGTGTTTTTGTTTTTGTTTCTTACAGATCAAGCATGTCAAGGTTAGTAACTATTAATGAAAGATAATAGGAAGAAAAGAAAAAAAAACAGGTAGTTCCAAAGTATAACTCAATATCCCTGATATTAGATGTGTGATAAGAAGCCTGACATAAGTTTGGTAGCTCAAGACCAATCACATCTCAAGCATGTACTTAGTTCAATCATGAGAATATGATAAATTTATTATAAACACGAGAGTGAAAGTAAGAAAGTTTAATAATAATTAACTGTAGGTGCAGCAACGTACAAATAATAACATTATAATTAAGTTTTGTCCAGGAATGATGCAGACCTGCTCAACATACGCTAAAAGGAGATGTTGCAGTAGCATAGGTTGCGCCCTCTGCAAATGTGTATAACCTGGAACAATCAGGCCCTCGTTCTACATACAAAGATCACTCTGAACTTGAACTTCCTTCACATCTTTCTGCTGCATCAATTACACCACTACCTCATCAATTACACCACCAATTCAATTCGGCAAACAATCACAATACAAAGGACTATAATATAACATAAAGCACCTCTGTAACAATCATTAAAATCCCAGGTCCACATCAGGTCAAAGCATGTACTTAAATCTTAACTGTTTTAAGTAATTAGCTCTGATTGAACAACTCAAACATACAAACACGAATACATATATAAATCTTATAAACCAAATATAAGAACAAGGTAGTTACAACATATCTTATTAACAAATACAAAAACCCCCCAAATTGAAGCATACACAGGAAATCCAAATTAATGAACCCAAAATAGAACATAAAGATATGTAAATTAAAAAGCATACATATGTAAATTATAAAACATATATTAAACCATAAATAACATCCACGATCAATAAATTAAGAACCAAACTGTTTGAGGTGTTCTAAATCATTCAACTATTAAATCTCTTGCAACTTAAAGTCTTCCAATCTGCCAAATTTGAGTTAAAATAGGTGATAATATACTAGTGCCAATCAATTCAAACCACTAAAAAGGAAAGCGTATAAATAAATCTACCTTTCATTCCAGAATGAAAGCCGGAGAGCAAATCCAATTCTTTGTATTTTCTAAACATGGGTATAATATTAGAAACATCTTGGGAGAGGATTTTAACAAATTTGTAGCAGAATTCTACCTCTTTCATGGTACACATCAAAAGATGTTAACTAAATCCACTGAATCAGAGCAAAATATCGATTCCCAATTAACAAATTTTATAAATAGATAATTGAAAAACAAGACATGAAGAAAGCTCCGGATACAACTACAACCCCAAATTCATACATACTGATACGTAAATTTTGAAAACTTATATATATTAAACCTTACTTAACAACGTACAAACAAAGTAGTACATATAATCCCAAATTAAAACAGAAAAGTATAAACCATAATTGAAACTCGTTTCAAATCAATTAGGGAAAATAATAATTTCAGGAAACATACCTTCTTAGTGCTTTAATCTTATTCAATATTGTGTTTTCCTCTCTTCGAGCTTGAGTATTCGACCTTGATTTTGTATGCGTGTGTCTGCGTTGTTTTGTGTCTGTGTTACTGTGTTTTGTTTCTTTTTTGTTTTTCTTTTGTTCCTTTGGTAAGCCCGGCAAAGCCGCTCAAAATTTTTGAACACATTTTAGAAGGCCGCCAATTTTTTGGGCTAAAAAATCCCTATATATTGCAACGATTTAAGAAAAATATTGCAATAGAATTAATGTTTTTAACTCTCTTGAATTTTTTTAGTGCACTTGCAACGTTTTTCAAAAGCATTGCAATTTATGTGATTTGGTTTCTCAATAGCAATGTTTTTTGACAAACTCCTAGAAATATGGTTGCAATAGGCAATATATGGTGTAGTGCTCCAAGTTGAAGAACCGAAACTTTCCTGTCCATGGCAGATTTGACCTCTCACCTTAGAAAATCAATAAGTCGAGATTCAAGCATCCCCTGGTGATGAGCTATGACTCAAAAGAAATCCCTTGAAGAGTAGAAGGTGTGGTTAAAAGTTGAGAACCAAACTCCTATTTTTCGATTTTATACAGATTTTACAAGATGATGATGAATAGTAGTGAATAGTAACTTAACCTTGTTTTCTTGTTTTAATGTTCAAGTTTAAGCTTCCTAAGGACTATCCAAGGCTTTGTTTAAGGATTCCCAAGCATTGTTAGTGTTGTTAAGACATCAAGGAAGGTATAAACCCTAACCTTAACTTTTATTTTTATGAGTTTTATAGTTAGTTTTGAGATGGATTCAAGATAAGATCATGATTAAGTGTTTTAGTGATTATTTAACTTTGTAAATTATGAAAAATGATGGGTGATGGATTTTAATTTCACCACTGGACTTATAGATGTAAGATGGGTTTTTTTTGAGGTTTTGGATGTATGGTATGCCCGGTGTGGCTAGGTTGTGTTGTAACAAAATGGAAACATTCGATTTATAACCGTCGTAATGGCGAAATTTCGTTAACCCTTGAAAACAGTTAAGTCCCGAGACCATAAAATCATTTTTAGACTCACCACTGCCTATGGTTACAAAGATATGGTTGTCTAGTTTACATGGCCGCAAGAATCGAGTTACGGTTTAAGAGTTATGCTAGTTTTAGTGAAAGTGGTTCAAGAGATTTCATCGCATAAATGTAACCACTTTGATGCTAAGTTCGAGACCCTTAAGAGTCGAATTAAAATGTGAAATTTGGTGATAAAATGCTAAGATCAGTTAACAAGGTTTGTGAGAAGGCTTTGAGTTAAAAAGATTATTTTCCGATTTTATAAAAATGCGTCATCCGAGGTTGCGCAAGTGGAAAAGCCTTTTAGGGGAGGATACTATTCATTGCAAAACCCCTGCCCTGTTTTGATAAATTACAAAAAACACATCTTCTGACCAGAGCCATGTCTTGAGTTAGTTACCTTCTAGACATTCCCTAGATCATGTACACGAAAACGGTGCGTCATTTGAGTTAACGGTTATCGAGTTATGAAGGTTTTAGTAAAAGTGTTGGAGTACGAGTCAAGGAATAGTAATTTTCAGGAAAGTCAACTCTAGAGGTATTACTTTGACCATCCATTTTGGCTAAGTTAAAAGAGGAATTTCGAGTCGACTAAAACACGAGACTTGTTAATAATTTTCAAGGCAATATATTGGTGTAAAGAACGAGGTTGTAAATGGTTAAGTGTAACTTGAATTTGAGGAACGCTTTCGGACTCAACGTGTGACTTAAGTGTTTGAGGATTGACACGGACTTAGAATAAGTCAAGTATGAACCACTAGAGCCAGTGTCATATTTTGTATAGGTGCATAGGAGTTGAGTTGTAAGTGTATTGCGTAGAAGATTGATCTTGTATTCTGTTTGTTATAGATCACCAGACCTCGACACACGCACGAATATTCGCAGTAGAAGTACCAGGCAAGTATATTAACTCTTACTCTATCGTTCGGAGTAGAGGTATTTTGAACTAAAAATATTCTGTCTATTGATTTACTTCCGGACTTTTACTCATGTGATTTAAATGCATATGTATTATTGATTGTTGTTACCCGAATAGTATACGAAGATAGTAGTAGATACGAAGTTGGTCCATATCTTGTTGGGACGAATGACGAGGTGCATTTTCCGCACTCGAAGAAGGAAGAAGATATTATCTTATGAGGCGTATTAGTTGTTTATGTGATTAAATATTTAACGTGAAGCGTTGGTCTGGATGATGGAAAGTCTATGATCATAAATAATTGTTTATGTGATTAAATATTATTAGGTACGAAATATCTTTGAGGATTATATTCTAATATTAAAAGTATTATCTAAAGTAGTAAGTTGAGGTGCACGTGGTATTACAAGTGGCATCTAAGATGAGCAGTATTGAAGGTTGTCTATTATTTTTGATATTTTGTATTTTGGACTGGAGCGGCATAAGAGACCGGAGTAACGCCAGGCCTAACAAATATGTAACCAAGGATGGCTAAGGATGATGGTCCGGACAAGTCGGCTCAAAATTTGAATTCTTATTAATATGATACATTTAAATTGTAACGTTTAAATTTAATGTATTTTTATAATAATCGTTAATTGTTTTAAAATTGTAACATTTAAATTTAATGTATTTTTATTTCATGTTTTTAATAATATGATACATTTTAATTACGTTTTTGTCATTTTTATTTAACATATTTAAAATTTTAATCACTTTTATTTGATTATTATAATTTTAAAATTATTATTTAATTTAATAATTTAAGCTAGTACAATCGAGTTATATTTGCAAATTGAATAAATAAGTTTAATAGTCGAGTTATAAGCTAATGCATAATCGAATAATCGAGTTAGTACAATCAATTGTGGAAGTATAAAATATTGTAAAAATAATTTTGAAAGGTGTGCTAAGAGCATCTCCAGCCACGTTCTTTATAATGATTAGCTAAAATAATGTATTATAATGATTATCTAAATTTTAAAGAATCAAAAAGGTGTTTTGTTCCAATGGCATTCTCTATATTCGTTAGCTATAATTTGAAATCAATATTTTATAATTATTCAAATTCTAACATGCTATATTTACAACGGCTACATTTTTAACAGTTATATTTTCAATGGCTCTAATTGTAAAATTTGAAGACAAGATTCATTCAAAAATTATAATTCTTATATATCACTATGTCAAATATTATCCGATTAATGCGAGAAATGATGAGGGTGGAAGAAGAAGCTGAAGCAATGTTAACAATGACTACTGCTGTTCAACAATATCGACAAGTACAGAATGAAAATTCAGCTTCACAACATGGTGGATCTACATTGAATCATCGTGTTATCAATCGCAACGGAGAAGAAGGTCATGCTCGACTTTATCGTGACTATTTTTCTGATACCCCCGTATATCCAGAAACCATGTTTAAGATTTCGAATGCGTCGCTCACTATTCCTGAGGATTGAAGCAGCAATTACAGCTCATGATAATTATTTTACTCAAAAAATTGATGCCGTGGGAGTTCTTGGATTATCATCCCTCCAGAAAATAACAGCTGCACTTCGAATGCTTGCTTATGGGACGGCTGCAGATTTTGTTGATGAATACATTAGGATTGGTGAAAGTACAGCTATCGAGAGTCTTAAAAGATTTGTGAAAGCAGTTGTTGAAGTATATGGTCCTGAATACTTGAGATAGGGCTGCACAAAGGTCCAAAACCGGACCGGACCGGACCGGACCGAAGACCGGATTTTATTGAATTCATGGACCGGGGACCGGACCGGTCAGGTCCGGTCTTTGGGACCGGACCGGAAAAACCCGGACCGGGCCGGAACCGGACCGGTTTGGACCAATTAGTTAATATTTTATAAAAAAAAATTAATTTTTATAATTTAATTTTCATTCTTTGTTGATTTATAAATTACTTGGTAAGTTAATTTAAATTTAAAAATAAGTAAATGTTATATTATTTGTAAAGTAACATTAATTTGTAAACGAAATTATAAATTATATATAGTATGAAATATGAAATTTAATCATTTATATTATAGTGTTTATATATACTATTTCATAAATTTATTATTTACCAATTTGGATCACTAAAATATGTTATGTGTGAATATTTAATCATTAAACTATATAATTTAAAAGACAAAATAGTGTAAAATTAACTATATACATAAAATCCGGTTCGATCCAGTTCGGACCGGGTGTTTTCAGGGTTTGGACCGGACCGGACTGAAGACCGGATTTTTTTGATTTTACGGACCGGGGACCGGACCGGTTATATTCGGACTGGTCCGGTCCTTGGACCAATAGACCCGGTCCGGTCTAATTTACCGGTCTAGACCGGAAAGTTGTGCAACCCTACTTGAGACGGCCAAATCTGGAAGATACGACAAGATTGTTAGCAGTTGCGGAACAACGTGTTTGATTGTTCCCTTGAATCGGGTCCATACTCACATTTTTCCAAGCGGATATAAGTAGCATATCTTCTTGGATTGTAAAATTTTTCGATCTACCCTTTTTTGATTTGCTCGTTAAGTCTTCTGTTTGTTATGGTGGAGGTGGTTGCGAACTCTGTTCTTCATTATCATTATATACACCGTCATTTAGCAATTGAGTAAAAAATGGATCCATTTTCTACAAAAAAAATCAAGATATATAATATAATAAAAATTCAGCAAACATGTAAACTACTAAATGCTAAGATAGAGACCAAGATCATTTAAAGCATTATATTTGTGTTCTATGCACTTTGATATCAATTTCAAAGTCTAAAAATAGGCAAAATAATGATAAAACATAATGAAATTGAACCAAGTATTCATCATTAGGCATAAGAATATATACAATCTAAATTCACCCAAAATACATATCAACAAGTAAATAAAACAAGGATTTATCAATTAGACATTCAATCGCAGGAACAAAAAAGTGGATAATCATAATTTCCCCCTTTTATTAATAAACATGAAATCAAATATGTAACTCACATAGCTAGATGTTGATTTCTTGAACCAAAGAAAGTTTGAGAGTAAATTGCTAAAGTTTTGCAAGTAATCAAGATATGCACTCAAGAAATAGCGGGAATGGAAGAAAGTTGAGAGCGGGAGTTTGAGAATAGCGGGAGTCTAGGTGGAAAGTGATTTTAGAGAATGGGAGACACTAGTAGATATGGAAAATCCATATACATAATTCTAAACTTTTACCGAAGGGGTGAACTGCGTTGGAGTTGATTTTTCTGTTTTGGTTCTCTATTTTGGGCCTGCCACGACAATTTTACATAATGGGTCATGAGGGTTAGAGTTGCTCTAACTGGTCTTGCGTTGGAGACATGCATGTACTTCTTTCCTCGGATTACATTTGCTTACGTGGAGTAAAGAATGGGTCATCAAATTTTGAAACTGGCACTACCGCTGCAGGTGCTCTTAAGGGATGTAATATAACCGTTTATTTATTAATCTTTTCTTTACGAAAGAAGGTTGGCAATTTCTATTTTATTTTCTACACAATTCTTGTGAGTTGATGTTTTTCTTGGTCAAGATAACAAACCAGAGGTTCCATCCTTCAATTCTTGACGAATTCTTGGGGGTTCTGAATTAAATTTAGGGTTTCGAATAGATTTGGCCCATAGACGTACCATGCTTAATAACCAAGGTATGTCTGGGCAGACCTCACTAGGATGGCAATCGGGTCGGTCGGTTCAGATTTTGTGAAAACCAGACCCGAACCCAAATATATATGTTGGATCCAGATCCGGACCCAGACCCGATTGAAACCCGAATGCCTTGATCCAGACCCGATCCGTTGGGTTTCGGTTCGGTCCGGGTTTTAATCGGGTCTCAATTTATTTATACAATTATTTATCAACATGTTTTTTGAAACAATAATTTATCAACTAGAACACTATATTTAATCAAATGTTAAGGAAAATGTAAATTTTAATTAAGCACATGCACCATCCAAATACATGTAATTAAAAGATGAATAGTAAAAATATGTCTATCAATTTGTAACATTTATACGTCAAAAATTGACTTGAATACTTTATAAGACGAGTCTCTTAATAGTTTGTGAACAAAAAAAAACTGTGCAGCTTAAATTAATAGTATTAAAATAATTAGACTATTAAAAAATTAATAACTAAAAACATATTATTATATACATAATACGGCCAAAGTTCCAGAGAGAACACTCTTAAAAAGAGAACGAGAGAACACATCATCTAACCATTGAATCTATTAAATCTAAGAGTAAATTGCACTTTGGTGGCTTGTACTTTAATTTTTTTGCACTTAGATGGCCAACATTTAAAAGTGAACACTTTGATGGCTGTAGTTTAATTTTTTTGCAGTTAGATGACCAACTTTTCTAAGTGAACACTTTGATGACTTACCTTTTTTTGTTTAGCACTTTGGTGACCAAAATAGCGTAAAAATAAAAAAAAAAACTTGGCCATCAAAGTGCTAAACAAAAAAATGTAAGTCATCAAAGTGTTCACTTTTAAAAGTTGACCATTTAAGTGTAAAAAAATTAAACTACAGCCATCAAAGTGTTCACTTTTAAAATTTGGCCATCTAAGTGCAAAAAAATTAAAGTACAAACTATCAAAGTGAAATTTACTCTAAATCTAATGGCCCCGCCAGGGGCACCCAATACAAAAAAGTCTTATAATTCTACCCTCTATCAATTCATAAAAATAATTAAAAATAATTAAAAATAAAAAAATAAAAATAAAAAACCTGCTGTGACGTCACAGTGACATCATCATCATTATTTTTTTTTAATTTTTTTATATTTTTTTTAATGAATGGATAGAGGATAGAATTATAAGACTTTTTTGTATTGGGTGCGGTTGGCGAGGCCATTAGATCTAATAGATTCAATGGTTAGATGATGTGTTCTCTCGTTCTCTTTTTAAGGGTGTTCTCTCTAGAACCTAACACTATATTATACACAAATAATCAAATATATATGTATATAGGGAGCTATTCTAATGAGAACCTCTTATAATGAGAACTTAGTCCCTAAAGCAAATTATCAAAATACACCCCCAAAATCACAAAAATACAAACAACATCACCACCCAAACCCCCCCAGCCACCCCACCCCACCCCCCACCCCACCACCACTCCACCCCAACCCCCACCCCCCACCCCACCCCACCCCACCCCACCCCACCCCACCCCACATGAAATCAGTAAAATACACCCCCAAAATCACAAAAATACAAACACCACCCCCACCCCCCACTCATCCACCCACCCCCCCATCTCCCACCCCCACTACCCACCACACCTGACCCACCCACCCCCCTCAAGCAAAATACACCCCCTCACGTCACCCCCCCCCACCCCCCACCCCCACCTGAAATCAGTAAAATACACCCCCAAAATCACAAAAATACAAACACCATCACCACCCAAACCCCCCACCCCCACTACCCACCACACCTCACCCATCCCCCACCCACACTACCCACCACACCTCACCCACCCACCCCCCACACGTTACCCACCCCACCCACCCCACCCCACCCCACCCCACCCCACATGAAATCAGTAAATATTTTTTCCTGAAATATTTATTCATAAATATTTTTCCCCGAAATATTTATTCGGAAATATTTTTTTTCGAAATTTTTTTTCGGAAATATTTTTTCCCGAAATATTTATTCGAAAATATTTTTTCCCGAAATATTTATTCGGAAATTTTTTTTTCCAAAACATTTATTCCGAAATATTTTTTTCCAAAATATTTATTCCTAAATATTTTTTTCCAAAATATTGATTCGGAAATATTTTTTCCCGAAATATTTATTCGGAAATATTTTTTCCCGAAATATTTATTAGGAAATTTTTTTTCCAAAATATTTATTCGGAAATATTTTTCCCGAAATATTCATTCGGAAATATTTTTTTCCCAAAATATTTATTCGGAAATATTTTTTCCCGAAATATTTATTCGGAAATATTTTTTTCCAAAATACTTATTCGAAAATATTTTTTTCCGAATTATTTATTCGGAAATATTTTTTCCCGAATTATTTATTCGAAAATATTTTTTCCAAAATTATTTATTCGGAAATATGTTTTTCCGAAATATTTATTCGGAAATATTTTTTTTCAAAATATTTATTCTGAATTATTTTTTTCCAAATCATGCGATGTATGCACTAATTTGATTTTTTCATTTTTTTTATTAATTATAACGATTTGGTGATTCTACTATTTTTTGGTGATATGTTTTGGGGACTAAGTTCTCATTTTAAGAGTGGTTCTCATTTGAGCACTTGCCTATATATTTGTATTTTGGATCAGATCCGGGTTTGAGGTTCGGTTCAATTTTCAGGTTTCGGGTCCGGTCCAGTTCGAACAAAACCCAAACCCGGCCCAAAATTTATTCGGGTCTAGAAATAAATTCAAAACCCAGATCCATATCCAAAATTTCGGGTTCGGTTAAACCCAATCGGATCGGAACGGATCGGGTATTCATCGGGACAAATTGCCATCCCTAGACCTCACTCATGAAGCGCAGTTTGTAGTAATTTCTTTTTCAAACTGAGCCTTTCATTTCTTAATCGGACGGTGCAAGAGTACTACGTTATCTAAATCGTCCCCGACCAAATAATTGCCTAGGAGCAGCTCACTATAACAATTAAACCATCCAAACACAACTCAAGATTAAAATTCCACAAATGCAAATTATACATTTAACAAAGTTAACTATTTAGAGATCACTAGAAACAGTTTCTTGACCAACTACACCTTTGCAGCAACAAATAAAATTGTTTTCCTAATAACACCTATTTTATCAAGAGTTGAACCAAAATTTAAAACCAGCAGCAGAATGAGGTGGCCTACTAAGCTAGTGTTACTCAGAAACAAAAAATAGAAATCAGCACCAGTAGACACTCAAAGAAAATGTCTTCACAGCATTACTAGTACTTTAATGGAGACATATCAAGGCTAGATGGACGCACGTGATCATAAAGATCAATAATGGACAAAAGCTATCATTCTGAACCTATCTGTTTTCACAAAATAGAGCAGGATTTTTGAGCTTTTCCCTTCTTTTTCTTTGTCTTGGGAGGCTGGAGCACAACTTTAATAGCAGCATCAAAAACACCCTTTACATTCTGAAGTTGGATATGAGAAATAACTTTATATAACTAAAGGCTGAATTTATGTGGGAGAGGACTTGTGTGCCGTTTGCAAAGATACTGATCAGCACATACCTCTTGTGTTTTTGAACTACATTCAATGTAGGAAGGTGCTCCTATTGTCTTCCTCAACTCCTCTCCCTTTAAAGTCAAAGTAATTGTTTAGTATCACAAGACACCAGATCTAAACTTCTGACCATTTGTCATTTAAATAGAAAAAAGATAAAAAAAAAAAAAATCAGGACTGTTACTTACTTGAGCTTGAGTTATGGGTACAGCACCAGGGTGGTCTACAAAGAACTGCTTATCATCCCGTAGATCTGAATTTATTGTACATAAATCAGTTAGATAAACCAAGAAGATAAATTAGATATACTTTCTTATAAGAAAGAACCATAACAGAGAGAGAAGCTAATCAAGAAAGCGCCATAACAGAGAGAGAAGATTCTAAGAATCATTAGGCAACTGACCGCTGCTTCTAATATTAACACAAAGATAGAGATATTAGATTTCAATATGCAGTTAAGGACCATATTCACAGGCTACAGACACTTTTAAATGGATTCTAGCTCTCCATATATTTATGTTAGCAAGACAGGCTGCTATTGATATTTATGAAAAACATTGTCGATTAGATTGGGATATTTGACCTAAATTCCCAATAGACCTATTAATAGAATAAATCTGGAGGAAAAAGATTTTGTCCCAACTCGGTTCAAATAATTTAATTTTGCAATGTATATATCAAAACAAATCTATAAAAGTAATTATTCTTTAGTACATTTACATAGATACTTGAAAATTTGCTATAGCTGCAAGAGCATAGGACACTCCACAAAGGAACAGAAGTGGTTGTGTACGAATATATCAGACAAGAGATTATGACTTTTATAGCAATTAAATAAAGGTCATTACAGTTCAAAAGCAACGCTGCAAAAAAATTCTTGCCCTATAAATGCATGATCAAGTAATAGCATAATGTACATTTTCCTGTTCTCCCTCTACAATCCTACACCTTGAGATAAGTTTGTTACTGTCTTGAGGGGAGACCCAGGAATGTCTTGGTTTGGATCACACCTGCAAGTGGCCCTTTCAAAAAGCTTATAGTGTGAATGAACTTGATGCATGTTACCTCAAGTGCAAGTTTTCTCTGTGTAAGGAGCATTACAGCTAAAGCGGTGCAAGCATTGTCTTCAAAAGTTTGGCTACATGAAGCCCTTTCTATTGAATTTATAGTTTAAGATGCACTTTATGATTTTCTACACTTATGGCATGACATGAACTGTTAGGCCTCCCTTTAACAACTTAATATTTAACATGATAATAGCTTCACAATGCTCTCAAGCATTACAATCATAAGAGCAAGTCCAATAATGGTGCTAAAATACGTATAGCTAATGCTATACTTTGAAATCATAAAGTGATTTTTGATGGTAAAATACTCCAACGTATAGTTCTAAAATGACACCAGACATATCCAAATAAAGCTATATTTCAACTACCTAATGTTTAAATGCACAATTATATTTGTCTTTATTACTTTAATTACCCATTTTCCCACTTGACACAGCTGCAAATGTTCTCAATGTGTCTTTTGAGATAATATGCTTCTTACGTGATCTGGTCAATCAATTTTTTTCTGTGTATGGTCGTCTTATCTGTAGATCCATAGTATCAGGTTACAAATAAATTAACTTTTTTGTTGAAATTATCCATTAAACAGAACACAACAACATGGCCCAATAAGTCAAGAACACGACCGATATTTAGTAAGATCTTCTAGGTTGATGGGCATCAAATTTATTCAAGCTTGATATTATTGTAATATACATAATGGATATGGAGAAAAAGTAATATTATAAGCCTCCAAACAAATGTAGTTTTAGAAAATATGCAGAATGCTAACGCACAAGTATATAGTTTGTGCAAGAGATATGGGCAACAAACAATAAAGATATTTCAAAGTGTATAAATAGATGTCTACTAGGACTAAATAAGTCATGGCTATAGTGTAATAAGAAGTTCTGAACAAAATGTAGGTAATTTGAAGAACAATAGGTCAAAGCGCAATCTTGGATACAAGTTCACTACTTAAATAAATAAATAAATATATATGAATAAAAAAATCATTAAAGTTTCTTTGTCCAAGTATAATATAAAGAAAGAAAACACAGTGCAATCATACTTGTCCTTGGACGTGTAGGCGGTTAGGCACTCGCCTAGGTATGCAATAGGTGCATCAGCCGTTCAGCTACATACAAGCATATAAATCACATATTATGTAGACATACTTTGTTTAATTTAATAATAGATATATTTACATATTATGTAGACATATTTGATTATTGTAAATAATTATTATATATTACAAACAAATTTTGATTATATTTAATATCATTTTATTAATGTAAGATTAGTTGGTTTGATCAAATCAAATTGATTTTATTCTTTTATTTTTTTTGTCATTGTGAAATTGGTGTTATGAGTATAATGGTTCAAGCTAATGGTAAAAGTTTATCAATGTTACCAATCAAAGATCAAAAAGAATAGATACAATCAAAGTCAAATTATTTATTAGAAAAATAATCAATATATATAGTTGATAATCCTAGTGTACGCCTAGACTTCGCCCAACTCGCCTATCCATTTTTTACGGCCTATCCGCCTAGGCGAAGCCTGGACAACTATGTGTGCATTGATAGTTTGTTTATAGCTAAACTTCGAACCCTCTGAGATAAGGGGGAGCGATGATGAAAAGGGACCGAAAAGGAGATTACAAAAAAAAAAAAACACAGGGACTGTTGACAACTTATTCACCGACGGGGCTAGAATCGTTAGATTGAGGGGGCGAAAATTTTTCACGCCTCATATATGAAAAATGCTTAAAAAATTATATATATATATAAATATTTGTTGATTACAAATATTTTACATGGTAAATTTTAAAAAATACTTTGTTATTCATATTAATATACAAAATTTTTAAGACAAATTATAAATTTTATGAAAAACATAAATATTTTTGAAGGGGAGAAGTTTACATATTGCAATATCTTATAATTAAATTATCAGAATTAGGAAAATATTAGTAATTTTTTAAACCTATATTTTCAAAAATTCTGGAGTTTGGGGTGGACCAGCCACCCCCTAGCTACGTCCCTGGCCGACAATGACTTCCATACATTTGCCAATTCTGCCAGGATGGTCTACATGATGAGTTCTATAGTTGTGTAAGCCAACTTTGCAAGAGTGGCCTAATCTGTATTCACGCGGTTTTCTGGAAAAGTGCATTCAGTCAATCAAATAAACTTAATACAACCAACAAAATGATTAGAGAAGAAATAGTTTACAAAATCCACGTAAATTAATACAGGGGTAGATTTAAAATTAATGTTAACCTCCAACAAAAGAGGTTGAAATGTTTTTTTACTTGACGTCATTAAGCAACTTGATTGATAAAGAAGCTAAACACACGGAAAACTCACCAAGCTTTGTTCCAACAAGCACTATTGGTACACCAGGAGCGTAGTGCTTCAACTCTGGAATCCACTGAGAGTGGTGCCATACAAAAGAAAGAAATAAGTCATCACTTTTGTGCAACATTGAGTTAAAAAAATTGACATAAAAAAAACAAGAAATCTTGTCACCTTTTTGGAAACATTTTCATAGCTAGCTTTGCTAATGAGAGAGAATGCCAAGATAAAGACATCTGCCCCACGGTAACTCAGTGGTCTTAAGCGATTGTAATCTTCCTGTCCTGTTTGTAGGAGAATAGTTAGTCTTGATAATTAAAAGTAAGTGCAGATATGTGTACGTATACCTAGTACATATATATGATATAGAATAAATAAAAGAGATGGTGATATATACAAAGAAGGGGATTACCGGCAGTATCCCACAAGCCTAGATTGACAGTTGCTCCGTTGACAACTACATTTGCACTGAAATTATCGAACACCGTTGGCACATAATCCTGTGAGAAAACTAATCCGTTGTGTAAACAGAAAGTTGATAAAAGCAGAATGTATAAAAAGTGTGGGAAAAGATAAGGGTTAAATATCAAATTGGCCACCGAATAACTTGACATATCTCAGATTGCACACTGATAAATTCGGGGTCTCATTTAAAATACTTTCAAAGACATAAATATCAAATAGATACCTTCAAAATGTACTCGAAAAGTAAAAGTAATTTTTCATCGAGTTCTATACATTTTTCTTGAATGCTACCATAACCAAATGAAAGGTTAATAATTCTAGTATTTTTGATAATATATTTAGATGTTAAGAAATTTATTTACTATTTAATTTTAATTAAATCAAAGAAAATAACCATAAAATTAAAAATAAATAGTAAATAAATTTCTAAAAATCTAAATATATTATAAAAAATACTAGAATTATTAACATTTCATTTGGTTATGGTAGCATTCAAGAAAAACGTGTAGAACTTAATGAAAAATTATTTTTAGTTCCCGACTACATTTTAAAAGTATTTGTTCGATATTTATGTCTTTAAATGTATTTTAAATTAGACCCCGAATTTATCAGTGTGCAATCTGAGATATTTCAAGTTATTCAGTGGCTAATTTGATATTTAACCCGAAAAGATAATACAAGGAATCAACAAAGCACGTGATGGAGAGGATTAGGGGAGCACATAGATAGATATATTTATAAATGCAAATAATCTATACTATTATATAGAAGACGAAACATTAAAAGTTTAGTTGGTTGGTACCTGTTTATTTTACTTATTTGCCCTTAACTAATAAAACATGTTATTTTACTTAATTATTATTTATAATAATATAATAAATAGTTATTAGCCGATTGCCTTTTTAACATTTACTTTTAATTGAAGAAATTACCTTTTATAAACACCTAAAATTGTATCATATCTTACAAACGCTAATATTTGTTTTCTAACTAAAACATGTTACCTTTAAATTTAAAATTAATCTTGCAATAACTAATATAAACCCAAAAATATCACACCGCATCTTACAATCATTAATAAAATATAATAAAAATCTATATACATTGCTAATAATAAGAAAACATGAGGATAATCCTTGAAAAAGAAAGAGTATATTAAATTATATTAAAAGTAAAAAAATTATTGAAAATAAATGATTATATAAAACCTAATTATATTATTAAATAAAATTTATAACATATCAAAAGAAAGGTACCTCTTTATTTTACTTATTTACCCTTAACTAATAAAACATGTTATTTTACTTAATTATTATTTATAATAATGTAATAAATAGTTATTAGCCGATTGCCTTTTTAACATTTACTTTTAATTGAAGAAATTACCTTTTATAAACACTTAAAATTGTACCATATCTTACAAACGCTAATATTTGTTTTCTAACTAAAACATGTTACCTTTAAATTTAAAACTAATCTTGCAATCACTAATATAAACCCAAAAATATCACACCGCATCTTACAATCATTAATCAAAATCTATACTATTATATAAAAGCCGAAACATTAAAAGTTTGGTTGGTTGGTCGGTCGGTCGGTACGATACCTGTTGATTTTACTTATTTATCCTTACTTAATTATAGATAAAATCCATATTTGAAAAGGTAATAGCTTGAAAAAGAAGTGAAAAAGCAAAGTTTTGAAAAGAATAGCTTTATATTATTATATAAAAGCCGAAACATTAAAAGTTTGGTTGGTTGGTCGGTTGGTCAGTACGGTACCTGTTGCTTTTACTTATTTACCCTTACTTAATTATAGATAAAATCCATATTTGAAAAGGTAATAGCTTGAAAAAGAAGTGAAAAAGCAAAGTTTTGAAAAGAATAGCTTGAAAAAGAAGTAAAAAAGCCAAGTTTTGGAAAGAATAGATTTTAGTTAGAAAAGATAATAGTCGAAAAAGAAGTAAAAGAAGATAAGTTTGAAAATGAGATATTTTAGTTTAAAATTCTATAAGATATTACCTTTTAGCTAAAAAGGTAATCAGTTAGTTATTAATAATTATAATATTATTAGGTTATTTCATTAAATAGAACGACCCATGTTATTTTTGGAAAGAAGAGATTTTAGTTGGAAAATGTATAAAAGGTAATAACTAATTATAATATTATTAGTTTATTTCATTAAATAGAACGATCCATGTTATTTTTGGAAATAAGATATTTTAGTTGGAAAATGTACAAAAGGTAATAACTGAAAAAGTTATTTGGTTACTTATTAAGAAATATAAAATAAGTAAAGAATAACTAAGTAAGGGTAACTAAAAAGAAATAAAAAAAAGCAAGTTTGACAATGAGATATTTTAGTCATAAATATAGAAAAGATATTACCTTTTAGCTGAAAAAAGTAATCAGTTAGTTATTAGTAGTTATGATATTATTAATTTATTTCATTAAATCAGACGACCCATGATATTTCATCTAACTAAAATTTCTCCTTTTTAAAAAATACTACGAGCAATTTTGTTTAATATAATTACTATTAATTAATCGATCAATTACATTTTCCAACCAAAATATGTTACCTTTTTTCGTTTTTTAAACTAAAATCTCTCTTTTCAGCTAAAACGTATCATTTTTTCTATATTTTCTAATTAAAATCCCTCTTTTCTAGAAATATCACGGGCAACATTAATTTCTCCTTTTATAAAAAAATTACGAACAATTTTATTTAGTAAAATAACGTAATTAAATTATAATTACTATAAACTAATCAATTACCTTTTTCACCTAAAACATGCACATGATATTTTATCTAAACAAAATTTCTCATTTTTTAAAAACACTACAAGCAATTTTGTTTAATATAATTACTATTAATTAATCGATCTTACCCTTTTCAACCAAAATATGTTACCTTTTTTCTTTTCTCTAACTAAAATATCTCTTTTCAGATAAAACGTATCATCTTTTCTATATTTTCTAACTAAAATCTCTCATTTTCTAAAAGAACTATGAGCAATTTTATTTAGTAAAGTAACATAATTAAATTATAATTACTATAAACTAATCAATTACACATTTTTCACCTAAAACATGTCACCATTTTAATTTTCACGTTACCTTTTCTATTTTCTGTAACTAAAATCTCTCATTTTCCAATTATATCACGGGCGGTTCTATTTAATAAAATAAAATAATAAAATTATAATACTAATAATTAATCGATTACTTTTTTTAGCTAAAACGTATAATCTTTTCTATCTTTTTTAATACATCTTTTTCTAGATATATTACGCGCAACATTAATTTCTCATTTTCTAAAAACAGTACGAGTAATTTTATTTAGTAAAATAATTTAATTAAATTATAATTACTATAAATTAAATAATTACCTTTTTCACCTAAAACATGTCACCTTTTGAATTTTCACTTTATCTTTTCTATTTTCTCTAACTAAAATCTCTCATTTTCCAATTATATCACGTGTGGTTCTATTTAATAAAATAAAATAATAGCATTATAATACTAATAATTAACCGATTACCTTTTTCAACTAAAACCTATCATCTTTTCTATATTTTCTAATTACAATCCCCTTTTTTTAGAAATATTACGGATAACCTTGATATAATTATTATGAAATCATCTCATTGAAAAATTTAAATCATTCATGTTTTAAAAAAAAATCAATTCAAATTAATAAAAAATATTCATATAATATTAAAAAAATTTCGTGCATCGCACGGGTTTTAAGCTAGTATAATAAAATCTATATACATCTATACTAATATATAATAAGCAAACAGAGATATAATTTGGTTGTTTGGTTCAACAATTTAAAACAATAGTGACCGTTAGATATTTAGTAGATAGATGACAACCGTTAGATATAATAATAAGGAATATTCTATATTTAAATCCCGGTTCGAATCCCGTCAACAACAAATTTACATTAAAATTTTATATTATTAGTTCTAAACAATACATGTGATTTATTAAATAATTTTAAAAAGTTAAATTAATTCCATAATAAATTATAAAACTCTTTTTTGTTTAATCATATAATTTTAAAAATATTTAAAAGTAACCCAACAAAACCACAAACCCACCACCCCTAACCCCAATTTCCACCAAATTTTTTTACTACTAGAATTTTTTGTCAGAGTGCGTTGGTGTTTATTACAGTATTTTTTAAGTATAAAATTTGTCACAGTTACAATATTTAAAAAAAGAGTATTTACCAAAAATACTCCCTCGGTCCCATCCATTTCTTTACATAAAAAATTGCGTAACTGACACATATTTTAAGTTACATTTTAAGGATAATTCTATAACTTATTTTTGATTTATTTTTTTTTTGTATAAAATAGGATTGTTCTATTTTTATACAAAAAAATAAAATATCAAAAATAAATTATAGAACTATCCTTAAAATGCACCATAAAATCCGTGCCGGAAACTGGTCCGCAAATGTAAATAACTCAATGGGACGGAGGGAGTAGATTTAATGTTTCCATTTGCAAAAATATCATCTTCCTTAATTAATTGCAATTTTACTAAACTAAGTTTCAAAATTGCAAAAATACTAACCCTCCTCCCTCCTTCCTGCTGGTGCCGACTTGCCGCCGTTTTTTTTTTTTTAAGGATGGGATGCTATTTTGGTGGATTTTGGGTTGCAACCACATTCAACCTTAAAAAATTGTTGTAACTGTTTTTGTATGGTTCTTTTGTATGAAACCTTAACACAACAATTAAAAGAACGATTAAAAAGAACAAAAGAATTTTCAAAAAATTAAAGAATACACAATATTTTAAAATTATTAATAACTTATTCTTTGAAGGGTTGTTTGTTTTTAAAGAACACACAATATTATTAAAATACTACTAACGTTTAAAACACTAGTTAAATTGGAGTGTTTTTCTAAGTGTTCTTAAGTGATCTTTGTGAATACTTATTAAAAATGATCCGAGATAAATAGATGTGTTTATTGAATATTTTGAATTTTTAATAAACTAAAATATTCCTTGGAACATTTAAAAAACACGAACTCGCCTTATTTCATAAATCACTTGAAATGATCACTCACGAAAGAACACTTAAAAGAACGATATAAATTTTTAAATTGTAATAAATAAATTTATAGTGTGTTTTTCAATTAAAAAATTATAATGTTCTTTTAAGTGTTCTTTTCAGATCATTTCAAGTGATTTATTAAAAAAACACGCTTTAAATTTGTTTATTATAATTCCAGAAACACTTTATTTGTCTAAATAGTTTATGACCTTTTTAAAGAACACTTATTAAAAAATTGTTTAAAAGAACACTTAAATTAGCGTTCTTCAAATATTTAAGTGTTCTATTAATTGATCTTTCAAAAATATTATAAAAGAAAATAACTTGAATTTTGAAAAGTATTTGTTAAAGAATTTTTGTAAGTGTTCTTGTATGGTTTTTTTTTATGAACCCTTAACACAATAATTAAAAGAACACTTAAAAGAAGATAGAATTTTAAGAAAATAAAAGAACACACAATATTTTTAAATTACTAATAACTTGTTCTTTGAAGTGTTGTTTATTTTTAAAGAACACAAAATATTATTAAAATACTAATAACGTGTACTTTGAAGTGTTATATTAAAGATTAGAAAATATTTCAAATTTAAATAAGACATTAATTAAATTAAAGTACTTTTTTAAGTGTTCTATTTAGTGATCTTTGTGAATACTTATTAAAATTGATCTGGGATAAATAGATGTGTTTTTTGAATATTCTGAATTTTTTATAAATATATACAAAAATATTTCGTGGAACACATAAAAAACACTAACTCACCTTATTTCATAAATCACTTGAAATGACCACAAACTAAAGAACACTTAAAAGAACAATATAATTTTTTAAATTGTAATAAAGAAATTTAAAGCATGTTATTTAATTAAAAAATTATAATGTTCTTTTAAGTGTTCTTTAGTCTCGGGTCATTTCAAGTGATTTATGAAAAAAACACGCTATAAATTTGTTTATTATAATTCCACAAACACTTTATTTGTCTAATTAGTTTATGACCTTTTTAAAGAACGCTTATTTATAAATTATTTACAAGAACACTTAAATATGTGTTTTTTAAAATATTTAAGTGTTATATTAAGTGGTATTTCAAAAATATTATCAAAGAAAATGACTTGAATTTTCAAAAGTATTCTTTAAAGAATTATTGTAAGTGCTCCTGTATGGTTTTTTTTATGAACCCTTCACAGAATGATAGAATTTTCAGATAATAAAAGAACACACAATATTTTTAAATTACTAATAACTTGTTCTTTGAAGTGTTTTTTTTTTTAGGAAATTGTTATTTGAAGTGTTGTTTATCTTTAAAGAACACACAATATTTTTAAATTAATAATAACTTGTTCTTTGAAGTGTTGTTTATTTTTAAAGAATACACAATATTATTAAAATACTAATAACATGTACTTTGAAGCGTTCTAATGAAGATTAGAAAATATTTCAAATTTAATTAAAACATTAATTATATTAAAGTGTTTTTTAAAGTGTTCTCTTAATTGTTCTATTAAGTGATCTTTGTGAATACTTATTAAAAATAACTTGAGATAAAGAAATTATAATTAATAATTATGATCTTTGTGAGTACTAAAGAATACTTAAAAGAACATTATGATTTTGCAAAATTATAATAAAGAAATTTATAGCTTGTTATTTAGATTAAAAATTAATAATGTTCTTTTGAGTGTTCTTTAATATATGGTCATTTCAAGTGATTTATGAAAAACATGCTATAAATTTGTTTATTATAATTATTTAAGTGTTCTATTAAGTGAAGTGTTCTATTAAGTGTTCTTACAAAAGTACTATAAAAGTGTTCTATTAAAATACTATAAAAGTACTATAAAAGTGTTCTTTAATTATTATAAAAATAGTATAAAAGTACTATAAAAATGTTCTTTAATTATTTAAGTGTTCCATTAAGTGTTCTTACAAAAATACTATAAAAGTGTTATATTAAAATACTAATAATGTGTACTTTTGAAATGTTCTATTAAAATGATTTTTTTAGCTCTTTAAGTGTTCTATTATTAGAAGTGTTCTATTAAATTGATTTGTTTCCATAAAGTCGTCATCTACTACTAATATCATTCCGTATGTAGTCTAAAAAATCCTCAACTAAATGGATCTGAAATGATAAGGAGTTGTTTAATAATAGGGCATGTTATATTTGCAAATGTAGTCCTTCATTTGTTTCCATATAGACAGAGATTTGTGATTGTATCGATCAGACTCTAATCAACGTACCTGCCATGTTTAACAGAATCTTTCTAAAAAAATCAGTGATTGGTGTAGTATTAGTATCCCTCAAAGTTAAAAGAATAACAAGAATGCCACTAAATATTATAATTTTAATTTTATGATTAATATAATTAATGGACGGTCTAACATGTGGTCTCTAAGTTTTCTATCTAAAAGGTTTTCTCTAGATCTCTACTCATATATATACATATATATATATATATATGGGTGCCCTTCCACAGCCACGGATGGATCTGGAATGCTAACCACCAGGCGCAATGTAACATTGCGCCGGTGCATTGTTACATTGCGTTAGGTCGCAATGTGTCATTGCGCCGGATTACAATGTTTCATTGCGACAAGTTCCAATGTTTCAATGCCCCAGGTACAATATCTCCAAATGAGCAAATTTTGTCAAATAAATTAAAAAACAAATAAAAATAGGTAAAATGAAAAATTTTGAACTTAAAATTCATACACAACGATATTAAAAAATTCATACGCTACTTTCACTAATTTTCCATTTTTATAATTTTTTTTTCCTAATTTTGAACTAGTTTGTCAAATAAATTAAAAAAATTAAGTAAACATAGGTAAAGTGAAAAATTTTGAACTTAAAATTCTGACACAACCAAGTGGCACAAGATGCCAAAAATTAGTACAAAATGGCAGTTTTTATGCAGTGTGAATCCGTAATATTATTTTTTATTACGTAAAAAATTACTGAAATAAATATGAGTGGAATTCGTTTCTATTATATATTAGAATGGTTAGGATATTTAATAGAAGTGGCATTCCTGGTCGTGAGTGTTGGTGCAGAACAAAACTACGTAGTTAATCTAAGATGGGTGACACCATGGGAATTTTTTTTTGCAGAATTACCTGGCGCAATGTTTCAATGTGCTGTCATATGATAGCGCAATGTTTCATTGCGCCTGTAGAGGCTCCAGCAGTTTTACACAGTCTTCCATGTGTTCAACTTTCCACTTTTATTCCCAAAAATTCAAATGTAATTTTCAAGTTACATTAAATTTAAAGTCTAACCACAGTGTTCAAGTTACATTAACCAAAAATTCAAATGTAATTTCCAAGTGTCATTAAATTTAGAAGGTGTAAAAAATTATTATATTAAATATCACGAATAAAATAAAATTTTAAGCTTTTTTTGAATTTTAAATGCAAGATTTATAAATAAATATTTTAAAATATTATTAGTTAAAAAATTAAAAAAAATATTTTTTCCCATTTTTCTGGAATTTTATATTAAATATCACGAATAAAATATAAATTTAATATTTTTTCGAATTTTAAATGCAAGATTTATAAAAAAATATTATTTCTTATTACGTAAAAAATTGAAATAAATATGAGGGGAATTCGTTTCTATTATATATTAGTGGCAAGGATATTCAACAGATGTGGCATTCCTGACCGGGAGTGTTGGTGCGAAACAAAACTACGTAGTTAAGCGTGCTTGGTTCAGAGTAATCTAAGATGGGTGACCCGATGGGAATTTTTTTTTTGCAGAATTACCTGGCGCAATGATACATTGCACTTGGCGCATTGTTTCAATGCCCTGCCAGATGACAGCGCAATGTTTCATTGCGCCTGTAGAGGCTGTAGCAGTTTTACCCAGTCTTCCATGTGTTCAACTTTCAACTTTCATTCCCAAAAATTCAAATGTAATTTTCAAGTTACATTAAATTTAAAGTATAACCACAGTGTTCAAGTTACATTAAATTTAATTTTGAATTTTAATGTTGAATAAGTTACATTTTTATCTATAAATTTAATTTTGAATTTTAATGTTTATTTTCATGACCGAGCATTTGTCTTGATATGTGTGATTGCATGCTTATGTGCTATTTGTGCTAATTGATTTCCTAGAGATTATATTTTAATTCTTACGTATTTTCTATTATCATGATAAATAGGATTAATCATGACATTTTCTAGGGAATCTAAGAGAGAGACTGTTGCTATAGCCTAGCCTTGCATGCATCCATAACTGGTATTAATAGTCGTGTCTCCTCGTTTCATATTCCAAAATCACTTATACATATTCAGTAGCCAGTTACGATATCTTCACTTCCAATTACTCTGTCCTCTCTGCAAATCTCTTCTCTTAAATCTACTTCAGTTATCTACCTCTTCAATGGCCCTCATCATGTACTCTAAATTCATCGAAGGAGTTTACTTCAACTATCAAGACTTTGTCATTGTGGTTGAAGGCTCCACCTATCCAGTTAATGACATTCCTGATTCGATAATCAAGAAGTTCAGCTTCGAGATGGAAATGGAGATGTCCTACTTACTAATGAGTTTCGTCATGGAGCAAGAGATCATTGCAGAAGAAAGAGAAAGGGAGAGGCGTCGTGCCTTAGTCGAACAAAAACATATTAAAAACAAGAGATCATTGCGGTTACTAAGATTTGTTTTGAAATCATATTAAAAAACATTATAACATTAAGTTAACATTATATTAAAATAAAAACAAAAATATGCCCGGGGTATTGAAACATTGCGCCTGAAGCATTGTTACATTGCGCCAGGTGAAATGTCACATTGCACTAGGCGCAATGTAACAATTCTCCAGCCATATTTATCAACCAGACCTGGCGCAATGTAACATTGCACCAGGCGCAATGTTACATTGCGGTTGGTGGATATCCACCCGTGGTTCTGGACCGGCTTCCTATATATATCCACCCCTTTAAAAGGAGAACTTAGAAAACTAAATTAAAATATAACACATATGGTATGCAAACTGATCGTTGGGAGATGGAGAAAAATGTGGTGAAATTAGATTTTAAAAAAATATCACCGATTGACGGAAAAAATTAAATTAAAAACGGAGGGAATTAGGTGTGATTGTGTGTGTGAGGGTGTATTTAATTAGTGTGTGGGTGCCCCTGGCGGGGCCATTGATTATAATACATCCAATGGTTAGGATTAGTACCTTAGTTTTCTTCAAAAAATGAGTTCTCTTTTGAGCCACACCCTATATATATTTTTTCGACCTCATTTTTGAACTCTAATATATATATATATAATATATATATATAGGGAGCTGCTCCAGTGAGACCCTCTTTATAATGAGAATTGAGACCCTAATATTAATTTTGTAACTAATTTTATTATAAAAAATTAATTACATATAAATCATCTTCAATATTATTCCGCACTATCCCCACCAGTCGAACTACATTCCATTACCAACAGACCATCACAGCAGCAACAACAACACCACCAAATTCAACAACAACATCACTGTGCATCACCACCAAATTCATCCAACTTAAATTAAAATCACTAATTTAAACTAAAATCAATAAAATACAAATCAACATCATAGTATCACCATCACACAATCAACCAATTGATGAACAAAACGCCATAATTATACACGGATCACAAAAAACTGAGCATAAATTTTCAAAATTCTATGCAAATCACCAAAATTCGAATGCAAATCACCAAATTTTTTTAATGCAAATCGACAAAAAAATTCAGATCTGAGCAAAACACTTTTCTCTCCTCTCTTAGGTTGTGCTTCCTCCATATCTCCATCTTCACCTCTTCCTTTACCAGTATCACCATCATACAATCAACAAATTGATGGACAAAGCACCATAATTATACACGAATCATCAAAAATTGAACATAAATCATCAAAAATTGAACATAAATCATCAAAATTCTATGCAAATCACCAAATTTCGAATGCAAATCACCAAATTTTTTGAATGCAAATCAACAAAAAACTTCAGCTCTGAGCAAAACACTTTTCTCTCCTCTCTTAGGTTGTGCTTCCTCCATATCTCCATCTTCACCTCTTTCTTCACGCGTCTCCTCGAAGTTCTCATATTCATTTTCTTGTGACAAGATCAAATCTAAGACTTGAATATTCCAACTAATTTCACCACTTCAACGAGTTTGCTGACATTTTTTGATTCATCATCGATTAAACCTTTCGATGAAACATTTCAGCCATTAATAAACTTGATGACGATGTTAATATAAACTTATTCTAGTTTTGATTCGAGACATCAAATAGATAAAAAAAAAAAAAGAAGAGATGAAGAGATACATCGCGAAGAAATAAGTACGAATCGGAGATTACCTGAACTTATCGGAAAAAAATGAGTAATCATCAGCAGAGAAGATGAAGAATATGTTTATATGTATACGTATATGTGAGGTGGGTGAAAGATAAATAAGCAGTTAATTGGGGGTGAAATAGATGATAACATATATGTGGTCAGGATTAAAAAATAACTTAAAAAATAGAGGGCTGAGATTTGGTCTCAGTTCTCATTTTAATATGGGGTCTCATTTGAGCATCTGCCTATATATATATATATTAGAGTTAAAAAATGAGGTCGAAAATGACAAATGAAAAATGGAATTTGAAATCAGAAATTTAGTTGCATATGGTTGCATTCAGTTGAAAGTGGTTGCCCCTGCGGGGCCATGCAACCCAAATCCACCAAAATAGCATCCCACCTTAAAAAAAAAGTGTTGAAAGTGGTTGAAAATGATGGGCATGTCGGGCAGGGGTGCCCTACTTTCTAGTATTTTTGCAATTTTGAAACTTAGTATAGTAAAATTGCAAATAGTTTAGTAAAATTGCAAATAGCTATTCTTAACAAAAGTAAATGTGCAAAAATTTACTTTTCCCTATTTATTTATGAAAAAAGCCCTTAAAAAAATTGATTTTAATTTATGATTAAAATTTTACAATGCAAATTTTTTTATAATGAAAATATGCACTTTAATATATAATTTTAACAAAACGGTATATTTTAAAAAAGTTAATATAATATTCGTATTTTTTAAAAAACCTCATAAATAAATGTTAATGTATGTTTTATTATTATAAATAATAATTAATTAATACAAAATAATAAAAATATTATTTATTTAGTTTATAAAATATAATATTAACATATTATATTATAATATATTAATTTATATTTTTTATTACTATTATTTTTATATTATTATATCTTATACTTTCGTATCGTGTAATTTACGTGAATAATAAAGACACATAAAATGAAGGTTATATGACTTGTTTCATCAACTAAAAATGTAAAACAAGCATTAAATATTAATTTTATTTAGTATCATACTTTTTTGTTTGATGTTCTAAATTGTTGGGTTTATTTATAAGTAAAAATTTATCTTATTAATTGTAAATCACATAATTGTTTTCGGTAAAATTTTCACTTAAGTAATAAATTATATATAATAAAAAAAAGATAAAGACCAAAAGCGAAATTAATCACTATCCGCAAACAAATATTCAATTTAATAATTTATGTTAGACGGAAATATAACTTGTGAACAGAAAAACTGATCAAATATTAAAGTCATGCACAGAAGATCAATTGCTAATTTCCATTTTGTAGATGAAAAATTCAATTTAGAGGATATAATAACTCATTTTTCATAAAATAATCTCAAATTACCCGATTTAATAAAATTGGCCAATATTTCCTTTTTGAACCTATCCTTAAACTTAAAATCAATCAGAATGGCAGGGACGCCCGGCGGTACAGAGAAAAGAACATCATTATAGTCTGGTATGATATTCAAATATTAATCGTCCTTACCATACACGCATTACAGTTTCTTTTATTTAGTATTTGACAAGTTTATATATTACTTTTGGGTGATGGCCCTAAATGCCCACCTCCCAAAACATTTGGTCCGAAATGCCCATATTCGGAATGGATGGCCCTAAATACCCACGAGACACGCATGTGAGAAAGGAGTGTCCGGACACTCCTTTAACACATGCGTGTCCTTCACAAAACTGAACATGATGTCTGTGAACAATAGAACAGACACGCATGTTGAACATGCGTGACATGAGATGCGCATGTTCAACATGCGTATCTGATGCCACTGTTCATCGTCCACACCGAGCTCTGGCGATGTAAATGGCGATTATTGTCAATTTTTCCGTTCAAATTTCACCCACTTCCAGTAGTTTTCCAATCAAGTGCCATACACCAACAAAATCGTCTCTCGAAGCTCTACATGCTTGTACCAGTTTTGAAGCATTTGTTTCGACAGATAAAAAACGCCCAAATCGACCTCTCTCCTCGATTTTCCGTCGATTTTCCGATGAACTTGTACAAGCCCCTGCGGGGCCATATTCCATTAAAACGATATGTTAAAACGACGAACAACGTCTCCTGATTCGTTTGGTATGTTCAATATTGCTGGAGGAGGTCGGAGGGAGGCGGAGAGAGGTGGAGAGATTGTAGAGAGAGAGACGGTGGAGAGAGTAGAGGGAGAGAGGCAGCTCAGATCTGTGTTTTGCAAAAATGACGTCAGATGACGTCATAACGCATTCTGTGCATGCGTGACCCCTGTTGCGCATGTGAGGAATGCGCAACACAGGTCACGCATGTCCAGAATGCGTGACCCGTCGGTATTTTGGGCCGCTGCTCCCGCATATCAGTATTTTGGACCATGGGTCTCCAAATCTAGGCATTTTGGGTATTTTCTCTATTACTTTTTATAATTAATATTTTAAATTTTTATTAGTGTTTTTCTGGAGTAAAATAATTTTTAATTGGGGTTCAACAGGTTACAGTTGGAGTTTAAAAATATTCAATTTTTTTAATTTTATATGTATTCCCTTAGGGGTTCAACAATTAATCTTTGGGGTTTAACATTTTCATATTAGGTTTTAGATTCAACACCCTAATTTATCCTGATTTTTAAAAAATCGGGACTGATTCCCGATTTTTTAAAAATCAGGTCGCCGGAGGGCGGGGTATAGTTGTAATACGTAATTGAAATATTATTATCTTTAAATTAAAAAATTCTTTAACAATTATTTTACTTAATTCAAATTATTTTTCTAAAAATCAGGCCGCCGAATTAAGTAAGAAAAATAATTTGAATTAAGTAAATAATTGTTAAAGAATTTTTTAATTTAAAGAAAACAATATTTCAATTACGTATTACAACTATACCCCGCCCCATATGCGTGTCAATCACAAAAGATAGATCAGTGCCAACAGCCACAATTTACAAGAGATACGCATAATGCAAATGCTTAATAAACTAGTAATACTCTACTGGGATGTGCATAATGAGAATTACTCCATTGGTACTTGCGTAACAGGTCATAATACTCCGGTTCTAAAATGCGTATTATGGAATACCCATTCAGAAAATGCGTAATCGATCGGGTAGTTTTGTCAAAATTTAGGAAACTAGTTATTTGCGTGAGTTTCATTAAGAAAACCGGTTACTCTTGTCTTTCACCCATTATATAGTATGTTATTAAAAGGTGGATTATAGCGACGAATAACATGATTTTTTATGGATCTGAGATTAAAAAACTAAATAATTAATCCTGAATATAAAATTATTATTTAATCATCTTATCATATTAGAATTTAAACTCAAAACTAAAATGGAGAGTTATTTATGATATTATGCATATCTTAAATAAATTTTATATTTTAAAGTGCAATAATTTTAAGTTATGTTTATTTAGAAATAATGAAATTACAGTAAATTATTCATGTTTTAGAGTTAACATGTAAAATAAAATTTCAAAATAAAAATTGTTTCGGGATAGATGAGTGTTATTCCCGTCCCCAATTCACGAATCCATATCCATTTTCAGAACTCACCTCGATCCCTAAACGGGGATTAACTTACTCTTGAATCCCTGTTCCGAATGAAGATTCTCGTGAATAACTGGAAATTTTAATTTATTTTTTTTAGAAAAATGTAGTTTAAATATTTTGGAATACATGTAATAAAATTAATATGTTAAATTATGATATATAATAGATGTTTGAAATTTAATCGTATATTTAAAAAATAATTTGAATCAATATTTTTCCATAATAAAAGATAAAAGATACGATAAATATTATAATTACATAATATATTTTACTATTAAAATTTAAATTGTGAGATGAATTAAAATTTAGAATAATAAAAACACATATAAAATGTTTTATCTATAATAACTTAGTTATATACTTATAAAATTTAATTTCTTTTAAAATATGAAAATCGGGGATGGGGATCGGAACGAGGATCTATTTGTTGGGTTTCATGTAATCAAACGCAACGAAAAAACGTAAAAAATAAAATAAAAACTGAAACCCACCGCAAGGATCCATGCGAGAATTGTATATTTAATTCGTAGTTATCCGAAATCAGTACCTTAAAGAGCTTTCCGATGTCTGAGAATGAAGAAAGGTTTGTTCGATCACAACGTATCCCGCACAAGCGATGTACGCCTCTATGGTATCCACACGAACGCTTTCTCGAAGGAATTGCAGTGTACTAGCACCAAGAACTCGAATCTTCTCCTCTCTTTCTCTCTCACCTTAATGCTGTTAGTGTTTTGTATTTTTAATAATAAAAACGTAAGTCCTAGCAGCCACCAAAGAGAGAGTTATATAGGTGGAGATAAAAAACGAAATTCAACTCTAATCTCTTTAGAGTTTTGTATAAATCCAAATTCTGTTTATTATCATCTCATTAAGTCTTACTTAATAAGCAAACTACTGAATTTTGAATTATCAATAATTCGAATTTTATTTCTTTAATTAATCAAGTCAATACTTAATTAATTAATTAACAATTCAATTTATCATCTTAATTTAAATCCGATTATTTAAATTAAATGATCGTTCAAGCGCTCTTGTGTGTGACCCTATAGGTTATTATTATATTGGCAACAATTTTATTTTAATAAATAAAATCGTAAACAATGATCGGCATCCAGTAATACATCATTGTTACCCAAATAATAATAATTAAATTGGTGAATCGATTTCGCCTTTCGTGAACAATGTTTCATGTAATATAATCCCTTTAACCATGATATTACAGATTAAACTGGAGGCATGGAATGTGTCATCCTCGTCATAATTTAATCTTTATTTTCTTGATCGATGAGTAGACTATGCAAACAAATCACTATTTGAGCATGGTCATGCATTTCATAGTCTCACTCAAACAAGAGGCCAATAATATCACTCCTATATGTTAAGGAGGGTTAAATTGCATCTAGATCATTCACATTTCTCATACGATTCATAATATACCCAAGACCACCTTTATCATTACCCGATTAAAGATAACTTTTGATGGAATCAAAATATATTAATTCTCGTATAGAAATGTAATGACTTAAGGTCTAAGGATCATTAAATCATTATCACATTGAGATTCATAATGACACATTTATTCATTCCATGTTGAATCTCATAGTGGGTCTATTCAGTACATCGTACTCATACATGTACATAAGCATTGACTTTAGTATCATTATACTTATGATCAATGAGAAGTTACCATCAGTCAATCAACATACTAGTCTCGATGTATTATTATTGTCCCAATAACAATAATACTTGACTATGGATATTTAAGATTATTATACTGTATATTATCTCATATTTATATAGTTCGTATCAATAATCTAGGGACTTTTATTATACTAACAATTATATCGCAGTAAATACAAAGCATAATAACACTTCAATATAATCATAATAGAACATAAATGTCAATAACAAAGTTTAAATAAACTGAAATGTATTGCCTCTAGGGCACCTACACTAACACTATTCTCGAATTCTTTTGTTAATATTCCATATTTCTCATCTAAAACCTGAAAAATTTATGATTTAAATGGTATGCGGATCGAGGGCAGGGAGGGTGAAATGCCCATCATCGACTACGGCTTTAGAATTTTTTGTTAATATCTCTGTAGTGATATATAATTTTCACAAATATACACGATTAAAGAAATTGTACAAAAGAAATTACAATTTAAGTGTCAATTAATGAAATAAACATATATGCATAATCGCATAAGTTGTTAAAATGTGAAATCTCACTTCAAGTGATTGGCTATTAATGATGCAATTATATAAGCACAATTTGTAATAAATTGAGCACATTAATATAATAGCTCAATTTATTTTTTTGCTAATCATAGCTCAATTTATTTTCCTGTTCTATCTTAGTTTTAATGACAAATGTAAGACTATTTTGATGGTTGTGGATTCGAAATCATATGTTGGATACATTTTGTTTTGGACGGTGCTTAGTAGAAGTGACTACTCTTGAACTTGGAAAAAATTCTCAATCTTAAAAGCATTGCACCTCAACACCTTCACATTCAATTAGGAAGTGGAAATCAACTAGGCTCTGGATCGGATCAGGACTGATAGAGGTACGGTTAGCATGGGTTCATATAGATTAGTGATGTCATTCACGATGGGCGCTGGAATCTCCCTCCGACGCGATCGGACATCCAATTGAAAGTTATTAGATAGATACTATATGTAGATGTTAGAAACCTCCGAATTCTCACAAACGTACTTGTTGTTGAAAACAATATGTATATTTGCAGTAGAAAATAAGAGAGGATGTATTTGGTGTCTTAAGTCTATATTTTATTCAGGAAGAAACTGATTACATATATAGGAAAACAGAATCATGTAAATGCCTAAACACTAGGATTGAAACAACTGATTTTCAATCACAACTCATAATAGAACAATGCCAACTAAAATCCTAAAATTACTCCACATTGCTATTGATTTCTTCCACCAGCTGATCACCAGATTTGCAGAACTTTATTACGTGCCAATTTACCAAGAATAGATAACAAATAAATTTAGATTAATTATCCAACACGTGTTAGATTGCTACTACTGGAATATGACTAAGATCTATGCCATCAAGACGAAAACTATTTGAAAAATTATTAGATACTTCAATATGGAGTTCCTTGGGCAGATTTGGTCTGGTGCAAATTGAAGGTCAACGCCTTCATTCAGTGGCTTGCCGACAGACTTTTAATAACTGCTCGTCTAAATAGATTTGGATGCTGTTCGGATTTATGGGTGATAGCATAGAGACAACTTAACTATATTTCCCTGTACTTAGTTTTTACTAAGTTGAACATACTGTCACAGTCAGAGTATGTCTTTGTATTCGAATTATTGCTGTCATGTAATAATTGTATGATTTGGGAGAAGTTCATACATTTGTTCAAGCCTCAAGGAATACATCCAGAAGAAGCAAGGATAAAAGTTACTGTCATGTTCTTGACAGTAAAGTTACAAGAAGACAAATGTTGCAAAGTCATGACAAAGCTACATCTGACAATAACATTGGCTGAAGCATGGGACAGTAACATTCTCACACTTGACAGCAAGTCTGGAGTTCCGACAGCAACATTGGCGGGACTCGTACTGTCAACTACCGAATATTCCTTTGACAACAGACTCTGCGGTTAAGGTTACTGTCACCTTGAATTATTTGATTTGGGTATTTTTCTCAATCAAAGCCCATAACAGAATACATGTTCAAGAAACAGATTTGCTGCAACACTCTATCGTTTGTAGCAGACCTGCAAAGACTACGGCAGAAGCTTAAGAGATTCACAAGACAAGGCTGGTCAATTCGAGGTGTATGTAATATCCACATCTACTAGAATTGTATTAGCTAGAAATAGAAAGAATCTAGGTTGCTTTACTTATAAGGTTTATCCTGTCTGTATAGCAATTTAGGAAAGTCACATGGGTGTGCAAATTGTAATGAGCTGCCACTTGAAAACGATAGCAGCTCAACACCCCATGCGATAGAGACAACAGAGTATCTTAGTCTACTTAGATACATCTTAGATTCTTTTCTATTCATGTACGCACACGAAGTAATCTTGTATCTCTTGAGATATCAAAGCTGGAGAAACACTCTCTCCAGGTTGTAGTAACACTTCGCACAAGATAAATAAAACATTTATTTTATGAGAAATCTTGTTTCACTTATTGCTTGCATACATCTACTGATAATCTATAATCTTTATCTTCGTTGTTGATTTAAAGATTGAATTTTATCAGTATTGCATTCACCCCCCCTTCTGCAATACTTCGGGACCAACAACTGGTATCAGAGTGACCAGATTGATATATAAATCTGAAGATCATGACGAGTGTTCAGAAGTCAAGTGGAATCAAGATTCCAGTCTTTGATAAAGAGAACTACAATTTCTGGAAAAGAAAGATCTTTTTATTTATCAAAGCTGCCCATCCACTCTTGGGAATTCTTGAGAACGGCCAATTCATACCTCAAAAGGAAGTAGTTGCTGTTACTGTGAATGATGAAGTCATTCCAGCCCATTGGGTTGCTAAGAAGCCTTTAGAGTACACAGAGACCAAAAAGGAGAAAGTAGTCTTGGATGACTATTTACAACTTATCTTGCTTGACTCACTTACATTAGACAAAGCCATGTGTGGTAATAACATGGGATGTACATCTGCAAAAGAGATGTGGAGTAAAATAGAGTTGTTGTGTGAAGGAAGTGAAGAGGTTCATGAGAATCAAAGACAAATTCTTGTATCATAGTATGAAGCCTTTATGGCTAAACCAGACGAAGAACTTACACACATGTTTGAGAGGTTCAGTAAGCTAATAGCTGAGTTACAAATTCATGGGAAGTTATATGATAGAAAGGAGATTAACATCAAATTTTTGCTCACTCTCCCTGAGCATCTTGAGCACAAGGTCACAGCCATAAGAGAGGAAAGAAACTTGAATGATGTCTCTCTTGAAACTCTCTATGGTGTGCTCAAATCATATGAACTCGAGCTTTTTCAAAAGAGAGCTATTCATACTGGAACCAAAGGAAAGTTAGCAAACATGTCAGGAGCCCTTGTAGCTGATGAACCACAAGTAGCTTGTCCAAGTCAACCATCACAAAGTTCACAACCAACACAGATGCCATCCTTGAAGATTGAGGAGGTGTTGGATGACGAGGAGAAGGTGATTCTGCAGCTGAAAGATGTTGAAGATGAAGACTTCTACACAGTAGAAGAGATTGAAAGCATGGATAATACAACCATGGCTTATATGGCTAAGAGATTCAAGAATATCAAGTTCAAAATGGACAAGTCATACAAGCCACAGGGTCAATCATCTAAGTTCAACAAGGGAAGTTTTTCAAAGGCCACTGGTGGAGCCACAAGAGGAGGATACAAGACCGGATTGGTGGATAGGTCGGAGTTCAGATGTTACAACTGCAATGAGCTAGGTCACTTTGCTATTGAGTGTAGAAGACTAAGGCAAAATCAGGGAAAAGGATCTGGAAATCAGTTTAAGAGGAATCAAGGGAAAGCCTATGTGGCTGAAGGAAAATGCTGGGATGATTCTGAAGATGAAGAAGAAGAGGAGTTTGTGAACTTAGCCCTCATGGCTAAATCTGATGAAGAAGCTTCGAGTTCATCAAATCAGGTACCATCTATAGTCTTACTTGATATGTCTAAAATTGAGTACAAGCATACCATTGAAGATTTAAGTGCTGAGATGTTTAACATTCATGTTAGTTTATCTGCTGCTCACGAAGAAATTGCTAAGTTAACTAAACAGAATGAAACTCTCAAATCTGAAAATGAAATGTTGTTGCTAAGAACCAGTCCCCTAGATTCATTAGCTCAAGAGAATGCTAGGTCGAAAAATGATATTGTGTGTGCTAAGGAAATAGAAGAATTTATCAGGAGTCAAATTGCAAAAAATGAGTTTAAACTCAAAGCTTTTAGAAACTCTTCTAAGTTAGTCCAGGAATATCATGATAATCACACTGAGAATCAGAAGGTAGGAATAGGTTTCGAGCATGGTAGAAAGCATGTAAAGGCAATTGCTCTTGATGATAGTGATGCTGTCAAACCTCATATTCTCAAAAGAGTTTACAAACCGATTTTCAAAAATCTTCAAGCTAATTTTGATGAAACCTCCTTGTTCATCAAACAAGAGCTACTTATGAAGATGAGTGCATTGACAGCACACTGAGCAAAGGAAAAGATACTGTCAAGTCTCCCATGACTGAAACTCTACCAAGCAATCAGACATTATGTTCTAAAGTAGCTGACAGTAAGGATGAGACAGAAACTTCAAAAGATACTGTCAAGAGAGAACCTAAGACAGCAACTTTCAAACCTGCTGTCAAGATAGAGGCAAAGAAAGGTACTGTCAAGGGTGGCTCGACAGCAACTTCAGAACATACTGTCAAGGAAAATGTCTACAAGCCTAAGAATAGGAATGGTAAGTTAGGGATTGACAAGAAGAATGGATATAGTTATGTTAAGGATGCTCCTAGGAAGCTTTGCAATAATTTTGGATCATCTCATCATTTTACATTTGTTTGTAAGAAACCCAAACAGGATAAGGTAAATGCATCCAATGTTAGTGGTAACTTACATAGAACCCCCATTATGCAAAGAGATATGGATGTCTGTAATAACATTGATTGTATGCCACACAAAATTGTTGTTATGAGTACTTGTTTCAATTTGCCTATTCTGTCTACTGAAAGATGTTCCTATTTAGAAACTGCTGAGACTTCTGTGCCTGCCTATGTTGGTAAAAAGGCAACTCCCACTAAGAGAAAGACCAAGTCTAACTCTAGAACTAAGTGGACAATAAAAGAAGTCAAACAGGAGGATTCTAGTGTTGATTTTAATGTGAAGCAGAATGATATGAACAATGATGCTGTAACTGCAGGACCCAACAGAGTTTGGGTACCAGATGCAAATTAAAATCATCTGTTTTGCAGGGCAAGAAGCAGAAACAGGTCATGTGGATCATCGACAGTGGATGCTCCAGGCACATGATTGGTGATATAGCCCTGCTATCACATTTTGTGGAGAAAGCCGGCCCAATCATAACTTTTGGAGACAACAGCAAAGGTTACACTGTGGGATATGGCTGTTTGGAAATTGGAAATGTTGTCATTGAAGATATTGATCTTGTTGATGGATTGAAGCACAACCTACTCAGTATCAGCCAGTTCAGTGACAGGGGATTTAAGGTTGATTTTGATATGATGGTTTGTAATATCTATCGCAAGAAAGATGGAAGCCTCTCTTTGAAAGGAGTCAGGAAAAGAAGCTTGTTTGTTGCAGACTTAAATTCTGTCAATAAAGACAAGGCTTACTGTTTTTACAATAAAGCATCAGTTGGTGAAAGCATGATTTGGCACAAGAAGCTCTCACATCTAAATTTCAAGAATATGAACATTCTGATGAAGAAGGATTTGGTGAGAGGACTACCTCAACAGGAATTCTGTCAAGAAGGACTATGTGAGGACTGTCAAATGGGTAAATTGAAAAGATCTGTGCATAAGTCAAAGCAAGTGAATACCAACACTGAGCCATTCAAGTTAATTCATATGGATTTGTTTGGTCCAGTAAATGTTCAATCTCTTGCAAGAAAGAGACATGCCCTGGTAATGGTGGATGACTACTCAAGGTACACTTGGGTGAAGTTTTTAGAGATAAAGGACGAAGCTGCTCAAGAAATCATTGATCACATAAGAGTTCTTGAAAGAACTCCCAATGCTCAAGTTCAATATCTGAGAAGTGACAATGGTATTGAGTTCAGAAATGCCACTTTAGGAAACTTCTGCAAGGAAGAAGGCATTGTCAAACAATTCTCCACTGCCAGGACACCACAATAAAATGGAGTTGTAGAAAGGAAGAACAGAACTCTCATTGAAGCTGCGAGAACTATGTTGAATGATTCTAAATTACCAACATACTTCTGGGCAGAAGTTATTAACACAACTTGCTACACACAGAACAGAACCTTGATCAACAAGACTCATGGAAACACTCCTTACTATCTGTTAACAGGAAAGAAACCTATTGTCAAATATTTTCATGTATTTGGAAGCAAGTGTTTCATGATGATTGACAACCATGAAAGGAAAGGAAAGTTCGATGCTAAAGCTTATGAAGGCATTTTCATGGGATATGGATTGGAAAGGACTGCCTACAGAGTCTATGTCATTGATCACAAAGTCATTGAAGAAAGTGTGAATGTCACATTTGATGAAACCAAATTCCCAGGACTGCAAGAGGATGGTCAAATGGAGCCTCTTAGATTTAAAAATCAAGGGTATTTGGAAGAAGAAGAAATTGTTGCTCATGAACCTACTTGTACTCAGGATATTGAGTTTGAAAGAAATGCTGTCAACACCAATGATGCTACTCAAACTCCAGCTCAATCTCAAACTATATTAGCTAATCATCAAAATGAGAATGATTCTGGAGATGTTGAAGAACACGAAGGAGAAAACATCAATGGTGGAGAGTCAACCCCTCAAAGAGGAAATGATCAAGCAGATCAAGATGAAGTGTATGTTGAACAGCCACCTGGATGTCAAAAGTGCCTTTCTTAATGGAAAATTAGAAGAGGAAGTGTATGTTAAACAGCCACCTGGATTTGAGGATGCTGAGTTGTATGACTTTGTCTACAAGCTGTTCAAAGCACTCTATGGATTGAAGCAAGCCCCCAGAGCTTGGTATGAAACTCTCTCTACTTTTCTCATTGAGAATCAATTTACAAGAGGTGTAGTGGATAAGACACTATTCTATAAGCCCCATGGCAAGGACATCATTCTGGTTCAGATTTATGTTGATGACATAATCTTTGGTTCTACAAATGAGAAGCTTTGTGAAAAGTTTTCATCTATTATGAAGAGCAAATATGAGATGAGCATGATGGGAGAACTGTCATTTTTCTTAGGTCTACAAATTCATCAAAAGGATGATGGCATCTTCATAAGACAATCGAAATATGTCAAAGAACTTCTCAAAAAGTTCAACATGGAAGATGCATCACCTGCCAAGACACCTATCTCTACTACAACCAAACTGGATTTGGATCCTAAAGGAAAGAAAGTGGATTCTAGTACCTACAGAGGCATGGTGGGATCGTTGCTATACCTAACTGCTAGTAGACCAGACATTATGTTTGCTACATGTCTCTGTGTAAGGTTTCAAGCTGATCCAAAGGAATCACACTTAGTAGCAATCAAGAGGATCTTTAGATATCTCAAAGGCACTCCAAACTTAGGCCTTTGGTATCCTAAAGATACTGGATTTGACTTGATTGGTTATTCGGATTCAGACTATGCTGGATGCAAGATTGACATAAAAAGTACAACAGGAAGCTGTCAATTTCTTGGTGGAAGATTAGTGTCATGGTTTAGCAAGAAGTAGCATTCTATATCTACTTCAACTGCAGAAGCTGAATATATTGCAGCTGGAAGTTGCTGTGCTCAAATTCTTTGGATGAAAAATCAGCTAATGGATTATGGTTTAGAGTTGTCCAATATTCCTATTTATTGTGATAACACTAGTGCCATAGCTATCTCAGACAATCCAGTTCAACACTCCAGGACAAAGCACATTGATATCAGACATCATTTCCTAATAGAGCATGTTGAAAAGGGAACTGTGAAGCTGATTTATGTTCCAACAGAAAAGCAACTTGCAGACATTTTTACGAAGCCACTAGATGAAGCAACCTTCAATAGGTTGGTAAGTGAATTGGGAATGCTAAATCTGGTATGTTAACTTACTATTTTTTACATTTTCAATGTGGTTAAATTGCAGCTTATGACCGTAACTTTCAATGTTACTGTCATGAGAAGTTACTGTCTTATGTGCTACTTATTTATTTGACAACATGTTTGCTATGACTATGCTAAATTCAAATCACATGCCTGTTTTAATTTATGTAATGAGTAGTCACATGACATTAACTTATTTCATACCCGTGCTTAGTGATAAGTATTCATGTCATTTGAAATGACCCCGGGTATTTGTTAGTCTTTTTAATTTAAAGTTAATTACTTCATTAAAAAGAGGCTGTTGGAAGCTGTAGAGTCACTTAATGTGTTATAAATAAGACCGAGGCCAAACCCTTAGTTCTCACTTAACACACTAAGAACTCTAGAGATATGAGTAAGAGGAAGGCAGAAGATATGTCAACATCCAGTGTGTACAAGCCACAAAAGGAGGCTGCTGCTGAGCACCCCCTTGATTCATTCTTCGATAAGCTTCAGGCTTATCTGGATGCTAAAGGGATCACGGAGGAGGGGGAGATAGCAAAAGTTGTTGAGCAGCTGCTGGTGGAAGCTCTTGGAGAGCTTAATAAGAAATAATGTTTAGTTCTTAAGAACTGTTTTGTATTGTTTATAAGTTTTTTTTAATAAAAAGTTCATCGTTTCATCTTCCCAGTGTTCTGCATGCTGTTCATCTATTTTACTCTTAGCTATCTGCGAATGGTTGTCTGTTTACTTTTTTGTGTGTATGGATGTTTTTGGATGTGTGCTAAAACTAACAAATATATGCTTAAATCGATTAAAATGCTATTTGGTAATTTACGCTTAAGCAATAGGCAAAGTCGATTAAAATTCATGACACAAATTATTTCCGCTTAAGTTGTTATCAATAAGTGAAGATGTTGTCACGATGTGCCTTGACAACAAGTTTCTTAGACAACACAATGGAAAAAGTCACTGTCATGAAATTTAAAGGAAATTGTGTAAATTGCTTAATGATGACAGTGCATTCTTGCGACGATGTTACTGTCAAGCAAAACCTGCTGTCATCCTCTCAAAATTACTAATGAATTTGTTACAGCGCACAGGTTACTGTCAAGATTAGTGGACCGAATTAATTGGGATTTTACCTCCACAATTTACAGCCACTAAAAAGTAACTACCCACGATACCACATGACTGATTAATGGGTTAAGACATTGCTACTTTCCATTTCTCAGTAAAACATTTGCTATTTTCATGTAAGCAACTGTCAAACACACAAACACATAACTTTCAACAGAACCTCTCTCTCTCAAAAGCAAAAATCTCTCTCCAAAGCTCAAAGCAAGAAATGGCACCCAAACAATCATCTTCTCAAACAAATTTTGCTGGTATTCTCACTGCTGGAGATGTTGGTGAAGGCTTTAAAGGACTCGTATCCTTTATCAACAAGTCCTATCTGGGTCATGCTATAACATTTACACCATCTTTGAACCTAAAAAGACTTGAAGAATTCTGGAATACTGCCCATGTTCCAGGAGGTGCAGGTAATGATACTATAAATTGCACAATCAAAGGAGTTAACTCGCACTCTCACAATCAGAGGCATCAACGAAGCTTTAGGAACTGGACTACAAGCTAAAGAATCATACAAGGATCTTACAAGTGATGAAACCCTAAAGAAGTTTTTCTTTAAAATTGGGTATTTTGGTCCTGTTCTTGAAGAGGGTACATCAAAATGGTACTCGACTGGTGAAATGGACAGAAAGCATTTGAGGAAAGAATGGAGCATGATTTTTGATGTCATGGTGAAGGTTTTCTCAATCAAAACCTCTGGCTGGAATGGAATTCCCTCATATATCAAGAAACTTACTCACTCTCTTGTCCATGGATACAAAGTGGATGTAGGAAAGTTGCTTATGAGCCAACTCAAGTCAGCTCTAAGCAGGAAGGTACATGTCTATCCTCGCTTTCTTACAATGTGTTTGAATTCATTATGTGGTATTGATGATAATGCATCTCTCACTATAGAATGCAATGTTTTGAAAATAAATACACACACATCACTCAATTCACAAAATTCAAATGCACTTATTCCACTCTGTTTCACCAAGCACATGGCTGATCAAGAGCCTAATCTTGATGTAGCACTACCCTCTGGGTATGTTGTCTTCTCCCTTGAGAATGAAGCTGAATTAGACCCAAATTCAGTTAACCCACATTCTACTTCATACATTCCTATCAGATCATCTAGACAACCAAAGACCACAAAAACAACTTTGCAAGAATCCAAGAAAAGACCCTTGGAAACTGGTGTTGGTAGTAGTTCTGAGAATGTTGAGGGAGAAACTGCACATTATGCAGCAAATAAGGATGTTAGTGAAAATGAACCCACAGTGGTTCCTCTTGAGCCTAATAAAAGAGAGCTAAGAGGGCCAAAGCCACTGTCAGCCACCCCACAGTCTCACAAAAGGCTGTGGAGGATAAAAGGGAATCAAACACTTCCCTAGGTGCTTCTTCTCAACAAGAAGTATCTATTGAAACTGGCCTATCTCCCAAGGCATCCTGTAAAGAGTCAGTACAACCTCATGTACTCACTCATGAGAAGCCTACACTTGCAGAAATGCACACAGAGATAGGGCACAGTGAGGGTCATGAAACTTCAACTCTTGATGTTCCACAAGTTACCCCTGTGGAATAGCCAAAAATCTCTTCTATACCATCATCTTCTTTATTCTCTAATCCATCAATTGTTTCTTCTCAACAACCTAGAGAAGGGGACAGTCCCAACCCTTCAGGTTTTGATCATCCATCTCAAGTCATGGATGAGCCCCCATCAAGTGGTCCACAAGAACCCATTTCTTAAAGTGAAATGGACACCACTCACTCAAACACTGAGCTAGATCAAGATGGTACCCTACCAGAAAATGAAACAGCCAACATCTTGGTCGAACTCCAAAGAGCAACAGACCTTCAGGAAGTTGCTGTCACAGCCTCAGCTACTGTCAAAGACACCACAAAAGTTGCTGTCAACCCACCTGTGGACAGTAACATTTTGGGTAAAGATGTTGTCACCTCTACACAGCTTGATCATGATACTATAATTGTTGAAGATGCTTCAGATGATGATCAAATGACTATCTCTACTTTGAAGGTACGATCTAAACTTTCTACTTCTTCAACTAAAATGCATGCAAGTACTGCTCATACCCATGCATCTAGGATGAGTGAGGGAGTGAAAGGAAAAAGAGAGATAAAAGAAAAGAGAGGTGAGCATAAAAATGAGAGGCAGCCAAACGAGCTGGCAAAAGGTGAGGGACTTGAGCATGTCCAGAGTGAAATTGAGGGAACCCCACACACAAAGGCACTAGGCCTTGAGAGTCATTATGTGAGGAGTGATGAGATCACTCAGAAAAACAATGAGTGTGTGAGAAACCCCATAGCCTCCTTGCCCCAGTCTTTTTCTTTGTCTCCAAAAAGATTGAGAACTGGTGGTCCTTCTAAACAAGCTGAATCAAGGTTGGAAGCCCTTGAGGGCAGATGTGCATCCATGGAAGCTAAACTTGATGCTCTGTCCACTATGGTAGCTACTGCTTTTGCTGATATTCAACAAACTCTTCTCTCATTCTCTGTTATCCTTGGTGCTGCCAACTCAACTAAGGGGGAGAAAGTGGTAGATCAGAATGAGGGTAAGGGAGAGAAGGTGGTAGATCAGAATGAAGCAAACCTGGTAGAGAAGGAGAAACAAGGTGAAGCTACAGGTGAGGGGGAGCCAAAAAGTGAGGGGGAACAAGTTTTGGAAGAAGATGGAGATGAAAGTGAGGGGGGGCAAGAGAAAGAAGAAAGAAACTTTGGTGAAGATGGTAACACAATATCACGCAAGCGTACGTGATCACAAGTAATATATGAATAAGTCGAGTTTGTTCCCACAGAGATCTGGTTATGGTTTTAATTCAGTAGATGTACCTATGCAACAATGTATGATTATTATTCACTGCTAAGACAATAAACAAATTTTGGTTTTAATTATCTAAATTAAACTTAGATTCAAATTATAAAACTAAGAATTATCTAATTGACGAGAATTGAAATCGAATTCCTTATATGAGAATAAGCATGGAATCCTAGTTTCATTATCTACTTCACTTAGAGTTGCCGCCTTTAATCAATGCATGTGATGGTTTTGATATCTGATCGAATAACACGAAACAAGTAAACGCTACTTCTCAGTATACGAATACCAAACTAAACATACATCCACAAAAGAGATAGAAGATGAATAGACACCTATCATGTTTAGACCCTATATCTCTATAGAATTTGAAAACATAAAGGTTTAAGCACAAGTTATCCACTTAGATCACATAGGGTAGCATAATATCTCTATTTACGCCACAAATCATGATGTTAAAACATCAACCTATCCTATGCTAGCATGGCAAGTTCTAAATCTCAAGATCCACTCTCGTTTAGCAAGAGATTAACATATTAGATGTTAGCTACGCATCTAAATTCATGAAGCACAACCATACAAGGATATCAAGAATTCACCACACATAAATCTTTAAGCCCATGGGATTTGATAAAAACATGATAATGAACAAGATAACAAAGATGAATAAATCAATAATGTAACAAGGTTTAGAGAACAAATCCGTGAATGAAAAAAGCATCCAAAAGATACGCCTAAACAAAGGAATCCAAGAAAACTATGTCTAGATCTTCTTGGCGTCACAATCCTCGCCTTGGCTTCTCGATCTCGTGCTATGAATGATTTTAACTGAATTCTGGTGTGTAGATGATGAATTTTATGTCCCCCAAGGTGTGTATTTATAGCCCCAAGTTGCCTCCTCAACAAGTAATTGCCATCTTTGAGTTGGAATAGAATTGTGGCAAATTCCGTTCTTGATTGAAAGTAGAATTGAAATTCTATGTATAAGTCTGATTCTAGAAGTTTCTGGCCATCCAAAGCAGTTGCCATATGATTAGGAAAAGATTTGAGGCAACTTTCCCTATTTGAAATTGAATTCAGCAAGTATCTGTCGGCTCAGGCGCGGCCGCGCGCCCCTATAGCTTCTCTCAAGCGCGCCCGCGCCTGCATAATTTCTGCCATACACCCAAGCGCGCCCGCGCGCAGTTTCAGTTCATCTAGAGTGCGCCCGCGCCTGCTCATTTTTTTCACAGACTGATTTCTTCCTTTACTGATTCCTTCTACCGTTTTCGAATGCAAATCCCGGCACTTGTTCCCATGACTTCAAAACACCATTTAAACACTGAAAACTCTATACCTGCATCAGAGATACATCCTGCACAATTCTCACAAAAACATATTAAAACACACCAATACTTGAGATACAAGCGATCAATTTAAGCCGAAATGAAGTGATCCAAGTAGATAAAAATCCACTTATTAGAAGAACTAAAGGCAGCTGGAGATGGTGAATTGATTGAAGGAGAAATAGATGGTGAGGCAGTGTTGTTATCTAAAGAAGTGTTGGAGCAATTAAAGGGGACTCAAAAGTCTGAAAGAACAGTACTACCTCCACTGAAAATCAATGAGCCAAATCCTGAGGAAGTCAAAGCTCCATTCCAGAAGTTGTAGAAGGAATGGAGAGAAAAAGAAATTCAAAATGCTCTGGGTAAAGGCAAAGGCAAAATGCCTGAGTATGTGAACATATCTATTTGAACTACTTGGTCAGATGGAAGTGAATATGCCCTTGAAGATGCAGAATTGATGATGGTTGATCACATGGAGAGTACTTTGAACAACAAAGATGAAGATTTCAGTAAGCTGGTGGATGAATCAATTAGTGAAGCAGGGGGAGCTTTTACAAAATTGGCATCAACACTGAAGAGCAAAGTAATAAGTATCTCTGTGAGAATCAACTTGGAAAGAAGGTGGGCTGTTCAAGTTTATCTGAAGAACCGTTTGACCATATTCATCACAATACAACTTTTACAAAGTCTGCATGCTAGAGTACTCCAAGTCCTTGGAACCTTGGTAGTCAGAAATTCAATAACCTTCAATGATAGTCTGATAGCACAAATTAAAAGGATGGTTGAAGACAAACTCCCTGAGGTGATTCAAAATCCTTATGGTGTGTGTTTCAGAAGGATCACAAAGACAGGAGCAAGAAGGTTGGATTTCTTACCATTGGATAAGGTTTCAGGACTAAGCGCTGAAACAATCATGACAGTGCTGAAGAAACTCTCAAATCCAGTATCACCAGTGATAAGGTTAAAGCTGTCAAGGATATTCACAGGCTGTTAGCAAAAAGAGATGAGGAAATTAGCTTAATCATAAAGAAGCTGATCTCTGATGCTAATGCCAAGATAGAAGGAAGTTGCACCTATGATGATACTTTGGATGATGATGGGGATGAAATTGGAGGAAGTGGTGAACCTGGAGAAATCAGGAGTTCTAGAAGAGAAGCCTCTGAGAATGTTGCTACACAAACTCAGATGGATGCTACCCAAGAAGAGCAAGAAACTCCCAGTACTAAAAAGAAAGATGTTGTCAATGATGAAGGGGAGTTAGAAATTCTTGAAGCCTTGGAGGCAAGTATCTTGAGACTGGTAGTTGAATGCTTTAATGCTGAAAAAGATACTGTCAACAAGGATACTGTCAGAATGGCTGAAGACACCCAAGTGAAAGATGCTGTCAATAGCCAAACAAAAGAAGCTGTCAAAGTTGTTGTAATAGCCACATCTAATAGAAGAAGCTGTCAAAGTTGTTGTTAACTTGAAGAAACTGTCAAGGTACGAAAGCTTGTTAAGAATTTCATATCTAATAGAAGAAAGACAAGAGCACAAGCCTATCGTACAACCAAGATAATAGGGAAGACAATTGCAGCAGCAAGGAAGAAGAAGCATGGAGCAGTTTTGACAGAGAAGCCCATTGATAAGAGGAAAGTAAATAGTTTTGAACTATTGAAAAAGTCAATTGATGGGAGCATTACATCTGTCTCAGTGGAACTGGACCCAGTCAACAAAAATGTACGCAAGTATGATCTCAAGGGCTGTGGAACTACATGCATAACTGTAGAACCAGATTTCACTATGAAGATAGTTTCACATGTGGTAGGCATGCGTGATCTCTCATGCAAAATGGTAAAGGTAAGGAGAAGAATTGATTTCTTCGTTCTGGAAAGGATGATCACTCTCATGGAAACAGACCAAGATGTTTCCAGCAGTATCTTAGAGCATGTCAAAGAATACTATGCTAAAAGATATGCTGAATTTTATGAGAAGTATGGTGACTGGAGAGCACATGATGATGCAGACCTTGAAGTTAGTTCTGATGGGGAACCAATGCCTGATGTGGACCTTATAGAAGAACATCGTCCTTTTACAAAGGCCGGCATGGCTGAATATGAAGCAGAACAAGCTTCTCAGGCTGCTAAAGCTAAATCATCCCAATCTACCAAACCTGCCACATCTGCCAAACAAAGTGCTGAAGATCTAGAAGCTCGACTGAAGGAAAGCTACAAGAATATCAACAGGCTATTCAGTGAGGAAGCAGGTTATCAGCCCTGTGTACTGGATAATCCTCTGAGAATCAAGGATGATAAGCAAGAAATCTATGTTGATAGTTTTCACAAATTGAGGACCAGTATACTGAAGGATCTCTACTGGAAAGTTGTTGGATCTGTTCATAAGCTCGAAATGCTAGTTGCTTGGGAACTAGAGGTTATATTTGATCAAATGAGAGATGAAGATACAAATCTAGACAGAAAGAGAAGAGAATCCTTAAATGCTTTTCCTGGAAGGAAGTTCAAGTTCATCCAAGGAATTCTGAAGTTCAGAACATACACTTATGATTTTGAAACTTGGTTTGATCTAAAAGATGCTGAAGTATTTCCTTCTCGAGTGATTCAAAGGTACATTGAAGACATTGAAGATGATGCCAGATCACCAGAAGAAAAAGCTTTAGTTGAAGACCTCAGGAAAGCAAGAAATGAAGCTCTCAGAAGAGAGGGGAAAAATCTGAACAACTGGAGACTGCTAAAATCAAGCTAAGTTAATCTCTGATTTGTTCATTCAATAGGAGCAATTGATTTGCAGTTAATTCATAAGCTTCATGTTCTAGATTTTTCTTAACATTTATCAGATATGGTATTTCAACTATTCTGATCTAGGTTAGTTAAGTTATCAGCACGTTTTGATTGTAAATTTGTTGCTATTGTCCATAAAAACAAATTGGGGGAGATTGTTGGGATTTATGGGTGATAGCATAGAAACAACTTAACTATATTTCCCTGTACTTAGTTTTTACTAAGTTGAACATATTGTCACAGCCAGAGTATGTCTTTGTATTCGAATAATTGTTGTCATGTAATAATTGTATGATTTGGGAGAAGTTCATACATTTGTTCAAGCCTCAAGGAAAACATCCAGAAGACAGCAAGAATAAAAGTTACTGTCATGTTCTTGACAGTAAAGTTACAAGAAGACAAATGTTGCAAAGTCACGACAAAGCTACATCTGACAGCAACATTGGCTGAAGCATGGGACAGTAACATTCTCACACTTGACAGCAAGTCGGGAGTTCCGACAGCAACATTGGCGGGACTCGTACTGTCAACTACCGAATATTCCTTTGACAGCAGACTCTGCGGTTAAGGTTACTCTCACCTTGAATTATTTGATTTGGGTATTTTTCTCAGTCAAAGCCCGTGACAGGTAACATGTTCAAGAAACAGATTTGCTGCAACACTCTATCGTTTGTTGCAGACCTGCAAAGACTACGACAGAAGTTTAAGAGATTCACAAGACAAGGCTGGTCAATTCGAGGTGTATGTAATAGCCACATCTACTAAAATTGTATTAGCTAGAAATAGAAAGAATATAGGTTGCTTTACTTATAAGGTTTATCCTGTCTGTATAGCAATTTAGGAAAGTCACATGGGTGTACAAATTGTAGTGAGCTGCCACTTGAAAACGACAGCAGCTCAACACCCCATGCGATGGAGACAACAGAGTATCTTAGTATATTTAGATACATCTTAGATTCTTTTCTATTCATGTACGCACTCGAAGCAATCTTGTATCTCTTGAGATATCGAAGCTGGAGAAACACTCTCTCCAGGTTGTAGCAACACTTAGCACAAGATAAATAAAACATTTATTTTGTGAGAAATCTTGTTTCACTTATTGCTTGCATACATCTACTGATAATCTATAATCTTTATCTTCGTTGTTGATTTAAAGATTGAATTTTATCAGTATTGCATTCAACCCCCCTTCTGCAATACTCCGGGACCAACAGATGCATATATCATTGATCAGTGTCTGTTTTGTGTGTCTGGAGGGAAACACAGGACCATCTTTTACTACTCTATTCCTACATTGACTTTGTCCTACGCAAGCTTCCGCTGATTTGTGAGGTGGACTTGCAACGTAGCTACAATTCATGGCTAGACTTCATTTGTGGCATTGATCAAATGGACCTTTCGTCCCGTATAAATGAGGTAGTTAGTGTGATGTAGTATCAAATTTATGTCACCAAATGTGAAGATAGCGAAACAAAAGAATATATGATGGCGATGTGCTCACCCTGAACAACTATTCGACATCATTTTGTATGGAGGTTGCGAAATAGGTTCAATCTTCTCTATTATAACGGTAAAAAAGCATTTTTGGTGTCCAAACTTGATGAATTTTGATAATATGGTGTCTGTACTTTTAAAACTATCAATTTGGTGTTTGAAACCGGTTAATCCTTTACATTTGGTGTTCGTGCCGGTTTTCTAACCGGTAGCCAATAAAAAATGAAAAAAATAAAAAAATGAATAATATTATATTTGTTTGTCCGAAAAAAATGAAAAAATTTAAACTTATTTTTACGAAAAAATGAAAAAAACTACACTTGTTTTTTCAAAAAAAAAGGAAAACTTACAAAAAGTAAAGACATGATACTCGCTTGTGGCATACGCTTTCCAAATGTCAGAGTAGAGTAGATTACTAGAGTAGCTTTAAAATTGTTTAGCATATACCTGTGTTTTCAGAACTGGACCGGGCATCGAACCGGAAGCCCTACTGGTTACTGGTTCGATTGGTTCAACCGGCTCGACCAGTGGTTCAACCGGTGTGACGTCATAATTATGTAATATATAATTAAATATATATATTTAATTATATATATATATATATATATATATATATAATACAATCTGAATTTTAGGAATAATCTGCATATCCAACAAAATAAAAAAAATTCTGCATATCCAACAAAATAAACAACATTCTGATTATACAGAAACAACAATGTCTAATCATCTCCATGGAGTTTTTTTAGAATTAAGACTAAAATATCTAATCATCTTCATCAATAAGCAAATGTCTTTGTTGTCTTAAGATGTTATGGACTTCACGATCATTACTGCTTGAGCTCCCACCCTCAAACATTGAGAAATCAACATCATCATTGCCTATACAAAAAAAATAAATGATTGTGTTAATAAAGCAATATATGAATACAAGTACTTGTTAAATAATCGTATGATAGACTTTAACAACCTCTATTTCTACTAGGATCTTCCAAATCCTCATCGAGCATCTCTTCCAACTCATTGTAATCAAGCTCTCCATTGTTAAATAAACTCATTGTCTACTTTATCAATGCATTCATAGTCAATTGGATCATATTGTCTTTTTTTTTCTTTGCCACTACAAATATCATAACATTTAAAAAAGAACTTTCAATATCAAGTATAAGAAATACCAAAACATGGGACTCATATAATAATGAAGTAATACAAGAAGATTAAAATGTATACCGTTTTTGCAATCGCAAATTATAATGCACGAAGACAAGATCATTTAGCCATTGATGTTCCAACCTATTCCTCTTCTTGGTATGGATACGCTCAAAAACACTCCAATTGCGCTCACATCCGGAAGAAGATGATGTCTGACTCAAAATTTTAATAGCAAGTCTTTGCAAATTTGGGGCATCTGAACCAAATAGCCTCCACCATTCATCTAAAAGATATTTGTACACCATAAAAAGGAAGAATTAATGCAGAATCAGAATTAAACACTCCCTCATACAGAAAATCAGAATCAGAATGAAAAGAAAATAGAAACAAAAAACATACCAGGACGAGTATTTTTCACATTCTTTTGAGCTAATCCACGTCCAAAACTTTTTTTACGCTCCCTGAACATACTAATCTCATCCATTATATTAGGTGCATCAGGGATAAACTTTTCTATGCAATCAAGTAAACCAGTCATAACCTCAGGAGCTTGACATGGACTATCTGGATCATACTGAAAGGCAGGATTTAACCAAAACGCAGCTGCATGGAGACGTTTACGCAACATTTTATCCCACCTAATATTATTAATATCAGTGTAGGTGCTGTACAAATGCTCTTTGTTTCTAAATATCTCTTTTATACCCTTAATTGCCCTCCACATTCCCTCATACACATAACCTAAAGAAGGTTTCTCATCTGAATCACACATGCGCAAAAGTCTCATAATAGGACTCATAATCTTCACCACAACTGCACAATTTTGCCAAAATGTACTATCTAGAACAATATTCTTAACATCTCTTCCTCTCTCTAGCTTCAAAAACTTTTTAAATCCCGCATTTATAACCATAGCTTCCAAATAGTCTTTGTGATCATAAAGACTCTTCAGTGCTATGAATGTCGTGCCAAAACGAGTATCTCCTGGACTAATTATTTCAGTCCATCCAGGCCTACTCCTTAACCATGCATGAGTCCATTTATGATTATACACAAAAACCGTGACCCTTGAAGCAAGTAATGCCAAATTTTTCACTATAGGTAATTCTCCAACATCTTTCAAAATCAAATTAATGCAATGGGCAGAACAGGGGGACCAAGAAACTGTTGGATATTTCCTATTTAACAACTTTCCAGCCGCTTTATAATTGCTTGCATTATCACTGATCATATGAACAACATTCTGGACACCAACTATTTCAACTATTTTAGCAAAAAGATTGCATAATTTATCAGCATTTGATTCAATGGAATACACATCAACTGATTTGATAAATGATATCCCATCAGAGCAATAAACCAAAAAGTTAATCAATGATCTATCACTACGGTCTTTCCAACCATCACCCATTATAGTACAACCATTTTGAACCCATTTGCTTCGAAGAGAATCGATTGTCAATTGTACTTGAGTTTTGGCCTCTTTAAGCAAAGGGACTCTTAAAGAATGATAAGAAGGACCGGTGTATCCGTGACCCATGGTAGCTATCCTACTTATCGCTGCTTCATAAAATGGTGAGTTCACGGCATTAATTGGAATACATGCATCATACATCCATAAAACAAATGCCATATCAGTTTCATGCCATCTTTCTTTACTTTGCAATTTTACTTGTATACTAGGTTGAGATGAGTCCATGCCTGAACTAGCTTTCATGTAACTTCCAATTGTTTTTTTTCTCTTATTACTATCAGCTTCTTCCTTATCCTTTGGATTTGGAATTTCTTCAACATCATCACTTTCTAGTTGTGTGGAATTTTTTCTTTTATTTTGTGCAATTTCTATTAATGACCCAGCAATTTCAAAACGAACATGTTCAGGAACTTTCTTACAATGTTTGACGTTACCATAAACTCCGGCAAGATGTTGCTTCATGCGGTTGATTCCTCCACCACATATAACTTGATCACAATATGCACATTTGATAGCTTTTGTCTTTCCGCTCAGTTGTGCCACCTCATAACAATGCTTCCACGCAATGTCCGTCTTTCGACGAGGATTTAGAGCAGAACTACCATCACTTTGTTCCATCTCCGGAGGGGTAAATGAATCCATGTTCTACAATTTCAAATAAACTTAATAAAAAAAAGGGAGAAGTAATTAACAAGTACAGTAATAAAAAGGTTACTCGCACGAAACCAGAACAATCCTAAACAATAGACAAGCACATTGCAACTAAAAGCAAAGAGGACTACAGGAGGAAGGGATCAAATGAATTAGTCCCTGTGTTTAGAAAGAAGGGTATGGAGTATGGACTCTACTGTCTCACTGTCAACTGTGAGCTACAGAAGATACTTTATCATTTTGTCATTCTAGTCTAATTTGCCACAGATTGGTCCTCATGTTCTACAACTTGAATGTTGAATGTTAGTCTACGCAAAAGCTTAATGCTGAGGTGCTTTAGTTTTTGTATTTGGTTTAAAATCATGACACTGGCGTCAAGGGAAGCCAGATTATATTCAGCTTTGTTGTCCCCTTGGCAGCTATTCTTAATTCTTATATGTTCTTTTCTATATCTCATAGTCTACCATCCTATCTCATCCATTTCACCTAGTAATTAAGAAAATTTAACTGGTACAAATCTGCTCTATCTTCAACATAAAAATTCTCTTAATAATCTACAAGATTTAAACTAGACAAGAGATTTAAACTTTAAACAAATGGCAATTAACAAATCAAAACACCAAACACTCAAATCAAAACAAAGATATAGATATATACATAAAGATTGCAATTAACAAGATATAGATAAAAACAGAGAGATCTCAAAACGTAAGTATCAATTAACAATTAACATATTCAATTAACATACTGATTGTTAATTACTAGTTGAGTATGAAAGGAGGCGGAGGAGATTCGCACAAAGAGAAAGAAACCCTAGAACTGGAATAAGTGAGCTGGGTTTGTACTTTGTTGCGTTCTGTTTTTTTTTTCACGTTTTATTCAAAAAAACGGCCGCCGGTCTCACCGGTTTTTGGCCGGTTCTGGCCGGTTCTCAACAGGTAAACCGGACGACCGGTTTTTGGGATAAATCGAACCGGACCTGCCACCGGTTAGCGGTTCGACCGGTCGAACCGGCCGGTCCGGTTTTAAAAACACAGGCATATACTAGTGATTTGGTTGGTTTTGTCAAACAATTATTTTTTACTCTTAACAATTTTTAAAAGATTTTTTGGAACTAAAAGGAAAATGAACCTTTTATTTATACAATTACATGATTAGCAAAAAAGAAAATAAATGATAATTAACTAGAAACATATTTGAGTTAATATATACATCTCTCTTTTAATATGTAGATCTGTTCATAATAATTTTTTCCAAGTTACTAAATTCATCTTTTATTATAGATCTTTTTTGTCATCTTTATTACTACGATTTAGGTCAAAGTTACCCAAATACTATTATAGATAAATTATAATTTTTTAATTGTTTATATAGAATTTCAAAGTAACAATATTAATAAAAGATATATTTAAAAAAAGTTGGTTTAATTTTATATAAAAAAATTGTATTGTTCATTTCATAATCAAATTATAAAATGTGATCTAAGACAATTTATAGTGTTGATGTAATGATCTGTTGGTTATAGGGTTGTAAATGAGTCGATACACTCACGAATAGTTCGGCGTTCGGTTCGAAAAAAGTTCGACTCGAGTTCGATTCAATTTATTAACGAGTCAAACATGATCACAATTTTGAGGTTCGTCTCGTAAATGAGCTGAACTTGAGCACAACATAGTTCGGCTTAATAGTTCGCGAACAAGTTCGATTATATAGTTCATGAACAAGTTCGTTAACGTAGTTCGTGAATAGACTCGTAAATATATATGGTCCATGAATGAGTTCTTGTACAAACTCGATATATATTCTCATTAACATATTTAATTAAGATTTTACAGGAGTCCTTGAATTTACGATAATTAGTAAATAATTTTAGTGTTTTTGAAATAATATATTAGTTTATTTTATCTATTCATTATCTTCTTTTGTTAAATATATAATACATTATTTTTATTATAAATAATTAAATTAGACATACGTTACACTGTAATTATAACACTAGCATAAAAGCCCGTGCAAGGCACGGGCCGGTAGCTTAAATATATTTATAAATCAAATTATGTTAATGTCGTTAGTTAAGTATGTGCAAGTTTATAATTTGAAATTTGATACGAGTGGTACTGATAGCAATCATAATATTTTTTTTAATTTATTGTGGGTCATAGAATATGATTGAAGTATTCGGTGGGTGCTTTCTAATTAAGATGACTTTTCAGAACACTTACAATTCTAACCATTGGTTCTTCGAAAATGGTGCATTCCTTTAGCTAATTTATAACCATTTTTAAGGTAAAATCTAAATATCTTTCAAGCTATTCCATTCCGAAAGTGTAAGTTCTGGTCCTGATTTTAATAACAATCCTTTGAAACTCTGTCTAGACCTTGTTCTTTAAGTTCTTAAAACTCTTTTTCTAACTTTTCCCTCTCTTTTCTTCTAATCTCTTGATATTTAAGAATTCATGTCTTTGTTTCTTTTTCGACATTTATTTATCTTTCAAGATATCATAAAATTCAATTATAAATAATTGACTTAACAGATCTACCTTGCGTAACAAACTTATCATTCTCTTGACCTATGCGCTTGAGAATTGATGAATTACGTCTCAATAGATATTTTTCGTGCTTCCATGATCATGAGCTAAAATTGTTCATGTCTCATTTCCCTATACTTTGACATTGAATTCATCATTATACTTTGTCAAATATTATATACAATTTATTCCAATATATTATTGAAAAATATCTTTATAATTCACTATGTATTTCATGCAAGTAATTAGTCAATAATTGATAACTCATAATTCCATCTTATAAATAAACAACATATTCTATGTACTCCCTCCGTCCCAACCAAATGTTTACATTTGGTTTGGGCACGGAGACCAAGGAAAAATATAAAGAAGGAGGAGAGAAGTAGGAAAAATGAGTAAAATGGTGGGACCCATCATTATATAATGTATAAAATGAGTTAGTGGAGAAAATTAGTGGATGTAGTTGATTTTTATATTATAAAACTTTACTATTTTAGGAAAGTTTAGAAATGTAAAGAATTGGAAGGGACATCCCAAAAAGGAAAGTGTAAACAAATGGATGGGACAGAGGGAGTAATTATTTATAAATAATGGTTATGTTATCCAATCTTATTTGTATATTACATATTTTGGATAATTTTCTTACTATTCATACTTTTATTAATATGTACTATTCATATATATTAGTTGCTTCTAGTTTCACTAACAATAGTTAATATAGTTTAATTCATATAAAAATGTCATACCAAAATTAGTTACAAACAATTATGCGCTCCATTTATGATATTGTCAAGAAAAGTAAATAATTTATCACAAAAGAACAATTATAGGCCTACATCTATACTATACTATTAAACCCAAAATATTAAAAGTTTCGTAGCCGGTCGGTACTCTGGTCGGGCTTGATTAACATATTCTTAAGTACAAAAATTAATAAATAATTGGATCGGACTTAATTAACATATTCTTAAACCCAAAATAAATCTATACAATACTAATTGAGAGAATATAAAAAGTTTGATACTTGGACTTATTAGGCCTAAGTTATAAATTGTAAAATAAAATATTGAATAAAATATAAATAAATAAATATTTATGTATGTAGTTGATGAATTTTAGTATTAACTCAAATGATCACATAGCTCAATTGGTTAGAAATTTAGTGAAACACTTGATCCATCTTCAATAAATAGTGAAATAGAACATAAAAAAAAACATTTATGTATGTAGTTAATGAATTTTATTTTTATCACAAATGCTCATGTAGCTCAAGTGGTTGGAAGGATGAATTAACCTATGCGAGGTCTTGGGTTCAAATCCTTGTACACATTATTTTTTCAAAGATTTCAGGTTAGATTTAGAAGTAGGCTTGGAATGAATAAATTTGCTCAGGATAACCGAACGTGTTCTCCTATTATATATAGAAAGATTAGTTGGTTATTTATTAACTAAATTTAATCGAATCGTGGATAATTGTAGACTAGAAGGATGTATTTAATTTTTGAGGTTTTATCTTTTTTATTTTTAATGCATTAATATTCATGAGATGTTCATGAGCTAGTATTCATGAGAAGTTCGTGACCAATAGCTCGTGAGACATGTTCGTGAAATGTTCGTGAATAACATTTTTCTTAATGAGTCGATACACAAACAAAAAAATTGGCTCGATAAAAGTTCGAGCTCGAGTTCGAGCTCGAAATATTTATAACGAGCTGATACATGAACAGTTAAGAGTTTGGCTCGGTTCAGCTCATTTACAGTCCTAGTTGGTTAGTATACTGTAGATAAGACCATGAATCATTTGGTTAAGACTTAATTGCAGGAGGATGACCTCAACTATTTTTTTTTTACACAAAAATGACCCAAGTATTATTTTAAGCAGATGATTGCATTCCGTCTAAATTAATCTAAAAACTGTTGTTGATTTTTATTTTTGGGCCATTTTTGTGTTAAAAAAAACATTGCCCAGCCATCATCCTACAATTAAGTTACAAATTGAATACACTCATCTGTTTAAAAAAAATAGTTTGGCCATCACACTGCCTATTTTTATACTTGGGCCATTTTTGTGCAAAAAATAAATAGTTGAGGTCATTCTCGTGCAATTAAGTCTTTGGTTAACGATTAAACGTAGGGCTGTCAATCGGATAAAACGGATACGGATACAGCCATATCCGAATCCGAATCCGGGAATTCGAAACCGTATCCGAATCCGTATCCGAATTCGGAAATATCCGGGAAAGCTATATCCGTATCCGAATCCGCCGGATATTATCCGGATACGAATAATATCCGAATCCGAATCCGGCTGTCAAAAAAAGATAAAATTTTCTGAAATTTGCAAATTACCAGAAAAATACAAATTAAAATGATAAATACAGAATAATCAAAATCATAATCAAAATCAAATTAGTCATCTAAACAAGCAAACTTAATACTTCTTTGATGCAAATCATCAATTACAAAAACAACCTAATTCATATTTTATCTACTCTATCTTTTCTTTTTCTACTGATGCAGGTGCAGCATGAACAGGAACAGCTTGAGTAGTAGCATATTGCAAAATTCCGAAAGCTTTAGCTTGGCCTTGCTGAGTTGCTGTGCAAACTTCTGAACATTTTGAACTACGAACTTCAACTACGTTATATATGTCTTCAAACCTGTTGCATGATAATATTAAAAAATTAAAATAAGTAGAAAGGTTGCATATGTTAATCCTATAATTAACGAAGAATAAAACAAGTAATCTAGCAGCAGCTCCTACTTCAGTGAAACGAGCTCATTTAGCATCAACACAGTCAGGAGATCAGCTCAGCACAGTCATATGTATATTACAGGAAAAACCTTAAAAAACCACCATCATCAAACACATCAGGTTATATATTCACATAACAATTGGTGCTAATTTTCTAAATAATAGTTAAGCTTTCATACTAATCAACATTTACACTACATCGCTACATGATTGCTTCCTCCATATCTTTGGTCCACTATCATATTTCAAAAAATAAAAAATTAATTTGGTTGGAGATCTTAGTAGATCACTTCTATTCTAACTAGTACTAGTAACTAATGCTTTGTCACGAATTGTTGTTTCTATTTTTTGAAAAATATTTCTCGACGATCCAACCGTACGGATGTCAATATATATCTAATTTAGTGATATTCCCAAATTTTCAAAAAATAAAAAATTAATTTGGTTGAAGTAAATTAACCAAAATAGTTTAAATCTGATTTATTGAACTCAAAATAGAGAAAAAAAAATAGTAAATTGATCGTTTGAAGTATAATAAATATGTACTTATGTTCAAATTTGGTTATTGTGTCTCTAAATCTTTCAAATTAAAGAGTTTTTTCTTTTCTTCAATAAAAAATTAAAATTTATCTGATAAAAATCAAAAAGTCAATCAATAAATCTTAATAAATATAAATTAAAAATTTATTTGATAATATAACTTATGTAATTGTAAATATTAAAAAAGAATCGTGTATTGCATGAGGTTATATGATAGTCTATTTAAAACTGAATAAAATGTATCACGGTATATTTATATATCATATATACTTAATTTCGGATTCGGATATTTTCGGATACGAATACGGATAATATCCGTCGGATATTGAAAGCTTCGGATTCGGATACGGATAATATCCGCTTTACTTCGGATACGGATAATATCCGTTTTTTCTCGGATACGAATGCAGATATTTCGGACGGATATCGGATTTGTCGGATTTTTTTGACAGCCCTAATTAAACGTGTAGCAGGAAGGAGGAAGCAGAACGTGTAGGTGGGGTTGGAGATGGAGGTCCCACAAAGTACCTAACCCAAGTTTTGTTCAACGTTGACTCCACCGCCGCATACACGAACCACGTCTCCTGTTTCCTCTGACCTCATCCCCTCCCCGACCTCCTTTTGTCTACTTTTCTCCTCTTTCCATTTCATACTCAAACTCAACTGATGATAATCAAGACAGCTAACATAAATACTACTTATATACTACTACAGTTACAGTAATAAATATACATACTTTTACAAATATATACACACACATTTACATTTCTCCAATTTATATACAAAAAGAAAAGCAAAGATGGGTTCTTTAGTAACAAATCATGTGCTGATGATTATTATTTGTGTAATATTGAGCTGCAAAAGTGTTGAATCTTTTGGGACATATGGGTATGATATACATCATAGATACTCTGATTCTCTTAAAGGGATTCTTGATTTTGATGGCTTACCTGAAAAGGGTACTTATCATTACTATGCTGCCATGGCTCGCCGTGATTCTCTTTCTCGCCGGAGACACTTGGCTGATAATACCGACCTACTTAGTTTTGTTGATGGGAATCAGACTTATCGCTTGAGTTCTCTCGGATTGTAAGCTACCCTCTATTCTATTGGATTTTTCATATTATACCACCAATACTGATGTTCAATCTTGCTTTTTTCAAATCTACAATTGCTTTCTTTTCTTTGGGGTCCAAATGATTGTGTGGTTACCTTTACTATTTTAGTTGCACGGACTTGTAACCACTATATTCAACCCATTATTTGATTGCTGGAATTTCTAAACATCGCGTGTGTCCAATACTCTTGATACTTAAGCATTGCACTACTCTGCCGCTACTGTATTTTTTCAATTGTTATTAAGCAGTGCTCTTTATTTTGATTATTAACTCTGAAATTTATTTATTTTTCTTGATTCTGTCTTTCTAGTAATTAATATGTTTTCTGGACTTTCAGCTTACATTATGCAAACGTGTCTGTGGGTACACCTAGTGTATGGTTTTTGGTGGCACTTGATACTGGAAGTGACCTGTTCTGGTTACCCTGTGATTGTGTTAGTTGTGTTCGTGGCTTGAAAACAAATTCTGGACGAGTATGTGATTGAAACTTTCCCTTTCGGTGACCTAGTGTCATGATAACTGTGTATAGCAAATTCTTTGGTATTACAAGGATGACCGTTTTTTTTTTTTTTTTTTTTTGTGTTAAACAGCAAATCGAGTTCAACATCTACAGCCCTAATATATCCACTACTAGCACATCAGTCCTTTGTGACAATGACCTTTGTGAAAAAAAGAACAGATGCTCTGCTGCAAGTGATACTTGTCCTTACCGAGTTCGATACCTTTCAAGCAATACATCATCTACTGGATTCTTGGTGGGAGATGTTTTGCACTTAAATGTGGATGATAATCAACAGAAAGCAGTTGAGGCAAATATTAAATTTGGGTATGTATGTTCTTGCATGGTTTAACACTAAAAGATTCAGGTTATATTGACTGATTATATACTAAAGAGAATATTTTGGTTGGTATCTCTTTTGTTATCGTCATACCGAATTGGATTTTTTGAAACTGTATTTTAGTTGATTTAGCTACTATCACATTCTTGTTTTATTAGACAAATTTCTAAGCCGTGCCACATAATAGATTTATATAATACAGCACAAAGATATACTCTCTGTACCACTTCTGAACTTATTGTGTTACCTTTTTAAGCTGTGGAACGGTTCAAACTGGTTCATTTTTGGATGGCGCAGCTCCCAACGGTCTATTTGGACTCGGCATGGAGAAGGTATCAGTTCCTAGCATTTTAGCTAGTGAAGGGCTTGCTGCAGATTCTTTCTCAATGTGTTTTGGACCAGATGGAACTGGAAGAATCAAATTTGGGGATAAAGGCAGCTCAGATCAGTCAGAAACACCATTTAATATTGACCAGTTGAAGTAAGTGTTCATTTATTTTTCTTTCATTGTTCTCATATACTTTGTTCTGATTTAACTTACCTTTTCCCTCCCCAAAAACTCGCAGACCCACTTATAATATCAGCATTACACATATAAGTGTGGAAGAAAATGTCACCGATATTAATCTTTCTGCAATCTTTGACTCTGGTACCTCATTTACATACTTGACCGACCCAGCATTTACAATAATTTCTGAGAACGTGAGTAATTTATTTTTTTCATGATTCTCGTAGCATCGTACTGGTTAATATATGATGTTTAACAGTTTCATTAACCTTGCAGTTTAATTCCATTGCCCAAGAGAAACGGGTGTCACCAAATTCCGATCTTCCTTTTGAATATTGCTATGCATTAAGGTCAAATCATTTTGGAAACTAATCTAATATGATTACCTTCTTTTCTTCTCCCAATCCTCGAGGATTGACTCTTTCTTTTGTGCAGTCCAAAGCAAAATAGCTTCCGAGTTGCAAATGTGAATCTTACAACCAAAGGAGGCAAACAGATTTTTGTGAACGATCCAGTAGTGTATATTTCTACACAGGTATGACCTATTTATTTTCTGCAGTTTATCTTCTGTAATCAATATTTTAATGTGGTGGCCTCATGCTTTACAGGAAGGTGCAGTTATATATTGTTTAGGTCTTGTGAAGAGCGAGGATATAGACATCATTGGACGTAAGTGTTATCTGAATTTAGATATCTCCCTGGACCATGACTGATGCATTGTAGCAGTTAAAATAGATCTGAAATATTTTGCCAAAAAAAAAAAATAGATCTGAAAAAAGAGCGTAAGATTATTATTTTCAAATTTGTAATCAAGACACAATGATCCTGCAGTTAGTCAAAAGGTAATAATTTGTGTGGAACATGCTGAGTTATTATAGAATAACTAATATTAGAAGAATTTGAATAGCAGATAACCTTTCTGGAATAGGTAAAGTGGGCCGGAACTTGTGCATCTTAGATTCTAGAAGTTTGGATTTGTATCTCATAGGTCTTGTTAGTTGGTGCAATCTTTGGAGTGTATTTTTGACTCGAGGTGCCATATGTATGTATTTTATACAGACATTGCATTCCCCGGTGTCTGCATTCTCATCTAATAATTCACATGTATTGGAAAAGCTTTACATTAGAGTGGATACTCATAACATTAATTTTACTGCACATCTAACATGAGAACAAAGGCTTCTAGAAGAATCTGTCAAAATATTTTCTCCTGACAGTAGTCCACTTATGTACTTACCTGGATTAATGTTAATGCCTCCAAAGTTTCCATTTTCTTTTTGAACTTTGAAGGCATATCAAGGTCTTCCGCCCTTTGAGAGTATACCTGCCAGATTCTTGTTTTTATATTTTATAACATTCATAATTTTTCGATGCAGAGAATTTCATGACTGGGTACAATATTGTGTTTGATCGTGAAAACAAGGTTTTGGGTTGGAAGGCATCCGATTGTAAGTATAATGCTGTTAATATCTTTGAACATTGAAATCTGTTTCTTGTGTAATGTTCGAGCTTAGATATATGCTTTCCACAGGTTATGATGGCAATAACTCGGCTGCTCTTCCCATCAACCCTTCGAGAGGTGCACCTCCACCTGCAAAAAGTACTCCTGCAACAAATCCTCCGACCAGTGTAGAACCAGAAGCCAGGTCAGGCAACAGAACTGGTTCTCCCAATGCAAGCCCTATTCAGCCACAACCTACCCTTCCATCTAACCATTCTGGTCGCTCAAGTTCATTTAGACACGCACTTCTGATGGTCTTTTGTTCTTTGGTTGCCCACTATTTGACCATTCTCTTTTTTTAAATTTTTGTATACTTAGTATAGTATACTTTTATTTTCTGTATTGTGTTGGTCCCATTTTCATATATCACACCTATCTGCTGAGAAGGTACTTATGACTGGTGAGACGGGGTTTGTAAATATACATTATTGTTCATATATTACTTATACATAGTATAGTAAACTTTTGCCCCTGGCAGCTAGCAAACTCGGATCGGGTGGTCCAGAAGGAGCTCAGCTTGAGGTCGCTATTATGCTAAGTTCGAACAACGTTTTTTAGCAGACTAAATTGACGACCCAAGCCGAGTTAAAACTTGACCTTGACTGGCCTGGTGATATATACTCAGGCCGAGTTAAAGCTTGACCTTGACTGGCCTGGTCATATATACTCAGGTTCATATATATTCAGTCTCTATATAGAGGTGGCATGCTTCAAAAGATTTTAACTCAATTTTCTAATTTTAAATTAATCCTCACCCTACTTTAATAGCACTTAAACCTCACCTCCAGAAAATTTTTTCACTTACTTTTCTCACATCTTTTGAAATTTATTCTTTACATATATTTTACTTGGAATTTTTTATTCATTAATTAGTATATACATCAAAGTTATGACACCATATTATGTTTTAAATTATTATCATTAGTTTATAGGGCTCTTTTCATAAATAAATAGGAAAAAGTAAATTTTTGCACATTTACTTTTGTTAAGAATACTAATTTGCAATTTTACTAACTAAGTTTCTAAATTGCAAAAATACTAACCCTAACCCTCCCCTCCCCCCTTCTTTCTGTGAAGCTCGATTGTATTTTTTTTATTTTTTTTTGTTTTTAGGTGGGGGCTATTTTGGTGGATTTGGGTTTCCTGGCCCCGAAGGGGCATATCCAAATGAATGCAACCACATTCAACTAAATTTGCAACTGAATGTAACCACATTCAACTAAATTTCTGATTTCAGGTTCCATTTGTCAGTTGTCATTTTCGACCTCATTTTTGAACTCTCTCTATACTATACTATTATAAGCGAAATAGGGTATATTTGGTTTGGTACTCTTTTTTTGGTCACTCTTTTTTGGTACTCTTTTTTGGGTCACTCTTTTGATTTGGTTAAATCTCTATTATTAATAAAATTCAAAAAAAAAAACACACACGCACACGGCAAAACCCACTAGAGTCCTTTCTACAGCAAACAAGTCGTCAAGTAGTTTGTCTGTTACAGTGCACAATTTTTGTAATCAGCATTAAAATTAATTTTTTCACAAAAAAATTTAAAAAATAATTAATTATTAGAAAAGATCGTTTCGAAATTTTGGAGTTTTGAAAGATATAATGGTCTGTTTTATATTAAAAAAAAGACTATCAGTTATATCAAAAACCAATAATCATATTTTATTATCTTTTATAATTTATATTATTACTAATTAATTAGAAAATATTAAAATTATAAACAATCAAATAAAAATATTAACGAAATAGGGTATATTTGGTTTGGTACTCTTTTTTTGGTCACTCTTTTTTGTCACTCTTTTGATTTGGTTAAATCTCTATTATTAATAAAATCCAAAAAAAAAAAACACACGCACACGGCAAAGCCCACGAGAGTCCTTTCTACAGCAAACAAGTCGTCAAGACGTCAAGTAGTTTGTCTGTTACAGTGCACAATTTTTGTAATCAGCATTAAAATTAATTTTGTCACAAAAAAAATTAAAAAATAATTAATTATTAGAAAAGATCTTTTCGAAATTTTGGAGTTTTGAAAGATATAATGGTCTGTTTTATATTTAAAAAAAAGACTATCAGTTATATCAAAAACCAATAATCATATTTTATTATCTTTTATAATTTATATTATTACTAATTAATTAGCAAATATTAAAATTATAAACAATCAAATAAAAATATTAATATAAAAATATTTAAAATGTTAAAAAAAACTACTTTTACATAATATTTTTATATATCTATACTATACTATTATAAGCGAAATAGGGTATATTTGGTTTGGTACTCTTTTTTAGTAATAATTAAAATACGTAATTAAAATAACATTTATTTTCATGAAATTTATAAAATTCAAAAAATATTTTAATAATAAAAACAAATATACAACTTAAAATTTTAATGAAATATAATTAAACAGTTTACAAGCAACCGTGCACCGCACGGGTTATAGGCTAGTATATATATATAGATATATAGGGTCTTGTTCTAATAGAAACTAACTTAGAATAGAAACTAGAAACTAAACCTAAATTAAATATTTCAAGCTAATCTAATGACCAAATTAGGGGTACCCCAATACGAAAAACATTTAAAATTATTGGCTCTATTCAACAAAAAAATTAAAAAAAATTAAAAAATTAAAAAAAAAGTTACTGTTCACGTGATGACGTGGCACGTGAACAGTAACTTTTTTTTAATTTTTTTAATTTTTTTTTATATTTTTGTTGAATAGAACCAAGAATTTTATAAATTTTTTGTGAAGGTGCCCCTAGCGGGGCCATTAAAATAAATGAAATATAATTTATTTAGTGTAGGTTTCTAGTTTCTATTCTAAGGTTGGTTTCTATTTGAACGCTAGCATATATATATATATATATATATATATATATATATATATATATATATATATATATATATATATTTAAGGTGGGTGATATTTTGGTGGATTTAGGTTCTATGGCCCCGCAGGGGCATATTCAACTAAATTTGCAACTGAATGCAACCACATGCAACTAAATTTCTGATTTCAGGTTTCATTTGTCAGTTGTCATTTTCGACCTCATTTTTGAACTATATATATATATATATATATATATATATATATATATATATATAATCCAAAAATGAGGTCGAAAATGACATCTGAAAAATGGAACCTGAAATCAGCAACTGAATGCAACCACATTCAACTAAATTTCTGATTTCAGTTGCATTCAGTTGAATATTGCCCCTGGCGGGGCCTTGCAACCCAAAGCCACCAAAATCACCCTACCTTTTTTTAAAAAGAAGTTGAATGTGGTTGCATTCAGTTGAATATTGCCCCTGTCGGGGCCTTGCAACCCAAAGCCACCAAAATCACCCTACCTTTTTTTAAAAAGAAGTTGAATGTGGTTGCATTCAGTTGAATATTGCCCCTGGCGGGGCCTTGCAACCCAAAGCCACCAAAATCACTCTACCTTTTTTTAAAAAGAAGTTGAATGTGGTTGCATTCAGTTGAATATTGCCCTTGGCGGGGCCTTGCAACCCAAAGCCACCAAAATCACCCTACCTTTTTTTTTAAAAAAGAAGTTGAATGTGGTTGCATTCAGTTGAATATTGCCCCTGGCGGGGCCTTGCAACCCAAATCCACCAAAATCACCCCACCTTTTTAAAAAAAGTTGCGTTTGGTTGCATTTAGTTAAATGTGGTTGCATTGAGTTGCAAACCAAAATTCACCAAAATAGTCCCTATCTTAAAAAAAAAAAAAGTAAAAAAGTACAGAAGTGGGCGGCGGCTTATGATCAGGGAGGGAGGAGAGAGAAATTGAGGGAGGAGGGGGGCCTAGTATTTTTGCAATTTTGAAACATTGTTTGGTAAATTTGCAATTTATTAAGGAAGGTGTATTTTTGCAAAAATAAACTTTAAATCTAGTATTTTTGGTAAATATCCTAGTTTATAATCCGTGTAATGCATGAGTTTTTTCGATAAATTATAAATTTTTTTATGATATAAAGGTATTTAAGTAATCACTTTTTTTAATAGTTATTAATTTTAATTTAACACAAATTTAATTAACAGGACATGAATGGTTTAAAACTACAAATATTTTTAATTTAAATATGTTGTTATTCGAAACTTGGATTTTTAGTAGAGTAGTTTAAATTGATAAAATTCATTATAATTTGATCAAACAATTTTTATTTATTTACTAAAAATTTAACAGTTATTATTTGTTACTATGGTTGAACCGTTAAACTTAATTAAAACTAATTATACTCATGTTTACTTATTATGAACGTACCGATTTTTTTTCTGAGAGTTTGACCATTACATCTTATTTTCAATGTAAGGATGTTCAAAATACCTGTTATCGTTTGTTTTGTTCGAAATAACCAACCATGTTCGCATGATCAATATGCGTATACAGAGTTTGACCATTAATCACTTGCTTCCACCCCAATCATTCAATCTTTTGTATAAATCGCATACCCATATGCGTAGTCAAGAAGAACCGCATCCGGCGGCATATGCGTAGTCAAGCCATCACATATACTTTATACGCGGTCGACATCTGATGATTTTTTTTTAAATATTGAAATTTATAATATTTTAAATGTTTTTTGATATTTTTTTGGGGTTAAACAGTTTCCATTTGAGGTTCAACGGGTTCCATTTTGGGTTTAAAAATAATAAATTCTTTAATTAAAATTTTTAAGTTATTTGTATTCCCGTAGGGGTTCAATAGTTAATTTTTGGGGTTTAACTTTTTCGTTTTCGATTTTAGAAATATTCAGAATGACGAATAAATCGTATAAGGTTTAGGGTTTAAGGTTTAAGGTTGTTTAACAATCCCAAACTCTAGACGCAAAACCTTAATTTATCCTGATTTTTAAAAAATCGGGGCTGACCTCCAATTTTTTTAAAATCAGGCCGCCTGACTCATTAAGAAAATACAATTGAATTGTCCATTTGATTATAAGTTTTTAATAGACCATTTGATTATAAGTTTTTAAGAAAATGAAAACGCTACACGATGTAGTATTTTAGCGTCATATTTGGGGCCATCATTTAAGGTTATAATATTTGGGACCAATTAGTTTGAAGTAGTGATATATGGGACCAATATCCTTTTTATTTTATTATTCATTGCATCCTCTTTAAGTTCAATTATTACTTGGTTTTAGCATTCTCACCCTTTGTGTTTTGTTTATGTATGTATGATCGTCAAGAAAAAAAACTACATCCTCTTTAAGTTCAATTATTACTTGGTTTTAGCATTCTCACCCTTTGCTTTTTGTTTATGTGTGTGTGATCGTCAAGAAAAAAAAACAACATCTAGTAATGTAACAATAACAAACCTAGCATCACGTATCAACAAAATGCGTATTCAGCTTTCCATGCGCATTGTGTGAATGCGTTTGCACCAACTACGCATGTTGGAGATGCGTGTTCATTGACATAAATCAAATGAAAAATAAATTCGCATTGTTCAAATGCGTGTGGGTATCCTTGCATTATCAGAATGCACGTAAAATTGGTTATTTCGGAAACAATCTCCGCCGAGAGATATTTTAGGCATGATCAAATGAAAACTGGATATAATGGACTTTCATCAATTTTTTCTCTATTTTATTAATAATTGAAATATCTGGTGTGATATTTTTGGATATATATTAGTAATTGGAAGATAATAATATTATTAGTAGTTTTAGGTGTATTTATAAAAAGTAACATGTTTTAAATTAAAAGGTAAAGTGTTTAATATGAAAAGACATATAAATGATTGGAAGATATAGTAAAATAAGTGTTTTTAGGTATTTATAATAGGTAATACCTTTTAATTAAAAGGTAACATGTTTTAAATAGAAAAGGAAATCTGCAAGATAATATTAATTATATTAATTTATTATTTAATAACTAAAAAAATGACCAAAAGCCGAAAATCAAAACCAAAAGTTTCATTGTTTCGATTGTAATATAATAGTATATGTTGAGTATTGAATATAGTAAAAGAATACAGAGGGGGGTGAATGGATTCTTGAACTTTTCTTTGGCTCGAGTCTATGTAGCAGATAAGTGTTTGTGTGTGCAAAGGTGTAGGTGCGGATAAAGAACAACACAAGACACAATATCACTTTAATCTAATGTATTATTAGATAAAGGTTGCTACAATCTGTGAATACAAATGATAGTATTCTTAGCTTCATTTTTCTCAGAGAGATATGGCTTACAATGAATATGAAAAACTTGACTCACCTAAAAGTTAATTACTAAGGAAGTGAGGCTGTATCCTTATAGAACATGGATACAACATACTTACTACAAATAAGGTAGTTAAAACAAAGTACTTTCTAGTCTTTCTATCCTATTTGAGTAAGAGTCCAAACGGTTACAGATTTGACTTTGCAAAGCCTGTTCATATCCACTTCTTTAGCCCTTTGTCTCTTCTATATCTCTCCAAGCTTCTTTGTAGGCTTTCCAGAGCATGTTACAGATTGAGGTCCATAAAGTGCATTGGCTTGTTGCAGGTTTCTGACTTGTACAATTTCTCCAGTATTTTGTCTCCAAGAATGTATTCGAGAAGTGACTAAGTAAGTGATTCGAAAACTAGAATTGACTTGATCGATAACTCTGAGTTCTCGAACACTGTTATATTGACATATCGAACCACTTCTCGAATAGCTCTTTTCTCTGGGAATCCTTGAGTTCTCGAATAGAACATTGTGACTTGTCGAATCCCTGAGATCTCGAATAGCTTTCTGAGTCTTTGAGATATCGAATGGAACTTTGACTTGTTGACTCTTTGAGAACTCGAATACCACTTTGACTTGTTGACTTCTTGAGTTCTCGAATAGAACAGTAGACATATCGAATCTCTGAGATATCGAATGAGATATCGAACAGTGTATTCAGAGATATCGAATAGTGTCTTGAGATATCGAATCCCTGACTTCTCGAATGCTAGACTTCTCGAATAGACAAATGTACTTCTCGAATTGGTACTTAGGCAAATTCTTCACTTCCTTCAAATCCCAACTGTGATTATTTGACAGTCTTTATCTTCTTGCTTGAGGCATGAACCTTCGAACTTCTTTCAAGCATTATTCTTGACTTCATAAGTACAGTTACACAACTAGGATTTGGTGCCTATTACAAGTACAGAACAAGTAGAGACTCTACAACTAGAGGTTCACTCAGTTAAGAGGTCATGTAAGTAATGCAAAGCATTACAGACAATTAGGCTTGTTATTTGATGTGAACAGGCATGCCTCTGTGACTAACAATCTCCCCCAAATTGTGAGTAAGACCCTTAGTCACAATTTCATGTCTGATAACAAGCCTAACATACATAAAGATAAAACTTTAAAAGTACAGGTATGTAGATTGATTGAAGAAAGTGCATAAAAGTATTCTTACAAGTTATGAGAAACTACTAGTTATATCCTTTTGGATTCATCTCTTGAGCTTTGGCTTGCAGATTCTCATTTTTCATCTTCTCTTCAACTTCTTTGGCTTTCTTCTTTCCATTTTCCTCCATGGTAAGAATAATGTCTTCCATTGCAGTGAGTTCTTCAATTAGAGGGGAGCCTGACAAATCCTTGAGTACTTCATTCAGCTGTTTCTCAGAATAGGAACTGATGTAGTCCATTCTAATCTTTACATTTCTACCATATTTCTTGTACTCAATGATGTAAGGATTAAACTTGACTCTGCACAGACCCATAGCTCTTAATTCATCAGCCTTAGCTTTCATTGCAGCAAACTCCTCCTCCCTTTTCTTTAGTAGCTCTTCACTGTTCTTTCTCATTTCTGCCTGGTGATCTCTCTTCATTTTGACAAAGTCAATTAACTCCAGCTTCCATACCCTTTCCACTCTGTCTTCAGAATTCAACATTGCAATTATCCTTTCTATGTCATATAGCCTGCCCCAGTGCTGGCATGTTCCTTGTCTGAATTTCTTCTGTCTTCCATCAGTATATTTAATTTCAAGAAAATCATCAACAATGGCAACATGATAGATTCTTTGAGCCCATAGAAACTGCAGTTGGTCTTCATCATAGTTTTCATCCAGAGGTGGTAGGTTTAATCCTGGAATAATTGTCAATGCCTTTGACTTGGATAACTTCACCCTTCTTGCAGCATGCTTGAACTTAGTCCTTTTTACATGATTGCTAGGCAGAAATTTTTGACCTTTGTTGGTAGACCATAGTAGTATTCCATTAGCAGTTTGATTTCTGAAACATACACATGGTTTCTTGACTTGAATCTTCTTCTCTTCTTGAGGTGGCAAAACAGTTGCAGAAGCCATCGAATCAGATTTTGGTAGGTCATTACTAACAGTATTCACCCTAGACTCAGAGTCTTGTGTTGTGATGAGGTTACTGCTAGCAATGCCTAAGGCTTGCTGTTTTCCAATTTTCCTCTCATAGACTTTGCCTTGGTCATCATCTTATTTCTTATCATCCTTCTTCTTCTTCTTGTTTTCATCACCCTTATTACTCCTATGATGTCTTCTCCTTCCATCACTTTTATCTTTATCCTTGTCTTGATCACCATCCTTGCTTGGGTTGAACTTGGTAGACTCAGGTACAATGCCAGTTGCAATGTATGATCTGAGATAAGATATAGCTTCCAATTCTTCTGATGTTCTTACACCCTTCTTCTTGTTCAGCTTCTCAATGATGGCAATAATGAGAGGTTTGTTTTGAGGGACTAGATGCTTAGGAATGATCAGCTGCTTGATATCATCAATTTTGGTTGCAGCTTGATAGATGATGGTTCTAGGATTTGTGAATACTTCAGGTAGCCTTGAGGGTTGATCATTCCTTAAGTCATCAAAGAGACTCTTGTTATTTTCATTCCCTTTTTCAATCAGTCCAAGGAACACATCCACTTCTGAGTGCTTTAGACTTTGTAGAGTGTTGAAAGTCAAATGCCATATTTTTGACTTAGATACCATCATTATCTCCTTGAACCATAAGTTGTTGAATTTCCTAGGAATAACAGTGAGGTAGTCAATCTGCTCCTTCAACTCTCTCAGATAGAACTGAGTATCACCAGCCTGTTCCCTTGTGGCTTTCAGAAACTCCAAGAAGGCTGTATCATGATAGACATTTGAATTAGCAACTTCTTGTAGCTTGGCCTCAGTAATGACTTCAGCTTCTACAGGCTTGGCACTTTCAGATTTGGATGATGGAGGTTCATCAACTAGCATGCTCCCTACAACCACTGTGGTTGTGATAGATTGCTTCTGACCACTAGGAGTAATGACATGCACAGTTGGTAGAGTGACAACTGGCAGTGAGGTAGGAGGCTCATCAACTTTGGATTTTCCTTTGCCTGGCACATTAGGTATGGATTTTGAAGTCCTTTGGTGACCACCCTCCTTTATCTGTATGCCTATCTCCTTAGGTTTCTCCCCCTTTGGATTTGAATTCCTTATCCTTTTCTCCCCCTTAGGCTTGTTGTCAAGCACAGAGGCTTTAGAAGTGACCTTTGGGTTTGAAAACTCTTCAGGTAGAGGGAGACCCATATGCTTCATCATGGCAGCCAACATAGATTGCTGATGCAGAAGAACATTAGCTGTGGTGGTTGCTTGAGTGTCCAACTGATCATTGAGAAGTGCAACTTGTCTGTAAGATGAGCATTAGACTTAGTGAGAGTAGCTACCTCCTTTTCAAGTGCATCTACCTTGCTGAACAATTCAGTAGATTTGAAGCCAGAGGGGGATTGTTCTTTAAGTCTCTGCACTTCAAACCTAGTCATGTCATGCAATGGAACTTCAGTTACCAGCCTGTCTCCATATAAATTCTTGAACATTGTCTTCAGCATGGCATTGGAGTCTGTGGTTTGATCAGATAGAGATTGAAATTTATGCCCCAGACTTGTGACAGTATCCTTTAGCAGTGCTAGCCCATGATCCATCTTGGTGCAGGTGGTGTTACAGTATTTGAGGTCTTTAAACACACTGTCCAACTGAGGGAATTTGGCATCAAAGGTCCTCTTGATTTCTTCCACTTTAGTGGCTGTCTTATCACACACTCTACTGACCTCAGTTTTGACTCCTTTTCCAAGATAGTGGGTAGCCTTGAGGAATCCCTTGTGTGAATCATTCATGGCCTCATACACTTCACCAGGGGTCAGAGATTTGGCATTGGAATCTAGTGAAGTGATGTATTCCTCCCTGAGATATTGAAGTGCTTCATCAAGAGTAATATTATATTTTCCTTGCAACCAGGCATCTATATTGCCATCTCTCTCAGCATCATCAACTATCTTTGTCTTTTGCATCTCCACATCATCCCTATGGCATAGCAGAATGGCTTTATAGTCTGGATTAGGGATGTTGGAGGTGACCAAGTTCTGAGCAATCTTGACAAACTCAGGAATCTGATCCACAACTAAGCTTTGAAGTGCTTCAACCGTCAATTGTGGTGGAACAGACCCTGATCCTGAAGAACTGTCATGTTGCACATGCTTCAGCCATTATGACAGAAAGTCAGAGCTAGAGCTAGGCAAGCTAGACTCCTCAGTTACAGATGCAACTTCTGTAACCGGATGGATTGACTCTACTACTGGTGTCTCCACAGAAGTGGGATGAGTTACACCAGCAGTTGACACAGGCACAGAGTCTCTAGCAAAAACTAGTGGAACCTCTGTGTTTGTGATGGTGTCATTAGGAGATGCCCCAACATGCATTCCCACACCATCTAAATGTGGGTCCTGGGTGGTGAGCAAGGTGTCATGCACCAAGTCACTTGAATTCATTGGCTCATCAAAAGAAAAGAATTCTTGATGATCAATGCCTTGCTCCTCAATTGCTTGAGTTGCAGGCTGCAAAGAAATTTGAGTGGTAGATTCTGGAAGAGAAGTGTCTTTTAGATTAGAGTTTGGCAACTCCCCCGGAGAGATAGAGGGAGTTTCAATTGTGATGTGCTCTCCACTCAGTGTTGTGCCAGCCTTATCACTCCCATGTGCTGACTCTGTACAAATAGGTGCATTGGGGAGGATGCTTGATTCTATAGATGCACCCTGTTGAGAGGATACATCTAGGGAACAGTGTGCCCCTGATTTTACAACTTCAGCCATTTGTGTGACTGAAGAGGTGGTTTTAGTTTTCTTCTTCTTTGGCCTTTGTAAGGGTGACTCAGGTTCCTCACCACCTAGACCTAATTCCACAGCCAATGCTGCTTCAAATAGTATGTTCAAAGGTGCAGACATTACCTCATTTCTCTTCTTTTTACTAACATCACCCTTTTGAGAGGATGATACAGTTGGCTCACTGTGTGGTAGAGTGTTTGGTTGAGAGGGTTGGTTAGCAAGCCCTGGGTTAGCATTTTGTTCTACTTGCTTGGATTGTGCTAACTGTGACTTTGAGTCAAATGTTGGCATGTTGTGGGGGTAAGTCCTAAACAAACTCTCCATATGGGGAGTTATGTTAAGTCTTACATCCACATCATTCCTAGTCTCCAAATTACCAAAAATGAGTTTGGTCATGGATTTAGGATAGCCTATTCTATTTCTATCTATCCCAGGTAGTTCAATCAATTGAGCATTTTTAAAATTAAGAACAGATTGAATAAAGCGAGGGAAGAAAATGTCAGTACCTCTCTTGGTTGTGTTCTTACCAAGTCTCCCATACAGCTCTTGTAGGATGATTTGACCAACATCTATCTTCTTTCCATAGGCCAGTGCATAGCCAATTTGTTGCGCAGGTGCACTGATTTGATCAAAGCTTGATTTCCTGGCAGTGAAGACTTGAAGAAGAGTTGCAAACACATAGCTCCATTCCTTTCTCAGATTCTTCCTGTTTAATTTTCCAAGATTGATCCCATCTGAGTAGTTGATGAACTCAAAGAATTTTCTAACTCTGCATTCGTGGCCAGTATGTCATATGACTCTTGTTGTAGGCCCAGTGCTTGATTCATGTCTGCAGTGGTGATAGTGATTTCTTGGTCCTGAATCTTGCAGTAGATTATGTATGAAGTTATTGCGCTTTCCAGGGCTACAACTTCCACAATAGCAGTTCCCCAAAACTGTTCCAGAATGTCTAGATACAGTGTTGGGTTGGCAGAGAGTGCATCCTTGATGTATGATTCAGCCATCCACTTTACAAAGCACTTGAAGTTCGCATTGGGTGCTTCAACATCACTGGTTAGGGCGATAAAATTGGTGTTGAACTTCACTGTTGCCATTGATACAGAGAGAAGAGAAGAAAAAGTAAAGGTTGAAGAAGAAATTTAGCTTTTGGTAGTTAGGGTTTTCAGAGGTTTTGGGAGTTTAGATGCTTGAGAAATCGAATGAAATGAATCGAATGGATGTAAAATTGTATAAGTATGAAGTACTTGAATTGTCGATTAGATGTATGTTTTGTATCGACAAGTCAGGCATTCGAGAAGTAGAACACAACTATTCGATAACTCAAGAAAAGGCTTATTCGAGAACTCAAGCAGGTTGAAACTCACAGCTGGCAGTTATCTAACTTAGAAATAAATCTAAATTAGGTAAAATATGTTTTTATGAGTAATTCTAAATTTTGAATAAAAATCCAAAATCGGTTAAAATTCAGCTAGAAATCAGCCTTTTCAAATGATTCGAGAACTCAAACATGCTATTCGAGAACTCTATCAATAGAGAACTTAAATACCTTATTCGAGAACTCACTCATGTCTCTGTTCGAGTTCTCTAAAAGACACTAATCGAGAACTCAGGAGTGTCCTGAATAGGCTTGTTAGAGAAGTCGACCACTAACACTGAAATGAACCATTCGAGAAGTCTGACTTATCGAACTATTCCTTTTACTCATAGAAACTCAATTTTCACTATCTTTTAAAATTTACCAACCATATTCATTCAAGAATATTCTACCAAATTAAACAGTGATTTTCTCAAAATTTCATAGAAATTTCAAGTTAACAAGAAAATATGATTTTCCGAATATGCAACAGATTTAAAATATTTATAAATCATATTTCAGCCAACACTTACTCCAAAAATATTGAGAATTTAGATAAAGTAAGTGTTTACTGTTGCAACAATCTAGATGTTGTATTCACTTAGCCAGAATCTGAAGAATTCAGCATTCCAATCTCACTAACCAACCTTGTGAAGGTGGCTTCATCTAATGGCTTAGTGAATATATCAGCTAGTTGTTTATTTGTAGAAACATAATGCAACTCAATGGTTCCATTAGTTGCATGTTCTCTAATGAAATGATATCTGATGTCAATGTGCTTTGTCCTAGAATGATTGACAATATTGGCAACTATAGAGATTGCACTTGTGTTGTCACACATGATTGGAATTCTTTCCAACACAAGTCCATAATCTCTAAGTTGATTTCTAATCCAAAGCACTTGAGCACAGCAACTTCCAGCAGCTATGTATTCAGCCTCAGCTGTAGAAGTTGACACAGATTGTTGTTTGTTGCTATACCAAGAGACTAACCTTTGTCCAAGAAACTGGCAGCTACCTGAGGTGCTTTTCCTATCCACTCTGCATTCAGCATAATCAGCATCAGAATAACCAACCAGATTGAACCCTGTGTCCTTAGGATACCATAAACCCAAGTTTGGAGTGCCCTTCAGATATCTAAAGATCCTTTTTATAGCAATCAAATGTGATTCTTTTGGATTTGATTGAAACCTTGCACACAAGCATGTAGCAAACATGATGTCTGGCCTACTTGCAGTGAGGTAGAGTAGAGAACCAACCATGCCTTTGTAGACTGAGATATCTACTTTCTTGCCTTAAGCATCTTCATCCAATTTAGTGGTAGTGGCCATGGGTGTCTTTGCAGGTGAGCAGTCTTCTAAGTCAAACTTCTTCAATAAATCCTTGATGTACTTGGTCTGACTGATAAAGATACCATCCTTCCTTTGACTGACTTGCAACCCTAGAAAGAATGTCAACTCTCACATCAGACTCATCTCATATCTGCTCTGCATGAGTTTAGAGAATTTCTCACACAGCTTCTCATTTGTAGAGCCAAAAATGATATCATCCACATAAATCTGAACTAGGATAATATCATCACCATGCTTCTTGTAAAACAGTGTCTTGTCCAAGGTGCCTCTAGTGAATTGATTTTCAAGAAGAAATTGTGATAAAGTATCATACCATGCCCTTGGAGCCTGCTTAAGTCCATACAGTGCCTTAAGCAGTCTGTAGACAAATTCTGGGATGTGTGGATCCTCAAAGCCAGGTGGTTGTTGCACATAAACTTCTTCTTCCAACTCTCCATTCAGAAATGCACTCTTGACATCCATTTGATAAACTTTAAAGTTTGAGTGAGCAGCAAATGCCAAGAATATTCTGATGGCTTCCAATCTAGCAACAGGGGCAAATGTCTCATCATAATCAATGCCTTCCTGTTGAGTTCCTTTTGCAACCAACCTTGCTTTGTTTCTTACTATTACACCATCTTCATCCATCTTATTCTTCAGAACCCATTTTGTTCCAACAATGGTTCTATTCTTTGGTGCAGGCACAAGTTCCCATACTTTGTTCCTTTCAAATTGATTCAGCTCCTCTTGCATGGCAATAATCCAATCTGGATCCAATAGTGCATCATCAAGTTTCTTAGGCTCAACCTGAGATAGAAAACAGCCATAGAGGCACTCATTCTGAGTAGCTCTCCTAGTCCTTACTCCTGCATTAGGATCTCCAATGATTTGCTCTGCAGTGTGTGATCTATCCCGTTTCCTTGAGTGCTCAGCCTGATTTCTTATTCTTAATGTTACTTCATCATCCAAATCATGATCATTCTCATTTCCTCCCCCTGTGAGATTGCTACTACTCACAGGTGTGCCTTGGATGCTTGTTTCTCCACTGTTGATTGGCACAAATTCTTCTCTTGTATCATCATTAACTTGAGTTTGTTGAACTTGAGTTTCAACTTCAGTTTCAATCTCTTCACCAGAATCATCTAGATTAGCAAACCTTAATGGATCTTTATCTTCATCATTGGCTTCTTCTAGTCCAGGTAGTTTGCTATCATCAAATGTCACATCTGTGCTTTCCATAATTTTCTTTTGACTGATGACATAAACTTTGTATGCAATTCTTTCCATAGAGTAGCCAAGAAAAATTCCTTCAAATGCTTTTGCATCAAACTTTCCAACATATTCAGAATTATCCTTCAATACAAAGCATTTGCTTCCAAAAGTATGAACATACTTTAGAGTAGGCTTCTTTCCAGTCATCAAATTGTAAGGTGTCTTTCTAGTGTTTTTGTTGATGAGGGTTCTGTTCTGGATATAGCATGCAGTGCTTACAGCCTCAGCCCAAAAACATGTAGGCATCTTTGCATCAAGTAACATTGTTCTAGCAGCCTCAATTAGAGTTCTATTCTTCCTCTCAACAACTCCATTTTGTGTTGGAGTCCTTGGAGCTGAGAATTGCTGAGAAATACCATTCTCTTTGCGGAATGCTTCAAGTATGGCATTTCTGAACTCTATTCCATTATCACTTCTCAGTGCAATCACACTTGCATTGTTGTCCTTTGCTTCCTTGTTAACTTTCGTTATGTGCTCAATGATTACTTGTGGAGCCTCATCTTTTGATGCTAGAAATTCCACCCATGTATACCTTGTAAAGTCATCAACCATCACCAAGGCATACTTCTTTCTTCCTAGTGACATGACATTGACAGGCCCAAACAAATCCATATGAATGAGTTGCAGGGGCTTGGTTATTAATGTCACTGACTTTGACTTGTGGCTTGATCTTTTCATTTTTCCCTTTTGACAGGCCTCACACACTCCTTCTTGACAGAACTCGAGTGTGGGCATGCCTCTCACTAACTCTCTTTTGACTAGAGAATTAATGGCTTTGAAGTTCAGGTGTGATAATTTTTTGTGCCACAGCCAACAATCTTCATTTGATGCTTTTGAGTAGAAGCAACAAATTTTGTCCTTGTTTGCAGAGTCCATATTGGCTACAAACAGGCTTCCTTTCTTTACTCCAGATAGAGCAAAGTCACCAGTCTTCTTGTGGGTGATCAAACATTCATCTTTGTCAAAATCCACTTTGAATACCCTATCAGTAAACTGACCGACACTTAGCAGATTATGCTTGAGTCCCTTGACCAGTGCTATATCTTCAATGATGACATTTCCAACATTCAACTTGCCATATCCCAATGTGTTACCCATGCTGTCATCTCCAAAAGCAACCATTGGGCCAGCCTTCTCCTCATACTGTGATATTGATTTGATGATATCAACATGATTACGTGTCAATTTCTCAATTAGTTTTCTTCAAACATCTTTTATTATATGTTAGTTCTCATTCCTTTCCTAATTTATTATCCCTACATTAAGTCTATCGCATACTCATTTTTCATTGAGTTTTTTTTAAAAAAAATACAATTATTATATTAATTTTTTTAAAATATACGGTTTTGTTAAAAAGTTATTATACTACTACGCAATGCTCCTTTTTAATTTTAAAAAAGAGAAAAAGGACCCTGAGATATATCTCAGGAAACTTTTCCTGAGATATATGCAAAATAACCTTTAAATCATGCTTGGCCCGCAGGACTAATTAAAAATATCTGAATTTACTAAAATACCCACCCCATTTTTATATATAAAAATTAAGCATCTCAGGGAACTTACCTGAGATATATCTCAGGCTCCCTACTCTCTTTAAAAAATACGACACATTGTCTATACCTTCACAGATCTGGTTCCATAAACGCGACACAAATTCTTCTGATTCTCTATCACTCTTCATTGAATTCTATTGTTTTACTTCTAATTCTCGGTTAAAGTTTCAAATCTTCGAAAAGGTATGTTATACATTAGCACTTTCAACTTTTTTTTGTGTATTTAGTTGTAATCAGGGATGGCCTTGAGATTTGAGAGGCACTAGGCGAACCTAAATTTTGGGGTCCTAAATTCTTTTTTCGGATACAAATATATGCTTAAAATTTACTAATAAGACACACAAAAAAAAAGTACGTAAAATAATCTCATTATTTTATTTAAATATAACACGTCTTGCATTTTTGGATGCAAAAGCATCAATTAAATTTGCATAATCAAGAATCTTTGAACCATATCTTTTTCTATTGATAACATAGCTAAACCACTTAACCTTTCTTGAGACATGGTTGAACGAAGGTAGGATTTTTGAACCATATAACACGTCTTGCATTTTTGGATGCAAAAGCATCAATTAAATTAGCATAATCAAGAATCTTTGAACCACATCTTTTGCTATTGATAACATAGCTAAACCACTAACCTTTCTTGAGACATGGTTGAACGTCTTGCATATTTGAACCATATCTTTTTCTATTGATAACAAAGCTAAACCACTTAACCTTTCTTGAGACATGGTTGAACGAAGGTAGGATTTAATCAGCTTTAGTTTTGAAAAACTCTGTTTTTCATAAGCAACTGTAACGGGTATCGTTAGAAGAATCCTGTAAGCAATCCAAGCATTTGGGTAGCTACCTTCCATCTCTTTTATGTAACTTGACACAACTATTGCCCTCCTAGTATCTTCTGGCAAATTTCGACGCAACATACATAAGTCTTCATACAAATCATCGTTGTTCAAATCAGAAATCTCACCATGGTTTGTTATGTATAGTCATGTATACATTTACTTTGACTTAATATTTAATAAAGTAATACACAAAAGATTATAAATTAAATCTATGTTCTTCCTAACATAGAATTTAATTTTTTGGTACTTCAATAAAAACAAATATACAAATGCTCTACATAAAATAAATTTAACAATTAGATACTAGTTTTAAAATTTTTATGATATCTTTTTATAATGTTTTAATAATAAAAAAATGTATAATTTTTTTATAATGATAATCAAATATAACATGTATAGATATACCTACCTTACCTCTAAAAATTGGGGCCCTTGGTTTTTGGGGGCCCTAGGCACAAGACTACCTCGCCTATAGCCAGGGCTACCATTGGTTGCAATTGAGGTTGAATTATCTAGGTTTCAATTTTGATCTCCTTTAGTTGCTATGTTCGATTTTGGTAATTTTTAGTTGCAATCAAGGTTTATTTTGAGAAAATCAACGTTGATTTTGAGTTTTGTAATTTTGCAACCAAAACAACATGTTAATTCAGATTTTTTTGATATTGAGCTAGTCTTATTTATATTGTTGATTTTGGTGGAAGTTTACTATGAGAGATAGGGCTGTAATTCGAGTCGATCCGGGCGAGTTTGAGCCGAGTTTTAAATCGAGCCGAGCTTTTTATGACGAGTCGAGCCGGGCTCGTTTATTAAACGAGCCAAAAATCCCCGCCGAACTTGGCTCGTTTGTTATACGAGTCGGGTCGAGCTATTCGCGAGCCCCTCACGAGTCGAGTCGAGTTTCTGTTGTACGAGTCAGGTCGAGTTTTTGTTATACGAGCCGAGCCTAACGAGCTGTCAAACGAGCCTAACGAGTTTCTAAAAATTACTTATTTTGTTTGTTAAAATCTTCAACCAAATTAAATTTTTTTTCAAAATTTGGGAATATCATTTAATTAGATATATCTTGACATCCGTACGGTTGGATCGTTGAAAAATATTTTTTAAAAAATAGAAACAATAATTTGGGATAAAGCACTAGTTACGAGTACTAGACAATATAATAATGTTCTATTAAGATCTCCAACCAAATTAATTTTTTATTTTTTCAAAATTTGGGAATATCATTTAATTAGATATATCTTGACATCCGTATGGTTGGATCGTCGAGAAATATTTTTAAAAAAATAGAAACAATAATTTGGGACGAAGCACTAGTTACGAGTACTAGACAATATAGTAGTGTTCTATTAAGATCTCCAAACAAATTAATATTTTATTTTTTGAAAATTTGGGAATATCATTTAATTAGATATATCTTGACATCCGTACGGTTGGATCGTCGAGAAATATTTTTAAAAACGTTTTATATTTTTCTGATTATTTTTTTGGTCAAATATTGACCCGGTCCATTTGACTCAGCCTAGTCCAGCTTCTATTACATTTAACCCGGCCCAAATTTGTTAAAACCCTAATATGTCAGCCATCCATCTATATGATGAATTAATCTCAGCCGTTGGTTAGTAAAAATATATATACAAAATGAACACAGCTATTTCATCTTGTGTGTACACTATTTTAACACAGCTATTTTTCTGATTTCTTCATGTTTATTATCCCAAAACTTTTAATCGATTTATATGAGTTTCATGATCGATAATCTCGTTAATAGATCAATCGATTCATACTCAAAATCGATAGTTATATATGATATATACACACATACACACACTCACAATCTTTCAATTAATGACTAATTTTCAAATCCCTAATTATGTTTTGCGAGACAATGATTGCAGGTACTAAACTTATTCAAGAAAACTGAATTCGAGTGAAGAAATGACGACGAACGAAATGAAAAAGCGGTGGAACGCGACCGATCTGCTTGGACTCAGTGAGTCGACTCGGCGGTGCAATGTGTACATGAAATAATTGCTTTTTTTCATTTTTTTTAAACGAGCTCGAGCTCGAGCCGGGTCGAGTTTTTGTTTTCGAATTAGGTTTCATTCGAGTTCGGCACATACTCGGTCTGACTCGTTTATATAAACGCGCTTGAAACCGTGTCCGAGCTCGACTCGTTTACGAGTTCGAGCCGAGCCGGGTCTTACTAAACGAGTTCGAGCTGCTCGCGAGCAGCCCGACTCGAATTATAGCCCTAATGAGAGAATCATTGTTGATTTGGAATTTTGTAATTTTGCAACCAAAGCAACATGTCAATTCAGATTTTTATGGTATTAAGCTCGTCTAGTTGCCGTAGTTAGATTTGTTTATTTTCAGTTGCAATTAATAATTATCACGACAAAATCACCACTGGTTTTGTTTCTTATATGTGTTTATTTCTGTTTTTGTTTTTGATTTCAAGGTCGTCTAGTTGATATTGTTGATTTGGTGGTTTTCAGCTGCAATTATGCTTTTTATTCTAATTATGTATCACCCGTTATCAAAATCTACGTAATTGCTCCTAGATTCTCAGTTAAAGTTGTAAATCTTTGAGAATGTATACTATAAATTAATACTTTCAATTTTTTTATGTATTTATAAGTTGCAACTGAGTTTTTTTTAACTAGGTTTTGATCTCGAGCTCCTGTAGTTGCCATGTTCAATAGTTGTTTTTTGTGCAACTATGATTTATTATGATTAAATGATCATTGGTCTTGAGTTTTGTGATTTTGCAAACCAAACAACATGTTCATTCTGCTATTTTTTTTAATTTCAAGATTTTTTTGTTGTTGTGGTTGATTTTAGTTGTTTTTAGTTGTAATTAAGCTTAAATAAGAGTGAATCACCATTGAGTTTGAATTTTGAGATTTTACAATCCAACTTATCCAAGCAACATGTTAGGTCACCTAATTTTTTATTTCGAGCATGTCTACTTATTATGGTTGGATTATGTTGTTTTCAGTTACAATTAAGGTGTATTATGAGTGATCTTGAGCCTTTTGATTTTGCGACACAAGCAACATCTTGAATTTTGCTTTTGATTTTAAGCACGTATAGCTGTTGCAATTGATTTTGGTTGTTTTCAGTTGATTTTAAGTAGTATATTATGCTATTATGCCTGATTTTCCGCAAGATGAACTAGATATTTGTGCTCACACAGAAGCATACTTGCCTTCTTATTTTATTCCTACGGAATGGCAAAACAAATATACAACTATGAGAGTGAGTGGATAACATTGCAAAGGCTCCAACAACAAAGGCTCCAACAACAAAGGTTCCATCAACAAAGGTTCCAACAAAAAAGGCTCTATCAACAAAGACGAGAGATGTGAAGAAATGAGTTGTATTTTTTAAGTAGTATAAATTACATAACTATGTAGTTCTTTTGGTTTGAATTTGATAACTAATGAAAAATTTGTTTAATAGAAACTTTGTTTTGCAACTATATATTTGGTAGTGGTTCGTTGTTTTGAGATTTTATGCAATTATTAATGTTTGGTAGTGGTTCATTGTTTTGAGATTTTATGATTTTATACAAAGTACGATAATTTATGGTTTTCAACTAGTAATATGAATAAAATTTGAATTTATGTGGAACAGGCCCGCATGACACTTATCTTAATAGTAAGATTCAACTATCTCTATCAATTACAACATTTTCTACCTTATTTGCAACATTTTCAACCTTTTTTACAATTTTGCAAACAAGGTTGCAAAAGTTGTAAACAAGATTGCAACAATTTTGCAACTTATGCAATAACATTTGCAACTTATACAAAATACTTTTTCAAATTAAACATAATACAAAATCCTTTTGTAACTTAATTAAGTTATCAATTCTACACAAAATTAAAAAAAAAACTTGAAAATTTAGAAACATGTATCATATCAATTCCATTACTACTTTAAATTTAATCAACTGAGCAATTCAGTATTTGCAACAGTATCTGCAACAGTATTTGCAACTTAATTTGTAAATAACTAATTTATTTCTTTCGATGGCGGGTTTCTACAAGTTCTTCTATTATGTGCGCATTGATCACATTTTTCGCATTTAAATTGTTGAATTGGCATATTTCTTCTAAGATGGATATTTTCGATTTCAGCAGTGAGACACAAAGGGTACATGGTGAAGTATGCTTCCTTTTTCTTTAGCTCTATATAGAACATTAGTGGCAGATCATCAACTATGTTGAATGGAGGATAACCATCTTTGACTTGACATTCTATCTTCGTTAAGGTCAATCCTGCTTGCATATTTAGTTTGTTGCATATCATTCCCACCAAGTTACTATAGTTACAGTTTGTTGGAATAAGACTTCAAATTTTACGTAACATGCATTTTTGTCCCAATAATCATTATTTACATTGTAGTACAACTGGAATATTATCCATTTTCCTACAACAATTTACAACCATGAACAACATAAACATAATACCTGAAACTTGCAATAATTTATGCTTAAACATTCTATCGCAACTAAAAGAAACTATAAACTAATCAAAGCAATCTCAAGAACTCAATTTAAATTGCAATACCACAGCAATTCCATGATTTAAAATTGCAATAACATAACAAGTTTAGAAAATTCAACTATCTCTATCAGTTGCAACATTTTGCAAATGTTGCAAACAAGGTTGCAATTGATAGAAATTTTTGAATCTAACTATTAAGATGTGTGTCCCTACGGGGCCTGTTCCACATAAAATCAACTAATGAACGAATCCAAAAATGTCATACCAGTTCCATTCATATTTATTCAACAAATGAACAATTGATATAGTATTGATACGAACGAACAAAATCAACTGGGTGATCTCAGCTGCAAAACTAAAGTAGAGAATATTCTAAAAAAAAAATTCAAAATTGCGATAGCATCATAATTCTACGTAATTTAACCTTAGCATTCTCTTTTGCAACTAAGAACAACTAAAAATGACACAACGCAACTAGCTGAACTCAATTGCAAAATTAAACTACAGAGCATTCAAAAAGCTTCAAAATTAACGTATAATAGCAAGTTGAGGCAATTTAGCTTAGCAACCTCTTTGACAACTAAAGACAACTAAAAACAATGCTACGCAACCAGCTATTCAAGTTTGTAACCTCTTTTGCAACTATAAAAAATACCAATATTAAACATTTTTTTCAACCAAACAATTCAACAAACACTTAAAGTGCACAGTATAATGGATAGTAGATCTAAATACTTCATATGATTCAGAAGATAGTAGAAGTATTTGTTTAAAAAATTTAACATGCTGCTTTGGTTGCAAAATCACAAAATCCCCAAACTCAAACTCAATGATGATTCACACTTTATATTCCTTGATTGCAACTAAAATCAACCACAAGAACTAAATAACCTTGAAATTAAAAATAAACAGCAAAATGAACATGTTGCTTGGGTTGCAAATCACAAAATTTAATACTAATGGTTATTCAGTCACTATAAACCATAATTGCAACTGAAAACGACTAAAATTGAACACAGAAACTACATGAGCTTGAAATCAAAACCGAGGTAATTGAACATCAATTGCAATTCATAAATACACAAAAAATTGAAAGTAATAATCAATAGCATACCTTCCCGAAGATTAGCAACTTTAACTGAGAATCTAGGTGCAAATATGTAGAATTTGATGACGAGTGATACAGAGTTGGAAGAGTTTATGATTGGTTAAATGATAATGTGTTTATTATTATCATATATATATATATATATATATATATATATATATATATATAGGGTCTTGTTCTAATAGAAACTAAATTAGAATAGAAACTAGAAACTGAACCTAAATTAAATATTTCAAGCTAATCTAATGACCAAATTAGGGGTACCCCAATACAAAAAACGTTTAAAATTATTGGCTCTATTCAACAAAAAAATTTAAAAAACAAAAAAAATTTAAAAAAAGTTACTGTTCACGTGATGACGTGGCACGTGAACAGTAACTTTATTTATTTATTTTTTTTATTTTTTTGTTGAATAGAGCCAAGAATTTTATAAGTTTTTTGTGAAGGTGCCCCTAGCGGGGCCATTAAAATAAATGAAATATAATTTATTTAGTGTAGGTTTCTAGTTTCTATTCTAAGTTTGGTTTCTATTTGAACGCTAGCCTATATATATATATATATATATATATATATATATATATATCAAAAAGAGAGAGATCACCTTCATCTTCTCCGACGATGGTGACGGAGTTGTGCTCCTGCGGGGCCGTAGAAAAGAGAAAAAAGAGAGGCAAAGAGAAACAACGAAGATGGAGAAAGAGGTAATACGAATCAATGAAATTCAACCCCCAACTAGTATGCTCTGGCAGTTTTGAAAATTTTAAAAAGTGTATATAAAAATTACAAAGTATAAAACTAAAATAAAAATAATATGAGAGTAAAAATGGAAAAAAGAACAAAAAGAAAAAGATAGTGTATATCAGGCAAATTCCTTTTTCATTCTTTCACTAGTACAGTATCTTTTCATCCTCATTCCTTATTAATTTATCACTGTTTCAATTTTATTTAAAAAAAAAAATTTTATTTCATGATTAATGATAAAGATTATAGTTTTAAATATTTATGTAATACTATATTACATTAAATATTATAATTAGGGCAAAGAGTATTTAAAGTTAACTTAAAATAAATTTCATAAAATTAAGTGACTAAGAGTGTTTATTTATGTAGATTCTTCATATTTTTTTAAATAAAATTAAAAAATATGCGATCATTTTAAACATAAAAAATAAAATTACTAATGAAGATGAGATTGTATCAAGGGTGATGATCCAGAATACCCACAAATTAAATACACATAACCAAAATACCCACCGCCAGTTTGCGCGGCCCTAAATATCCACATGACACGCTATTGGCAGAGGAGTATCTTGAAGATACGATATACTGAGAATCGTGTCTCGCACATATGCTACTATGAGAGCCGTGTCTTGAAGACACAGTATTGATGCCAGCGGAAACAAATCACGCTAGTGGAGAAAGCGTGACAAAGGATACGCATCTTGTAGATGCGTATGCCCCTGCAGGGCCCACGTCGAGAGAAGCACATCTGTGACGACCATGTCGATTTAGAGGTGATTTTACAACGTCTTCTTCCCCTTCCTGTTCAACCATCAATACTGATTTTCCAGTCAAGTCTTATACATCATTAGAATCGCAATCTCATAATCTACAAACCTATACCAGAATTAAAACGATTCTATCGTCGGATAATTAACCCCCAATTCCAAAACCTAACCACGATTTTCCGATGAACATCGATGCTCCGTTAATAACCTTCCAGATATATTCCCATGACGAGTATATATCAATCAAATCGTCTTTCGACGATCTTGGAGGAGGTGTGTTCAAATATGGTGGAGGTGGCCGGAGTAAGACAAACGGGACGGAGAGAGGTACCGGAGAGAGGAGAGATATCGGAGAGAGACGAGAGAGACAAGGCAGATGAACAGTAGATGGGACACGCTACACGCAGTAGCGTGTTGCGTGGGTAGATAGGGCCAACAATTCCGAAAATGGGTATTTTGGACCATAGGGTAGTGAAATTGAGGTATTTTGGTCATTTTTTCTTGTATGAAACATTGTAAAATCAAATTTCATTAATGAAAAATAATTTTTTTATTAATTTCCACTGTAGCTTCATTGATTTATTAGATTGAATTTAGGAGATTTATCTAAAATTATCTTTAGATTAATTTTACCCTTGTAATTATATGTTGGATAAACAATAAATTTAATTAATTTCAAATAAAATAAATGTAGATTAATCTTAAAAAATATTTATTATGCTTAACTATTATTAATATATAACATGTACGGAGTATTATAAATTAATTTTAATTAATTTTGAATAAAATGAACCTAAATAATCATTTGCGGGGGAACTACTTATAACCGACCAAAGCAGGAAGAGAAAAGTGGTATCCATGGGGGGTTGACTTGAAGTTGCCGTAATAAATACAGTAAGAAATGAAAGCGGGGGGGGGGGGGGGGGGGGGGGGGGGGAGTAAACTACAGTAAAAACAGAATGTGAATGTGTGAGAGTTGGAAGAGGAGTAGAGGACCACCATTGAAATTGAATAACCAAACAAAATAAAGATTACAAAATCATCGTCAACTTCATTGCACAAAAGAAGTTACAAACAAATTTCTTCCTTTTCTTCCCCAGCAAATCAATCCCGACCCTTTTAATTTCTGTTTCTGCTTTTTATAGTAAGTTCAAGAGTAGATTGTTTGGTGAGGAAATTATGCAGAGAGAGAAAGCAGAGGAGAGAGATTGTTGAGATGGGTAATTATTTGACTTGCTTTAAATCTCAAGGTGCCACTCTTAATCCACTTTCAAATATAGATTCAAATCCTAGTACCAACCATGGTACTAGACCTTCCACTTTCACTACAACTACTGGTTAGTCTGTCTCAGTTTAGAATATCTATTTTGTCTCAACTGTTTGTTTCTGTGTATTTTTGGATTTTTTTTTCAGTGAATCACTTCCATTGATTATTGATTATACTATGCTTGATTTTTGTCATTTTTAATTGTGTACATTTGTGTGTATTATTCATTTTTAAGTTTGGTTAATTTGGCTTCTCTTTGCTTAATTAGTTACATACAAATAAGCCTCAGGAACATGCCCATTCACTTCAACTCATGCAAATTTTGGTGTTACTATAGGAACAATAAGTTACACCAATGATGGTGGCTCCTCTGTCACCAGCAGCAGTGCAGGTCAGCAAAGTCAAAGCCAGTTTTCTGCTGAAGCAAGTAACGGGACCGGGACTTCATCTATTGGAGAAATATTGCCTACTTCAAGTCTAAAGGTTTATAGTTTTTCGGATATGAGAAGTGCCACTAAAGGTTTTAAATCAGATACAGTTTTAGGTGTGGGAGGTTTTGGGACAGTTTACAAGGGTTGGGTGGATGAGAACACCCTTGAACCCTGTAAGGTTGGCACGGGAATTGTGGTTGCTGTCAAGAAACTGAACCATGAAAGCGTGCAGGGCTTTCAAGAATGGCAGGTAAAATATCACTACTAATAAGAGTTGCCTTGTATGCTTGCCATGAAAGAAATTGCTGAAATCTTCCAATATCCATTGTTTACAGGACGTTTATTAGTAATTGGACTTGTATGAACAATAAATTTTTATCATAAGGGTTTGTAGTTGTGCAGTAGACTGCACAAGCTGCTAAGTGAACAGTGACGAAGCCAGAAATATATTAAAGTGGGGGCACAAATTTTTTGCGATAAAATATATAACATAGTTGTGATATTTAAAAAATTAGGCTGAAGAAAAATAATCTAAAAAACTGAAATGTTACTTATTTATGTAGTAAAAAAACGTTTGAGATCTGTGAGTAATAGTACTTGTGATCTGTTGCGGATAATAAAATCATTTGTGGGTAATAATCTGTGGGGGCTCAAACCAAAAAATTAACATTTTTCACATTTTTCTAATAGGTAATAGAGCTGCCGTGGGTGCACGGCCCCCCACTTGCCCCCACTGTAGCTCCACCCCTGTAAGTGAACCATTACAGCTAATTTACTGTTGCATTGGATTAATTTACAGCTAACCTTGAAGCTAACTGCAAGTGGCACCAAGTAACCAGGACTGCGGTACATGTTTAAAGTACAGGTGTCAGTTCTTTCAGACACGCGATACACAACTAAAAGGGTCTAAGATTTGACTAAAAGATAAAGAAATGTACACATTTAATAAAGATATAAGTTTCATTAATTTGAGATTATGTTGGATACAGATTCAGGTCGAATTTTTGATTTAGACTCGGTCGAATTTTGGATTAAGGCTCGGATGTGCAGTGAATTCTTTTTATCTTTCATCATATTTTTCCTAGCCTCTATTCTTCCTTTTGAGTAACCAATTCAGTTTGCTTTTCCATACCCCTGTCACAATGTCTATGTCTGATGGTAGTACTGTTCCTATTTTACAGATCCTAAGTAACTTGTAAGCAATTATGTCATCTCTATGTAAGTTTGTAGTAACGTGATGTGGGAGAAAAAATGAAATTTAAAGATTGCAAGTCTTGTTATTTTCTTTGGTTTAAGGGTGATTTCATCGTTTATTCTTCAATATGTTAACAGCACATACAATTTTAATTTATATACTTACAGAACCATATTGATGATTAGTGTTTTCTGTGCTTATATGATGATGACACAGCTATCATCTTGCTTATAATTGTTTGGTTTCTTTTCCATTTCAATGCAGTCAGAAGTGAACTTTTTAGGTAGTCTTTCTCATCCCAATTTGGTCAAGCTATTGGGATACTGTGGGGAGGATGGAGACCTCTTACTTGTTTATGAGTTTATGCAGAAGGGAAGCCTGGAAAACCATCTTTTCAGAAGTATGAACTTGAATTGAAATTGATGACAAGCAATGAAAAAAATTGTTCATCAAGCCTTTGGTACTAAAGTGTACTAATGACGGGTTTCATTGTTCAGGGAGTTCTGTTATTGAACCACTTTCATGGGACAAAAGGCTAAAAATAGCTATTGGAGCTGCACGGGGACTAGAATTCTTGCATAGTTCGGAAAAGAAAATCATTTACAGAGACTTCAAGGCCTCTAACATACTGCTTGATGCGGTGAGATTCTGGATAATCATTTCTCTTAGAAATAAGACCCTAACTATGCTAAGGAATGAACAACAGAAGGATTCAATAAATGTTCTGTGTTTTTTTACAAGAGTTCTAATGAAGTCTATATATAAGCTTAATAAGCTTAATATACGTAACTGATTACATCACTTATAACTACTGTAGATCATCTGATTTACTGTTGATCTTCTGACATTTGACACACCCCCTCACTCGAAATCCCATCTTGGGATGAAATACCTATATTGGGATTGAAGAATGGAACACTTAGAAGCACTTGTGCATAACCTAAGCTTCCAACTAGACCCATCTTTAGGAATTGGAGACCCATCTTAGGATTGACCCATCTTGAGATTTACTCATCTTGGAGTTAAAGATCCATCTTGAGATTGCCCATCTTGGGATTGACCTATCTTGGGATTAATTATTTAAGAATTTTGGGATACCAGGACTCGGATTTTCAACCACACGATATATTTTAGGCCATGTCAAAAAAAGAAAGTGCTGCTTTTCAGCACAACGGTGGATGACCACCAATCAGAACTGATTATTTTGAAGAAACTGAGACTCGACTTTGTGATCACTCAGTATTAACAAGCCTATGTCTGAACACAGGAGGAATCTGCGTCTGTCATCCCTTGAACTATAAGCAACTAGAACCGTATTTAGTAGACTGCATCCCTTAAGATCGTCCATGAACTGGTCCTTCTGCTTCTTTTACAAGAATGAAATGCAAGATATAGCAGTGAACTGTGTGTATGTATTTGTATACATACTACTACTTCTGTTGCTTTGTCATTTGTCATTTGTGGTAGTGAACTGTGTGTATCTGTATATACACTACTTCTGCTGCTTCGTCGCCCCCTGAACTATTTAATTTGCAGCATCGTAAAAAATTGGAGAGATACCGTAATATCAACAACCACTTGAATACTACACAATTAAATCTATAACCGGGACAAACTCCTAAACTAAAAATGATATGCTTGTACAAACGATCCTAACAGAATTTTCCCTTGAGAAAATAACTATTAAATATTTTAATGGATCTAAATACATATAATCATTTTATTTAGGAAAATAATAAATCGGGTCAAATAAACTAACCCACCAATTTAAAGAGGCTGTCCTCCTTTGTTTCTGGCCCAACAATAAAAAGGCCCAATAAGTCATAACCCTATTACAGCCGTTATCCTTCTGTCAAACCACACGCACATATATCTCCTCTTCAAGAAAACAATAACCCCAACCTGCTGGAATTTTACCGGTGAGTCTCTCCTTAGAAAGCTCAACACTGGTATATATGTGAATCTATCCCACTTTTTCTTTCAATTCTCTCCCTCGAATAAACACAGCAGATGGTTAAATCACAAACAGAAACTGAAGTTCTTAGATTCAAGAAGTTATACCTTGAATCAATTCGGAATGAAAAACCGAGCAAGAAAGTCTTCTGCAGCTTTGCCGAAAAGGACCGGATGACACCCCACGCGCCGGCGCGTGGGCACGTGAGTCGGCGACTAGCAACTTCGGGCGGCGCGTCTGATGTCAGATGGCGGCCGGATTTTTGGGTTCCTCTTGTCTACAACTCTTCTTTACAGGTATGTAGGTTTGGTTATGTTCTGATTTGGACAGAAAAATCATAAACTGGGCAGTTTGGTTTTTTTTTTCTTCTGCACTTTTGATTTCTTCTGTAACTTTGATATGTGTTTCCCTAGGATATAACACGCTCTGATGCCATCTTAGAAATAAGACCCTAGCTATGCTAAGGAATGAACAACAGAAGGATTCAATAAATGTTCAATGTTTTTTTACAAGAGTTCTAATGAAATCTATATATAAGCGTAATAAGCTTAATATACGTAACTGATTACATCACTTATAACTACTGTAGATCATCTGACTTACTGTTGATCTTCTGACATTTGACAATTTCTGAGCATTTAACATAACAAATTTGATCCTGGGCAACGGTTAACCATTAAAATATTAGATCCAAATAGGGAAACAAAATGGAAAAGTAGCTGTTAAATACTGATTTGCTTTTCAAAAAATTAACTAATAGTGCTACTTTATTATATATACATACTAGCCTAGCACATATTACTTTTTAATATTTTTATTTTTAGTTTAAATTATAAAGTTGTATGATTAAATAAAATATTAATACATGGTTGATAACATTTTAATTTAATTTTATTTATTTAGAATTAATATAATGAATGTTATATTAAAAAAAATCTTGGTGGGATTCTAATTTTAGGATTCTATATAGTATTGTTTGGATGTTCATCTTAATTCTTTACAACTTTCCAAAAGTAGTAAAATTTTGTAATATAAAAACTAACTACATGCAATACTTTTCTCCGCTACACTCACTTTTTACATTATAAATTGATTGGTCCTACTATTTTACTTGTTTTCTTACTTTTGTTATTTTACACATTTTCTTAACCTTAAAAAAGTGAGAGGAACAAAGGAAGTATGTATTTCATTTTTTTTTTGTTTTTTAAAGGTGCTAATAAGTTTTTTAGGAAGGTGTTTACCAACCAACAAATTCTACCCATATTTCATCAAAAGATTACAAATTACAAATAAGTTTTTTTTTACTTGTTTACCAACCAACCAACAAATTTCATCAATAAATTACAAATAAAACTTTTAAAAACATAAAATTTGATTCTAATGTAGAATACTAACGACGCATAAACTTTATAAAGGATTTAACACATAAAATTTGAACAAAAACTTGATTTGAATTCGATTCTATAGTAGAATCATTTTGGATAAATTTGATTCTACGGTAGAATTGCTTTGGATTATTTCATTAATTTTTAATGATTTTCCAAAAATAAGTTGTCTAATTTCATTTTTAATTGGGGGTTTTTCATAAATATCTAAACTAAAAAACTTTTTTGCAAAAATACGGAGGTTGCATCATATGCAACTAACCACATATGCAACTGAATGCAACCTGCTGCGCAGTCAAAAAATGCAAATTCAACTTCCTTGTATATAAGGGCGGCGCAACCACATATGTAAATTCAATTTCAATTACGTATATGCAACTGGATGCAACCACATATGTAACTATGCAACTGGATGCAACCACATATGCAACTGAATGCAACTAACCACATATGCAACTGAATGCAACCTGTTGCGCAGCCAAAAAATGCAAATTCAACTTTCTTATATATAAGGGCGGTGCAACCATATGTAAATTCAATTTTCAATTACGTATAAGGTTAGTTGCATGCAACCACATATGCAACCGAATGCAACCACATGAATGCAACCAACCACATATGCAACTGCATGCAACCCCGTATTTTTGCAAATAAATTGATATTCTTGCAAATATTTTGAGAAAATGGTAAAATCGCAAAAAAACTTTGAAAAAATAGTATTTTTGGTAAATACCCTTTTTAATTTCTTAATTAAGATTTATAATTACATTTTATACAAACAAAGATAAATATATGTATTTTGTGATGATCCTCTTGGACTCTATAAGGTGGTTCTCTCTCTTTATTTCTTCTTACTATGTATTTCTGTTGAATGATGTGACTGATTATCTAGCAGATTCCCAGCAATCACATGATACTGCATTAAGTAAAATATTTTTGTGCTACAGGTTAGTTAGGACCAATTCCTCCTTTTCAAGAGGATATTATGGCTGATTAGTTAGTATGCTTTAATTATTAATAAAACAGCTATGAGGATTGTCTCATCATGCTGTATATATAGCTCATTATAGCATTGTATTGATTAGAAAGTAAATAAAAATGAAGAGTCTTCCTTCATCTTCTTTCCTGGACAATTTTCAATTTATTGTTTCCTTCTCACTCTATGTGTTGGGCGGGATATTGACAAAAATGCACCTAATATTTGGAGATTTAGTTCCGTTTTAAGTTTTGTTATTAACAATTTTATCCCTTAAGCATGATTAAGACACTAATTTTCTGCTCTTGCATCCTCTCAGTGGAGTTTGTACTAGAAAAATTCTCTGATCCTCGGTAGAACTGGAGTCTAGACAAGTGCAATTCTAAATTTTGTGGGAGGTGCAGAATTAAAACTTGAACAGAACTTGTATTCATTTATGTTCATGTCTTTAGACTTCTGGATCATCTCGATTTGCAAAAGCTTCTTTGCTTTATTCGAAGGGAGGTGGGTGGGATATATAACCATATTAAGGTAGAATATTTGAAGCTGTTTTCTTAAACTACAGAAGGTACCACGCACTTCTAAGGTTTGACAATCATATGAAACTGGACATGTTATATTTAATACTTCTCTAATGACTACCATTTGTTTACTGCAAGAAATCAGTTTCAGTTGGATATGATCATTGCCCCATCATGAAAACTTCTGTCCGGTTTTCAAGTTTAGCTGTATACATATAGTGTATTTGTGCTTATAAGCAACTCTTATAGAATTTCATGTTATTTTCCAAAGGACTACAATCCGAAAATATCAGACTTCGGCTTGGCGAAATTGGGTCCCTCAGGTGGAGATTCACATGTCACAACCCGAATCATGGGAACATATGGTTATGCTGCTCCTGAATATGTAGCAACAGGTGAGTACTTATAATAGTCTGGCGCTGTCAAGTACTAACCCTTTGCATAGTGCTAAAGCTAACCTAATGTAAAAGGGAAAACTGGGGGGAACTTGTATATTTTTATTATTCTTATTTCTGCGAGTGTTTTTTTTAGTCAAATACCAGTTTCCATTGGACATTTCTATTACCAAGATGGTAGTAAAAGTAAGCAGGGAAAAAAAGGATATAATGAATCTCTGTTTCTTTAAGTCAGAAGTCAAACCCCCCCCCCCCCCCCCCCCCCCCAAAAAAAAATTTTTTTAGCAACTCAGGAACTATTTTAAACTATTTTCAACTGTTTTTTGTAAGCAACTCAGGAACTATTTCTCTATTTAGGATCTTTAAGATTTGTTGGCTGGAATAACTAATAAAGAAGGCAAGTGTATCGACAACAATCTTAAAAGATGCATGGCTATGTTTTAATTTCTGTTAGTGTTAGCTCCTGCTATAAACTTGGCATTCTTTTCCTTTACTTGGTATGGGAAGCATTTAAAGTGGGGAAAAGATACAATAAGGTGTTTATTATGTAATATGTAATGCAAAAGCCAACAGCTGTTTAAAGGACATCTTATAGTGATGGTTAATTCTCCTTCCTAAAAACTTATAAGAAGAAAAGATAATTAGATGATTGTAATACAATTATTCACTAATTCATTCTACCATCATCAAACAGGTCATTTATATGTAAAAAGCGATGTCTATGGATTTGGGGTTGTGCTTCTTGAGATGTTGACAGGCTTACGAGCACTTGACATGAAACGTCCAAGCAGTCAGCATAATTTAATAGATTGGGCGAAGCCCCTTCTCTTGCATAAAAGGAAGCTCAAAACCATGATGGATGGACGTATAGAAGGACAATATTCAACAAAAGCAGCAGTACAAGCTGCTCAACTGACGCTAAAATGCTTGGAAATTGAACCTAGAAACCGACCATCCATGAAAGAAGTTGTGGAGGTTTTGGAACAGATAGATTCAGTGACGGAAAAACAAAATGAGCACAAAAGCAGCTCTACTCGTTCTTCTACAAATCAACGACTTTATCATCATCAGCCCAAATCAATGTGACTCAGTGCCACTTCCAGTTGCATGGTTATCATCTGCCCATATTGCGGAAGTGATCAGTGGCAGCAGGAAGATAAGTACAGTTACAATCACTTTAACTGAAAAAGCATGTAGTTCACTTAACGCATCACCTCTGGTTATTTGTTGTTGTGTTCCAGTAGTTGTTTGTTGTTGTAATGTTCCAATAGTTAGTGTTATTATTCTTTCGTCCCCAGTTTGTGATTGCCACTACCAAGTTATCATTTTTATACCACTATTGCCAATACTTATTCAAAAATGGCAGTTGTATGATGAGTACTGAACTCGATGACTGCACAGTAACAAGGAAAAAGTGCATCAGTTCAGCCTTCTCAAATCAGCAACTCTTATTCTTACTTGTGCTAAGAAACTTTTTTTTTTGGCCAAGTATTAAAGAAACTTCGTCTCCATGAGCTCTCTTGCTTTATTAAAATAACATATTAGGTCTGCCTAGGACACAGCGCACACCTCTTACGCTAATAAGATTCGGAGTTGGATCAAATCCATATTCATATTCCTTGATTATTATTAGACTGAAATTAAATTATTTGTCATGTTAATTGTTGAGTGACTTTAAATTTAAACATCTTCAATAGAATATAGAAATCATTCTCAAACCATACTTGATAATTTGTTTAGACTGAGACATATGACTATACGAGGATTAGTGAAGCAACCAGCAGAGTGACTTTAGATTTGTCATGACACTTGGGGAAATTTTCAATACTTCATTTCCCGAAAAGATATGAAAACGGAATTTGTATCCACATTCAAACTGGAGTTCAAAATCAACTTGAACGACTCACGTTTAATGTTAGACTATGCTTTTTAAGTCACTGCATAGTTTCCACTGTTAAATTTACACTTGAATACTTTTCAGCAGGAACTTGAACATACAAAAGGTATCACATCCTTTAAAGGACGGACAAAAAAATGTGATTCAGTTCATCAAATATATAATCAAGAAGAAGAAAAACTAGTACCTACAACTAATACTTCGAATGAACAAAATACTGACCACCAAAGCTGACAATTTCGCTTGAATTCCACAAGAATTGAAACAGCCTGTGCTGATATTAGCATGGAGGATTATGCAAACTGGGACGGTTACAAAAAACACGACCATGGGTCTTCACGAATGCCGCTACTGCCAGACTCATGCTTGCCCACATAATTGAAAAGAGTAAATGCCAGAGATCGTATCGGACTGCAGAAAAACAAGTATCAATAGAGGTTGAACTGTCCTCAAATCATCAATTCAGATATATATTTAATGCCACAGCAGATTTCTGATAATAAGGATGAAACATAGAGTTCATGATTTGGACAACTAATTCTTTTGTAGAATTTATTAACAAAATGACATACCAACAGTAAAGTAACACAAAATTGTTAGTGCTAGTACTTGGCAGATTATTTTAACCAACATCAACTGCTACAAATCACTTGAAGAAAAAATGACAAAATTAACCTGTTTTTTGTAAAGTTACACAGAAATAACGTTTTTGGAAAAATTGGCCAACTATAACCTTTTCTATCGGGTTAATTATCAATAGGGTCACTTATTTCACTTAAATGTATCAAAGGGGTCACCAATTTCATTTCGGTATCATTTGAGTCACTAAAGTCATAATAAATATCAAATAGATAACTCCAAATATGTGTTCGAAAAATAAAACTAATCTTTTGTTGATTCTGCACATTTTTCTTGAATGTTGCCGCAACCAAAAGAATAATTGTTAAATTCTAGTATTTCAGATAACAGATTTAGAATTTAAAACTTTCATTTACTATTTATTTTTAATTAAAACAAGGAAAATAACTCTAAAATTAAAAATAAATAGTAAATGAATTTTTAAAAATCTAAATATATCATCTAAAATACTAGAATTTAACAATTATTCATTTGGTTGAGGTAGCATTCAAGAAAAATGTGCAAAATCAAGAAAATATTACTTTTATTTTTCAAACATATATTTAGAGTTATCTATTTGATATTTATGATGACTTTAGTGATTCAAATGATACCGAAATGAAATTGGTGACCCCTTTGATATATTGAAGTGAAATAAGTGACCCAGTTGATAATTAACCCCTTTTCTATCTGCCATCCTCAAATGCGTATTCAACCTATTTTTTACTGAGTGATGTGCAGTTTGCATCGTTCTGTTTATGTCTTGTTTTTATATTCAAAAATATATGACAGCATAACTCTGTTTCAAAGTAAAAACAAGAAAACATCAGCCAAGGTACTCAACCCAACCATGTCCCACACGAACACCTTGGAGTATTAAAATACACATGATACACAATCAAAAATTGCGTGTTTCCTTTTTGTTTTTATTGCTTACTCTACTGCAAAATGCGTATTCAGTGAATACTCTACTATCAGTTGCGTAAGCTATATAGAATACTCCATCATGAATTGCGTATTATATGTTACTCTACAGCCTATTGCGTATTTTATCGGGTAAAGTTGGCCAAAAAATCATTACAGGTTACTTTTATCATATTTAATCAGAAAAAAGGTTAAACTTGGCATCTACCCTCACTTCAAAGAAGCAAATATGATGTGACTATGTAATCTTTTAGGTTTCAGCTAGCAAAAAATAATTTTTTGAAAAAATATTAGACCAAACAAAACAAAACCAAACCAGTAAATCCTTTTGGGAAGGGTCCAGGGAGATGAGATGCACACAGACTAACTACTTCTGCTACTCACTCGATAGGTAGCTTTTGCAAAGAGTTTTTATGAAATTGTATAATATGAAAGATGTTAAAAATTGAGAAAATTCTCTTTTTTTAATATAATCGAAATTTAAAAAAATCATTTTTTTGACGGTTAGTATTCTAGTATTTAAATACTCCATCAATACTTGTGATGAAAAAATCACCTCAAAACTATTTAGATGTATTGTTTCATAATAGCAATTTCAAATTTAGTATTTTCTAAAATACTATCAGAGTGAGAGAAAAATTCAAATTACCAACTTACCTCGCCTCAAAGACATCATTGCAAAAAATAACCCAATCATCACGAGTGATAAGGCCAGCCGAAATGACTACAAATGCAAAAACACAAGCATCTTTTAGAAAATTACAAACATTTTTTTGAAACCAGAAAATTACAAACATCTTTGACAAATACCACCTACGATTTTGTAAAAAATTACAAACATCTTTAACAAAAACCATCTCTGTTTTTGTAGTAAAATTTGTTGTAAAATTTTTCAAACTTAAAATACAGACATCAAAATGCATAATCTTACAAAATTTATTTGGATGAAAAAGTGGTTTTAGTAAGCCTTGTATGCTCCCCCCCCCTCCTCTCTCTCTCACACACACAGAGAAAAAGCAAACACACACACATAAAGCAAACCCTGGAGAAATAATAGTCAAGTAAATAATTTAATTTAGTATAGTCAATTTGCATGTGCCATATACTATTAACCCTGACAATAGGAAAAAGAGAAGAACAAGTAAATACTGCTAAAAAACATAAATCCAGTAATACCCCAAGACATTTCTACATTATACTCACAGCTATATCTTCAATGCCTCCTTTTTTAGATGTTGGCATCGTTTCTCGGCCGACCGAAACAATATAGTGTCCTTGTAGTAGATCAATTGCATCCTTCACATTAACACGGTGAATATTATTAGGACGAAGAAACTAATAAGATAACTAATTAACTGATAGAAAAATAACTTTTTTTAACTGCGTGATAAATTAAGATATGCCTATTAAAGTTGTCGGAATGTTATTTGTTAAACATCAATTTTGTATATTTCATGCCACACAAAAAGGTGAAGGTTGTAAACCGTAAAACTACCATTTGGATACACACCAGATAGTGTTTATAGGTAAACTTGCATTTTTATTCAATGCATTTAAATTCAAGAAACACATAAAGTATTGGACACGCTAACCTGTTTTGTACCATCACAAAAGTTGTTTAAGTAATAGCGCATGAGGGCATTATATCCATCTTGAACAATTCCTTGGAATGTCCGCCGACCACATCTAATAATCACCAAAACATTTTATTTACAACTGTTAGTTTAACAGACAATACACTTTCAGATTATACTTTATATACATAAGGAGACATTTTCTTTGCAACTGTTAGTTTAAGAGACTAGTATTTAATTCATTTTTTTTTCTCATTTTCACTATTATTTTGGGATGGTGTAAATATCTGACTAATTACATTCATCCATATGACATGCTCAACATGTAGTTTACAACCCATTTAAAGATAAAAAAGAATCATTTAAATCGTTGACAATTACCTAATAGTAATTTTTTGTTTTACTAGGACCAGCTAGAGTGTGCTAGAGTGAGCACAAAAGTTCTTCATATATTTGGACACATATCTCTACCCAAAAAGATCTAAATATACCTGACAAAGTCTCCTTTTAAAGCAGGAGTACCAGAATACTGGATGCTTATGTCATCTCCATGATTAGCCCATACTAGAAGTACAAATAGAGAGGAATAAATAATTGATATATAGAAACTTTTGGAAAGTATTAAACTAAATTTATATAAATTATATGTTGATGAATTTCAAAAAGAAAAAAAATTATATGTTGATGAAGGACAATAGAACTCACGTATCTTATAATTATCATCAAAATTTGGGTGTGCACTAATAGTCTCCGCAGCATCAAAGACACCAAGCCTTCTAAGTTGAAACTCTAACATCTTTCGACCAATCATGCTCTGAAAATAATCTCAAGGTTACCAAAGGGAACACACATTCACAAAAAGTGGAGGACAGAAATTTTCATTAAATTTTATCAAACATGACTATTAACTTAGATTTTATCTTTCATTTCTTACTCCCCCAACATTGGCTTTAAGGCAAAAATTAATTGAGGAAAGGAAGTGATGCATAAGACCAAATCAAACGACATCGAATACAATTACTAATACCTAAAGGAAGATATCGATGGAAAATATTAGTCCGTAATAAAGACATCAAAGCCTCTTTTACATGTAGTAAACTAAACCCATGGCTTTTGAAGATATATCTAAAACTCTACAAATCGAGTACTATCTTGAAACCTCTCAATTTCATGTGAAAAGGATGAAAGTATCAAAATTACATTTAATCACCGCCTCCAACTACAAGTGCCCCTATGACATCAATCAACTTTATCCTTAAGAGTGAAGTGGCATGCATTTTATAAATAAAACATGTGATAGTGTTGTTACCTTCAGAATAAGTTGTTTTCCAGTAAGGTATGTATCAATCTTTAGTTCCATACAGATTTTATGAAAACTCTAAAGCATTATAAAGAGCAGGTAGAATTAATAATAACAAAAAAATCTCAGTTGCGTACTATATTAACTATCAAGTAATAGACATACACTCTGGAATTTAAACCCCATAATCACATTGAAATAACTAAACTACAACCCTATTATATGCTAGTAGAAATTACACACATAGACAATAGCATCACCCAAATTAAGGCTGAAATACCTGTGTTACATTTGTCCGGTCTAAGCAATCAATACAATTGGTTCTCACAATTCCACTTTGCACCTCAACAATTTCTCCTTTCTCATTCAACAAATGGTACCTACAAAGGGTTATGAATGGGAAAAAAAATCCAGATATTATCATTGGAAGGCAGAAGACTTGGAGGGCACCTTAAACAAATGTCATCAAAAAAATTTGCAAATTATATTTGTTATAAACTATACATAAAGGAAGTCTCTTCAGGCATTTAATTTATTTAATCTTAATTAGAGCAGCTTCACTGACTAATTATCTTTCATAAAAACGAGCAAAATAAGATACAAAATGCATTAGCCTGCTGCTACGACTCCGCATTTGAAATATTCAAGAAGGAATAAAAACAAGGACAAAAGTGGCAGAACAGAGATAAGAGAGGGGCAAAGCAGTAAAGTGATTGGAAGGACAGAAGGGTAACTTCACAGGGGCCATATTTAAAGAAAGAGAAATGAGAATTAGGGTTATCTATCTATTGTGTGTATTCTGGAATTGGGATAGGAGAGTGCCGCCTCTCGAATGCGGTGATTATCTTTATATTCAGTTGTAGTCGAAACAGTACTATTAGTATTGTATTGAAACAGTTTATCTATATTATCAGTTCAGTTAATCCATACAAGTTTTATTCGTGGTACTATATCTGGTCTCTAGCAAAAGTGGTATCAGAGACATCTACGATTCATGGCGTCGAAGGTAAGTGAGAGTGAGAGGCTGAGTAAACTGGAGGAGCAGCTAGGGACCACCCATCGTGACTTGAGGGAGATGGTAATAGCGGAGGTGAGCGCCGCTGTAAAAGGAGCGGTGGCTGCGATGCAACAGGCGTTGGTTAATCGATTCAGCACTACTTTTGAAGAGATAGCTAAACAACAAGATGAGAAGCTCGCCGCTGCGGTCACGAGGCTGGAGGGGCGCATCACGCGTTCCCGAGAGGTACAGGAGGGTTTGATGTCTACGATGAGGGATGAGCAACTAAAGTTTCAAGAGGATGTCCGATCTAGTATAACTACTCTCCACTTGGGTCAAACGAAGAAGTTTGGGGCTGGTTCGAAGGTAGGGGATGTCGATTTAGGGTTTGGAGAGGGGAGTAGCAATGGATTTGGGGGAAAGAGAGTAATTGGGGCGAATGGATCGGGTAAAGGGGTTGGATTCGAATTTGGAGGAAACGGGTCGGGTTCGGGTGGTGGACCGGGTCCTGGATACGGGTCGGGTACTGGATTCGGGTTAGAATCTCAGGGTGAAAGCAATCGGAATCAGTGGCGACATAAGAAATTGGACCTCCCACTATTCGATGGAGAAAACCCGGATGGATGGATCCTCCGAGCTGAGAGATTTTTTAGCTTCTACGGGTTGTCGGAGGGGGAAAAGGTGGAAGCAACGGTTGTGGCTTTAGAGGATAAAGCCCTTTTGTGGTTTCAGTGGGAGCATCGTAGAAGACCTATCGAGAGTTGGGAACAGTTGAAAGTGTTGCTGCGAAGACAGTTCCGTTCGCAATCTAATGGAACGATGCAGGAGCAATGGCTCGCCCACCGACAGGGAGGTACGGTTACTGACTACCGTTTGAAGTTCATTGAATTATTAGCACCCTTGGATAATGTTTCGGAGGAGTTGTCACTTGGGCAGTTTTTAAATGGTTTACGCGAGGATATAAGGGCGGAAGTTCGGTTGTTATGCCCATTAACTGTAGATCATGCTATGGAGCTTGCACACATGGTCGAAGACAAAATTAAAGCCGCGAAGTTTAAAGGGGAGGTAAAAGGTGGAATGGGAATGTTGAGTAAGGCGACGACTGCTTGGGGAAGCTCTGCAATCACTTCGCCACGTTCATACATGAGCAGTTATACATCTAGCCCAAGGTCGTCCAACTCTCCTTCACTTGCAAATTATGCTCCGTCTGTGGTGTCATCGGGGAGCAGTCCCAAGCCGAGTAGTAGTGTTCGTCGATTAAATGATAAGGAGTTGCAAGAGAAGAGATCCAAGGGCCTCTGTTTCCGCTGTGATGGTAAATGGAGTATCGGGCACAAATGCCAGCGAAAGGAGCTCAGTGTACTGTTAACACAAGAGGAGAGTTCGAATGAGGAAGAAGGAGGTACGATAGAAGGGGGTATAGATGGCGAAGTGCTACAGGATGAGGAAATACATTCGGAAATTTCTCTGAACTCCGTAGTGGGCATTACAAGCCCTAAAACATTCAAACTGCGGGGGGAAGTAAATGGCGTGCAGGTGATTGTGATGGTGGATCCAGGGGCAACCCACAATTTCATATCCCTTAGAGCTATGGATAAATTGGGAGTAGAATGCAGTCCATCCCAAAGGTTCGAAGTGGCGTTGGGTACAGGGGAAGTGGTGCACAGTAATGGTGAGTGCAAGTCGGTCATTTTGCAAGTACAGGGGTTAACAGTCATAGAGAATTTCTTGCCAATCGACCTATGGAACTCGGATCTTATTCTCGGACTGCAATGGCTTGAAAAGCTGGGGACAATGACTGCGAATTGGAAGTCACAGAGAATCTCGTTTAAAATGGGAGGGGAAACAGTGGTGTTGAAGGGGGATGCATCGTTGGGTCGTACTGGGATCACGCTTAAGGCAATGCTTAAGACTTTGAAGAAGGAAGGAAATGGGTTTTTAGTTGAATTTAACCGCATGGAAGTGGGACTGGATGTAACACGGGAAGTTCAGGACGAAGTCAACCGAGTACCTACATTTTTGCAGCCACTATTGCAACAATTTCAGGGGATATTCAACCTGCCTAATGGCCTGCCTCCTGAGAGGAGTAAGGATCACAACATTGTGCTGAGAGAGGGGACCGACCCAGTTAATGTCCGCCCTTTTCGATACCCTCAGGCTCAAAAAGATGAGATCGAAAGATTAATTAGTGACATGCTAAAGGCAAGGATAATTCAAGTATCGGACAGCCCATTCTCTAGCCCGGTACTGTTGGTTAAAAAAAAAGATGGCTCTTGGCGATTTTGTGTAGATTATAGGGCTCTCAACAAGGTCACAGTCCCTAACAAGTATCCGATTCCCGTGATAGATGAGTTACTGGATGAGCTCTACGGGGCTGCAGTATTTACAAAGCTTGACCTTAAATCGGGTTACCACCAAGTCAGGGTTAAAAAGGAGGACATACCCAAAACGGCTTTCCGCACGCATGAGGGGCACTACGAGTTTCTAGTCATGCCATTCGGGATGACTAATGCACCAGCCACTTTTCAAGCCATCATGAACGATGTGTTTCGACCCTACCTCAGGAAGTTCGTATTGGTATTTTTCGACGACATCCTCGTCTATAGCCCGAATGAAAAAGAACACCTTGAGCATGTGGAGATAGTACTGGGAATTCTACAACGGGAACAGTTGTATGCAAACTACAAGAAGTGCGATTTTGGGCAGGTAGAGGTAGCATACTTGGGGCACCTGATTTCTAAGAGTGGGGTAGCTGTTGATCCGGTAAAAATTCAGTCAATGGTGGCTTGGCCAATCCCTCACAACATTAAGAGTCTGCGTGGGTTCTTGGGGCTATCCGGCTATTACCGTAAGTTCATCCGAAACTATGCTCATATTGCCGGACCACTTACTGACCAGCTCAAAACAGACTGTTTTGGGTGGACGAACAAGGCGAATGAAGCATTCGAGGCTCTTAAGTTAGCCCTATCCACAGCCCCGGTGCTCGGGCTGCCTGACTTTAACCTTCCGTTTGTCATCGAAACAGATGCCTCGGGCTACGGATTGGGGGCCGTACTGTTGCAAAATGAGCATCCAATAGCCTATTTTAGCAAGGTTTTGGGGACACGAGCACGAGCCAAGTCCATTTACGAGAAGGAATTGATGGCCATCGTGTTGGCTGTTCAGAAGTGGCGACACTACCTCCTGGGACACCCATTTGTGATACGGACGGACCAACAGAGTCTAAAGTTTTTGTTGGAACAGCGCGAGGTTGGGACGGACTACCAACGCTGGGTTAGTAAGCTCATGGGCTATCAGTTTACCATCATATATAAGCCTGGTAAGGCTAATCAAGCCGCAGATGCGCTCTCGAGGGCTTTCTCGGCACCCAGGGAACTATGTAGTATGATATCGGTTGGGGGGGTGTCGTGGGCTGAGATTCACAAAGCCCTGGACCGTGACAAATTATTGCAGCAACTAAAGAGTGATTTGCTTGCTAAAAAGGCTCTTCCTAAGGGGTATGAACTAGTGCAAGATGTAGTTCGCTACAATGGGAGGGTGGTTATACCTCCGAAATCTGAACTGGTGGGTAAGCTTCTGAAAGAATGTCATGACTCGCCAATGGGGGGTCACTCGGGTGAAGTTAAAACGTATAAAAGATTGGCTATGGAATGGTTCTGGCCGGGTATGCGTAAGTCGATTGCTAAATACATTAAGGAGTGCGAAACCTGCCAACAACAGAAGCATTCTACGTTGCAACCAGCTGGGTTCCTTCAACCCCTTCCGATACCCACACGTATCTGGGAGGACATATCTCTTGACTTTGTCGAAGGGCTGCCTAAATCAGGAGGCATTGATACGGTCTTAGTAGTAGTAGACCGCCTCTCTAAATATGCGCATTTCATCGGACTATCCCATCCCTTTACAGCCCCGAGTGTGGCCACGGTTTTCATCAAGGAGATTGTCCGTTTGCATGGTTATCCGGCTACCATTGTTTCAGATCGAGATCGTGTTTTCTTGAGTCTGTTCTGGCAAGAATTGTTCCGCAGCCAAGGGACAAACCTACTTCGTAGCACGGCGTACCATCCTCAGACGGATGGGCAAACAGAGGTTGTTAACAAGACACTTGAGGGCTATCTGAGATGCTTTGTGCAAGGAAAACCCAGAAGTTGGTCTAAGTGGTTGCCATGGGCCGAGTTTTGGTATAATACGAGTTTTCATGCCTCCACACAACGTACACCCTTTGAGATTGTCTATGGCAGACCGCCCCCACCGCTGATTCGTTTCACAGAGCATAATACAGTGGTTGCATCCCTTGAGGAACAGTTGTTGGAGCGGGACGCAGTGTTGGATGAGCTAAAAATAACTCTAGTGCAAACACAGCAGAAAATGCGCGCCCAGGAGGACAGTCACCGTAGGGACCTGCAACTTCAACCTGGAGAGTGGGCTTATGTTAAACTGCAGCCCTACCGTCAACAATCATTAGCTCGCCGTCCAAACGACAAATTGTCACCACGTTTCTATGGCCCTTTCACTGTATTGGAGCGTGTGGGACCGGTGGCCTACCGCTTATTGCTGCCCAAATCATCTCGGATACATAATGTTTTTCACGTATCCCAACTTAAAAAGGCAGAAGGGGCAGACAAAGGGGTAACACCAATTCCCCCACAAATTTCTTCAGACATGGTGATGGAATCTACACCTGAGCGACTGTTGGATGTTAGGCACTTGAATTCTAATGGAGAGGGCGTGACAGAAGTGCTTATCAAATGGACGGAGCTGCCAGTATGGGAAGCCACCTGGGAAGAGCTGGAAAGCACGGAGCTACGTTTCCCTGAATTCCACCTTGCGGACAAGGTGGCTGTTTGGGCCCCCGGTAATGCTACGACTCCGCATTTGAAATATTCAAGAAGGAATAAAAACAAGGACAAAAGTGGCAGAACAGAGATAAGAGAGGGGCAAAGCAGTAAAGTGATTGGAAGGACAGAAGGGTAACTTCACAGGGGCCATATTATCAGTTCAGTTAATCCATACAAGTTTTATTCGTGGTACTATATCTGGTCTCTAGCACCTGCTAATAACAATATGCACTCCTCAAATTTCTATGGTATGACTTATATAGCTTTTCTGTCTAGAGAGAATAGAGCTTCTTATGACACTCTTTTTGCAGACGAGGGCCACTGCTAGGTTCTGCTTACAAATAAAATGTCATTTTTTCAACGGCAACATGCTGAAGTTAAGATATTAGTACGGATATCAACATGACTGAGCATATTTTTGGCCATAAAATCTGCACCGGGTAGATCAAATGTTGATCACAAGCTTGACCAATGACTGTTCACCAGAAACAAGAATATACTCTTCACTACATGGGCTCGTTAAAAACTTCTTCATTGATCAAACTTAGTCTCAGTCTCTTTTGTCTCATGTTCTCAAATCGAAAGCAAGTATAGCCAAAAAAACTAGGCCCGACTTTATTAGGTAAAACTATCTCATATGACTATCAGTTTAATGACTGAAATCTTACCAAACATCACTTACGAATAAGCAATGTATTACAAACTTGAGTAACATAATATGGTTGGAGACAAGGGTCGACCTTTGCAACAAGTGTCACCGTGACGTACTTAAAAAAGCTTTGGTGCAACTTCCCAAGAAATCATAAAAGAATATATCTTAATTAAAAAATAAACTGTTATCTGACAATATCTTCTACTACGTACTCAAGTGTTTTTTTGTGTTGATTAACACGAACACATATTTCCAAACGAGCATCAGCTTCTAAACAAGATTATCAGGCCTGCATTCGACATGTTCAGGGGTAAAAAGCTCTTCTATTTACATGCCTATAAGTACTTACCATGCCCTGTACATATTCCATATCCGAGGCCTTTGAATATTACACTTGGGATGTATAGTTCCTAGCTTGAAATATGAAACTACTACTTGATCAGGCAACTAATGTCTTAATAAATGAAGAATATTCTAAATACTAACACTAAAAATTTTAACCACCTATCTAAAACAAAAGATCACAAAAACTTCAAATGATACACATGTTAGCATGCAAAAGTGATGTTCGACGTGCCGTATGCAGAACACATGCAAACACTCGGAAAGAAAGCATAATATATTGTGTCTCAGGAAATATTTTTTGGTAAAATTGGATGTGCTATTACTTAGCTTCGGGTACAGAGCATTTAGTAAGGATTTCATGCTTCCATCATGGCCATCTATAAAATTTCTAGCTCTTCTTATCATAGTACTAAATAGTCAAATCACAAAAATTGCCCAAAAACATATCAGTGACTTTGGGCTAATCCTCGATATATATAACTCCTTTCAAATTAAGTGAGAAACTTCAGAACACCTTGTACCTTTTTTTTAATAAGATCCATAATTTTAAAAAGTATTGGGGAGGGAGGGGTGAGAAATCAACCCCATGACCTAGGTCACAAGAAAGGGTGCCTTACAAATATTATCATACCTATTTTTTACAAGAAAATCCTCGATTTGATCATATAGGATGGAAAGCCGCTCAAAATGGATATGCCCACAAATGTGATGAAAATCAAAGTGCAAGTACCTAGAAAAAGGTAATTACAATTAATTGGTCAATGTAGTGTGCTATAGGAAACAGTAACAATTAAAATTTTAGGTGCATCTAATGAACAATAGAAAAATAGTAATAATGAAGGAGAAAAGTACCTGACGTCATCACCAGAAACATGCTGCATTACATCAGCAAACTTTTCGCTTAACCGCCCCTCCCCGCCATGCTGATCAAGAAATACATCTCTCTAATCAATAATCTCATGCAAGTTATAAAGAGTACACATCCACTGAATGTACATGTCAATAATCAGAGGAATGATAAGTACAACAGCGCATTCGTCCCTGAGAATGCATCACTTACCTTTCTATGCAGGTGCAGGAGTGAAAAACCTTGTGTACATAAATTTAATAGTGTGTCCACATTCATAAATGATCCTAGCCACCCTAACATTGACATATATATAAGATATAGTGTTGTGTGCATACTTTTATACCTTGTTCACAAGATCAATAGCTATTACATTCCCGTATTTTTTCCTTATATCCAAAAAATGCCTTTCAGCAACTCGAGGCTGCAGAAGAGTCGAATGTAAGAAAAGATGCCAAGGCGATACATTATTAGATTGGTCATTTAGGGGAAGATTATAATTCAACTCACTGCTTCCTCATGCTTCACAATCTCAAACTTTGGCTTGTACGTAAGATCAACAATTTGATCCCAGAGAAAAGGCATTGAGCCTCGAATCTGCAAATAGACATCCAATAAAGTCATAATAAAATTTGATCAAATCATTATCACAGGAATAATCCAACTAACAAACAAAATATACAATTACACCGAGTAATTTCAATAGTCACAGGTAAAACAACTTCCCAGTGACAACATGCATTTACGCACCACGGGTATATAGCATCTGTTTTTTTGGGATATAAAATGCATGTCTACAGCTTAATAATCATGGATTAACGTGACAAATTTCTTGCTAACAGGTTCCTCCTAAAATTTTAATATGCCATACCCAAAAGTCTTTTCTGTAACAACTTATTTAAGACTTTAATACAGTAACTTACTGATATAAAAATACACATAAAATTAAATGTGAGTAGGGTATGACTTAGTTAATTAAAGAGAAAAAATGACAGATAGCTATGAAATGTGTCAGAGAGATATTTTGTGAGAAAAATACAGACACGACTTTTTATTAAAAAAAAAAAAAGAAGGCAAAAGTATCTTTAGTTATTTAAATTTGCAAGCTTAAGTTATTCAATGTTAGGACAAAATCATGAGTATCACAGTGTAGTTACCGCAATCTAATGATTACCAGGACCAACACGAAATTTTTTACACATGAGAGTGACGATCGACACTCGACAGCATTGTTAGATCTTATTATCTTACCTTAATAATTCTTCCAAAATTTCAGTGGTTCATAGTGTTAATTCTTTCAAAAGAACTTGCATATAAATTAGCATGATTGTTTTTAACGAATTATGAATAGGCCTTTCAGATAAATAATATAGTGGTGTTACCTGCACAAAAGATGCTCTATATCCATGCAACTTTATGATTTGCTCAGACTCGACATAATTAGCAACGTACCCATCAGAATCAGCCCCTCTTCTCCACATCCGAGTCCCTTCACAAGTAAACATAACATGAGGAAGAAAGAGAGAGTAACTGAGACAAACAAAAATTCTAATAGGTCAAGTGCCTTCTTTCTATCCACCTGCGTCAATGATTAGACCCCTGAAAACATCTTAATGTTTACTTCAAGTTCTTCATAACATTAAGATGTACACAACATCCTTATGAAGGATGTTTTCAGACCCCTGAAGAACTTTAATAAAGTGCCTTCATAAGGATGTTGTGTACATTATGAATATGAAGCAGGATATTGGTACTGGGCAAAACTTTTTCTTTTTTCATAATTACTTTTATCCTATTATACTTGGTCGACTAATTTAAGAGATTGAAAAATAATCAAAAAACATTATTATCTAAAGAAATCCACCTAACTGAAAGATAGTGCAAGACCTTGTCAAATGACATGTAAGGGAAACTATTTGACTACCATCAAAATAGTAGCATAAACCTTCTCAATGTTACGTAGGTAGTTTAATATAAATGAATATGTAGATTAAATAAAGTGCAATCAACAGGACAGATTACAAATAAATAAGTGATTACTAACATACAAACATATATCAACAGATAGTAATACTACCAACATAGTATCAAACTTTACTATTATATGAAATGAAAAGCTTCATGAAACAAAGACGAGCCATGACATATATTAACGTTTAAGGTAAATAATCTAACATTAAGTAAACTTGATGAGTAATTCGCCTACTAAAATTATCCTAACAGCCTTCGTATATTCCATCTAGTTGACATGGGCTGATATTAGTTCCACATTTCGCAAATGGAATACTCGAAGCCTTGAGGAGTACTTTCGTTAAGCACTTTTGTTATTCAATCCTTCCTGTGGGTGGTGTTGGTAATTTCCCTGTTTTCTCTACACGTCCTACATATTATCCATAAGGACACTGTCACTTTATATGTAAAATCTCGAGTGTTATAAACAAATTGTTTTTATTTTGTAGCAATTCATTCTTAAATATGAAAAAAGTTCATCAGAAAACTTGATATTGAAAATAAATTTTTAATGCATCAGGAAACCCATATCCTTTTGGGTCGTTAAATATTGAATTACAAGCCCAGTATCTACTCTATGGAATCTAATTGGCTATCTGAACCTATAGTTAAAATTTATAGATAGGCAATGTCCTCCCAAGTATGGACATTCTTTTCATAACAATGACAAAAAAACCTAATATGCACTGTACTGGAAACTCAATTCTCGCTAAAAAAATGCCGTTAAATTTGATGGATTAGGGTTCCTGTGCTCCTGAAAGAAAAAACCCCAGGTCGTATAGAAAATTTCATCTCAACATCTCATACATATTTTGTACTTTAACAAGGAATTAAAGAATGTTATTACCAAAATTCACAATGATAATAAAATTTCAACTTGAACAAACATGATAGACAGAACTAAATAGAAAAAAAGTAATATATTTCAGAAAACAAGTACATAGATTAAAAAAAATAACAAGTCATAATTTAATACCAGATCTTCGAGTACACCTCCTAGCAATGAGGGTAACATCGATAATATCTTTCCCAATTGCTGCTTGAAAGCTTTGAAAACCTGATTACTTGTTAAGGCAGAACTTAAGTAAAAATTATGGACTGTATAATTTAATCCTAAAGCTGGATGTGTGTAAAACATAATGGAGATAGCAATGACGTGTATTTGCCAAAGATCAGGATACTCCCTTGGACAACAGGAAGCAAAAATGGATCAAGCTACACAGCCAAGATAACATAGTCAGGAGGCGGAAAAATATATTCTGAGAAAAATGACAACACAAAATGAATATGACGTGCTAGCAAGCAGACCTTATTATCTATGAGCACTTCCAACATATAGTTGTTCCACAGAAATCGAGGCTCTGCCTGAGGCAAAAACATTTCGATTTTATTCATAATACGTAAATGTCCAATTCAGCTTTTCAAAGCAGGACCAACTACAAAAATATTGAATCGATACAATTATATTACTTTGAAAGACATGTTAGTGAGATTTCCCAGGAATTATTAATATATTTTATGCCCAATAAATGAAAAGGAGAGGGTACCTGTCTCCATAGAGGAAGAACTTTGGTATCATCCCCCAACTCATGCAACCGCTGTGAACTGCAAGACACAACAAAGCATAAAAAAGAGACAGATTTACTGTCATCATTTATTTTAATATATTACACCTAACAAGTAATTTGCAATTAGACAAGGCAGAATCATAAGATTTTTGAACCTTGAAAATGGGGAAAGAAAAGTAAAATATAACTGATACAGGCAGGAACCATTCAAAGACACATTGTCCATTAAGTAATAACTAATGGTACTAAATGAGTTTAGGCGGAACGACTTAACCATCATTCGAAAAGTTGTTGGTTGGTAATATCCGTGAACAATGTTTCACGTATCTTATCAGGCCATTTGTCTAAACTAACAAACGAGTTCTTTCTTTTGGAAAAGTAACTTTATAGACGTATCACACGAAAGTCACCCAAAACCAAAAGAAAATAGAGTTGGAAGAATCAAAAGAGCAATTGGAAGGACAACGTTCCGCCCTCACAAAGACCATACACAAAAATTTCAATGTAATACATCATGGAAAATGGAGATACACAAGAAGGTAAGTCCATGCCATGTAAAATCTGAAAAGAAAGGTTAAGGCATTAGAGATTTGGCATTTAGGAGATCAAATTAGGATAAAATAATAAAGATAACAACATGGAAGATGTGATTCACTTGAAATTTTAACCTCCTTGAGACCAAGCAATTTTCAGCCAACTGCGCAAATGATTTTATTACAGTTTACAATTAAATATGTCATAAGCATATTTCTTACTTTATATACAAATACATAACAACGCCTTAAAAAAGTAAATGATGGAATTTTACTGACCAAATATTATAGATTACTCTCTATTAAACTATAATACATTTGCATTAAATATAATTTACTATTGTCATATCGGAAAAATTAAGTGTGTGATGAAAAAGCTTAAAGAGCTTTTCTAATTAAATTGAAGTTTTATTTTAGAGTCCTTTGAAGAAAAAGACAATTATGTTCAATAAAAATGTATCAAAATGCCAAGCTAGGTGCGTGAATATATATGGAGCAGGGCGGGATTGTGTGTGTGTGTGTGTCATTTATGAGGAGCTCCAAAACAGCCTTTTAACAATTTTACATTAATTCAGTTATTAACCCACAGTGAGTAATCCCATAAGTTCAACTGTACTGCTACCTGAAACTGCATGGTACATTATACTACAGCTAAAATGCCCTTGAATAAACAGCATCATCAACTAATAATAGCTAGCAGCCAAGGAACCAGCTAAACTCATGTAAAGTAATTTTTATTTACAGTAAGTTGTTAGACAAACTTGAACATTGAGTAGATAATAATCACCTCAAGGTTATGTTGACATCATACGAGAAATACAGACCATGAGTCTTCTCTGCAACATTTAGTAGGGCTAAAAACTCGGTTTCCATCTTTTTCTGTAAAATATGTGTATATTTACCATAAGAGTGTATCAACAAAGATAATGTACACATATGTAATCATCTTAAATGACTCTTTGAAAGTATAAGTATATAAATACTACTATGAAAGATGTACCTGTTCTGTAGGGGTATTCTTGAGAGAATGGTCGCATGGAAATATTCTCAGAGAAGTGACTTTATAAAAAGGATGCCCTAAGTAAGATCCCACACACTCGCGTCCCGTAATAACTATTAAATATGAACCTACAACAGCAGTGGATGTGCGCCACCATCAATGTAAATGAAAAATGAAATAGCAGAAGATAAAAGTGGGGGGGGGGGGGGGTGTTGATGAAAATTTAGAAGGTTATATTGAATTGAAGTACATTTGAATGTCTATTTAGTAATTCTTTGACAATATCTAAATGAGAACTAATTAAAGATCAAATTCAAGTAATACAAATGTTCATAAAAATTAAGATTTGTATGTCATAAGTTTTTCAAATATTTTCATTCTTTAATGTTCTGTTTAGGAAAAAAAAAAACAGTTATCTACACAACGGTACTTATGGACTGGAATACAACTTGCTTTATATTTGTGTCAGCACCGAAAACAAGGTTCATAACAGATATGAAGTGCATGGAGCTTCCCAGCACTGCTGGCAATGTAATTAATGTTAAACTCACTGCTTTTTAGATGACACAAGGTTTCCTGTGCTAATCTTATATATTGGAAACTCTACTTGCAAGATATACAGTACATCAAATAGATGAAGAGACCCATGCTGTGCACATGTACTAGCATGTCAATAAAGCTCTGTAACGTGATCCATAATTTTACGAGGACTTTGCTCTAAATGTATTAAGTTCAAGACTTTAGCTTTTAATCTAGTTAATGTCAGTGTTTTGAGATTTTATTTTATCAAGACGAAGCATTTCTTCAGCAGTGATAAATGTTCACGGCTTCACGTCCGAGTAGCAGGAAAGTTGATGTGCTTACAGGTTCTACAAATCCCAAATATATGGGATAAAGGAGAAGATATTACCAGTTCAAAGTAGACAGCATACACAGCTCACCTGATCAAACATGTTCTGCTAGCAACAGCGGCCTAAACTCAGATGTACAGATGACGTAGGTACCAATGTTATTGTTTTTTTTTTTGAAAAAATACCAATGTTATTGTTAAAGCTTGTATATCAATTATTCTAAAAAGCCAACACATCCAAAACAGTACTAACAGATAAAGTATACACCGACCATCTGATCCAGTATGTCCAGCTAGAAACTAGGTGTAAACAAAGATCCACCGAAAATGCTCCACATGAGGCACCATAACTAAATGAAACAGTTCACCTGGTATACCCTGTAGAGCTGGTAACCAAGGCCCAAACCCAGATCAACCCAAAAAGTTATAATGTAGTTACCTCCGATACCATCTGTTATGCCATAACAGCTTTCGCAGAATTGGACTCAATTATTAAAAGTCCCCTACCTAAGAAGCTTACCCTTTTTTTTGTTCTTTTCATAATACAAAAAAATTCCACTGTAGCAAACTTTGATGTAACCATGTATAGTGGTATGCTTCATTTTCATGATAAAATTCCCTACAATCCCCTAAGGTCATATTAATATTCTTAACATAAATACAAGTAAAGCATCCATGAATAATAGATCTAGAGAAAGAGAGAGGTTGCACTGCCATCTTTATAGCTCTTGCTTTAGTAATTCAATAAAAGAAAGCATTCCAGTAGCTATATGCATGAGTACCACGGAGCCATGCTAATGTAGATTAAATAAAATAAATTAAAACTTTAGCAGTGGTTGCACTCTATAATTTGCTATAATAAAAAAAAATGAATTTTGACAATTGATTCAAACTAAGCACGGTCAAGTAGCAATTGTCAAGTTGCCATATTCACATAACTGAAAGTTTTTTTTTTTTTTTTTTTGAAACTACATAACTGAAAGTTTTAAAAATGGGCTAGTAGTAATCGAAACAGTTGCTGCTCAATGTTTTATAAAGGTAAAAGCCAGAGGAAGGCAGGCACAGGTAATAGCATATCCCCATATAATAAAGGTTTGTCAACTAACCTGCCAAAAGCTTAAGCATCCCAACTAGTCCAAAAATTGTTAATATTTTAGGCACTCGAACGGCACTACAATGTGGAATTTCCTCTGGAAAACATAAATTACACAGAGTAAACAATGTAGCATATATTTACAAAAATAAAAAATAAAAAAAATAAAAAAAAACTGATATAATTGATGACAAACCTATCAAATGCATAGAACCATCAAGACGACTGATGGCTAAACAAGAACCAGAAGAACCATCAGTAGGCTCAATCACATACTGATCAGGAAACTCCCAAAGTCTCAACTTTGTGTATAACTTGGGCGATGATGCATCTCCCTTGTCCATCATAATAAAAACACCTGTATTTTTGATTTATTTATTTTTTTAAAGAAGAAACAACACAACACAAAGTAAGTAGGGTTTGAGAAAGAACAAGATTTGAGGGTGGAAAGTGTCCCGAATGAAGAAATGAAAAGTTGATGGGACAAAATGAAGGAGTCAGAGAAAAAGTAGGAGATGAATGGTTGTTGAAAATACGATCATGTGTATATGTGAACAGTTCAGTTGGATTCATCCTTACTGCTTGCCTCGGATTTCGGACAAGTTTTTGGCCGGTCGTTAGTTGTTTGTTGTACCTTAAACATAGACGGACCATGCTTAGCTTTCCACTCTATTTGAGGGCGAAGTAGCAAACTACCCATTTTTTATACAATAGTAACAGAAATAGCAACGCGCGCACCTGCTGGTTGAAAATACCGGATTTGTTACGCATTTTTATACTGGGTCTTGGTGATACGCATTTCTTGTTTGGGTGACATGAAAAGTAAAACTGGATACCCAAAAACAGCTTGGGTAACACAGGAAAATTTATAATTTTAAATTCGATACCCAAATACAGATTGGGTAATATGAAAAATTTTATTATTTTAAATTGGATACCCAAAATTTTATTGTTTTAAATTGGATACCCAAATACGGCTTGGGTAACATTGAAATTTTATTATTTTAAACTGGATACCCAAATACAGATTGGGTAACATGGTAAATTTAAATTGTAAAACTGGATACCCAAATACAGCTTGGGTAACATGGGAAATTTTATTGTTTTAAATTGGATACCCAAATACGGCTTGGGTAACATTGAAATTTTATTATTTTAAATTGGATACCCAAATACAGATTGGGTAACATGGTAAATTTAAATTGTAAAACTGGATACCCAAATACAGCTTGGGTAACATGGGAAATTTTATTGTTTTAAATTGGATACCCAAATACGGCTTGGGTAACATTGAAATTTTATTATTAAACTGGATACCCAAATACAGATTGGGTAACATGGTAAATTTAAATTGTAAAATTGGATACCCAAATAAAGCTTGGGTAACATGGGAAATTTTATTATTTTAAACTGGATACCCAAATACAGATTGGGTAACATGGTAAATTTAAATTGTAAAACTGGATACCCAAATAAAGCTTGGGTAACATGGGAAATTTTATAATTTAAACTGGATACCCAAATACAGCTTGGGTAACATGGGAAATTTTATTATTTTAAACTGGATACCCAAATACAGATTGGGTAACATGGTAAATTTAAATTGTAAAACTGGATACCCAAATAAAGCTCGGGTAACATGTGAAATTTTATAATTTAAACTGGATACCCAAATAAAGCTTGGGTAACATGGAGAATTTTATTATTTTAAATTGGATACCCAAATACAACTTGGGTAATATGTGAATTTTTATAAATCTAAATTGAAACGGATTTCTTGTTTGGGTCTTACATGTGAATTTATAAATGTTAAATTGGATACCCAAATACAGATTGGGTAACATTTGAATTTTACAATTTTAAATTGGATACCCAATTTAATCTTGGGTAACATGAACTGAAATAAAATTAGTATTTGGGAATACTTATTTTAGATCTCACACATTTCACATTTCACAATTTTAGTCCTGAGAGAAGATAAGCAGGTCCAGATCTCTAATTATAAATTAGAGATCTCACACATTTCACTAGTTCATGATGCAATCTATTTATACTTACATCTTTGTAAAACAAACAAACGCTAAAAATTTGGCCTCCAATTTCCTGCAAGTTATAATTCAAAAGTAAATCTCACCATATCACATGGAATGATTTATACAAGCAAATAATAACTGCAATCTGAGATTCTGATCACACTCTTCGTATCTTTTTTCTGGTTAAAAAGTAAACAAGATTCTATCTCAATCACTCTAGTGACTCTTCCATCACCTTACAGTTACTAAAACAATTGCACTGCCTTCAAAATGACAAGTTAAAGACCCTCCCTGCTGCAACACTCGACAGGGAGCACAAAGTATCATTCTGACATCAACTGAAAAGTTTGCAGACTGAAAATCACAATTTGAAACTCTGGGAATCACAAATATGAGATTGAATCTGCATGACAAACTCTCGTACGCAGAAGCTGTGGCCATATGATCATACATTCACAACTTTTTGTTACCAAGAAACATCTCCCGAAGAAGAGACCCATGCGAAGGAATAAAAAGCAGCATTCTGATCCACCAAATGCATCCACCAATTATTGTCTTTATTGATTATAATGTCCTTCAACCAAAAGTTTCTCAAAAGTCACAATTCCACCCAAATACAATATGGGAGCTTATGCTCAAAAGTTTCTCAAAACTATGGGAGCTTTCTACTGGAAGTCAGAATGAGTTGATGGACAATATGAATAATGTCGACTACAGAGAATATATTATAGTTGTAATCTGAATAATGCTGAGATTCGGAAAGACTCTTTAAATAGTCAGGGAAGAATTTATTATAGTTCTTATAGTTGTAAACTGGATACCCAGATAAAATTTGAGTAACATGTGAATTTATAATTGTAAAAATTTCACCTAGTAACAATCCACCCCTCACCATTTCATTACTACTAATATAAAAAGGAGTAAACTTCAAAGTGGTGGCCAGCTTTTACACTCATTTTCAAAAAAGTGGCCAGACTTTCAATTTTGCAAAATGGTGGCCAGACTTGCCTTTTTCCTTTCAAAAAGGTGGCTGCAGATGATTTTCAGCTTTCAAAAAGGTGGCTGAAAATCATCTGTAGCCACTTTTTTGAAAGGAAAAAGGTAAGTCTGGCCACCATTTTGCAAAACTGAAAGTCTGGCCACTTTTTTGAAAATGAGTGTAAAATCTGGCCACTTTTTTGCAATTAACTCTATAAAAAGCCAACAAACCAGATAAAAAGCCAACAGCTCCACCAAAATCACTATAAGAATAACACTTCATTTAACCATAATTAATTAACCTACTAAACCTCCTTTGGATATCAAAGGAAGATATAAACAGCTAGCTAGCTACGATTAGTAAAAGACTAAAAGTAAGAGAATATCAGAATTAAGGAACACTAGATATACATCTGGAAACTGTGGCAGTAGCCTCTGATTTTATCTCAACAAATGTCAAAAAGGTATATCTAATTCAAATATATATGGAGTCGTGTTCAATAACAAGCAATTTCAGCTTAAAAACTCAAACAATTAAAGAATGACTTACAAATGAATCTGCACGTATATGCATATGAGGATATGATTGTTCAACAGCTTGTCGCCTTAAATCGCCTTGTTATGAAGAGAAGAGTGATGGTCTAAGTCGGTGAAATGAATTGAAAAAGAAATTGGGGAAGAACTGAATATATGAGCCTGGGCTGGGGTACGCATAAGCAGGATGGGTAAGTGGAAGTACGCATTTTTATTCTGGGTATTAAATCGGGTATTTTCAGCCATCTCCCACGAGAATTGTTATTTTTGTTATTTTATATTTAAAAAGCGTTATTTTTTACATTTTTTCTCTATTTGAACCAGGGGCGTAACTAATGTATCATTAGCCCGACCCTACTCAAATTTTAAAAATTGTAAATTTTATATGTATAAATTTTTTATTTAAATATTTATAGTGAAAAAATTCAAATTTGACCCCACTAAAAATAATAAATGTAAATTTGACCCCATCAAATTGCGTAAATAATTAATTTTGTTCTTGATAATTCAATTTTAAATTAAAAAATTTATCCTTATAAAAATTTTGCACTCATCATTGAATTAGAATTTTTTTTGATCCCACTAACTCGGATTTCTGGCTACGCCCCTAATTTGAGCTTTCCCTAATCTTAGCTTCTTGGATTTTTAGTAAACAAAATCTGCAAAACCAATTCAACAACTTCTTTTATATAGTTGTGTTATATTTTGGATTTCAATTTTTTCAACAAATTTAGATGTACATCCTTTGTGGCAGAACAAAATAACCAGAGAATGAAGTGATATGAAGGTTTTTATCTATCTATCTATCAATAGGTATTGTAAGTTTGTAACAGTTAGTTTAAAAAAAAAAAAAATTGTAACTGTCACTCGGCTTAAATCTTTAGAAAATATATATGCAGTTATCGACTTTGTTCTCGCTTGACATGGACATGGAATACACAACTTGTGTGATTTAGATATTGTAATTAGACATTGTAATATAATGGTTGCAAATAAAAAATAAAAAATATAGTAAAATATTATTGTTAGCTACCAGAAATAAATCATATTATAGCTCACGAACAAGTATCAGGATATCAAAGCATGTTCAATACTAATGTTAAATGGATGTAATCATTGCTATAATATGATATCAAAAAAATGATTCTTTATGTTAAATAAAACTTTTAGTCCAATGAATAGTTTTAAAATAGCACCAAGTAGCCCAAATTTAAAACCAAATTTAGCATTGCATTAAAATAGTATGAGTGATGCTATATTATAGAAATAACACCTCTCTTAGCATTGCATCGGACATGCTCTTAGAGGGTCTCTTTGAACAAAATTAACGACCATGACATTATGGCAAGTATGACGATTTTATCTAAAAGCAGATGCACTAGTATTTAACAACGCAATATTATGTCATATAAATACAAGGTAATCATACACTAAAAAGTGCAACTATATACAGCATTTTCCTATCTCATTTTCTCAAGTCACATTTCAGATCTAGAATATATGACTGAAGAATCTAGAAAATTTATATATGAAACATAAACTAATTACATTTGTTGGTCAAAATCTGCGGTGCAAGTAGCAGATAATCATGATATAAAATCATGGCTAAATTTAAAGCCCTACAACCACCCCAGGCCCCCAGAATAAGATAGTAGATGTTCAACAGAAAATGCTCGACCAAGAAGCCTCCCAGGCTTGATATTGTAAGCCAGCACGAGAAGATCACTGGCAGTCGAGTATTTCTGGCTGGGGATAACAGGAGGGGACACAGATAATAATGCAAAGAATTATGACAAACACAGCAGAAGAAATCCTTTACAATGTGTTCCTCAAGTCCTCAAATCTTTGTGCAACTGAATGATAGTTCCTGGCCTCAAAAATCTCAACTAGTGATTCTATTGCTTTAAGAATGACTTCTTTCTTTTGTACCTCAGTGGAAATATGTTCATCATCACTCCTTCCACTTGTATCCCCAAGAGACAAGCATAACTCTCTAAACCACTCCTCAAAAAATGATGATTTCTATAGAGAAATTAGATTATAATCAGTGAACAGAGAAACTGTTTAATGGAAACAGAAAAACTGATGATGTTAAAATATAGAATTTATAATACGATGCAAATCATGCAATTGATTATCACTTGCTTCAAAATTTTACACTTTCAATAGACTTTTCCCCCCCCCAATGGAAATCTAAACTAGTTCTCAAGCACAAGGAAATTTACAGAACATCAACTTCTCTTTACATATGTTGGTTCACTTCAGGTAGACATTTAAATGAGCACAAAAGAAAATACAGCCTCAATCACAGAACTAGCAGGATTTACAGTCATAAATCCATGATGAATCATTAAATAAACATGTCTATGAAGATCAATTTGACTCCAATCTTCAAGAATCGTCAATTGAATTTCACAAGCTCACGTAAAAGAGAAAATCATGTACAGCTTAATAAACTAAAAAAATTTTGATACTTACACTAACTAAAATCTCATGAACAAGTTGGCGATCAGCAGCTGAAACAAGGCCTAGTAAATGAAGCATTGTGGAGGTCAGCTGTAAAAAAAGCAAACATATGATTTCAAGAGTAAATCAGCATAAAGTACTTGGAATGCAATAAAAGAACAACATTTGCCTCCTTGAGGAAAAAAAATGCAAAAGCAAGATAAGCCATGAAAAATATGATTACAACGAACATATGAATATGATTTATGTTTATTTAATAGATTACTGATATGTATGCTGAAGGGTTAATTCCAATATTACTTACAAGGGACATGGTTAGATGACATATACTCGATTTAACTTTTGATTATGCAAAAGTGGTTTGATCTACTGTTACTCTAACAAATCGCATGACTAGATATTGACTTCCTCTAGACTAGCTGTTCTATTAGATGAACATGAAAGTAAATATACCTTCTTTAATAGATATATTGCTTTGCCTACCGGGCCAATCGTTCAGAAATTAGAGAGTTTCACTAAGAAACTTCTATTTGAAGGAAGTAAACTTACAAGTACTATTTGAATCAAACATCTCTCACTTTAAAAGTCCAAAACTTTTTCACAAATGACTTAGATGTTAGAAAAGAGCCTGACGATGCATACAAATTACAAGATTGTTTAACCTGACTTGCATTATAAGCATATACATAGAAGAAAGGGTAAGCTTTGCCAACAAAATATGATTAGAATTGGAGTCGCATAACAAATGACACACTGACCATAATATGAAAACAATTTGAAAAAGATTAGTTTGTAGTATGAAACCAAGTTAAGCTCAGGAGACCACTAAATATATAAAAAATTAGTTGTACCAGCTTAAAATCGAAAGTTATGAACACTATACATACGGATATTAGACCCAATCTTATATTCTAGACAACCAACAAGGGATTATGTACACTTCACTTACCTTGGGATATCACCATCCTATTAAAAGGTCTAACACCACAGTAAAATCAGTATCTATGCTTTTAACTGCAGATATTCACTCTTTAGACATGTCGAAGTCAACATATAACTTGAGTTCATACATGTCAAGGCGTAAAGGCACAAAGACGATAGCGAACCGCCTGAACACCTAGGCAGTAAAGCGCCCGCCTAGGCGCTCACTAGGCAACTTAGGCATTCTGCTATATATAGGCATATATAAATATTAGATATTATGTAGATATATTTGATTGTACTAATAATAATTACACTAATGTAATGATCAGTTTATTTGATCGAATCACATAGATAAACTTTTCTTTTTTTAAGTTTGAGAATTTGTGTCGAGTATGATGATTCGATGGTACAAGTTTCCGAATCGTACCACTCAAAGATGAAAATAAGCAAATGCAAATCATATACTATTAAAAAAAATATTTCATATATTAATATATAGTTGAATGCCTGACTCGCCTAGGCGATCCCTAGGCACCGCCTAGCTTGCCATAGTGTCGCCTAGGCACCGTCTAACTTGCCAACCTATTAAAAATCAAGGTGGTTCGGGCACCTTTTTTTTTTTGCGTCTTTCCGCCTAGACGACGCCTTGCAACTACGCTTGAGTTTCTTCAAGTAACATCCCAAAGAAATTTGATCAAGTGTAAGTGCCTTACCACCATCAAGTGCACCAACAAAATAAATATTTTGGGGGCCTATTGTGACAAATCAAGTTGGTGAAATGGTGGACCACTGGACCTAGATGACGCAGAGGGTACTTGGCCAATATTTGGTTGTTACTTGAGATGGATTTCTTCAAATTTTACAATTTTCTTTTCAACCTTTACTTCCAACTTTCCAAGTTTCCTTTATACTCCCTCCGTCCCACCCAATTCTTTACATTTGGGTTGGGCACGGAGGTTAAGAAAAAGTGTAAATTAGTGGTGGGACCAATCAATATTTAATGTATAAATTGAGTATAGTGAAGGGAAGTAGTGGATGTAGTTAATTTTTGTATTGTAAAATTTTACTAATTTTGGAAACTTTTGAAATGTAAAGAATTGAGAGGGACATCCAAAAAAGAAAAGTGCAAAGAAATAAATGGGACAGAGGGAGTAGTTTTTAAAGCAAAAATTTGCTCCTATTTTTGTATTATAATATTATTTTTGCTAAAACTATTCGATATATATATAATTTTATGACATCTTTACTATAAACTCTTTGCACATTTTTTTTTCTAATTATTGTTTATACTGGGTGTGCCCTATAATAATATATATTCAAAGCAAATAAAAGTGTGTATTATAATCACCCTATATTAAACGTCGTGTTCCACCACTAGTTAGTCCTAATTGGTGACTTTTTACTCGGGCTTAAAGCTATTGGTTGCCACTGGCTCAGAGTGTTATGTCAACAATTGCAACACTTCTTTAATGCATTGCAGTATTTTTCAAGAACATAGTTGTTGACGTCGCCCAGGCGTCGCCTAGGCAGAAAGGCTGTAAAAATGGAAAGGCATCCGAATTTTAATAGGTTAGGCGAATTAGACGACAGCTAGGCGAGTTAGCGGTTCCTAGGCAATGCCTTTACTGGTTAAATTTATAAATTTGTACTATTGAACCATCATACTCATAATAAAAGTCTCAAAATAAAAAAAAACAAAAGTTAATCAAATCTATTTGTTTCAATCAAATAAACTAATCTTTACATTTATGTAATTATTATTAAAACCAAACAAAATAAATCTACGTAATATGTAATATATATGCCTATATATGGCAGAACACCTAATGGATGCCTAGGCGTCCAGGCGGTTTGCTATCGTCTAGGTTCGTCTTTACGCCTTGACAAGTATGCTCAAGTAGTACGCAAAGCTGAACACGTTAAATGTTAAGAGAAATTTGCATCAATTTTTTGATGAAGCAGCTTGTTTAGAGCAAGTCACATGTAAAATAAAATATGCAGCTTGTATTTCAAGATTAGTATATACAACTCGCATATTGGCTAAGCTGGTCTCCGCCAGGTCTCAGTTTTAGATACCTAAGCCTCTCTACAACTGTATTCTACCAGGTGCACTGGCTGTTAAGCTTGTGCTTGGATGCTTCTATCAGATATTCATAGAAATTCTGTGCAGAGGTGTTTAAATAATTTGGGAAGTCAAGAACTTTACCTGCTTTTGAAGTGCTATCCTATATCTGAAACTAGATGGTGAAGAAATTTGTTGTGAATTTAAATTCTCAAGCATCTCCTCTACACTCTGGAGGACATCTGCAAATGAGCTCCCATAATCTGCATATATCCATGAATTTGCAAAAAGCAGAAGTCGATAAATAGGAACGTGAAGAACTATATTCCAAGAACGTACACCAAAGATATCCGTTATCAGTTTCCTACGAACACATGAGACATTAAATAAACAAGCACTTTGAGCACATCAAACAGGTGCAAACATTGTTCTAAATGTAAATGGCCATTTTGATAAATTGAATCAACAGTCAAAAATTTACTTGAACGGAAGTGCTTTCACTAGCTTCTGTTTCCATATACCATTTTAATTATTGATTTAACCCACCTGACCCCTTTACATATATTATTAATCACTTGTACAACTAAATTAGTTTCATAGTAAAGCAGCAAAGACGGAATGCTGATATTGCAACTAATCACAGGGGTGGCACTTGGTGTTTAATCCTCATTACCAACAATTGACAAACAATGGTACAACTTTAAAAGAATTTCAGGGTAGAACATTGAAGATATAATGTATTCCCGACTTCTCCACTGGTTTTCTTGGAGTCTTCATATATATGATAATTGCCCAAGTACAATTAGGTATTTTGGGTGTATGTCTACAATAGTCCGACAACATGATCTCAACTCAGCACTACGCACATTTAAAATAAACAAAGATCCTTGTAAAATTCCAATACTTTCAACAAAATCGTCCACAGAGTACATGATATTTGGGTAGAGCAACAGAATATGCTTCTTCCTGTAAAAGGTTACATCAAAGAAATAATAACTACTACGTAACATCAACTTACTTGTCTGGCAAGGAAGTCAGGGTTAAGCAAAAAGGAAAATTATAAAATAGTGTACTGACAGTTTGTAACCAGTCTTGCAAAGGCCAAAGCGCTGCACCAAGTTCTTAGATTGCACTTGCGTGCTCGAACAAATCCAACTTAAGATACTTAGGTGTGTGACTACAAATATACTTTGGATACTAGGGTCCTTTTTGTTGATAATTAACACACTTACGCACACATTTTGTCTTTGAAAAGATTCGAACACTCCATCTCCCATAAGAGGAGCAGGGAAGATACCATTAGACCAAGAGGTTTTTGCACACAATTCCTGATTCTTCTTTCTGCAGTTATGAAGGCAGCATGGCCCAAACATGGAAATAACTTCTACAGATACCTAATTTTCCTCGAGAGGAAATGAAACTTTAAAGTTTGATATAAAACATTGTCGAGAAATTTGTCTGACCGTGCCCTTAAAATTGTCAGGTTCAAGAAAAAAAGAAAGTAAGACGAATGCTAGGAGTATTAGCATTTAATCTACCGATGGGAGTAGCAGTAATGATAATACTGGAGTAAGCAGTTGCTTATTTTGAACTCAACAGCAAGGTAAAAGAAAACTGCAATATATATAACTAGAGATAGAAAGTTCCAGACTAATACCAAGTACTGATGCTGGAACAGCCAAAGCAGCAGCAGCCTGTATCTTGATCTTAAAGTTTGAAGAATCACAAAGCAACGATAAAAGGATATTGTAAACGGATGGAGCCCTGCAAAATGTTTGCCATACAAACTACATAAACATTCATAAATCATACATCTATGTATATTTATTCAATAGTGTAGAAGCACATGTAATCGATATATGACATTTTAAAAATTTCAGGCATGCCAAGTCAAGAAATTGGAGGATGCCAGCCAGGTATTGCATTTTTGAAACTAGTCGTCTACATGCAGTAGTCAAGAGCAGAACCTACAGGTTTAAAGTTGGTAACAGCAGTTTTACGAGAAAAGCTATCTGAAAGTTGGTAATAGCAACATACTATTTGCATCTTACGTTCGTCTGATTACTGGGCTTTAAGTTGGTCAAGGCATCAGTAACATCTGTTTATCCAGATCTCTAACATGGATAGATCCGTATGGCTGTTTAAACCGAACGGTTGGAGTTACATCTGTGTTACTACCGCCCGGCTCTTTTGGCAGTCGTACCTATGTCAATACAACACGGAATCCGTACCGGATTTGTCATTACTGAATCAAAAGGAGTTATTCTTTTATTCTTTTTCACATTGCTGGAGAAGATTGTATCCGATGTTGCAAAGAGGTGACCCAAGAGATGATTGAAAACAAATCACAGGAAAGAATACGGGTAAGATGAACATTACAAGCGAAACTGTGGAATGTTAGAATATAATGCACATGTATTGACATAATATAGAACTACATGTTGTTAGATATAAGGAGAAAGCAAATAGAAATTATATTGATTGATATGTATTACAACTGAGGAAGAGTCCTCTTAAATAGGAAAGAAAGAAGCAACATAATGATTAAAGATGTGCTGGTGGATGGAGTAGTTGTGGTGTGATGATAGTGCATAATTATGGAGCAACTTTACAGGTAATTTGACACGCCCCCTCACTCGAAATCCCATCTTGGAATGAAATGCCTATCTTGGGATTGAAGAGTGGAACACTTAGAAGCACTTGTGCATAACCTAAGCTTTCCACTAGAACCATCTCTAGGCTTGAAAATTGAGCATTTTGGGAATACCGGGACTCGACTTCGCGACCACGCAGTACATTTTAGGCCATATCAAAAAATCCTTTAAGTTCCTTAATAGCACTATAACAGATATCACACTTATTAAAGGTTTTCAACCCCTTTACCACTGCCAAGCATTTTGTTTATCGCCTGATTCTGCAAGGGCAGAATTGGCAGATGAAGTCACAGGTAGATCAGTCTCCATTCGAGACAATAGCCGACGGAGAGCATTGAGTTCTGTTGCACTTATTGCTCCCGTTGCTGAAGTAGCAGAGTCAGCATGTTTTTCTGATGCCGTTAGATGAGCACTATAGTGAGTGCCCCTTCCTGAACTGCCTCGGCTTCGACCTCCTCGGCCACGATCTCGTAAGTGTGGGTGTAGGATAAAGCATTCCTCACGAGAATGGTATAACTTATTACAATAGTCACACCAGAGGACATCTTTTCCACCCTTTGAGGCTTCAATCATCTGTTCTGGTTTGTCCTGATGCTGACCACTTCTCGTAAAAAGTGCAGATCGACCAGGTACAGTAGCAATCGGAGCCATAATTTCTTTTCGACTTTCTTCAAGCTGCACACGTCCATGTGCTTCCTCAACTGTAGGAAAGGGAATCTGACCAATGAGTTGATTTTTGATTGAATCATACTCTATTGTCAGTCCATCAAGGAACTTCATCACTCTTTCTTCTTGTACCAATTTTTGGTACTTCTCTTGATCTTCAGCCTGTTTACACTCGAACACAGTGTAGTGGTCTAACTCCTGCCATAGTGATGTGAGTTCCGAATAATATTCGGTCAATGTTCTGTCCCCTTGAGTCAGGGCCCATATTTTTTGCTTCACCTCGAAATGCTTAGCCATATTCCCCGAATATGAGTAGGTCCGGGTCAAAGAATTCCACACAGCTTCAGCAGTATCAAGAAAGAGGTAGCTTTTGCGAATACATAACTCCATAGAGTTAAACAACCATGACTTGACTAATGCATTTTCGCTGTCCCAATCATCAAAACATGTATCACTTGCCAAGGGTTTCTTGGCCTTCCCATTGATGTATTTCATCAAACGATGAGATTTAAGTGCGAGTGTGCAAGATTCCGACCATTCCAAGAAATTCTTACCATCAAATTTAGGACTTACATATGGTGTACCATGAAATCCATATTTAACAATTCCTTGATTAGTATTTTTACTTGTAGCCGAATCATTCACAACCTCCGCCATTATTTTTTAGTAAGGAAATTACAAAGGGTCAGTTAATAATAACACTCTCCCTGACTACCCAAATATTTTAAAGAAAAACAAGAATAAAGTCTTGACTTAAATTCTTGCAAACCCAAGCCCAGTAGGAGTACTAATATAACATTTTGATACAGTACAACACTAATAAACTCTGCATCAACCACAAACTGACGTTTCACAAAAAACGGAACCAGAATATTCAGAGATTAGAACTCGGACACTAAAAGAAGAGATTATACATACACCGTAGTATATATATATATAGCAGGAATTTTATCTGAAATATGAGACTAGATCTAAAAGGCAGTACCACAGATGGATTCAGAATGAGGAGGCGAGCAAGAAGTCCTCCTGGGATTTCGCCGGAAAAAGTCTGGAAGAGGGCCCACGCGCCGGCGCGTGGCGCGCGTGGGACGGCGCTGCAGCGCGTGTATCGGCGCGTGCAGATCCTTTTTGTTGGTCGGAAAAAATCTTCTGGCTCGTCTTCCAGTGCTCTAGAACGTGGTATGGTTATATTTTTGGTTTCGAGAGGTTTTTGCGTTTTGATTTTTCGTGAAGGTGGGCAGTAGTAGTGTTCTTGATTTTCTGCCTTGTTCTTGATTTTCTTTGTTGTTTTAAGAGCCCAAATCTTGCTGCTCTGATACCATGACATAATATATAACTACATGTTGTTAGAAATAAGGAGAAAGCAAATAGAAATTATATTGATTGATATGTATTACAACTGAGGAAGAGTCCTCTAGGAAAGAAAGAAGCAACATAATGATTAAAGATGTGCTGGTGGATGGAGTAGTTGTGGTGTGATGATAGTGCATAATTATGGAGCAACTTTACAGGTAATTTGACATGTATCAATAAATAAAGATGCATCATGGAAGAAAAAGTAATGCATATGGACAGTTAATGCATACTTACTAATTAAGTAAAAATATACAATGGTGGCCAGGTGTTGAAATAGCACAAATGTATTTATGAACTAATGAGTGGATTGGCGATATTGAGGATAGGTTTTGGAGTACGGTGGATATAGCTTCGGGTGCATCCGAAGCACTTGAGGGACGCAATTTTTCGAGGATAGCTAGAGGTGGTTCCACTCTTACATATACTCGACGCAGCACTAGTGCAACACAAGATCCACCTATTGATGACGAAGAAGGGGAAGATGAAGACAATATTCCTATAGATGATTAGGAAGTGGAAGATGATTATGGTGTACCACCCGAGGAGATACTCAAGGAGAGGGAGACGGAGATCATCATGATTTCGAGATGGATGACTATGATAACTATGTTTTTATTTGCTTAGAGATGCTTGACTTTGGGTCCTTGAACTTATTATCTATTAGTTTTCATTTGAACTATGGAATTGACGTGTGTTAACCTATATGATTTATTATAATCACTCTAAATATATGTATGTCGAGTACTTTTTGTATTTTTACGACTAATCGGACGACTTGTCGACTAGTCAATTTAAAAGTACTAGGGCACCGAGGCTCGACTTGTCGACTTAACCATGATTAATAGTGCTTAGGATATTTGAAGGCCGCAAAAGAAAACTTTTCTATCGGTGCGCCTTTAGATTCTCTTTTCCGTATTATATATCCCTGTTACAAAAATTGAAATACAATAACAGACAACCTAGAATTCGAACTTATGTTATTCAACAATTTTAATTAACTCTTTATAACTGATAAATTTCACAAAAATAATATTAGTTACATTAAAATAACATACATATATACACATGCTTATAATAAAATATATTCTCCTTAACACGACCAACTTAATCAAGAACAAATGCTCCTCAGGAAATTTTCATTGATAAAGATTTTATCTTATACTTCACGATTCTACTCAAGTGGTCTGCTACAAGATTCAGCCACCCTTGATTTCTATATCAAGCTCTTCTAACAAGGGTATTCATCTTATCAACCTTGGTATAGAATTATATTTGGTTTTATTAATTTTTATTAAAATAATATTAATTAAAATAAGCATAATGCATACATATGACTAGACACGCTAAATGTGCATCGAACAACTGTCCTAGTGACTTTATATCTAAAATCCTTAGAAGGACCTTGATACATCTAGATACCAAGTCGTCGAAAATCCTCACAAATTTCTATGAAAAGTTACTTTGGAACCATTAAACTCTAGAAACTACGTATTTACCAAATTAAAGTATAAACATGCGACATACTTAAAATGAAAATTTATAAATTGTGTTGGTTAAAGAGCCTTACCAATCCATATCTCGTAGTTTAAATGTCTCATTCAAAAATAAATTACTCAAAGCATGACAAACATTCCACTGGACCTGCTCATAGTACCACATTGAAATATAAAGCACTCAAATGATTAGTTGAATATACAAATGTAAAGTACGTACTCCAAGATTTAAAAGGAACTTACCTTCACATTCCCGGTATTCGCACAAGAAAGAAATGCATGTACCATCCTTCCTAACAGAATTGAATAAACCGCACATTGTTGTTGGAGTTGCACATGCTCATCACACCTACTAGTCACTAATGATAGGCTCTCCATATCAACTTGCCCATCACATGAACGAATCTGACTTTGAGTTGTTACATGAGCAATTCGGGAGAGATTTCCAAGAGCTCTTACGGCATTTGCTTTAATCTAATGTCATGAAGGGAAATATATTAAAACACAGGAGCTTCGAACACTGTAGGCACTATATAATTAAAGTGATGAAAAACGGTCAGAACTGATAGCATAGAGTTCTAGTAGTTGTAGTCTAGTTACCAAGGATCAGTCTAGGTATTATAATTTGATGAAGTAAATTTCAGTTGTACTGAATTCACTTATTGTTTGTTCAACATTTGAGCAGAACGATATACACACTATATGATTTATGATTATAGGGGTTGATTCAAATGAGAACCATTATCTAAAAGAGAACCGGAGAACCATTGGATCCTACTGTAGAACCTATTTTGTTTCGTAATAAAAATATAGTGTCCTGCTATTGAATTTCAAATTTATGCACATGAAATTAAAACTTTTACAATTGAACTTGCTTCTTTTTCAAAGTTTTGCACATGACATTAAAAGTTCTACAACCGAACTTATTTTTCTACAAAGTTCTACGACTGAACTTACTTTTTTCAACAAATATTCTGTTGTTGAACTTAAAGTTCCGCTGCTGAACTTATTAGAGTTCTCCGGTTCTCAGTTTAGTGTGATTCTGCATAGAGCGTGACCCTATGATTATATACCCAACAATAATTCAATATCACACAACAAGATGAACATTGTTTAATACACTTAAACTTTTAACCAATCAACAAAAAAATATAAACATGCATATCATAACTTTGTGCAATAGTTGGCCAACAGCTAGTACTTCGTACACCTACATTTTACTGCACCATCTTTTATGAGATTTCAACCTTTTTACTGCCGGTTTATTGCCCAAACCAATTATTCCATTCCTTATGGAAACTCTCCATGGCAGAAAATTTTCGAGTGAACAAATTGTAAGAATCAATACAAGGATTTACTTAAGAGAGCTGTAAAGCTAGACATATGCTTACTTTGTCGCCATCTTTTGTCAATCGCATAGCACAATCAATCAGTAACGGAATCAACTCAGAGCTCCATTTGGCATCTAATTTGGCTATGAAAATAGAAAATTAACAAAAATCAGTCACACCAAGATTAAAAATTCTCTGTATTAAAAGCTCAAACCTACCTACAGAAGGCCTGGTGGTGTAGCCACCCAAAAAATGTCGAACAGAATCACATATGTTTGCGATAGCCCAGGCTGCAGCAATCCTCACCTGAAATTATTTTTTAAAAATTTAGCCTTCTTATTTCCAAATCAGTATACAGGGGACATAGAACTATAAGTAGAAAGAATACCGCGACCAGTGGGCTGCGAGTGTTGATTTCTGCTGCATAGATAAATTTTCCAACTATCTCTGCACTATGTACAAATTTTACACATCATAAGTTATATATATACAGGTATCAAAGGGAAACTAGGTGTATAAATACCTGTGAGAAATATGTGGGAAACATGCAATGACACCAATGGCACGACAAGCAGCTGACCTAACGGAAGGAACCTCATCGTTGAGTGCAACATTGATCTAGAGACGTGTCAACAGATCATAGAATAGGGTTTGTTCAGTTGGTGTTTCAACAGATCTTAGAAAAGGGTTTGTTCAGTTGCCCAACACCAAGAAGATATTAACTGTATGAGTGTTTCTTGGAGTAAGACTTACAGAACTATAAAGAACGAAGTCCTGCTTCTCCCTGGGAAGAGATAAAAAAACAGAAGAAGTAATTCCTGCGAAACAAGTAACTGCTGCAGTCCTCACCTACCATTAATAAACACAAAATAAAACACCATGCCATATTATAATATAACAAAACAACTTACAAACTTCAGATGTAGACGTTTATTACTTTAAATCAGTTTCCGTGAAAAAATTGTTTGCCGATTGTCTAACTTCGACTAAACTTACTAACCTGATCGACAGAGGATTATTAATTAGTACAAATTATTTTTACAACCAAACCTCTACGAGTGCCATACGTAACTAAAATATATATATATGTACTTCACCTGGTAATTTCTTAATATCCAAAAATTAGGACTGCATGATGCAAAATAGTGTATTCAGAAAAGTAAATTCAAGAAGAGAAGCTGCAAAAACATTGTCTTCTCTAACCATGTGTGAAGTGTGTTGCAGAACCGAAGTCATATGACTATCAATAGATACACTCCACTGCATGCTTCCTGCACTCGGCGTTTGAGGTTCTTCGGTTGTCACAGCTTGACTTGCTGAACCATATAATGGAGCTGATGAAACTGTCTTTATCTTGACACAATCAGATGTGAATGGGCTGTCAAGTAATTTGTCATCCGAAAGATCTTCCATTCCTTTGAATCCAGTTATTGCACGAAGGCATTCATCTAAAACCTGTAGACAAGGCATTAACATAGAAAGGCAGCTCCACATGACTCTAACCACTTTTACAGGCACAAACTTCTGGCATGGATGCTCTTCTGAAAGGAACAACCATGTCCATAATAAGAAATTTTTATGGAGTCCATTTACCAGGATCTAGGGTTATTACAATGTTCCAGAGGCTACAATGCTAGTGGACCTCAATAATGCAATAATTCTATATTGATAACGTGCCCATTGTGGTGTCCATATGGCAGGCACCCTTGGGTTATATATGTAAAATTTAAATCATGTTTATAAATCAATCAATAATATAAAATATAATACTGTAAGTCTTTCAAGTCAAATTTCATGTTCATGCTTTCACTTCCCAGTCATCAAATATTATACAGATGTATAAATAATTAAATACATATTCTGATATGTTACCAATATGAAATTTGAATATACAAACAGATAATAATATTTTATTATATACAACTGAACTGTAAATAGTGGATATTATCGGACTATATATGTGTTATAGTATAAACAGCTAATTTGTAAATGGACTATTTTCAATTACCGATAAATCAGATTACATGCATATAAAGATTATATGGAATCAGATCATCACATATCACTCCAAGTAATGTGTAGGTACCACTTACTACAGAAATAATAAAATTACCACTACATATAGCAATGATATAGAAATCACAACAATAATTTAAAGAAACATAACTAAAGCTACTGCATTATGATGGTCAAGTATCACCTTGACTGCAGCAGCAATAATTTTTTCCTCAATAGCAGAAGCAGTGTGTCCAGCACTATTCTTCGCTGACCATGTTGGAGCTTCGGAAACAACAGGGCTCAGGAATCGAGACACAACAGAAGAAACTTGATCCCAACAAATGACCATGATGCCTGGATAGCTGTGTGCAACAGCTCTTAGGGCCTGCAACAAACTACGTATGAGACATCTTTAACATCGACAAATAATATGGTAAATACTAAATAGTGACCACTTTAATAATAAGGGAAATACACTATTTATCGAGTGCCAATATTGGACTAACAAAAAAGTGACTGACCAAAAAATCAAATAGGACAATTTAACAACCAACACGCACAGGAGCATTCGCATACACGAAGAAAACATGTGAATTCAACCTTCTCATTTTAGACATATCTATCCCAACAATTATTTCACTTCAATGCACATCTTCCGATGTATAAACCTGAAGTTGCATTTAGTGTTTGATTAATCCATGTCTATAGTGCAGCTAACTTGTTGTTTAATATAAGGCTCGTATGAATTATATTCTTAACGTTTCTCATTTACCTTTGAAATGAGATAGTAGTTCCATGATAAGGTAAATCATTCAACTTTTTCTGAATTTTCAACAATCCTTTTAGTAACCATGTGAGAATCTACATGTTCACTGATCATTTAGATCCAGCCATTTCATACTGTGGTAACCGTAGTAATTCAGTAAATTGACCATCTCCATGTAATATTGTGAATGGAATTGGTAGCTCCATGTTGAGGACAATATATTTAGTAAAATTTTGTTTAAAATGATTATTTTCATTTTGATATAGAGTTGTTAATCTGATGAAGTAAAATTACATAACAGTTTCTGGTGTTTAAAAATCTTCAGTAGATTCTTCAAATTACAGTCTTTGTGAAGGCGTACTAATGATTAAATTGTTGTAGGTTGCTCTCTTTACAATAGAGGAAAAGGGTGTTGGAATGCCATTTTGTCCAAATAATTAATAACACAACATTAATGATTGACTTGGAAAAACAAAGTGGCATCCATACAATATAATCTTGAATAAAAAAGTAGATGCTTTATATTAGAATTTTATGATTGAATTTAAATTTCTGTTATAATATTTCTCAATTAAAAAGTATTTAGATAACTCATCATGTTCGTGTTTCATCAAAAGTCAAAAATTTACGGTTCCCATTCCAACTGATTCCGGGTCCAAATAAAAATTAGTAAAGTAGGTACTGAAAAATTAAGAGGTATAGTGGTGACCAAGGATTCCCTGAAAAAAATAATCAGATCAACATCTAAATCATATTAAAAAATTATTGAACCGTATGCGAAAAATATAATATTAATTCAAATTAAGGTGTATGTTATTTTAGTTAGGAAGCTGAGATAAATGATGCAATGCCTATACAAAATTAATTTGCTACTAACTATTGAATTTTAAAAAAGGTTTCAAGTTATTACCTGTAGTGCCTCAAAGGTAATGACAGAGCTGATTTCTGGATCTGAAAATCCAAACAAGGTGAATAGAACACCTGACCTCCCTTGATATTCAGAACACCCTGAAAAATATTAGCACTAAGACCTGACACCTGATTCAATATTAAAGTGTCCAAAATCCATTAAAAAGTTCATACTAGTACACATACATATATTGATATATATGCAGCAAAAAAATTCAAATTACAAACTGTAGTAAAAATGTATGCACTGATATAAACAAATATAGTGTATAACTACATAACGGCCTTTCAAGTAACGCACTTTGCTATGTTGAAACATGATTTTATAGTCAACTAGTGATGGAATCTTCCTTCAGCAAAGACTATATGCATCAGCTTCAGGAGCATAGGAATAGGATCCTGCTCACTTTGATAACAGAAGTATGATCTCCTTTGTAATTATCAATATATAACAGGGGCACCTTGGATCCTCTTAAGTGTCATCCCAGCCTTTGTTCATTCATAGGGATGGACGTCCACTAAATAACCAACTTCTTATCAAGTTCATGAAGTTACCCAGAGAGTCCCAATGACATAAATTTCTACTGGAATGTTAGTACAAGACGTGCCACCTCTACCAGATACGGAGAGTTGAAAAAAGATGTACAACAATTAATTTAAATCTGGATCCAAATATCCAATTAGTGTTTTCCTTAAGTTTGTTGGAAAAGTATTTTAGTTTGAAAAATAGGATTTCTCAAGAGCAAATTGAGAACCTAAATAATATTGCTTTGTAAATTTAATGAACTTGAAGTTTTAGCTTGGTTTCAAAGTAAATGAGATGCAAAAAGCTAGGGCACACAAATCAAGATGAGTTGGTGTTCAGCACTGGTAATATATTGATTAGCAAGTACTCTGTACAAAATTAGCTGGAAGTATCCAATACTCAGGACACTTGCAGATAATCGCCAAATGCTTCTCTTTGTTCAGTTGTATTGCATGTTTGTTTATTCCCATGCCACTCAATTGCTTTGCCAAACAGGTCAGCTCCTGCTTTCTATAGAAACAGCTAAATTTCAACAGTATGTGGCTAAGGTTACTTATCATGACATTCCTGTTCACAAAAAGAAAGGATACTCTCGACTAGGAAAGATTGGAGTCCTAGAACATGTCCCTTGCGGTAAATGACATATAGTTTATTCATAGACCTGTTCTTTCTAACCAAGTTGGTTCAATCCTATATGGCTACATCTCAAATAGCAAGTTCTTTAAGAAGATTTTAATATCTATTTATTGCTCTCAGATCTGCCATTATGTTACTAGGCTTCTCTCAGCTGGCGCCACAAAACACACTTCCCAAGAAATACTTTGGTACTGAATATAGAACTTTCAAGGCCTGACTAATTGATTCTATATCACTAATCTATGTAAATTTAAATTGATAAAAAAGGAGATCACGACAGGTTTCATAACAGCAAAAATATATAAAATCAAATTTCGACCAATCCAGTATAAATTTAAGAATTCAATATACTGATTTTTCAAGTTTAGAATAAACTATGACAATAACACTTACCTGTTGAGAGCTCTGATAGAAACAAGTCATTCACCTTTGAGGAGGGGGATACTGACAAAGCTACAGTCAAGCAATTAATAGCAACAGCCTGTAACAATAAGTAGATTGTAATTTGAAGATAATGGATGTACAACTTCAACAAAGGGCTGGGGTCTAGCTGCGGAACACCAAATTCCAACACCCAATAAAACATGCAGAGAGGAATAGACAGTCACATGGATATAGAAAAGGGAATAGCTTACCAAATCTCTATGTGATGACTTGTAAAGGGCTGTGAATTAGCTAAGACGCTCACAAAAGGTTCGGTGTTCGCCGTAAAAAGATCGGCTTGAGTTTGGCTTAATTTATAAACGAGCCTAACTTGAACACTATTTGTAAAAACCAAGCAGAACTTGAAAGATATTTTATAGTTCGTTTCATAAATGAGCCAAACTTTGATCATAGAAGACTTTAGCTCGATAATTCATGAAAAATTTCGATTATGAAGAATGTGTAGGGATGAAATTTTAAACTGAATAGATTTAACTGAATCCATTTTTTTATTTTGATTTTTATGCAAGCCATCCCGAAACCCGAACCGATCCTAAACCCAAATTCATTTCTTGATATATATATAGGGTCTGGATCAACAGAGAAACAAACATTAAAAGAGAACTGGAGAACCATTATTAGTCATTAGATTACTTCTAAATCAACTATCCAGATTCAATTCATTTTTAAATACAAAATTTTTGTGAGGGTATTGTTCGAAATAAAAATTACACTTTTAGTTCAATTAATTTTTGTAAGGATACTTTTAATTTGAATGTTTTTTATGCTGAACATTTAATCTCATATTGCGTTTATACCATAACTTGAGTATTTTCACAAAAATTGATGAAAATAATGAAAAATTTTGTGATGTTAATGGAGGATTTTATGATCGATGTTGGAGTATGATAATAATTGTCAATCAAATATGAATTATTATAACTGAGACAATCTTTATATTATATAAAAATAGATTTGATAAGTGGAATTCAACAAATACCTAAGCACTATTTATTTGATGACACTATATGTTTAAGAATAAAAATTTGTTCCCTAATTTAGCTTTTTTGCAATTAAGAATTAAGTGTGTATCCCATCTCTTATAACTTCGCATGTAGCTTGAAAATTATAAGATTTTTGCATATGTATAAGATTTTTGCATATGTGTGTGTACATGTATCTTACTGATTTATTTAATTGATAGCCATAAATGTTAGTTGCAAGTTTGTGTGGTTCTCTAAAATTTACATCTTCATTAATGATTGAACTATTGTTTCATTTTGATGGACTGAACTGAAGCTTCATTCATGGATCTTTCTTCCTAAATTGATAACATTTCTCAAAATAAAAAGAACTTCTAAATTTCCATAACATTTCCCAAAATAAAAAGAGATCTATATCAGATAACCCATAATTGATGCGGAACAAGGAATTAAAACATTAATTTGTTTTTATTTTATGTTATTAATTAAGAATAGATTTGATTGTAATTTATTAGGTATTACTCATGTATTAGATAAATAGGTTATTAAGAATATTCTAGGTTATAGTAGTAGAATAAATTGAAGGATTAACTTCCTTTATTGTGAAGATTTTGAAAGAATGACCAAAATACACCACTTTTGGAGTCCAAGTGCCCAAAATACCCGTAAGTGGGAGAGGCCGCCCTTTTTGCCCACGGAATGCGCATGCTGGGCATGCGTTGCCTATGATACGCATTTTGAAAATGCGTATCCGAGGTAACGCATGTCCAACATGCGCAATGACGTCAGCTGACGTCATTATTACAATTACTACTCCGGTGCTTAACTGAACGAAAAATCGCATCAATATCGCCTGACTTCGTTCACCATATTCAGGCAACCTCCACCACATCTGAGGGCATGAAAATGATGTCCTGACTAACCTCTACCTTTTCCCCCATTCACATGTTGTGTTTTGGCCCCGCAGGGGCGTGTATGAGATAGTCGGAAAAGCAAATCGGAAAATTGGTTCGAAATGGGGCTTTTAAATCCGGGGAAATAAACAAAAAACGAAGAACACAAGCTTGTAGATCGTGAGAAGGCGATGATTTTGGTGTATAGCATGCCAATGCTCGATGCCTAAAAAGAACGAACGAATGGATCGAAGATTTGGTCGAAAAAAGACTCCGGCGGCGGCTGAGTAGAGACGATGAACAGTTGCATATACGCATGTTGAACATGCGTATCACCCTTCACGCATGTTGAACATGCGTATCCGAAGCTATGTTCACGTTTGTAGTAAAATGAATTAACACAGTGTAACTACATGCATATATTGTCCTGTGCGCATCTGTAACATGCGTATACAAACCACGCATGTGTGTAATGCGTGGTTCGTGGGTAAAAAGGGTGGACTTGAGCGCCGGTAGGCATTTTGGGCAGACTGATTTAATTTGTGGGTATTTTGGTTTTTCACCCGAAGATTTTTACTTGGTGATTAAGCTTTGGGATTTCTATATAAACAATTGTAATCTTTATTATCGAATAGTGTTTCTTGCTGATTCTCTGCGGAGATAGGCATTTACCCCTTGTTTAACACTTCCCTAACCCTTGTCCTATCCTACATCAAGTGGTATCAAGAGCCACCGTTCCTCCACCCAAACACCATAAACCACCATCAACCGACAACAGCCGTATCTAGCCACCAACAGCCCCAGCAGCCACCAACAGCCACCGCCAGCAGTCGCAAATAGCCATCAACAGCCGCCACAGCCACCATACACTGTCGCAGCAGCCACCAGTAGCTGCTTCAGGAGCCACCAGAAAGGCAGAAACCCTAATTTTGGTATCATATATACATATTCGGCCAAAGTAAATCAAAACTTTCAAAACAGCCCCTGGTTTTCCAGAATTTGTTTGTCAACCCTTAATTTTACACAATGATTAATGCTGACGAAGTAAATATTCGTCTTGAAAAGTATGTTGAGCAAAACAATCTGAGATTAAGAAGTTTGGAGAATAAATTTAAAGATTTGAATTTGCAAATGCAAGATGTGCAAGCAAACTCAAAGAAATTATGGAAAAACTTGGTGTGCAACATAATCCTCCATCTCCACCTGCAATACCTCCATCCCCGCCTCTGCATCAACCTAATGGTGAAAGCAACGTGAAACTTTAAGTTGCTGATGGAGGAAAAGATTTGAGAGAGCATATCCGACAACATGTGGATATTAAAGCAAACAGTGATCGTGTTTAATTGTTGGAGAAAATTCAGATGTTGACACTCCGAAAATTCAGTCAGCCAACACTGAAAAAGAAGCGGTAGATGAGGCTGTTAAAAGTGAAGAAGATGTGTAGGAGAACAACATAATGATCGTGGAACATGTGTATTTTATAGGCATTGACAACTTGTTGAATATGACTACAACATCAAAATATCTTATGCTTTCAATGTTAATTCCAAAGATCCTGCTATTGGAGTTAAAAAATGAGATCTTCAAGTTTTGGACAAATCTTTTCTTTGTGTGCTGCTGATTCTTAAATTTTATAAAACTCGTGGACGAGTTTTTTTCAAAGGCGAGGAGAATGATGCGGAACAAGGAATTAAAACACGAGCTTTTTTCAAAGGCGAGGAAAATGATGCGGAACATGGAAATAAAACATTTTTTTTGTTTTTTAATTAAGAATAGATTTGATTGTATTTTATTAAATATTAGTTACATCAGATAAATAGGTATATTAAGAATATTCTAGGCTATAGTAGTAGAATAATTAAAGGATTTATTTCCTTTATTAGGAAGATTTTTACTGGTTAAGTTTTAGGATTTCTATATAAACAATTGTAATCTTTATTACTGAATAGAGTTGAATTATTATGAATTAAATCTGTGGATTTTGTGTTTCTTGCTGATTCTCTGCGGAGATAGGCATCTAATTTTCCCCTTGTTTGGTACCCTAACTCTTGTCCTACATCAATAATGCTCGAGATTCTTTATTCCTCAAAAGATTTTAGATTTCAAAATGCCGAAGATTACTTTATTCAAGTTATTTCTATGCCCTGTCTAAAGAAGAGAATTATAACCTACAGTGCTTTAAGGAAGAATTGGGGGCAGTGCAGATCAATTGTACGTGGAACATTGTTGACTATCTTAGAAGATATACTAAGATGCAATCAAGTACAAATTTGATGGCTCTATGAAGGTATGGCCAGATTCATGGATTTATGGTATATACATAAATACTTCTGATGATGACTCAGGAGACATTTTCCCTATTGGCTAAGATGAAGACTGCAAGGCAGTTAGCTGACTTTGACAGGTACTTGAAATTTTAATGTTAAAAATGATTCGTTTGCAGAAAAAAGAGAAAACTTACATGCGGATCCCACCAGGTGTTGTTAGGAACTAGGGTTCCTGATTTTCTGATATTTGAATGCTCTTGTGTTGTTATGATTGTAGAAGCTAGAAATGCAAGTAAACAGTAAAGTACATCTAAGATCTAGAGAGATTAAGCTAGTTTAGATGATAATGAGAGAGAGATTGAAAAAGAAATAGAGCCATCTTGTAGAAGAAGACATGATTTCACAAAGTTTGTTATAGAGAGAGAAAGAGCAGAGAATTTAGAGATAGATAGTTTGGTGGAATAAGAATTCCTTTACTAACAGCACTGTTACACAGCACTAAACTACAGAAGGATACTATCCTGACAGGTGTCCACTGAAATTAAAGGAAGCTTAAGGTACAAAGTTCGTAGACACTCCATTTTATGGTCATAAGCAATCACCAAAGGAATTAATTGGATGATCTGAACAGGCATTTATTATCTTCCTACCATTTATCAGTTGTTGGACCAAAAAAGACATTCATGTTCCAAGTATCCCTCATATTACATGGGTCAATACATATTTTGGTAAGGTTAGGATGTCAAAATTTACAAGCATCCCACTTAATATGAGAATATGGGCTTACTGCTGGACTTTCTCAGTATTACAATAGGTCGAGACTTATTACAATAGGTCTAGACAATTAAGGCCAAAACTCATCCAAAGCAACTTCAGAATTAATAACTCCTTGGTCTGTCCAATTTAACATCAAGCCATCAAAACGAAGAGCACTAGGCTATGTCTGATTCCAAGATACCATAATTAAAACCATTTATAGGCATAGAGCTGCAACAATATATTGAATACTAACCAGTAGCCCACTGTTGTAATCTCTTCTGAAAAAATAACCCTCTTTAACTGTTGCATGGAGAGATGTAACAGTTGTTAACAGTAGCTCATCAGGCAGTCGTGAATATCTGTATAATTGCATATCAAGATAAGGATATTAATACATATCTCATTTTGCAACAAAATGTAAAGCAACATGAGTACATTAAGTGAAATGAAGTCATCTACTGCAGTTTGTTTTGTAACATGCCTACTCTTCTCGTTATTGTTTCAAGACCAAATTGCACTTTGTTGGGCCTGTACTTCAATTATTTTGCACATTGATGGACAAATATTAAAAAAGTTAATGTGTGGCTAATTTTTTTTTAACACACTTAAGGGGCTCCGATCAGCTGTCATTTGTCTGTCCTTAACGGCGTTAGGTTTTTCTCTAAACATAGACTCATGGGCTGGATATTATAGTAAATTTTCTACTGTTCTTATATTTATCCCTTTTATCTTTTACCACAGTAGCTAAGGAATGTTGGACCTTGTCTCTTAGAGTTAGCCAATTTCGCAACGTTGATTCTTAATAGAGACAAGAACTTGTTGGGCTTGTTACCGTATCTCTGTGATGAACAGTAACAATAGCAATAATAAGGTAACTAGACAAATTGAATGAACACTAAGAGGGAAAGAATGAATTAATATCCTTACGGGGTAGACGATATCAAAAGCACGAGAACTTTGAACAAGGATGCCACCAATCTACTATGTTTTTCGCGTTTGATTATATACAGGATTCCTAAACCACAATTCCAAACAAAATTAGTTCTGACTGAGATAACCTTTAAACACTAATAAATATGCAAAAGATCTACACTGAAACAAAATGAAACCACGTAAAAAGATTAATAATGCATCTTGAATACCTGTATGAAGTTGCACTAGAATCTGACCAAGTGAACTGGAAAGTGACATGTAAGATTCTCGTTTAGTAGATTCCCTGTATTCTGCCATCTGAAGAAAGACAGATACAGGTGCATCCAACATTGCAGCAAGAGTAGAGGCACATGCCAATCGTGCCTGAGGACCATTAAGTAAAATAGGTTAAAAAAACTCAATGAACTTTTTGTGACAGCTAAAGTTCCAAGCAACAAACTATACTTCATTGAAGCATATCATTAATGAAAAGTAGTTGTTACTAATTCTCCCGTCAAGTAAATCATGGAAAAAGCTTAGTACTAGATTACTAGCTCTACTACTGCATAATTTGACATAGAAGTGGCTAAATGATATCTATCCACAATGCACTAAAGAAATTGACACATGTATCAGTAGTCCAAAGATGCTTATTAAAAAAATTAAATAAGAATACTCATGGTCAAGAATCATGATTAATTGCACCCACACATTAGCTAGATCAACATATATAGGACATAAACAGTTGTGTTAGATTTTCTTTCCAGACTTGAATAACAAACGTATTAGATATATAACATCTCATCGTCAATGTCTACAGGATATTCAAACAGAGATGACAAGATATCTGACTCGTGGGGAACTCTCTATTAGAAGCCTTCTAATTAGTTTAACTCTGTAAATGCCCATTGACGACGGATTTAATATGCAAACTGATTCAGTTTACTTTGCCCAAAAGCTGTACCCTCCTATGCTTGCACGGAGACGGGTACGGGGACGGGAAACGACAATTTTAAAATTACGGGTACGACAATAAATGTACTAATACAAAAATTATTTATATAGAAGACAGAGACAATAATTAACATCCAAACGCTTAAACCTAAAAGACATCATGTATTCTCAAATATTAACATCATCAGATATCAAATCGCTCCAACATTGAACAACTTCCTGCTCTAATTTCACAACAATAATGGCACTGATAACTCCAAGTCCCTCCGTTTATCCCTTTTTCTCCAATATCATAACATAGTTCTACAAAGGAGGCTGATTTTCAATCTCACCGCCACTTTCACCATGTGCACTACCACTTAATGTTGCACAGATCGCGGGTCGATCGGGTACGTGTATGTGGGAGTGATGCAAATTCAAAGACAAAGAAGGTTCCATAATATTAACAAGTTCAGTGAATGTCCAAATTCATTTCATATTCAAGTTAATTGTATGGACTCTAGCAGTCTCTTTGGACTTTAAAGGTCTCTAGAATTAATACTATCTAGCTAGAATCTTCCTAGAGGACCTATAAATATTTGTAAATTGTAATCAAATTTGTTTGAGGCGGAGTGGAATGAATAAAGTCATATTACTTTCTTGGGTGTGAGACCTTAGCAGTCTAGGTGTGAGGTCCTAGCTTATACTCCCTTAACACTCTAGGTGTGAGGCCTGGTGCGAGGCCTAGTCTTTATTTTGTAACTAATACTCCTTATATTCTCTAAATCTAAAAAAAATAAGCGTTGAATATAAAGATCCTGCATCAGGGACATTAGCTTGCATGAACCCGGAACAAGTCATGAATCGGGTTCGCGGGTCGTTATAAGGATTCCTTTTTATAATTCATTTTATTTTTATACTAAAAATAACAAATAAAATGACTTAGAACTATAAACATATTTTAAAAATTATATATATATAATATTTCCAAAATAAAAATATGAAAAAAAAATAATGAAGCTTATAAGTTATATTGATACGTACTCCTTCTGTCCCATTTTAATTTATATTTGACTTTTTGAAGCGTATGTGAAGGTGTAAAAAAGTAATAGTTATACTTAGATAAATTTTTAAATTTTTATATCAAATACAAGTTTCGAGTCTATATTTTTATTTCATAAAAATTTTAAGAATAAAAGTAAGGTATTAGTGTGATTTTCTTACGCCTCAATGTACATGTTTAAAAGTAAAATATCAAATAAAATGGGACAAAGAGAGTATCCATTGAATATTATATCATACAACACAAATATTAATATTTTATAATACAGTTTTAGTTCCGATAGTCAACCACTTCCAAATATCGAGGCTCTTTCTCTTTAACTTCTCAATATTAACGCCATCTTCTTTAGCTTTTGTACAGATACACACTTTGTTACCCCGACTCTTCATTTTGCCTCAAATACCCGTGTCGTACACTCGACACTTAGACATGGGTATCAACACTCAAACATAAATTTTAGGCCAAAAGCATGTATTTTTTTCAAAATATTGCGCAGCCTGACACTTGGATACGTATTTATGTTGGACAGTTTGGCCAAGTCCGGGTAACAAAGGATACACATATATACATATACATACATAAATATATAAGAAGAACGATCACCCATATAGAACACAGATCATCCATCATCCTTTTTCTTCGTTTTCCCACTTTTTACAATACTTGTCATATCTTGCTAAGAAGATCAGGTGGGATTCGCCGGAAATGGCGAACCGGTGCGTGACCCGTAGCGATCTAGGTCAAAGTCGCCTCATGTTCCACAAGCGAACCAGTTCACAATTCCATGGGTCGACCCACGAATACGACATCACTGCTATCACTATCACTTTGATTTCAGATTCCATTTACAAGATGAAAAGTAGATAGCATAGGTAAAGCAGCGGCTGGATAAACTAGGGTGTAGGCCTTTTACTTTAAGTAGGGACAGGTATTTTAGTCATTTTAGTACTCGAAACATCCCCATTTGAGTTGCCGTCCCCAGATATTTGGGGACATCTCCATGCGGTCCCCAGAACGTCCCCTTGGGTATGTTCACCGGTAGGAGTCCCCGTTCAACTTAGGACTAGCCTCTGCCATATCTAAAATTTGGATTTTTCAATAATAGTACACTACTTGAATCATATATTACGTTGTAATTCATAAAGTACATTTATTTTTAACTTGCCAGTTAGGAGTCTTGATTTTTCCTTGTGTTCAAATTCTTCATATCAAAAGCTTTAGCTACTTGTAAATATTCAAAAGGTGAATTCTATAACTTGATACACCTTTCCCCAGGAAATATCAATTGCAGTACTCTATGTAGCGTACTTTAAATATCAATTGTAGTACTCTATCTAGTGCACTTTAGATATCTAACACCGACAATTTGATTACGATTGCATCTTGATCAGTAGGTCAATTATGGTATAATTAAGTCAATTACAATGCATATACATGTCGTACCTAGTCAATATAATAACGGACATATATGTTCAAATAATTTATGTTAGCTAGCTAATCATATGTTATTACTCTTTCAAATTATTTTCACATACAAGATATGTCTGAAGTACCTAGACAAATATTCTTTTACACAGTTTTTTTGAGGAAAGGACCAAGATTGAACTAATGTAGATAAAACATATAACAGAGCAGCAAAGAAAAAGAACTATAAACTACTGAATGCTACTGATTCATCAAGTAACAACCACATCATGTAAATCATACCTTTGTATAAGGATCAAAAAGTAAGCATGTCATTAAATTTGCGTCACATTTCCTATATGTGAGAACACGTTAGAAACTGCAGAAAGTTAAACAAGCAATAACATGACAAAAAAAAAAAGTCTACCTGAGATGCAGCACGTCACTGGTAGGCAAAACCATTGTCCATTGGGTAGTAATAGATCTTAGATCAGCTTGACACAGATCCTACCGAAAGATTTCAAATTAGAAATGTTTCAATCTAAACTATACAGATAACAAAGAAAATGTGATTTGACCACATAAAAGTACGAACAGAGAATCTAACACCAAGTACCAGCTTTATCAGTTCAATAATTCAGAACTCTGTTTTTTTAGATAATGCAAAAATTTTGTAAGAAAAATGAGACAGTTGTATGGCTAGAGGAAGGAGCCTATCTGAATTCCTTATGCAATGTGAATGTACCTAGTTGGTATGTCAAACCCGGAGTTTTTTTTTATATAGTTAAAACTTGCCGAGTTAATTTATAGTTTAGCCAGTCCACCATAATCTGTTCTTCTGTGCAAGTTAATAAAAACCTAATAATTATTATACAAACCACTGGCAATAATTTAGCCTATTTGCTTCCTAACATAATGTCAATAGAAATAATAGACAACAGAATGAAGAAATTTAGATTTTCCAGGTATTATTCCATTAAAAAACAGTACCATTACTCGGAAAACATTAACAAAACTGAAGTCACAGGCATATTATCACTTTTTTTTTTTGCTAAATGGCATGTTATCACTTGTTTCTAAACAATCCAATGTGTACATTTATTCCGCAAAAGTTAACTACTCCCATACCAAAATCTTAGGAACAAGAGGGAACTGATTGAAGATACAATTTTAAACAAAAAGAGAGTTTAGAGAAAGCACTTTGCAAGGAGCAAAAAATTAAACAAGGAAAGTGAGAACGTGAGAATATGGTCAGTGGAATCACACGATATGTGACATGATTTATGTCCACTTGAAAAACTACTTCATCACAGAAACTTTATAGTTGGGGATCTTCATAATAATAGCTACCAAACAACTTGCCCCATAAATGAAGTTCTATGCTCACACTCACGCTTATCTCATTACTTTGAAACTCCACTACCCATAATCACCTCCATATCTCTTGCTAGACATTTTTAGAACTTCCGGAGATGAATCATGAAGATGTAATGTTCCAGAAATAAATTAATTAAGTCAGTCTATTTGTTATCTCATATTAGTGTCTATAGAAAGTTTACTTTGTCTAGAAAGTGTTAATATTATTAGTAGCAAATTCTAGATATAAATTCTGGCTCTAGTGTGGTCTACTAATTTCTTTAATACTAGGTACGGGATTTTATTTTATATCCATAGAATTTAACCTTGGTTATTAAATCACTGGACCTCGAGTTAAATATCTAAAGTCTTAGTTATATGTTTGAGACTTGCAATCTAATTTTTTAAAACTATAGATGAGATCATGAGACCTTATTGAAGTTTGTATGAACTCCATGGATAGATACTTTATTCATTTCTCTTACATTATTTTACACATTAATCATGTAAATCTTTACTGCTTCACACACACCCTTGACTTGAACTATGTAGCTAAGGTACATCTCTACATCCTAGAAATTTCTTTAAAGGCTGCTTCCCTAAAAAAAATTATCTGATGCCTACAGTGTTCTAAAAAGCGCTAAGTGGTCCCAAGCAGCAGATGGACCATCAGTTTATGATTTTAAATTAATTTTAAAAATAAAAAAAAGTAGAAGTCAACACCTCTTTGACAGCTTAATGGCCGCTTAATCTCGTTAATGATTCATCCGCTTCGTAAATAATTGAAGCTCTTTATGGTCCGATTCTGCCTGTGTCCTCTTAATCCGCTTTTTAGAACGCTGCACCGACCTAAATTTGAACCTCCATTTCACATAACATCTGATGGGCAGAACCGTAGACCATGCTTTAATAAAAAAAATTGTTCGATTTGGGTTGGTGTCTGGGCTCCACTTGAGCATAATCATTGATAAATAAATAGTTTGAAGGTCTACAATTCTTAAATGTGAATTTGTTGCTTCTTATAAACTTGCTGCTTTGCTTCAAGTGATATTTAAAGCCTTCACATTTGTGGCTTCTTATAAACTTGCTGCTTTGCTTCAAGTGATATTTAAAGCCTTCCATCTATCATATGTTTTATACAGTGTATTGGTAAGCTCCAGCAGCAATATGTATTAAAATCTGCTTTAGACAATTCATGCAGATACTAAGGACCAGTTTGTGTAAAGAACTTATAGGTGATATTTTACCTTGCTAGTTTGCTTGTCAAATAACAAATTATGACCAAAGATGACATATAAGTAGAATTTTCAGAAACAGGGAGGAGCTCTTTATTTTATTTTGCTAGCATATTGTCCTTACCACATGTAACTTCTAGCATTTTATAGCCTAGCCTTTACATTTTATGAATTAGAAGTTTTACGCTCAAATGAACTATCAGACACAGAGGCTGACCCAACAATCATATCCAGCATACTCTAAGAGGAAGGTACCAAAAACAAATGTCTGAGGAGAGGGTTGAACACAAGCCATTTCACAAAGAAAAGCATAAGGCACTGTAATGCATCAAGAAACAGCGAAGCAGCTTATAACATATTCTCGAAAGAAAGGAAGGGCAGCAAAGTAATTTTACACCAGAAAAGTTAGCTGAGGTCAAATAAGAAGTCCAAGGGCAGAAATGGAAGAAGAGAAGAAAATAGGATATAAGGCTAGGAAAATATCTTTGAGGGTTTTCATCGATTATTATGTCTGTGTTCTTTTCATTTTAAAACTTAAGGAGAGACTGGGCTCTCGAATCTCCAGATTATCCTGTGAATTAATTATCAATTTCCGTTTGCTGCCTTTACAAAAGTTGTAGATCGGAGTTTACTGTATTGTTAATCGTAAAAATCGAGTCATTCCATTACAAATTGGTATCAGAGCACGTACGGTTCTAATGGGGCCGCCGACGGTCACGCAGCGAATAGATCTGATAGAAGAAAGGCTGAGTAATTGGGAGGAGTCGGTGAAAGAGACGGTCGCAAAGGAGGTGGCGATGGCGGCGGAAAACTTACGCCACTCTCTTACGGAAGTGGTAATGGAAGGACAGAGTTTGGCAACGAAGAAATTGGGGGCAGATCTGGGGTTAATGGTCAACAGTTTACGGAATGAGCAACTGAAGTTTCAAACCGAGGTAAAATCCACAATCACTGGTCTTCACTCACAACACATACCTGCACAAGATAAAGTAGAAGGAAGCATTCACCACGTAGCACCTACTCCTGAAAACCCCACTTCTGTTTGGGGGGGTGTGGATGAGTTGGGGAGCGGGTTTGGCGGAAGAAGTTTCATAGGAGGTGGTATAACAGGAGGTAATATAGGAGGTACAGGTTGTGGAGGGGGAGGTGGTGGATCGAATTGGAGATATCGGAAGCTCGATATGCCGATTTTTGATGGCTCCGATCCGGATGGGTGGATACTCCGAGTTGAGCGATACTTTCAATTTTACCGAATGAATGAAGGGGAGATGTTGGATGCGGTGGCGGTGGCTATGGAGGGGGATGCGCTGCGTTGGTATCAATGGGAGAACAACAGGCATCCCATTCGTCGTTGGGCGGACTTGAAGCTATTTGTACTCAGACAGTTTCGATCTCTCAACGGGGGGTCATTGTTCGAACAATGGTTGTCCACCACCCAAACAACTACTGTCCAGGAGTATAGGCGAAAATTTATTGAGACCGCAGCTCCTTTGGGCCGTATTTCTGAAGAAATGTTGATGGGGCATTTCATTAATGGGCTTAAAGAGGAGGTGAAGGCGGATGTGCGTTTGACCAACCCAATTAGCTTGGAGCATGCTATGGAAATGGCCATAAAGGTAGAGGAGAAACACAGGGTGGTGGCTACAAAGAAGTTTGGGCTGGGAACAATTAAGACTGGAGGGTACGCAGGGTATAGCAAGGCTCCATCTACAATGAGTTCGTATTCTTTTGGTAATCCCACCAGTCCTTCGTTGTCAAGGAATTGGGGGTCTAGGTCACCAGAGTCTCAGGCTTCTACCCATTCCCAGGTTTCCACCATGTCGACGGGGAACAGTGGGGGTGATATTAAACGGTTGACGGAGAAGGAACTACAAGAAAAGAGGGCGAAGGGTCTTTGTTACCGATGTGATGCTAAATGGATGATAGGGCATAGATGTAAGAAGAAGGAATTAAGCGTGATGCTCATTGAGGAGGAGGATGCAGAAACAGACGGGGATGAGGTCGAGGTTCCACCGTCTCCAACCGATGAGATAGTGACAGAAGTTTCCCTAAATTCGGTCATTGGCCTGTCTAATCCCAAGACAATGAAACTGAAAGGGCTGATTGGAAATCAGGAGGTGGTCGTAATGATCGACCCAGGAGCAACTCACAATTTCGTGTCTCTACCAACTGCCAAGGAAGCTGGGTTGAAAATCATGGAGTCTGGGGGCTTTGGGGTGTCTCTGGGGAACGGGGAGGCTATACGAGGAGAAGGCGTGTGCAAGGACGTTAGGTTGCATTTAGATGGGGGCATTGAGGTGGTAGATGATTTTTTGCCATTAACACTGGGGAGCTCAGACGTAATTCTCGGAATCCAATGGCTAGAGAAGTTAGGATCAGTGTTGACGAACTGGAAAACCCAGGTTATGAAGTTTGAATATCAAGGGGAAATGGTGACTTTGGTTGGAGATCCGTCATTAGTACACTCACAAATTTCTCTCAAGGCCATGAAGAGGGTACTTCGAAAAGGGAGTGTGGGATATTGGGTGGAATGTCAACGCATGGAAACACAAAGGGAAGAAGTGCAGCCTGTTTTAGCAAAGGGAACCGGAGCGGAGATTCCAGAATTTTTGAGCAGGGTAGTTCAGAAGTATTCAAGGGTGTTCGACGAGCCAAAAGGGTTACCACCGGTTCGCAACCACGAGCATAGCATCATATTGAAAGGAGGTAGTGACCCGATAGGGGTGAGACCCTATAGATACCCACAAAACCAGAAGGATGAGATCGAAAGGCTCATCGCTGAAATGCTAGCAGCGGGTATTATTAAACCATCATCCAGTCCATTCTCTAGCCCAGCCCTATTAGTCAAGAAAAAAGATGGGTCGTGGCGCTTTTGCGTGGATTATCGAGCTCTCAATAAAGAAACCGTCCCCGACAAATATCCGATCCCAGTAATTGACGAATTACTCGATGAACTTCAAGGGGCAACGGTGTTTTCTAAGTTAGACTTGCGAGCGGGGTACCATCAGATATTAGTTCGGCCCGAGGACACCCACAAGACCGCTTTTCGAACACATGACGGGCACTATGAATTCCTCGTCATGCCGTTCGGTCTCACGAATGCCCCCTCCACGTTTCAGTCACTAATGAACGACATCTTTCGCCCATTTTTGAGAAAATTCGTCCTGGTATTCTTTGACGACATACTAGTGTATAGTCGAAATTTTGAGGAGCATAAAGAACATCTCCAACAGGTCCTGAGCTCACTGGCCACTCATTCGTTGTATGCTAACTTGAAGAAATGCGAATTCGGTAAGGAGGAAATTGGTTACTTGGGGCACGTCATTTCAAAGGAAGGAGTTAAGATGGATTCAGACAAGGTAAGGGCTATGTTAGAGTGGCCACAACCCAATAATTTGAGAGAGTTGAGGGGCTTTCTCGGACTCACGGGATATTACCGTAAGTTCGTGGCGGGTTATGCCCAGATCGCTCGACCGTTGACAGAACAGTTAAAAAAAGATTGCTTCGGTTGGAATGCTCAAGCCACCGAAGCATTTGAAAGACTCAAGGAAGCTATGACTACTCCACCCGTTTTAGCGATGCCCAACTTCCAACAAACTTTCGTTATTGAAGCAGATGCATCTGGGTACGGAGTAGGTGCGGTATTAATGCAAAACCAACGCCCAATTGCTTATTTCAGTAAACTACTGGGTATACGGGCTCAAGCTAAGTCGGTGTATGAAAAAGAATTAATCGCTATTTGTCTGGCTGTTCAAAAGTGGAAGCCGTATCTCTTGGGTCGGCATTTCATTGTCCGTTCGGATCAACAGAGTCTTCGGTTCTTAACTCAACAACGAGAGATCAATGCTGACTACCAAAAGTGGATCACAAAACTCCTGGGTTTTGATTTCGAAATCCAATTCAAATCAGGCACCTCCAATAGAGTAGCAGACGCTTTGTCGCGCAAGAATACTGGAGAAATTGCTCTACAATCTTTGATATCAACCCCGGTGGTTTCCTGGAAGGTTTTACAGAGGGAGATAGCAAAGGACAAGGGTGAAGGGTCTCCAAATTATTATAACTGCCCTGGAAGCAGGGGAAACATCTCATGAAGGATTCAGTCTGGTGGATAACACCCTCAAGTACAAAGGCCGAACTGTGTTACCCAGAAATTCCAGTTTAAAGCCCATGTTACTACATGAATATCATGACTCTGCAATGGGGGGGCACTCAGGGGAGCTCAAAACATACCAGAGATTAGCCGTGAGTTGGTACTGGACAGGTATGAGGGGGGATGTGGCCAAGTATGTGCAGAAGTGTGTGGTGTGCCAACAGCAAAAAGTGTCACAGTTAGCTCCAGCAGGACTCCTCCGACCGTTGCCTATTCCGATGAGAATTTGGGAGGAAATCTCACTAGATTTTGTAGAGGGGCTGCCCACATCACAGGGGTTTAATGCAGTTTTGGTTGTCGTCGACAGATTATCAAAATATGCCCATTTTATTGGACTTCGACACCCGTTTGATGCTTGCACCGTGGCGAAGATTTTCATCAGGGAAATTGTAAGACTTCACGGGTTTCCCACTTCGATTGTATCGGATAGGGATCGGATTTTTCTTAGCACATTTTGGAAGGAGATTTTTAAGTTACACGGTACCACTTTGAAGAAGAGCACCGCATATCACCCACAAACCGACGGTCAAACTGAAATCGTCAACAAGGCTCTAGAGACATACTTGCGCTGTTTCATTGGGAGTAAGCCGAAATCATGGGCACAATGGCTGCCATGGGCGGAATTTTCTTATAACACTTCTCCCCACTGTGCAACAAAAGTCAGTCCATTCAAAGTTGTATATGGCAGAGACCCA